>OZ018331.1:55330662-55930662 GCA_963969495.1 Ceratothoa steindachneri | reverse complement strand
TAAGACAAATTAAGAAGAATATTCCCCTTAATCTACCAGATTTGTAATAGCCTGAATGAAAGTACATAAAACCATCATTTGCTTGATATGCCCGGCATCTAGAAAATATTAAATTATTACCAATTATTACATCCTCAGGTTACTTCAGGCTACTTCCAAACCTGAAACAGTCGAAATTGGCAAGCTGGTATTGCCAGATAATTTAGTACGAGATAAATGCTGTAACAAAGTAACCTGATGTTAATACATACGCCAAAACGACTCCTAAAGATGAAAAGCGGTAAATCTTCCGGACAATTCACCTTATCATATGCCTGTTCTTTCTGTTATTGAGGTATATTTGGTTAGAAAAATAACATCACATTTACCAATGAAATAATATGGAAAATAAATAAAATAAAAGGTAAATGAGTAGCAATAAAATTAAACCAAATGTGTATAAGAGAAATTTAGTAGCAATTAATAACATTTGCACTCTCTCATCGACAGTTTTCAACAATTACTTGAAAAAATATGCGATACTACAATAAAAATGCACTTTTTTATGCTGAAAGTACTTTGTTACAAAAATAACATTATTTCAATGATAAAATCCGTTTTGATTTAAAGTAAAAAATTCTAATTTTTTGCGGTATAAAAAAGAAATGTTCCATGTAGGAAAATAGCATAATGCTCCCAAGTTTTGCCCCCCTTCCTTCTGGGCAGGCCGCTTATCAATCTTTCCCTTTTCGGCCCAATATCTGGTGGTCTGAAGCCGGAACAAACCGCTGGCCATTTCAGCTGAACACCGAGTTCGTTCCCGGATTGTTTATTGATAAATGGGAGCCCATCTTCGCTTCCGGTAGTTGCTGGAAGTTTATAAAGGACGAAATGAAGTAGCGTAAATTCTAATCTACTTCCGGTGCCCTGAGAACCTCTCCTGAGTTTTGAGTATAAAAGACGAATTATTTTAACCCTTAATAGTAGAGCGTCTGGCGGGGAAGGAATTGCCATCTATCGGGGTTGTGGTAATTCGTCGAAGCATCAAGTCTTCAGAGAGGAGATCGGTCTCAGTTAGGGAAGGTCCTTACCCGGTTGGACTGCAAGTCAGTGCGGACCCAAGCTCATACTCACGTGTAAGAGCCGAAGCTACAAACAGCCTCACTCTGGTTTCCTAAGCAAAAAGAATACATCTTGGCTTTTCTCCATGACCCTACGCGACGATAGGTCACTTTGCCCTCACCCCCCACCCTCACAGAGACACCCAAGATTATTCGAGGTTTACTAGCGTGGGGCTCTTTGTAACAAGAAGCTCCCGTCACTGCCTTCTTCCAGCAGAATCGTGACGGAATTGTGGAATCAGGTTGGTCCATTGAGAACCAATCTCATCGTCTCCACCCCTTACCTCACCAACTTCACTCACCAGCGCCACATGAACATAAGGTTCCAAGGTAAACCTTCCTTTCACATTCCCCGACCTCATCGCGAACCTTACCAGCATTATAAGTGTATAGGGATTTGTATGGTAAATAGTAATTTTCAAGCCAAGTCAGATATATGAGATTCACTTATTAGTTTATCTCTCAAAGCATATTATTTGTATATATATATATATATATATATATATATATATATATATATATATATATTCTTGTTTAGTGTTCATTAAAACCTTATTTTCATATTGTTGTGTATCTAACTTCCTTTGGGTCGCTTGCTGAAAAATTCATTCCAATCCCTCATTAGCCAACCTCTAAGCACTCTAAGTCAATAAACCCATTCAGGACACGAGCCGAACGAAGTATAAGGGGTAGTACGACGACTTCTTTGCTTTCAGGATAATAGGATATATATATATATATATATTAGAGTCGGGAAAACCCCAACACCACCACACGCCCTATTCCTCGAAACCGAAAAGTCCTAGAGCATTTTCCTAGAAATATTTCAGTCCAATGGCTTTGCATAAATGCAAATTTGTCTTTGGTGAGATTTTCCAAGCTACGACATCTCTATTGTTCACTTCATTCTCTTATTTAATATCAGATGTCGATTTTTGAGGGAGAGCATTTTGTGAGTGCAATTTTATTATCAGTTCAAAGGATTCTTTCTGGCCTGTTCAAGGAAGTGCCATAACCTAGTTTCGATGTAATAAAACAGAGACATAACTACCGAATCAATTCTAGTATCTTAGAAATGACATTTAAATAATAACACAAAAAAACTTAGGTTAGGAGTAAAATTAGAATTTTATTTCTAGGCGAAGAACACAATTATGCAATCCTGTATTTTCCCAAATTATTTTATTTTCGATTTGTTGGGTATGTTCTAACCATTTAAAAAGCTTTGCCATCAATTATCCAAATGACTCTAATAAAATTCAAAAGATTTCTTTTCTTAGGTTAGATGTATCAGAGAAGATCACCTTTTTGACTGTCTTGTACTTTTTCTCAAAATCACTATTCGAATGGACTCATAAGTTTTCACAGAATTATTTTATATTTATCTAATATTCCTAAATCTTCTCCATCATTCTTACGCGTTCATTCAAAATCTGAAAAATGAGAAAGATCAATACAATCCTGTTATATTCTTCAAACTTTCTCAGAAAAGTCGAAATGTCTAGAAAGATCAAAGCCTTACGCTTCATAAAAAGAGGACTCACTAAAGCTTCGATGAATTTCAATAATAAATAAGACATCAAAAACCTCAAAAATAGAATGAAAAATAACTTTATCTACGAAAACAAATTTTATCAAGCCTTCATTATTTCATTTGCGGCAGTGATTATAGAGGACTTTAAGTGTTTATCCTTCCTTTCTATATATTTTTAACCAAGACCATCTCTGCTTGTCGTAGGTTTACCCCGCAAACCTTACACCGGATTAATATATATGTCGTAGGATAACCCTACACACTTTACACCAGTATAATATAGATGTAGAATAGAGTCAAGTTCACCCTTTATGCTTTACGAGTGCGTGAGAAGTTTACATTTAAAGCAGAGTGCAAACTCACTAAAAGTAGGTCGCCAATAGTCGACTATCTTGGAGTTCCGGGATAAAAGAGAAATGGGTAGAAAATAACTTTACTAATATGCAAATCAATATTATTTTACAAGGATAAAAACAGTTTTGAATCAGCTATAAATATACTAGATTTACACGGGTCTTCAATAGCTAAGAAGGGGAGGAGACGATGTCAGGACTGTCCCTGTACAAAAAAACGGACAATATTGAGCGAGGGACGCTCGAACTACTTTGAGGTTAAACTAAGCCGATGATGAAGCTTACCCTGTAGGTGGGTGAGGGGAAGAGAGAGCACTTGTACAGCAGAGTTGCGCGTTCCCGTTACCTCGAAGATTTGGTACCAAGGAGTAATCCTTACCTTTACGCAAATTTCAAACAATATTCTCTGGATAGTGACTATTACAGGGGGAACTAAAATCTTGCTTTCGAATAACACGGATCGAGATTGACTGCGCTGCGTTTGAGGAGCGGAAGGATCAAGCCGAAGTAGACTCACGTGAATAAAGAAAAATACCGTAAGCTTGAGGCATTCTGCGAGAATTGAGTAGAGCCAACGGGACGCAAATAGCGGGTACCGACGTGGGCGGACAAAGGATACTGAAGGGGGCAGGGAGGATGGCGGATACTCGGCAGATACTGCATTCCAACTCTTGCACCGGAGGATTTATATGAGACAAATGGGGTCCACCAACCCCCTTCTTCCGAAGGGGAGGGTTCTACGGTCAGAGGCATTGGCCTTTTAGCGCAAGGGCGAGAAGTTACTTAATCCGCTGGGCTCTCTCACTTGCCTCAGGTTTCTGTGATGGTGGCATTTCAGGTCATGGCGGCGCCTCACGGCCTCTTATGAATTGGCACATCCATTAGCGAGACAAAAAGGGTCGCTCAGATGTCGGTTGTCTCTCTCTCTCTCTCTCTCTCTAGTGAATGAGCGAGGCAGCGCGTATCTTCCTTTCTTCCTCTCTCTGTGATTTCTCACACTGGCTTTCCCTAACTACTTTTCCCTTCTGCATATTGACGGGAATTCAAGGACATTTGAACGCGTTACCAATACTAAAGTTAAAGAAAAAGAAATTAGATAGAACTAAAAAATAATATCATCCAAGTGGAAATAGTGAGGGGAACACATTCTGGAAATTATGCTCCCATTACAATCTTCACTTTAATTATTGTATTTTTATTCTGGAATGGAACATCAAAAATTAGCTATTAAATTGCCCGCGGAAAGCGAATTAAATATTCGAGTAGATTTTCGTTTTTAAGGAGGATAAGGAATTTCATCTCTTGCATTCATATCATATTTGCACATATGATAGCATACACCTACACCGTTACAATTGTGATCATTATCATTAATAGTTAATATTTTTTTTAGTTCCCACAGATTTCATTATTTATGAGTATATTTATTTTAAATTTATCGTTGCATTCTTCCCGAAATTACATTTATGTGTTTCTGTTTATGTGTACGAAAGTTTCTTTGTGTGTATGTTTACTAAATTTTTAGAGTGTAACACAACTTTACAGAACAGTTAACAAATTCTTGAGGTTGTTTAGTGATACGCCATATCTTAGCTCGATTAAAATTGCATTTACTCCGATTTTTATATTTTCTTGTTAGAATTTTTTGTAGCAACTTTGGTTTTTGGATTTGTTTGGAATAGTCAGAAAATTCGCTTCATTGTTGGGGAACTCATGAGCTTATTTGTTTTATTAGGAAGTTTTGAATAGAGATATGGTACTTGTAACCCATAATCAGTGTTTTTTATTGTCATAGATTTAAATTAGCTTGGTATGATGCAAGGAATTTTCTTTGGTTTTGAAGAGAGAAATAAAACAAGAAGACAAAAATATAAATGAAGAAAGCTAAATTTCAATTTGAGTTAGCGCAATTATTTGCTTAGTTGTACAATAAAGAGCTTTCAGAAAGTCTCGTATAATAATGTGGTTAACTGTAAAACTGGTTTACCCTTTAATCTAAACCTTACTCGTGAATGTATACAGTAAGGGAGCTGAAGTATTTATACCGTAATGTATAAACGTGACATTTGATTTGTTGTACCCCAGAAATTTCCTGCTGGTATTTTCTTTAAGAAAAAATTCTTATTCGCTTATAAAGTGGTATTAAAAGAAAAATATTCTTAATCTTAAATATTTGGAAGTGTAAAAATGTAGATATCGTTAAAGAAAAAGAAAGCTAAGATATTTTGGTCTTAAATGTTAATAATATAATGGATTCACTTATAAGGAAAATTATTTACAATGGAAGGCAAGCTAATTTTACTGAAAGTTCTTCCATTTTTCCATTCCAGGATAATTATGATATTAACGCATAGATAAGTTCATAAGGTATGTTTCTGTCCATGACATCCTCATAGCTAAATAGCAGGTGAGTATAAGGACGGCCTGACATCCTTTGAGTATAACTGATTTTATGATAATTTTTCTCAACAAAGACTGTAGGAAATAAAGCCTCTTTGTTTAACGACACAAATCATTTTGTACTTCTTTCTTGTATGTGAGTTGTCGACTGAAATATTTTGATGACTGAATGATGAGTGTCTTATTCAGTGATGTTGGTTGCTCTCTGAATGAAATATTTGGTAATATGGTGCGTTTAGATTAAGCCTAAACCTTAAATATGTCGACACAACCTAAGACTGCAATAATATAGGAATTTACCATCTGAAAATGGTACGCTTGAGCATAAAAATTGTCACACGTACAAATGTATCTATTTATTATGCGAACTTATATATATAATTACTTTTTATATTTCTCTATTTACTTTATATCATCTTGAAAATCACAACCCTCTAGAAAACGGAGTCAATTAATATGGAGTCATATAAAGACTAAATCAGGGACTAAGGGACTATAAGGAGTATTTTTCTTTTATCATTATTTTGTGCATAAAATCAAACGATTGAGGGCTATATTTAACTATTCAATTACTTATTAATCTAATAAGTAGTAAAATTTAGGCCAATCTCTACCATTATTTTCCATCTTTCTATAAACTGTTCTGTACCTTATTTGTAAAAATCATCTGAATTTGTTTTTGTAAAGGTCTTTAATTTTCAATCGATCACTTCCACCGTTGCCATCTTCATTGCTATCAAGAGATTTCTGAGACTCCCAAGAAGATAGTAATCTGCTGGGGCTAAAGCCTGTCAATATAGAGGATGAATCCGTATTTGGTAATTAAAATTTTTAAGATGTTTAATGTATTCAATGCGATGTGAAGTTGTTTTTCTTGATGTATGAGCACACTTTAGTCATTAGTATTGTAGAGGTATAAGAGTTTAGTACATATATATGTATCGAGGCCAAGGATATAATAACGAAAAACATCTGGGTTTAGCTTTGCCCATACGATGGTCTCCGGTAACATAGGAGAACGGGCAAAATGGTAAATTTTACGGAGCAGATTCCTGACCTCACCTCAAAAGTCAGGCCCTTCGAGGGTGCACGTATAAACAATCAATTCAAAAGTGCAAACTACCGATCTCGTATTACCCTCTCTAATAGCTACAAGACGCCAATCCCGGGAGACTAACCTGAGGTCTCACCTTGCGAGTCCCTCTTCCACCTCCCCATTACCTCGCGGAAGTAATTTGAGTATATAACAGGTTGACCCAAGGAAACAAGGCATTTTGTTCGTTCCAACAGAAGAGACAAGAAAGTCACCCGTTAACAGAAGATTTTCGAGTTCGAAAATAGAACAGAAAAATCACCGGTAGAAAGTTTTCTGAGGATAAAGGATAACTTGCAGTCCTTGTAAGAAACCAGATTGTAACAATGAAGCTCGGCGCCGTTCGAGCCCCAAGATTATTGAGTATCAATCAACCCAGTTTGAGGCCCCTAAATCTTACTCTATCCTAGTTGGATAAACCCTAACTAGATAGAAAAAAAGAAGACGACGATTTCCTCTCGTCTGGAAGAAAACGAGGTCAAGGTCGCTCCAACCAACTAAAAGTAGAAGGACTAAGCTTTCACTTGAGCCTTCCCCCACTCAGATCCCCCGTGACGTCACCAGTTAAATCGACATGCAGGTCGACAAGCGTAATCTATTAACCAAACAACCAACTACTCGAGCTACGCATCTCCGGATTAAAATCTCCGAAGATAGTCTAACTGGTCTCGGGTATTTAATTTCCATTACCTTATGTAAGTAAAGAATAATCCTGCTCTTATGTCCTTGTGCATAATAATTAGTTTATTAAATGTCTGGTCAAGGACAAAGATATTAACTTAAAATTGTTCCCCCCGTAAAATTCTATATCGAATCGAGCCTCGATAGCTCGCCCAGTAATCCTATTTCCTTTTTTTTAAGTGTAGTAGATCTGTATTTTTTTGTTTTTTTAGTGAGAGGGTTTATGTTCATTAAATTCTATTTTTTTAGTAAAAGCACTGTTTTAATTATCTTCGAATGAGTTAAAGTGACAATAATTGATAAAGCCAAGAAAGAAATCTCTTTTATTCATTCCTTCGAATAAAAATAAAGTTTAGCACTCTTAGAGAATGATCCTCAAGCGACCACCGAGGCACGAACCTACGCCTCAAGTCAAAGTTGATTTGGTTTATTAAAAATTAATAAAACAAATAAATATATATATATATATATATATAATCTTGGCTAACCCACGACAAGTAGTGCTGGTCTTTTCTCCTCAAAGGCTAAAAGAAAGCGGTCAAACAGAGCACATATAACTTTTTTTTGTGATATGGAATTCTTTAATGGACTATGCCATTCATATACAAGCGAAGGCAAAAAGAACCATCCGTGGCAGAAGCTCATATTTTGCCTGGTTTTGCTTTTTATACAGAAGTTAAGGATTATTTAAAAGGTTTAATGCTTTTATATTTTACCCATTATTCCTTTTCTGTAACAACCTTACCACAAAGAATTCACTTTTAGAGAGGTGAAGAAATCTTGATTGTTGGTTTGAAGCGCAATTCTGATAATGCAATTAGGTATTTACTGCCTTAATCCTGAAACAGTACCTCTTTTCTTTAATTTACAATGATCAGTTACATAATTTAAATGAATGTTTTGCCCAAATTAATGGCTAGTTACAATCAGATTTTATTTTATTATTTTAAAAGATCTTGTTTAAGTTCTTTTGGCCATTTGGGATGTGGTTTATCTGTTGAGACTACTCTTTCCTGAGCAATAACCTTGAAGCCATATTTGATGCTGCCTCTAACCGGTGGTCCTTCCATGTATATTTCAGACAAATGTTTTGCTATTAACTTAGTATAATGTTCTCTTTTCTAAATAACTTAAATATAATGTTTCGATTATGAGCTTTTGACACATCCATAATATTGAGCAGTGAAAGTTATAGCACATTAAATTCACACTAATAAAACCAAATTACATAATAACACGGATAATGAAAACTAAGGTATTTCGATTAAATCAATCCTGTTTTCAATGATTACATTTTATAGAATAAAGATAAACTTAAATCAAATGCCCAATTACATATGGAATAACCTAATACAATTTTTTGGAGTCAAAACGCCTAGAAATCCAACGATAGTAAGAAGACTACGAATTTCCGTGAATATAAAAGCGTTCAATCACACGTATTTTCTTAAACAATTCACAAAAACGCTGAAATATGTGAGATGAAGAGTAACACACGATATTTTCCAACAGATTAAACTGATGAGATCTTGCATCCCTAAGCATAGAAGCGTTGTTCTTTAAAGAGCCAAGATAAAGAACAAATTATATCAACCTAAAAAAAAGTAACTGCAAATTGAAACTTTAATTATCGTTGGACTTAGCATTCGAACAAAAATACCCGGCGAATATACTACTAAAACTAAGCCTTGCTTGAACCACAAATTTAAGTCTAGGGTTCTACAAATTGTATGTAGAATATACACTAGGTATATTAAACGACTTGATCCACATAAATAAATTCATTTCATCCCCTAATGATGCCTCCGAATTCATAAAATTTTATTCTAATTAAACCAGAACTTCAAGTATATTTTACGTATTGTATCACAGGCAATTGAGAAAAACTATCCACTCAACATTTTGTACTACATATTCAAACATCACTTGAGATAAAGAAAAAAGAAAAAATAGGGCATAAAAAACTACTACTCCCTCCACTGAAGCTTGCTCAAAAAGGCTAGTAATGACCATATAATTGCCGTTTACCTGAGGAGTCACGCAGCTGAAAGGTTTGCTCATCTTAAAGGCCATCGGTCTCATGGACTCACCAACTCATCCTGGTTATTTTGCTGTATTTGGTAAATAGATTGGGTGTGTGAACTGTTAGTGGTATATGTGATAAGAAACGAAGAAAATAGATGGTTTAAAGGGAATCGAAAAAAATAAATAATTTCTTATGTTGAGGGAAAGAGCAAAATAAAGAGAGTGAAGCAGTGTCTTTTCCTGAAGCAGTCCATAATGGTTATGAATTAGTGAGTTTATTATTTAGCTGGGTGAGTTTGAGCTTTCTAAATGTGAAAGTACGAGAGTAGATGCAGCTTCTTTGATGATAGAAATGAAGGTGATAAAGAAATTTTCCTAAATTCTTTGCGATGATTGGTGAATGGAATTATGAATTATTAATAAACTTGATAAAAGATGGGCTTATACAAGGCCAAATGGGTGATAAATTTGAGAGTTTGGATAAGTCGAGCTTAAGTAAAATTGGAGAGAATGGAACGGTGGAGAAGATGATATGTTTCTCAGGTTACTGTAACTTGTGTGCGGCAAGCACGCTTTTTCCTACATAAATTTTCATACATTTGTTATGGAGAGAGTGAGAAAAAAAATTATGCTCATAATTGACATACACACGATAAGAGAGATTATTCTTCGGGAAGAGTTTGATCAGAAAAGTCTGAGAAGTGTGAGTAGCCTACTATTTGTCCCTATGTGTAAAATATTAAGTTAAATTGGTTCTTGTTCAAAGTATAGGAATTGTAGAAGATAAAAATGAATGGAAAATACAAGGTCAACGACAATTGAAACTATAAACAGATGGAAGAATAAGTGAAAATTTTTTAGAGTTGGATAGAAGCATTAGGGGAGAACATGGGTATAAAAAATAGAGAACACATTACACAACGCGATAGTAAGGAAGGAAGAGTTGTATGTGGGTGTTCAATAACTGTAAATGGACGGCAGAAAGTTGTATTGTGTAATAGGGATGAGAGAAAGGCAGTGAAAGGCAAAAGTGAGATAAAACTGCATAGGGTAATTATTAGAGATAAGCATGTCAGGGAACTAAAAATAAATGCATACAAAGGGGCTCAATGAAAGTGATTAACAAAACTGATAACTTAGGAAGAGGAAGCTTTTTAAATAATACAAATGAGAATCCAAATGTGAAGAGTAGTTTCTTGCGGAAACATAGCTATAAAACTTATGACAACAAGGCGCTATAAGTTGTGGAAATCATTCTTCATTAGCAGAGAAAACATCTTCCTTGGTCCTGATAAAAAGAGGCAGCGATAAAAAAACAACAATATGTAAATTACTCTTTCTTTATAATACTGTACAACCAATCTTATGTGAGCTGAATTCGAATTTGCTAACAAAGATTTCCCATCAGGTCACATTTCCTTGTAAATTGCCGATTTAATAATTATACAATTGATATCGATTGCTACGATACAATAACGTTTTATGCTTCCAAAGTTAGATGTGTATGTTGTCCTAATTCATGAATATATAATGAATCAGCAAGTTTGTTAGCCTTATATAGTGTATCAACCTAGATTTTATTAGATGCTTCATCGTTTGTAAGACGTCACACTTCAGGATCCAGCAGAAGTCAGCTCGCATAGCAAGGATCCATTTTCCTGAGTATCTCTTTTTCATTAAGGCGATGTTTTGATTGAATCTCTCTCTGATGTTTATCATTCAATTCTTCTGCATTGTCTGGGAAGAAGGACGGATAAGGATGAAAAAAGTGGATCTTCAGTGAAATATTGCATCTGAAATCATAGTAGCACTTGATTAGACCCTCCACTATATGCTCTCACTGGGCCCCTTGCTGCTTTCCCAGAAGTCCTTTGCATACATCTTGGAATGCATGCAAGGCAGCTAGCTCAGCGTCATCAATTGTCGCATAAAGACCTCATTAGCCAAAAGTTGACGAATCTGAGCGCCTATAAATATACCTTCTTTAATCTTGACATTATTTATTTTAGAAAAAATCACTCTGAGGTACTGGGAACATGACTTATTATGTTCCACTGCATTCCTAAATTGCTCCATTAGACCACGTTTTATATGCAGTGTTGGCAAAATGATCTTCTTAACTAGTGGCTCATGAATTACATTATGTCATCCAGGCGTCATAGTTTCCCGAAGTGACCATTCTTAGCAAACATAATGTTCTGATCTGGCCCTACTGTCACGATTGCAAGGATAGCACATAAACTTGGTGTATTCAGTTTGTATCCTATTAAGTAGGAAAGAAAACACATTAAATATCTACTTTTAATATCTGTTAATCAGAAATGGAAATCTGTTAATAGTTATTTGGCACCCTCCAGACCATTGCCGTTGGTAAGCCAAAAAAGAGGCTAGGCCCTTTGCCTTTCACCCAGGCAGAAAGGAAACATATACACCTGACACAAAATACTGTGTATGAGGTGCCCAGCCTTTGTCGTGGTCACCCACTTTGCATTCAAAGTCAGCTCATTAAGTTTCTTCACGTAACTGATCCACATAACAGAAACTGTTTAGGGAATTTTGGCAATCTCTAGGCATTTGTAGCTCTGTTTCCTGTAAATAAAAAAACTGTAATATGTGAAGAATAATCTAAATAGTAACAGCAACAAATATTAAATATAAAGTAAAAATAGGAAGCATTTATAGTTAGTTTCAAAATTATAAAGCGTTACGTAAGACTTAACGCGGATTTAGACCTATATAACTTAAAAATATCGAGTATACTTTCATAAATTTCATAATTTAGGTTGACAAATAAATACTTTAGGAACACTCCATTTAAATTATATCGAAATCGTTATTTAACTTTTATAGTTGTCAGTTTCGGCCCTTTCATGTTTGCAGTCAATCCCGACGGAACCATTTAAGGTAAGTAAGATGGCAATTTACAAGAATACAAGAAACTGGAGGGTCACAGAAAGAGATGGATGTTATATTCGTGATTTACGACAAAGGAACCCCTAGTAAAGATTATTCTCATTTCCGTTTTTCTTTTGTTGTTGTACAGTGTAATTAGTTCTTCTCTGACCAAAATAATATTGTTCATGCGTCCAATTTATGTGATATTCGGCCCATTCAAGAGGTACTCTTGCTCACCTCAGATATCCATGTCGTCTTTCTCCCCTAGCATCATTTTAACTCCTGACTAAAAGTCTCTTTCTAACTAAATTAGTTGATATTTTTAAGCGTGAATTTTAATTGAACTCTCCAAGAAGTAGAGATGATGTTTTTATAAGATTCCGTATTGAAGCAAGAATGATTGATCTCTTGTGTAATGGTTTTAAGAGGTTTTCTGCCACTTCTCTTCCGTGATAGAAAGCTCTTAGTATCTTGATACCGTTTTATTCTGTTATGTAAAGCATACCATGAACTTTATAATATTTAGCAATTTCTATTTGCGATCACCATTTGAAATCGAGATTTTAGGATTATGCTCTCTGTGTTTCCTTACGTTCCTTAGTTTTAGTCATATTGCATATTTAGAGCAATATTGAAACATAAATAGTGACAAAATTCTGATTATATAAAACATACTATTTTATTT
Source organism: Ceratothoa steindachneri (assembly GCA_963969495.1). NCBI lineage: Eukaryota > Metazoa > Arthropoda > Malacostraca > Isopoda > Cymothoidae > Ceratothoa > Ceratothoa steindachneri. The sequence continues at coordinate 55,917,896 of OZ018331.1, read as the reverse complement.
TTTACAAAGCTTTTGGTCAAATACTAAGTAATTCAAACATATTAACAAAATAATATAACCTATTTGGAAAATTACACATTATAAATATATGTACATGTATATGAATAATATGATATAAAAGTTTTTATTAATTATGTTAATGTATAAATTATGAGAAGTACTTTATACCTTTAGCCATGGATGTACATATATTAAACTTCATTTAATACAAATAAAAAAAATCGATTCTAATTTAAAATCAAAATTCCTAATTTTGAATAGCTAAATAAAAGCATTACTTTACCAATGCGTTTAATCCAACCAAGTCCACTTTGGGTCGATGGATTAATTTTGGTTGAATTTAGCGAATCGTTTCATGGTCTGTGTTATTTTCAAGGTCATACATATAATACCTGATTTTAGTACAATTTTTTGCACTAAATCTGAAAATCAGGCTCATTTTACCCAATCAGGTCAGGTTTTGGAAATATGAGCACATACCAAAACTCCTATTTTTTTAAATATTTGTTGTGAACGAAACACATAATAGCAAATATTGGACCGATTTTAACATAGAAGGTTTACAGAATATTTTTAATAGATAGCATGAATAGTAAAAGGCACAAAATAAGCTACTCGGGATGAATGGTCTCTTCAGTAACCTCCGATTGTGCTAAGCAGACACCACATGCCTCTTAAGGGACCAACAGTAGTCTGGCAGAAAGTTCACATCCCATTGGCCTTGATAGCGTTCCTCCATGATACGGATGTCTTGGTTAAAGCGCTCACCCTGTTTTCACTTAAGTCTCTGCAATTTTCGGTAAAATATTCCAGATAGGACCGAAGAAAGTACATTTTCACTGACAGAGCCACACCAAGTTTGCAGAAATTCTCCATTAAGTCATCAACCATGTTCTGTATCTGAGGACTTTTGTGGTTACCAAGAAAGTTAGCAATGAATAACTTAAGGGACATTCAGGCAGAGAGTTTAGTAGGATTTAATGAATAATCAAAACTAGAGTCTTTTATGAGTTCTCTTATCTGAGGACCATCAAATATACCTGCCTTAAGCTTCTCCATGCTGATTAGTTTGAACTTGTGGTGGAGGAAGACAAATCCTCCACCTTCCCTGTTTAGTGCTTTTACAAAGTTCTTCATTAGGCCGAGTTTAATGTGTAGGTGTGGAAGTAACAACTTGCTCGGTTCAACCAGAGATTGGTACAGAACATTGTGTGACCCGGTTTCTAATCTTTGTCTTGATGGCCACTCTTGTTTGACATAATGCTGGTCGTCAGCTCGACTATCCCACAAGCACAAAAAGCATGGATACTTTGTCTTCCCACCTTGAAGACCTAGGATGAGTCCAACAGCTTTAAGATCTCCACAAATCAATCATTTATGTTCCTGGTAATTGAGAGTAGACAACAGACGTTCCATGCTGTTGTGGGATTCTTTAATTTCGACCAAGTGTCCAACAGGGATTGATGAAACCTTATTTCCGTCCCTTTTCAAACCTAGACAAGTTAATTAAATTCATATAAAGATCAGAATGACAATCGTTGACAAGCCTGAATGTTCCAGTATTTGGCTCGCATTTGACTGTAGAGATGGGGCAAAGGTAGTAGTATAGTGCTTTGGCACTAAAGAACACGTAATAACAGTCCGTGATCCAAGGAGACCACCCATTTCTCGGATGAGTGGTAAGAAAAATGCTAACCCCTCCGGCAAGTTGCAAGGAGGAAGAGTGACGCATTGTGAGTGACCAGGAAAATACATGCAAGATATACTGGGGTTGTAAAAGGCTGTGGATGTGTGGTGTGTGCGGCTGGATCTGCCTAGGCCTAAACATTATCCCTAGGTCCGTATGAACGCAGTTCCCGATAGGATCGAACCTCATGATCTATCCACCTAAATCTACCATCTTATACAGGAGTCACGCAAGAGATCGCCATTAAACTCCATCGTTCGTTTCTAATCAATTAACCTGACATTATTAACTTTCAAAATGGTTTGTTTTCGATCAGATAATTGGAATTTGCATTGAAAGTTGCTCATTATCATCCAATACGGGATATATGTAGCAATTAAATTTATAATCTTCTTTCATAGGATGTTTAAAAGCAATAAAAGGTTTGATATTTTGACCTTAAATTAATAACTGTAAAATTATATTTCAGCGTTTGATTCGTTCGTGAAATCTGCGCCTATGTAAAGGTGTGAAAATTTATTAGCATCGAGCCATATGAGCCAATGTAGGAAAGGTTCAATTTCCGCAAAATTGATAATTGTTTACCAGCGCCGCTCACATATTAAGACTTTAAGGATAGCCGAGAGCTGGGTTGAGCTATTCACTAATGAGGCGATGCCCTTTTAATTTTATGGAAACAGGAGTAGAAATTAACGCCATTATCGAACTTCATTTTATATTCCTTATGAGCTGTAGGAACAAAATGTAGATACTTTGGTTGATTTGAATCATATCTAAAAATGGCCATAAAACTAGCAAATTAATTAGCTCTGAAGAAAAATTGCTGAATTTTTAAAAGTATTGCAACGTTTCTCTTAGGTCGAACTTATATAATAATTTATGTTTGATGTCATTGTCATTTTCATTATTCTATATATTTTAATCATTAATTTAAATATAAAATATTCATTTATTTTTTCAAGAGAATGATAATTTGCTTGGCTAAACTTTTGTTAACCAGGTGATCGTTTTCACTAAATTTAATATTGCGTGACTCTTCGGCGCAGAAGAAAAAGCGTCGGTTCTTTCAGTTCTCACAAAAAGTCAACTTCAACGTATTCATAACTAAAGGCATTCTAGACGTCTTTTCAATAATTTCATTGTTACAAGAGAAAGTTAACGATAGCTTACCAACATACTAACAAGAGGAATAAGCTACTCCAGACGGCAGCAAAATTCTCTGGAACGAAATATCATAAATCCCTGGAAACAGTATTATTTCTTTTCCCAAGGTAAGCCAATCTTTTATCATTCTCTTTGCTCATGTTAAGTTTAAATCATTAAAAGTTCTTTTTTTAAAACTTCCAGAGAATTTCGAATTATTGATTCATTTCCATTTGGTTATTAAACATATCTTATGATATTTTCTCCCTCGCCCTCTCACTTTTTAATGAAACCCAGTGTTTGTTGATTGTTGAGATACCCAAGTGCTAATTTTGTTTTTTATATTTATTTGTTTTCCTTGTATAATTTGCGTTAAAGTAAAATTTATTTTGCTATATTGCACTTTGTTCTAAATCTAGTACGATATCGTATTAAAATATTTAAAAAATCTAAAGCCTATTGTTTATACTTAGGAGTGATCCATTTTATCTATTCTTAACATGGATGTTACAGATTAGGAATAATTTGCTGCCGAAATCGCTATCATTATTTGAATTTAACCTAGTTAATATAACCTAGTAGAAAATTAATGGGTAATGGTTTATTTCTATATTTTGTTTTGATTATTACAAATGCTATAGATCGTACTATAGTGCATAATTTGTTTGTATTTTCATTGTTTAAAGAGTTAGTTAGGACCTTTGTTTTCTCTATTGCATCATCGGCTCATTATAATTAATTAAGATTACTTGGTTCAGAATAGTGTGCCTAATTTATTTGCCATATTTTTTAGTTACTTTATAGTAAATTGCCTCGATTTCTTCACCATGTCATCTAAACCAGAGTTAGAAATTAGACTCAATGCATTAGTTAAGAAAAAAAGCTGGATTTAAAGCTAGGATAACGGCTGCCTTAAAAAATTAAGATACTATAGATATAGATGAACTTTCTCAAGATATCTTTGTTACTAGAAAGGAAGATATGTTGAAATTTTTGGTTAAAGTTGATATAGTGAATGATTTAATTATTGACTTGTTTGATGAAGGTGAATTTCCAGAAGATGATGAAAATAGAGTTAAGGAAATGGACAGTCAAGTAGCCTATAGAGTAGGTATAACAGATTAGTTAGCTAAAATTTCCACAGGTTTAAAAGGGGGTGGAAACCCTATTAAATCAGTTAATGTGCACAAATATTCACAAGTTAAAATGCCTGAACTTAAATGTAAAACATTTAGTGGTAAATCATGGGATAAATTTAAATTCAAAAACTTTTTACAACAGTTTCAAGATTGTATAGATGCTTTCGAATCTTTATCAGATGCTGGGAAACTCACTTATCTAAGAAGCTTTCTTTCTGATTATGCCTTCAACACGATTTCTCATTTATCAATAACAGATGGTAACTATGAAATAGCACTTAAAATGCTTAAAGAGGAGTTTTGGGTATTCGATTACATTGTAGATGAAATCTTCAAACAATTAATTTGTCGATATTCTAAGTTTGATAATATGTACATTTGCTAATGTTAAAATGTATATAAGTGAAAGTAGAGATCTATTATATGATCTTAAAACTTATAATATAGATCTTTTGGAGGAAGATTCATCGGTTTGCAAACTTATCAGTCATATATTATTCTCCAAGTTACCTGCCTCCATAAAAAGAGAATTAGTGCACAAAGTAAGTTCTAATTACCGTACAGTGGTGAATCTTTTTGATCATTATAACGATATAATCAAAACTCTACTTAGGACTTCTTCTTCTAGTAGTTATAAAATTGCTGCTGAAAGTAAAGATTTTTCGGCTAATTCTAAGAATAATTTCAATTGGAAACCAAACAAGCCCTCCTTTAACTTTAACTATGGGCAAATCAAGCCACCCTTTGACTTCAAATCAATGAAGAGTCACCCTAAGTCATCTACTCTAGAAAATTTTAAAACCTCAGTAATCTTTGCCAAGGAAACAGCTAAATTTTGTAAATTCTTGGCAGTTCAGGGACATTCTATGTTTCTTTGCTCCAAGTATGAGACTTTAGATTCTAGAAAGGCTAGATTTAAAGAATTAAAACTCTGTTATTTTTGTACTAGCAATAAACATTTAAGTCAGACATGTCCAGGAAAATATAATAAACTTAGTTTTCCATGTTATTACTGTAAATGTTATAGTCACATATCAGCACTTTGTCACAAACTTCAAAATGACACATCTCTGCATTCAAATCTTTGCATCAACATGAGTGTTTCTACATATCAACCATATTCGTTTCCTATAATTGAATTAAGATTGAAAAGGGAAGAAAATTCTTACAACGTCAAATGTTTATTGGATGATGGCAGTCAGAGATCTTATTTAAGTCAGGAGTTAATGGATGTTCTTAAATGTGATACCTTTGATTGGGCATATTTGAATTATGATGTAAAAACATTTCTCGGAACAAATAAGAGAAAATTCAAAGAATGTGTTATGGACGTTAGTATTCCTGGCTATAAAGATCTTCCATTGCCTATCTTAATTGATAGTGAATTTGATATCCATTTACATGTATCAGATCTCCTCATAGCTGTTAACAACAAAATATCTGAAGGTTTTAAAATGGCAGATCAATCTCTAGCAGAACATGGTGAAAAGATCACATTACAAGGACTTCTTGGAGTTGATGTGATTCAATTTATTCCTAAAATGGAAAAAATAAAATGTATAAATGGAACAGCATGGCTTAGGTCTACAGGTATTGTGCCCTTTGGGAAAATAATGCATTTTTTAAATCCATCTCAAGTAACTAGTCATGAAACTGTGGATAAATCTTCAGTAACAAATACTTCAATTAATTTCATGGATGCTGTTGAGCTTTATGGGGTTGAGGAGCCCTCTACTCATGTAAATTTTGTCTTGGAACCCAGGAAAACGTATTTCAATCCATTTGATACTGCATTTACAGATTGTTCTGTAGACCAAAGGATTAGAAAAAATGTTTAGTTCACAGTCAGTTGGATGCACTAAATAGAGTAAAGAGTAAATACGACGCTAAGAAAATTGAAGATTTTAAATCCAAGATTAAGTTCAAGGACAATAAATATTTTGTAGCCCTGCCTTGGCATGATAATATCATAAAAGAAGTTCCATCAAATGAAGGCATTGCTATCACAATCCTCAACAAAGTAGTTGATAAACTTCAAAAGAATGGCCAATTGGAGGCCTATCAAGAGGTCTTTAAAAGACAATTAGAGGATGGAATCATTGAAAAGGTTGATATCTCACCAGAAATGTATCACAAACATATATAGATTCTTCATAGACCAGTCAGAAAATCTGGACCCAATGTTACTACCAAAATCCGTCTGGTTTTCAATTGTTCTCTTAAAGTTAACAACAAGCCATCTTTAAATGAAGCAACATATGCTGGAATAAATTTGATGAATAACCTCACCCAACTAATGTTATTGCACAAGTATCTTAAACTCAAATTTTTATGTAGATAACTTGATACTCACTGGAAATTCTGAAGAAGAACTACTTGATCTCTATAAGAAATCTAAAGCGAGGATGAAGGAAGGTGGATTCCAGTTGCGTTCTTGGAACTCTAATGGCAAAGGGCTAAGAGATGCATTTCCTAGAGACAACTGCATGGTCCAACATTATAATGATTGTGAGAAAGTGCTTGGTTATAAGTACTTAATAAAGGAAGATGCTCTTCAGTTAGCAGCTATTGATATCAATTCAGCTGCAAACACCAAACAATGTCATCAGCAAAACAACAGTAATGTTTGTTAATTTCTTTCAAAAATCCTAATAGCAGATAAGTAAAAAGTTTGTGAAACCTTAAATTTATGTGATTTTAATCTTACCTAAATAGAAGAAGTTGTACTAACAATTTTTCGAAATACAAAATTAAACGGCACTACCAAAGAATATATAGTGGAATATTTTGGAGGTACATACTTTGCATTTTAATAAGAGATGAAAAAATTGAATTGGAGTATAATTAAAATATTATTTTTCGAATAGTGCATATCTATCATTATCAATGACAGAGGACTTACAGTTAAGTTTTCCGATCGTTAAAAATATTTGAGACCGGTGTCCACCTCTCGTATGGTATATATGTCCATCAAGAAATATTATACTATAAAGAATTGGGCTATCATTTGAGTGTGATGGATCTTTAAAAAGTTGCCATTTAAAGCTTTACCTGAGATCTTGCATTTTCAAAAAGATGGCCATTTTAAAAGCAATGATTAAAATACACGTTCAGGTTTCTAGCAATGTATACATGCAGATCCTTATTTCCTTGTCCATTACCTCATAACGGACATCACCCATGATCTTTCACTAGTTTCATAACAATGGCTTCTTTGGTTGAATGTACTCATTTGGGTTAATCTTTGAGTGGTAGTTCTCCCGGTACCCTGAAAAACGGAATCTCTAATGCTTATATTTGGTAGTTGGGGTTAGTTCATGGGCGCCTTCCTGTGGAATTATAAGGTTTTAAGAGATGGCATTTATCCTCTATACTTTTGATAGTTTTTTTAGTTTTTCTCTTGTTTTGGTAGTTTTTGTTATTGAACTTCTTGTAGTAGTTATCTCTTTGTTTTTATTTTGATTTAGCCTAGTAATAGTACCTAGATGGATTTTTTGACTCCGTAGCCGAATGGTGATCGCAAAATTGCATCAACTAAAAATATATAGTAAAAATTGACTGCTCATGTATTGATGCCAATTTATCTCCACTTGTTAAGTTAACAAATTTACTTGAGATGTTTGAGTATGCGTTAACCTGTCACTTGGGCGCTAAGTGTTTGGATGTTTAAAGAGAACGTGATTCCACAGCTCCACTCAGATCATTATCAAAAGTAGTTCACCCTCCAGAACGATGCCTATCAGAAAGATTTCGGTCCCATTTTGAAATGTTCTAAACACACAAGGCAGGTTATTCTCGATGTCTCCGTGGTCGTACTCTCTTCTCTAAATTCCTAAAGTAAATAATAGCGAGTTAATTCTCTTTGAACTCTTAACCTTATATAAAGCCAGACTTTTCTTTTCATCTTGTGCCATAGACTGATTAAATAGAAGAGATGATTATAGTACTATTTACGGTCATGTTGCTGATTAATTTAAAAATAAAGATAAATATTTTATTTTTATCTGTGAAAAAATTTCATCACTTATATTTTGTAGTTATCTTCGACTTTGTTGTAGATATCAATAATATGTTGTTGCTTTACATCCTGGGGAATTTTTAGCCTAAAGCCATTAATTATGATTCTCCTCTTAATTGTTAAACAATTGTTCTTATATAAATCTTAAATATTCTAGCCTATAAGATGGATCCAGAGCCCGAAACGTTGGGAATATATCTTATATTCTGTACTTACTCTCTTTTTACTGCTATATATATATATATATATATATATATATATATATATATATATACCTTTTGTGACATGAATTTATTGTGTAAAATTCTAAAATTGGCTGATGACACGAAACTTGGTAGTATGCATAACAATTCTGTTTTCTTATACATGCTAAAGGAGATAGTATTATTCGATGGCATTTAAGATAGTAAAAAAGATCAAATGATATCATACTGTATATAGTTCTTCTCTAAAAGTGGGAACGTAATGCATATAAGTTATCATAAAAGATACTATAACATGTGTTTTCATTATACATTATGACTCAATATTTGAGCTAGATAACCAAGCAGTAAGTAAAATTAAGGGTTTCAGACTAGTAAACAAAAGTCTAACTTTGCAACATCACAAATTTCTTTTCGTATAAAATAACAAAGACTTGGAATGCTTTGCCTGAGGTTATCTTCGAAATGACTTCAGTTTGTTTAAGAAAATAATTCCTAAATATGCTTTTATAAAATTAGTTATCGGAGTTTTCTAGCTGGTCTACATGCCTTCAACACTTTATCATTTTCCCTAACTTCATCAGTTATTGCAGATAATTAAAAAGCATTTTACCATGAATGGTATATATAACACTCAAATGATCCTTAATTTTCTATTTTTAAATTGATCAAATGGAGTTGGTTTGAAATTGAGCCATAATATTAATTAAATCTTTGTTCATTGTGAGTTTATATAAATTTTATTGCGACGTTTTTAAGTTCCAGCAATTATAATTATAAATGTAAATTTTTAATGTACAAATTAATTGTTTGGAAATGTATGGAGAGAGAGGATTTACTTATGCTTTCATTTCTTCTAAGAAACAGTCTATGTACCTATTTTCCTTCATTTGGAAAAGGCAATTTGAAGCTGCTTAAATACTTCAAATAAATTTTAACTAAGAGCAAACCGAATTTTTCTTGGAGAATAAATAGAATCATCAATCGAATTCTCAATTTCATTTTTATTTATTTAAAGATCTATAAAAATGTTTAAATTCTAAAAGGAATCTGCGAAAAGAATTTCGCGGAAATATAGTCAAGATCCAGTAAATTTGATTTAATATAACTGTGGTAACTCGAACGGTAAAAGTATGAAACTACTTTGAGCATCTGGATGGGGCATTATGGAAACGTGAATAATCTTGCTCTCATCCTTCCGAGAAGGTCGATCCTATTGTACATAGATACCTTTATTAAATGATAGATTTTCAAATTCTGTTTATGCCAAGAATTATCTATACTTTGTCATTTCCTATTTTCTATTCTCAATATTTTTATTCTCCTATATTTATTACCCTTAGATATCCTATTATCACCTAATTATTATTCCCCTCTGCTCTCTAAGTATATTATTTTGCTTCCTAAATGCCCCTTAAGTCGAAAAGCTTTATTAAACAAATGAGCCTAATTTTCAGCTCCTGAAATAATATCCCATTAAGATTAAACATTAGGAAATTGTTTCAAGACTTGTTCAACATAAATTGCCTCTAATTGTTCGCTTGAGCGCTTCTCATTCTCTAGTTGCAAGTACCTTTAAATTTATCCGTTAATTATAGGCACTCGAGCTCTTAAATATGTTTTCATCTTTCTTAAGCTCTAAGTTAACTTTTGGCTCTTGAGATTTAAGTATAATATCTAGTTGGAATTAGAGTGCACGGCATAGCAATTCCTTTCTACGTTTTTTTATCTCATTAATACCTACTAACCTATTCTCACTTACTAGAGTATTTATTATTAAATCACTCATCCTTGGTAATATGATAAATGAAAAACGTATAAACGATTTTAACCGAAATAAATAACATTGAATATTCCCTAAGATAAACGGATCCTGTATTTGCTTAAGAATATAATGTCGTCTCTTTATGTAAATTATGAAAAATATTAAAGGGTTCTTCTAGTAATACATCTTTGTATAGAAGAACAATCGACACTTTCACCTACTTTCATATGTATAAGTTGTCTTTTATCTTTCAGAAAACAAATGTTATTATTTATGCGTCCTAACAATACCTATTTCATATTTCTTAGGCCATTTAAATGAAGGAGGTAATTAACATAATAGAAATTTGAATCCTGCTAATTTAAGAAAATGGGCTCTGAGAATACTAACGAGCAAGTTTTGTTTCATATTGATTATTTTAAATAAAATTTATTACACATTATCGTGACTCCCACACACATATTTTGACTTTTACGGAATTATTAACGAGTTGAATACAATCATAAAGTGAAAAAATACCCAATTATTATTGATTTCATATAGAAATCAAAATGAATTATGTATAGGATAAACTGAAGGAATATAGAAGTGGATAAGAGTAAAGAGAGCGAGTAAGTGGCTTGAAGAAATTTCGATCTATTTCTCGTTCAGAAGGGCTGAATCTTTCGTGAATCAACTAATAAAGCCGATACAAAAGGATAAAACAATGGCCTTTGCGCTCCGTTCACTTATTGAGATATATATTTTTCACCAAGCCTCAAATACTCAAGAAACCTTATCTTTAAGACTACGTACACTTGATCTTACATCTGTACGGTGTATGGCTGCTCCTGTATGTGTGTTTTTTGGCAATAGCAACTACATAAGTAATTACACTTATACGCATGCAAGAAATATAATTTCTTTATAATTTATTGAGTTCAGTGAAAAGAATTCGTCGTTAATGGAGTTGAAAATAATCAATTCACAAATTTATAGACCCAGGTGTGTAGTGGTACTAATAGAAATAGGAGTATTACCCACACCTGAGTATTATATTTTAAATATTTGTAAAATAAAGGGTAAACTCATTACCATAACATTTTCAAAATGAGGAGGCAATGTTAGTTACGGTGAGTTAGACAAACAAGTTTCTTGCGTATCTGCACACTTGGAGAGCACTTACACCTGATAAAGGCCGGTGTCAACAGGAAACGCACATGTAACTAGAGATGCACAACAGAAGGAAAAGATAAAACTATCGTTTGGGTCTTTGCTAGATAAAGAATTATTCTCTTCAAATAGCTACAAAAATGTTCATTCGTATTTATGGTCGCTCTTGCTTCATCTATGTTTGATGTATGGAAAAGGTGGGGAAACTGCCAACCCTGTTTCATCATAGGATTACGTCTCTCTCATGTATAAGTACCGAAATATTATCGATAATAATAATTATCAAATTTTCTAATGAAGGTCTATTTGCAAAAACATACAATTGAGTGATGTACGTCTCCGTAGCGGTAGGTCGAAGTCATTGCGAGCGATACAAATTGATCAGTAGTTTTCATGAGCGATAGATAACATTGAGCAAAACGAAATATGTGGATGAATGAAGCTTATCCTGATTAACTATGGAGACAATTTTTATAGTATCTGGGTTAAATAATGTATTGTTTAGTGCCTATATCATAAATTAACTCTGTTGTGATTTTTGATTTACCAAATACTATAACCAATCTCGGAACTCATTTTGTCTTAACTTAACCAAAATAGAGGGTATAAAATTGATATAATTTTAACCAGTTTTAATAACTCAGCGATCCAGAACCGTGGGATCGGTTATATATCGCTAGTAGTTCCACGAGAAAAAGTCTAAATTGTCAAAGAAAGACTAAGCTGTTAAAATTTGAAAATATAAATTCGCACTTTTTCTAATCGATAGCTGATGATATTTCTAAGAGTATAGAAGTGAAGTTACTTTCGCGAAAGTTTTCTCGTAAGTCTGACTCCGCAAACAAATACGGAGCTTAGCTGAGTAGAAAGTCATTCAGTCTGAATAAAAAAATAGTGAAGGAAGTAAATGCGCATCACACAAACTATTCGGTGCTCAGGCTATTCGATGCTTTCTTGACACCAGTTATAAAAAGGAAACTTAAAAACAGGACGTGAGCGAAGAACAAATTTTACTTCCTTCTCACAAACGACGGCATCACGTCCAGAATCCCCTAACCGGCAGACGTTTATTATAGTAATACGATCCGTGATCTTTAAAATTATTGCCACTTTTTTTGACTCACCTACGCCCTGAAAGATAAGACAATTCTTCTCAAAACTACAAAAGATTTAACTATAAATACGATTGGCGCAAAGACTCTGTGTCGTTAGATCTATATTGAAGTTTCTCGAGGACACTCATTGGCGGCTTGAAAATTTCGTTACTAGTTGCTGACTTCTTATCTCACCATAGCATTCTGGTCAAGACTTAATAGTAGGTAATAACATATTTTCAAAAAGGACTCCATGAAAGGTGTAGTGTATCCATCCACTTTATTTTCTATCAGCAATAATTCCTACATAGGAGAGAGAATTTGAGAGCTGCTACTTTCCTCTCTTTCCTTTTAAATTATTAGTCTAAAACAGCTCGAGGTGTATTAATAATTCCAAAGTTCTCAGTTTTCACCCATCTTAATGTCATTCTTTAGCACGCAAGGACTCACACGTGCTTATATACCAAGACGATCGTCCGCAAATTTATTTAATATAGAACGTGAAAACAGTAAAACTATTAACGGAAAATTAAATTTCACTAAGTAACTCACGATCAGATTTATAAGGGTCACCCGTAATTGAACATTAATTCATAACTATCGCAATCAAAGACAAATGCCTTTGGCCATGTCCATTGGATTTCACTGCTAATTTGTGAGCATATATTTTTTCCGACTCCACTAAATAAAACCTCAAAGGAAAAACAGCGCTCATCCCTCTTAGCTTTATGATTTGTTAGATCTCTCTTAACGTGAGAGCAACAGGTGGTAATCTCTTACATGTTATATCATTCATATCTTTGGGCATATGGACTTTATTTTTCCCCTATGTCGTCGAATTATTGATGGTTGGAAATGACAAAGAAGAGGACATGAAGCAGCTAGAGCAATTACTTTCGAGAGCAAAGATAGATGGCATGCAAATCATTCTTGAAAAGTGCCTTTACTCTAAAGATTCAATTTTTGTGGGATGTTATAATGTGGAGTGAGGTGTTATCTCGCACGAGGATGCTAATATTGCTTAAATTAAGTTATATATACGGCCATAATCATTAAAGTGGTCTTTAAAAGTTCATTTACAGAAGGGTTCTTAATAATGCTGCCAGTTTCCACATTCGTTTCCTTAAACATCTACAGAATACAAATAAATGCCACCCAAACTTTCATTTGGAATGCAGTTTCAAGAAAAATTTGCCTTAAACTCAATATAATGGATATAGAGCAAACCATTCTTGTACTACATTTAAAACGGTAATATCCCCTCTGATGACCACAAATGAGTCAAAGCTCGTTGTAGGTGTAGGTCTGAAACAATTATTTGAAGAGAATTAATAAATTACTGAGGTATTTTAGTCAAGGCATCAAAGGTGCCAAAATTTATTACTCAACCTTTATTCAGAAACTATATTGCCTTTCATTTGCCTTAATTTACTTTAGGTACATGCGCAATCGCAAGAACTTTCATAATCTAAGCGATTGTAGAGTAATTTTTTCAAGCGCTCACTTGTCACTCGACAAGGTACTCTGCCAAAGAAGCTCGCGTCTGTGAGTCATCAGAAAATAAATAAATGCATTAAACAAATCTCTGGATACGTCAATCCCAATGACAATCGATGACATTATCATGAATTCAAAGCAGAAGTCTAACCCGTTAGTTAGCATCATTAACCTCAGCGATATCCTCATACATAACTATATTTTATTAAGGTATAATTTATTCTCAAACCACATATTAAGAACTAGTCCCATTTCAAATATTCGCACATTCAGAAATAGTAGCCAAATTATAATGAGTATCTGATAGAGTCGTATAGGATTAAAATGAAGAAATGCATGCAACTAACTACACAAGCTTCATGATTTCAAGACTTCATATTGACTTAGTGGGTGGCTTTCAAACCAGAAGAAAGCATACACATACTTCTTTACGGTCATCTTTCATTCAACAAATAAATATAGGCCCTTCCTCTTAAAGAACACGACGGAGTGGTAACTTTTTTGATAACTTTGTATTTCGCCTTGTAATCCTGCACAGCTAATTTTGGACAACTCGCTGTAATTCCTATCTCCATTCAAAAAACAACTAGTGAAGCTTTCAGCCACTAAATACATTTACATCTGCTCGAAAAAACATATCGACTTTTCAATATTATAAAGATCACAGCGCTCTTGATGTCATGTCTCATTGCCAAGTGACCTCCTTCAATGTGATAGCAAAACATGACTGCTGTTATTTTGCTATTTTGCCTATTATGTTGACGAAAGCGTATAACGATCTTTCTCCTGCCCAATTGACATATGGCTGTGCTTGACTAATGCCAAGACACCAAGTCGTCTTGGATCTCAAGAAAAGCATAAAATCCGTCTTTGTCCACGTATGTAGCATGGAAATTTACTCACAAAGATTCCTTCATCCCAACTATGTTGGAAAGCTATACAATTGTATTATAAAAAGCACGAACACGAACATGTTTATCTTTATCATAAACTAGAGCAGATACATAAATTCTCCAGATAGATAAACACGCCTAACCACTACAGGGAAAGGGATGAAAATTCTCTACAGCACTTGGAAAAGTTAAACCATTTTATATGGATAGGCTCTCATGGAGCAAAAATTTCTTTATAGATCCTCAAAGTGCTTCAAATATCAATTAACATAACTTGAGGACAAGAATTTAAGGAAATCGCACGTTCATTAGCAAACGTTTAGTGGTAAGTTAGTATGTAAATATTTTATAAGATTAGGTAAACTGGGATGGCTGAAAGTGATGAATTGGTGAGTTTTGAAAGCTAAAAAGACCGTAGGGATATAATGACCAAAATAATAACTATTTTGAAAGCTTTGCATGTAGTTTGTCTAGAAGGCAAACATATATTAGTTATTACGGAAACGTCCCAGTTTACTATTTAAAGGCAATGATAAAAAGGGGATTTGAGGAGTTAAGGGGAAAAATTACGGTGTCAAGATTTGAGGTTAAAGTCAATGTAAAATGTGATGAGTTAATGATATGAGCAGTAAACCACAATAAATACATACGCTTAGGTATAACAGAAGTCTTTTTAAGAGAAGACAAATTGACGTAACGAAGAGTCCTACAAGACAGATGATCAATTTCCTGAGATGAATCTTACGAGGTCCCGCGTCCTGCAGGATAAGGTTAACAGAACCAAATGTTTGATTCTGGGATAAATCTGGTGGTAAAATAGAATTTGCCGTCATGGCAGTTTTTTGTCAGGGGGAGGGAGGATCGTAATTTAAATTTTTTGTAGCCTGGTAATTACTTAGCAGGATTTCTCAGTATGTTAGAACATGTCTGTAGTATGCTTTTTTTGTTTCATTGATATTGGACAGCACAGTTGGGAAAACATAACGAGAAAGACTTGAGAGATTTGAGGTCAGGGAATATGTTTTAAGTAAAGAAAAACCTCCTTTCAGTGTAAGATTTTAGAATAAATTGTCGACGTCAAATCTTATAATATGTAGAATCATAGCCAAAGGTTTAAAGACTATTATATTTTAACTATAAGACAATTGATAGAACTAATCTAATGTTGCATTTTGTTTTACTATGTTTGTATGATAATTTGATGGTAAATTATAGACAAATTTAGAGCCCAGAACCACATATTGACTGCACGCAGTCAATATAAACAATGGTATCCCTTTTACTTCAGTACTGCTTTAATTCGTTTTCTCATGATGAAGACCAAATTTGTGATACCTTTAATTATTTCGCTCCATTTTTGTTTTATAAGCATCCGTAACTGCTTACAATTGTATGGCTTATTTTGATCAACTTCCAGTGTGATTGTCACTCACAGTTTCTATTAGGGTCAAATCTGTCGAATTTCAGAATTAAGGTTTCAAAGGTTCGATTTTATATTCAGCAAAAACTTTTATTAATCCATTTGCTCTGTAAAAAGGTTTGAGATTATGCTTAAAAAAATAGTTCTCGACCACAATTTGGTCCTGAACTGTTGGGGAAAGGTTCTGATGAAAATCGTTTTGGTACCATTTTGAGTCCCTTTTAAATTGGGGAAAATTGTTGATCTCCAGTTCCTTTAGATGACTCCCAGCCCAAGACATCTGGAGTACCCAAATACTTTACCTTTGGGACGACCCAGGACTCATGACAGCGCTCTCCTTTTTTCCTTCAGAATTTTTATGAATTTCAATTCTGCTAAATTTATTTACCATTCAGAAGAAAATGTTAAGCGTAATCTTGTTGAATGCTTCTTCCGGACTACTATTGCATATTTTACCATTTTTCTCTCTATCTTTAGACTTGATCCTATTATACAAGCATATACTGATGCGTGTTAATATTAATACAATATACCTTGATAATGAACTGAATAAAGTTCAAATTACGGGAAAATAACTTTTCGTTTTTCCTGTGCGATTTGTTTGCAATTAGTGGTCAACTCACGCGGTACTTGGTTAGTTTCCCATATCCATATATATATAAATAATTAACTCAATAGCGAGTGATTAAATGTTAGTGGAAACCACTTTACAGGAGCATAATATATTTTTGTGAGAGTAGTTTCGGAATGCAGTTTACCATTCTATCTTCGTTAGTATACTAATTGAAAAAGATATCGACACATAAATATATCAAACCACACAGTGTCATGTCTGGTATAGTGATTCTAAGGTCATTAACAATATTTTTAAGAATTAAAGTTTGGAAAAGGAAGTTACATTTAAATTGCTCGTCTAAAAGGGTAAGAGTTGGTCTTTCACATATTGATATAGATTCAATAATTTTATTTTTCACAAGTTATAATAAAGGTAAATTTATTAGGACTAAGAGTAATCATTTAGATGGTTTAAACTTTTTAAGTGATAAAAAATACTCGATGCATTAATAACTCGTCTTACATCACTTTTCTGTTTATATAATCTCTTATCTAAGGATCTTCATGTCTCTTCTACATAGAACATAGGGTTGTTATTAGATTTTTTAATGAAGTAAATATAAGCCCACCTACATACTTCATTGGTTTTCTTATTGGCTTTTGTGAAAAGGGAAGATTTTAAGATTGTAAAATGGTATGTAAAGGTAGGTGACCCGGGAGAGAAGACATTGTTTAATCATTTATTAAGGGCGTGAATGGAAGGATTATATAATCATCATTAATCTTAGTGTTTTTCTCATCTAATTAATAATTCTAGCATAAATTTATAAAAGATAAAAATTCCCTTTTTTGTTAATAAAAATAAGTAATCTACAAGCAAAGGAGCGAAAGATACTTTATATTTAATCAAATACAAAAGCTTATTAATTTCTATAGCTATAAAAATTATAGAATAGTTTTTAAGTAGAAAACTAAATGCCATGAGATGGCTTTAAGACAAAAGAATGTATCAGCTCTTCTATGTTGGTCTTCTAGGTTAATATCATTAGAAACTCTGTCAATTTATTTTTTCTCTTTTCTTGGACAACTTAACTAAGATGGACAAAGATACATTTTGCTTGATTGTGTGGATCCCTTATTATTTATTACATTTTCCTTTGAATTTTTCTGTAGTCTTCATTCAAAACCACTATTATCATCCATCTTCAACACTACACGTGCTTTGTTTCCGCTATTTTATTATTTTTTCATGGCATATTATCATTATTTGGACAGATTGTGCTTAACATTCCTCTGTATATACTTTTAATTAATTAAATATTGTGTTTGTATGCAACATTTGATTTTAATTAGCTTCTATTTTTAAAATGTAAAGATGCTGAGGCAAAATCAGGAATGTTAATGTTATGGACAGTACCAAGGTTGTTAGATTTACAATAATTATTAATATGTTACATACACTTGGCTATTTATTTCGGGGTTCATAATGCTGAAAAGTTTGAAGGAGATCCAATTTCAATATATAGGAGGATATCAGGTTCTATTAGACGATCTGTTACGAACTTTATTATAAGTGTGTAATTACAGGGTAAAACCTTTTACTTCTGTTTTATTTAAGGAAATCTAAAAATGTTTAAAGCTACCTTTTTTGTTTTCTAACTCTAATGCCAAAGATACAGCGAGAACAATGAAATAGAATGTGGCCTGTTTACAACTTTAAGAGTCTTTTATTTATGTGCAAAGCAATAAATAAATCAAATATATCAATCTCACAAAACTAAAAATATTATGTCGTTTGCAAAGGTTGTGAAATAACTGAATATGCTATAAGACACAACCCATTATTAAGCAAAATGTTAAGAAAACTATGGGTGCAAGTTCAGGGAAATTTCTAGTTTAGGGGCCTCGTGTGCAATAGCATTTGGTGCGATGTCTCTGCAATGGATTGTTCATGTTCATGAGCTTTAGAATGTATGCGCAAACTTCGTCTTTTTACTTTCTCCAAGCTATTTTCCCAATTTTTTTTATTTTTTATCTATTTTTATCTACCTCTTTCTCACTTACGCCATTTTTATAATGATCGAAATATCCACCGATTGCTTGCAATATTTTTCATCGTATCTATTAGAAAAATGGTAGAAAAACCTTTTTACAGGGAAATATAATACACTCTAGTAGTTTATGGAAGTAATAGAGAACACGAACGTGAACATTGAACAAAGAAGGAACAAAACGTATGATTGGAGAGATGAACTAAATAAATTTTGTTTCAGAGTTTCACTAAAGTCTTACAGATTGGCAGAGAACATAAGGGCCATCTCTTGTTAGAAGTAGCAATTTCAATGTCAATCTTGGTCATTAATTTGAAAATAGCATTCTTTTGAGATGTACTTTATAGTAATATAATTTAAGGGTGAGACCAGCTGATCTTATGCTCTCGATTGTCAAAATAATAACTTATAATTTATTATACAGGTTAATCTGAAATTATCTTGCCTCAAAAAGATAAATAACCCTTATACATAACATTTATATGTTTTGTAAGGTTTAATCAAGTTAAGGGAAACATACAAACGTTAAGATTATTTTATATACTTTACTGAGGAATATGTCGGGAATCAGAACATGTTAAAATTTTAGAAGCTTCGAAAATCTGAAAAGTATTTCTAGCTAAAGAAAACACATATGACGAACAAGGAACAGATCTAGGTAAATTCTTCAAGTTTTCATTGCTAATAAGGTACATATAACGGTATAGACTATCCACTCACAGTTAGTGCCAGTAAAGCATTTTTAGCCCTGAAGCTATTTTACTATTGGCATAGAAGCCTCCAACAATATTGTCTCGCACTCTGAGTCCGAAACACGGTGAATTTTCTTTTGAAAAGACCATCTAAAATGAATTTCAACATCTTTTTCTCCTTTTACTTCCTTTTTAAAATTGAAAACTTTCTAAAGGTTTCATATATATTTCTTTCATAGGGATCAAAATGAATGCAATATGTGTTATTTTATACACTCTTTTAGCCCCACCGCTCAAATGAAAGTCGTTTAGGGACCTCAATTTTTAAAAAACCTCATTTTATGAAAATAATAGAATCTTTCGTTGTGCCTTTGATCCTTGGGCTTATTTTATATCATTCAATTCTAGCAAACTCCCAAATTGTGAATTTGCAAATATTCATGAAAATTCTATGTTTAATTTCAGATAAAGTTTTGAGAGCTGGAGGGTATATTCTCATTTCTTTGGATTGTTAATATTCAGATTTTCTGGAATATATTTTCATCTTTTTTATAAACTTGTAATTTCGATATTTTAATTTTGTAATGGTCTTATTTCTTTATTAAAAAATCTGTCCATTGGTATCACCAGAGTTGTCATTTTTCTGTAGCAACAGAGTGGTTAAGAATTTTGTAAGGTAAAACACTTCATAGACCTAGAATGAGTTTTCTCTTAGGCCTAATTAGATGATGCCCTTTCATGGCACTTCGAATTCTCCGCTTTTTTATTTCAATATTATGTGGAATCTTCATA
Source organism: Ceratothoa steindachneri (assembly GCA_963969495.1). Taxonomy (NCBI): domain Eukaryota; kingdom Metazoa; phylum Arthropoda; class Malacostraca; order Isopoda; family Cymothoidae; genus Ceratothoa; species Ceratothoa steindachneri. Next base: position 55,897,795 of record OZ018331.1, on the reverse strand, counting down.
TACAATTAAGGCCACAGTAATAACCAAATTTCAATATGAAGACTGACTGTCCATATTTATGCCTAGACTGTAACAATCATAGCAGTAAATTGAAAAAAGTGAGTTACAATTATGGTCCAAACGATCGTTTCATTTGTGAAAAAGAACACTAATGATATTTGATTATTTTACACAAATTAGTTTGTGGTTTGTGAGAAAAATATAAATTCTAAAAAATATAAATTACATTTGCTTAAATCCATAATAAACAACGCTGGAATCTTTTGTAATGGTGGATAAAAGCAGCAAAACTGGTTAAGGTAATTAAAAATACTTCTTGATCCGCTCAAAAATTCTAAAATTGGCGAGATGCAGGATATATATAAGGAGAAAGGCAAGGAGAACCGCACAAATCTGGGCGTCAGAAATCATCCCTAAGAAATGATCACTTAGGAAAATGCGAATCTAGAGACTTATTAACGACCAGACACCACCACAAATTGTAAAGGGGAAAGGTGTCTAAATTCGTTCAATCTCCTTAAAGGTTAAATAATGATCTGTCCAACGTAGGACGGACAAATAGTCACCTATCCTTAATCACAATGGCCAGGTATAGATGTCAATTTCTCAAATTGTGATATTGAGAAAACAGTGAAGATATATTCATGCACTTCATTAAACGGTGTATGTTGAATAGAAAAGATGCATCCCGGAAAAACTTGCACTATACGATGGCAAAGAGGCCAAATGCCGTTTTAAGATGATAGAGCTCCTCCAGCGGTGGTAAGAAGAGCAGCAATAGACAATTAACGCCCATGTTATCAATGGTGTCCACCCAACAGAAGGTCGTTTTTAAGACACTGACAAGTGGAGCGAATAGTACAGAGTATAAATGGCTATATACTATAGAGATGTTAGAGCTGCCACTGAAAATTCCGCCTTTGTCAGGATCCAATAGGGACGATAGGTTTTACTAAGTAAAGCATCCTTGGCTTGAGTTATGCCCAGCTCTATGGAAAAATACCAAATAAAGACAGCCAGATGTCAAAACTTTGCGCGGAACTTGGAGGAGAACCTCCTCCTTAATGTTCGGAGTCACTTCAGAGAGCTAACTTAATACTCATGAAGTCTTAAAAAAAATAGCCCTGGATGAGACGTAAAAGAAGGGTTGAACTTTTGAACCAGAAGAAATATTTGGGATAGAATCGTGCTGAGTGTGGGAAGAGACCTACAGCACAATATTTCCATACTCACGGCCCATATGCGACATAGCTCAATACTACTACATTCAAAATTACAAACAAGAACTTTAGAAAACAGTGTATCAGAATTAGGTTTCATACTCAAAAACCAGACTAGTCAAAATAAGGGTCTATTTATTTGGTATTGGTATCAAACAATTGTGGATAATTCGACTGTACAAGTCCCTAACGCTTGTCATGGAAACTATAATTTGGATGAAAGACTACTACAGAAAAAATATCCTGAAAATGATTGGGAAAAGAATTGTAGACCATTGCAGATGCTTACAAAGGCTTGGCCCTAAAGCAACTTTCGACTTAGGTGTGACCGTTATGTCTTCTCGGAGAGCAGATACGGATCCAGCACGTACCTATTTTAGCCAGCCAGATTAAAAATTTTACATAGAGGTTAGACAAATCTACCAACCCAGGTTGAATTAGGACCAGTTAAGGCCTTTCCTAACAACGCGAAAAACGAAGTGTCATACGATTTTTCATGTTGCACCTTTCACCGAGAATAGAGAATTATCGTCAATATAGCTCTGTCTGAGAGAAGTGAGAAGAAATAGAATGGAAAAACGGGACCGAAAGAGAAGAAAAGTGGAGGTCTACAGCTCTTAGACTCCCAAAAACAAAGACAGTAGGTGGAAAAAGAAGGATAATATAATGAAGGATATAATATAATAACATAAATAAATTCATAAAATTAAACAAACCAAAATTAGTGAAAGAAATAATGGAGCATGTTAAATGTCTGGTTTATCCCAACCTCCTATTACAGTAAGATTGAATGTGATCCTTTCTCACTGCTAAATGTTAGGAGCCACTCCACCGTGTTTCAGGGAACACCATCTCTTGTGAAGGGAAAAGTTTGAGAATGGCTTCATTTACCTCGCTAAAAAGTGTTTTATTTAATATCAATTGAGAATTAAAGTACCTATTGGAAACCATTTTAATTCACAAGGTTTCTGTAAAAATATAAAATCCTCAATATTAATTACACAACCAAAGATTAAAGAAAATTTTGCATCTTGAAGAAAATAAAGCTTATATTTTTGTAGTAAAGAGAAAGGTTATTAAGCTATTGCTTAGGGATTTTGTAGAGCCAAAAAAGTAGTGCGGTTAAGAAATTTCCCACGAAAAGACACATTTCACGTTTTTTAAACAGGATTTATATGTCAGATGGCTAATGTTTTGAGGTCTGATTAGACCCACTTAGATTGATTTGATCTTAACTCCCATCGCCAAGGTGGAAAAAGTAGAATATGCATTAATTTCACCAATAAACACATACTTAAACCTGGAACATGGTGGCAGCATTATTTTGGTAAACAAATTTTCTCTTACCATAGTAAAACTAACATCATGCTATCAAGGGAATGGGGCGTATTAAACGATAAACTGTGATATTTTCAGTAAAGGATCTCATCCCGTCAAAGAAAGCTGTAAGTATAAAGCGCATCTAACTATTTAGTAGGAAAATTTCCGGAAAAACGTCGAGGACAACAGGTACACTTAATAATAATTAAAACGATCCGAAGTGCTTTTACGGAGGCAATGAAAATAGACGGTATTCCAGCAAGTATTAGATAAAAAAGTATTATTGGTATCGAACAGTTTCTTCTCATGCCATTTGGGGATTATAGTTATATATTTTTATGAATAATACTTTTTGTTTATTTTTTTTTAAGATCAGATACTGGGATATGAGGCCATTATAGCCAAATTTGGAGAATATTGTAACAATAAAAGCATAAAACTAATGCAATAAACCGAGTTTTAAGCATTTGTGCAAGAATTATTTTTAACATTTTAAATTCATTATCTTATCTTGTTTTTTCCCACATGTGTAATAGCTCATTTAACAAAAAATAAAATAAAAAGGAAACTGAATGGGGCAATACTAGACTGCCGCAAGCTTTCCTATTTCAGGCTTTATAAAAGGCATTGAAAATCGATTAGTTAGCTTAAAAATTTAGTATTGAATAAGACACTTCAATGAGAGAACTTTCAAGTTAATCTTTTGCGCTCCTTAATGACTCAGTCACGCTCCTTCTTCGATGGTGTCTTTGGACCAAGGGCAAGAAGAATTAGCTGAATTTGGAATTCACATGGTTTAGAAGAAGACGACAAGCCATGTCATTGATTGCTACTTCTGAGATATTAATTCATCTGAGATGAACATAAAGAACCGGAGCAGGCACAAATATGCTGCTGGGAGCAGAACGGAATTGAGAATTTTGGGGACAGTTTGACCTCACATGCCAGTGTGTTCTGTAAGAAAAACAGACGATGGGTTGTCTGAGGTAATCCGACGCAGGGGGCTTAAAGACATGTGGCTTAACATCCCTAGATTCAGAAGGGAGATGGTATTTCCGTTTGGAGGGACCTGAGACATTTACGAATTTGGGAGCGGTGTTCTGGTGAAATTTAGGGTAGTGGCCTTTACTCTTGAAGGAGGAAGGATGACTCTTCTTGGGATTTTTAGGGAAGAGATTATGACTGACCATGTGAAAATCCGCTTCTTCGATGCATTCTTTAAAGGAAGCAACTCTTCGGTCCTTTATGGATGCAGGGATTTCAGAGGGAAGCGTAGCCATCAAATGATCCCGCAAAATGAAGAACAATAGAGAGTCATAGTCGCCGTTTACCTAGGCGGAGTTCAACCAAAACTGCACACTTCTTCTGAGGGTGAATCCGACCTTGCGGTAATTCTGGCAAGGTAGCAACCTTGACAGGCGACATTTTGCCCTGTAGAAGTACGGAATTATGTTGATCGCAGCCTAGAGTTTCGAATTAAGGGTCGAATAGTAGAGGGTAGCCCCCTTGCGTAGTGAGATGAAAATATCTCGCAGCTGAGTATTTATGAGAGGCAAAATTCGGGTGACTGCAGCAGTTTGGATATCCCAGTGATCTACCTCAAAAATCTTTTCGAAATGAGTGAGGTAAGCACTGAAATCATCATCGTCGTCAAATGCTGGAAGCTTTAAAGGGGGGATCTGGGCGTCTTCATTCCTGGAACTAACTAAGAGGGTTTCTAAGTTATTCCTATTTAACTCATTTTCATGTTGCATCATCCTTTCTCTTTCTTCAGCTTTAGCTTCTCTTAGTTTATTCTTCTCTGCTCTTTCGTTTCTCTCCTCATCCTGTAAACAGGTGACTAGCTCCTTACCGGAGAGACCCAGCATCTCACCTTGTTAGCTAAATCTCTCAAAGGACGTCATCTTGTTTCCTTACGCGAGCCTAGGCCACTCGATGCGTTTAAGAATGTAACGGCCAAGAAAATGGGGCTCTTGCAATAGTTTCCAAAAATTATAAATTAAATTTTACTCTTGTTATCACACACACGGGCAAAAGCAATAAATTATAATAAATATACTAATTCATGGCTTTTTTTAAATATGGCCTCACGAGCACCACAAAAGACCAATTACTCCAAATAAAATAAAATATTTAGGACAAAAATTATTTTTCGATCTTTAAATAAACTTGACCCAACTTGGTAAATTTTCTATTAATTCAACTGAGGGACCTTAAAACGGAAGGAGTCCTCAATTAACCCCACACCTGACACCAAAATTTATTAGATTTATATATATATATATATATATATATATATATATGTCAATTGGTTGTGAGGAAAGAGATAAGAGCCACAAAAATATTTATATATACAGTTATATATAAACATATCCTCTAATGTACGTACGCGTCCTTCACCACGTACAAGTACGTTCACTTCAACAGAGTTATCCGTTGATTACGAAGTATAAGAGTGCGATTTAATACAGGGGCCGATAGCGTTTAATGAGTTTACCACGTTGCAGTTCAAGGGTATATTAAAGAGTTAACACCAAAATATAATTTTAATAAGTGACTATTTAACATATATATACATACAGAGAATATATGTAATGTAAATAATGTAAATCAGCTTTTAAATGGCATACTATAAATCAGTTATACACAGGAAATTCTTATATGTCGGAACATGGGTCGATTAACGCGAGATACAAGCAATGGTGGTTTTTCATTAATGGGATCACCTCGAGGAAGAGGAATCGTTTAGCTAGTCGTTGCGGGGAATTGGAGACGGAAAATGGACGAGACTCTCGGCAGAATATCCTGACGGTGACGAGAATGAAAGGGGAGAGACCAGAAGACGAGTTGACGATCCTCTTTTAAGACAAACAATGGTACCTCTGCTCCAAAGAAGTGCAACCTCCAAAAATCGAGACTCTGACGCTGTTCGGCGCGAAATCTCACGCAGGTTACGGGAGATCCTTGAGGGGTCGGGGGTCCAGATGTGACGAGAGGAATCCCGGCCAATTCTTCCTGAACGAACAAGATTTGAGGCTTGCTCTGCACAAATTAAGGATTCACAAAAGAGATGGGTCTGCCTGGTGATATCCAACCTTGATGGTATAAGCGGATACTAGGGAATTGGAGAAACAGACACACGATCTGAACCAAAGGCAATGACTTCTCAAACTCAATATGCAAATATTCGAAAACCCAGAGTATTTAACTGACGGCCTTTTTTTTTGCTTTCTCCTTGTTGGCAGAGTCAGACCCCCGGCTGACTACTGCAGGCGGCCAGAGAGATTTGCGTTTGTCGCCTGACCCAAGTCTTAATGGCCTTTACGATGTGGGCGGGAAAATTTCGGCTAGCAGCTTCCCTACTACGGAGATTAGCATTTCCGCGGTGAGGTAAATTTTTAGCACGCCTAACTTAATTTACTGTACCTGTGAGGCAGCTGACGGGTATTCAAATTCTTTCTTCTCTTTTTCTTTAGGTTCATAAATTACTTCACGTGGAGTTATACTTAGAAGACATAGAGAGGGAAAGAATTGATGGAACAAATGAAGGGGATATTCTTATTAGCTTACTTTTTCCTTATGTAGCTTAATAAGTCTTTCCGTCTCGAGGAACGATGTCTCCAACGATCTGCATTTCATTTAACCTATTGTATTTCTATGGGGGAATTGAGGACAACAGTTTAACATGGAATCCGAACTTGAGAACAATTAACTTTTACCAGCCGTCTTAAGAGCAGCACCAATCGGTTACAACGCTAGTTCGAACTCCTATACTTTTATTTGTGTTGTGAGATATCTATATGCTAAGATTTTAAGGGCGCATAGAGTCGCAGAACCCAATAATTTACTCTTTTTCTATCTCAAAACAATATAAATTATTCAGTATCATTTTAGCAGCATCTGAAAGTTGTCCTTTTTATATGACCCCGAAAGTTTTCATATTGTGAATGCCTATTTTGTTAAATTCTCATAATTTGAATTAAAATTTAAGTTAAATATATGCTATAATTTATCATAAGATAAAAATTTAGAAAGTAATGGGTTACTTTAAGTTTGCACTGAGATATTCACAGGATGTTAGCAGTAAATCGGTTGCTCAAGGGATGTGAAAAATATAAATTATTTGTCTTCAACTCTCGTAAGTGGTACCCATTATCTGTAGTGTAAATAATAGAAGTAAAATGAGAAAACGTAGCAAAAAGGGGAACAAGAATTGAAAGGATATGTCGGAGGAGTCGACGAGACACCCCTTTACATCTAGAGTAGAAAGTCGAGACTATGTAACTTAACTGTAGGTGATATAACATAACCTTACTAAATTCCTCGTTGAAAGTTTTCGGAGAGTCTCATCTCCTCCCTTACTTCCTGATCTAAGTTCTCTTCTTAAGTAGATACATCACTTCATCATATTTTATTACAAAACTCTTCGAAAGTTATTTTGAAGGATTTGTCTTAGTTGATTTTTGCGTAATTCTTTTATCACACATATCACTTACCATTACACCAGCATTGTATATTTACTAAACGTTCATCTCATTACTTATAAGTAGATAAACTTTATATCATTTCCACTTTCTGTTTCCTGATGCTTACATAATAAAGCCATGAGGTAACCAACTTGGTGATATAATATTAACCAAACCCCCCCAAAAAGTGCCTCATTTCGTTTCAAAGGTCAGCAATCTCGGAACTTATCTAGACAATTTTTTAAGCGAAGGAACGAGTATAATATATTGATGCAAGTAAAAAATTAAAACTAATGTAGATATCTACATATTTCAATACAGAGTTTGAGATAAACTAGTAAAGAAAGTGGTAATATTATCAGAAAGCAAAAGGTAAGGAATATGCCGAGCTGAAATCCTGAAAGCCGGAACAAAAAGGTTTGGTAGTTAAAGGAGTGAGGTAGTCAATCTGGCCTAAACTTTCTTTTCTGGGGAAAATTATAATCTGTTTAATACCAATGACATAGGAAAGAAAAGGTTTAGACCACCTTTTTTAAACGGTCTCTGTTTATTTGTTATCTCAAAAAAATAGAAAGTTACTGGCCTTATGTAAATTTCTGAAATTCAAAGATATTTGTTTGATCGTGCGAAAGTAATGCAACGATTAACAGAAAAAGCAGTGGTAAAATATGATGATACAAATTTTCCATAACATGCAATACGATAGCATAATAATTCAATTCAGAAAATTTAAAACTACATTCAGACATTTATTATTTATTCAAGTTCTGATTTCAAAATATTTCAAGAGATTACGCATTACTGAGCTCTTTTACATCATAATGTGATTAGTGTCACTCACTGCCCGATAAATCTCCGTAACAAGTGGTGATGGATTGCTCACAATAAGCGCCATGTGAGGACTTTCATTAGATAGTAAATGGATTGCCGCTACCGGTGTTATTCTTCCCGAAAAACTAAGCAAGACACATCAAGCGTACTCCACTTACGTATTTCGCTATGATCCACTTCAGGCACGTGATTGAGGGTCGCTATGTTACCGTTGCACATACCACAAACCGCTATTATTGAGTTTCTCGTCATCGTAGTGTGACAAAACATACAGGCAGCAAAGGCTGTGGACGGCGATTTTGGGGTACATCAGCGATATCGCCCACGTGCGTGGACAAGACAAATTAGTAGCTGACTGCCTATCGAGGAACGTTAATTCGATTTAAATTTACTCATTTGACCTCCAACCTGGCAAAGAAAGAGGAGAACATTAGTGACCATTATTTTTTTCCCTTTTCCCGTAGAAGCTCAACTATTGCGTAAACTAACAACGAGATACTCACGACCGTTCGTTCCTAAGGCATACAAAAGGATTATCTTCAGTCAGTTGCACAATTTGTCACACCATGTATTTACAAAACCCCTCCTTTTAATTAAACTTCGATTTTGGGGGGCCTTATATCAACAAGGACATTCGCTCCTGGGCACGGAAGTGCAGATTTTGCTAATCATTCAAAATTCATCGCCACGCGTAAATTCTAATCCTGCCCATTAATATTCCCTCATCAAGGTTTGAAACCGTGCACATTGATATCGTTGGACGACTTCCACAGTGCACCTTGTCTGGATAATCGTACCCGTTGCATAACCGATATCTGCTCTCGTGCATGGACTGGGCTACAAGATAGATCTAAGCGTTACCGATTCCTGATAGAAGTGCTGCAGCGGTTGCATTGGCATTCCTATACGGATTATCCTCTTTGACATTTGCTCCTTGCCTAATGAATCAGGATCTTCGTCGAAAACGGATTCAAAATCCATTAAGAAATTAGCCACAGCTATGGCACAAGTCGACTTCCAACAGGCATCCGAAGGACAACTGCACTAGATGTCCAAGACTTTCGTACCTAAAGTTCTTCGTGAGGCAACGCATGTGTAATTCCGAATATATTCTCTTCGGAAACGACTAGAACCACCATATGCTGTCCCTTCACCGCTGTTCGAGCGCAACGGAAAGGTCTACAAGTTGGATTTCCTTGATGGTAAGCGGGACACTATCTCAGTAGAGGGGTTGAGCTGGCGAAGCTCCCTCCCTCGCATGATGGCAATATATTGAGTAATCAGTGCAACTGAAGAGTGACGCAAGAGATAGGAAAGCAACCTCGTGCACTTCGGGATATGGGGAAGATAGGGAAATGGAGGACAATATCGTAGGAGGAAACCAAAGTAACCTCTCCGGGTACTGGAGAGAGGAACGATAAGCCGGACATTTTTATTCGTTCTGTGAGACGGGTAACGTTCACTAGAGATCCGTCATTTTTTCTATTTTTAAATCCGCTTACGTTGATTCCATTGCCTCAGCCTATTGTAATAAACGAGAGAGGTAAATTGTCCACGCACAAATAATTTTAAATACCATTTCGTCTGGGAACCACTTGTATATTCCATGCATTGTAATCGTTACATATAGTAATATAAGAGGAACTATTTAAAGAGGTAGAGAGAACCCGAAGTATTAAAAATATATATAAGGGCATCGAAAGATTTTAAATGTCCAGCATTATAAATGAAACAAAGCGTGTAACCCGAAGTGATCTATATTAGTTCTTCATTTTTAATACTTCGTGGATCGAGGGGGAGTTTTGTAGCGACGTCCGAATTGCAAGGTGAAGTAGGATCAACGATCAACCTTACAAATGAGAACCGTGTTGGACCTATGCAATCTTTAAATTGAACACGCATAATAACTACTAAAATAATATTCCATGTAGTAGAAATGAACTAATGTAGAATGAGGTGAAATACTTATAATGTTAAAGCACAAGTGTACAAGTATTAAGAAAAGCCTGAGTATAAGAAGGCAAGCGAATAGTTGGAGTTTCCCACGCACGTGAATGCACAAACATACATACTCAAGGAAACAGATGCGAGGCGAAAGGTTTCGATACAGATTACGACACGCTAAAGTTGGCTCGCCCGGCATCTCATAAACTAAGCGACCCATTATAATTCTAGTGCCCACCCTAAACTGGTAACCCTCGTAAATACACCCTCTATAATTAAAAGGAATTGGAGCAGAAGATGATGAGACAGATGATTACCAAGCAACTTGCTCTACTGCATTATTCTTGGGCACCCCAACTCCAAAGTATCCTGGTCTCCAGAAGAAGGTGAAAAACCAATTAATTAAGACAAAAAGTTCATGGAAGAACATTTGGATCATGCAGATATAAGATTGAAATGCGACTAATAGACTAGTGCAGAAATCTCGCTTCGTAAAGTAATGGAGACACAGGAAGGAGCGCTTACAGGCTGCCATAAATTTATGCTGTATCCGAAAATCAACATGCCTCGAATAATAATTTGATCCAAGCGACGAAGTGTAGAGTAGGACGCATACTTTTGCACCGCACAGCCAAATTCTAGTTCGAAATGAACTAAGGGACTGCACACGCGCTCTAGCGTGCTTCAGACAGCACCTCGTGTAGTGTCTAACATATGCGTAAGAAGTTTAATCTCGTCCATTTGAAAGTATTTAGATGAATAACATGCTGCTTCCATAAAGGTTAACATCGACATTGAAAACTAAGAAACAGATGGATTGGTAGTCTAGTAAGGGATTGATGGCGAAGATAGCACTTAAGATAATTAGGACAGATAGAGAATCTAGGAGAAATAACCCTCTCTACGGGCATAAGGAAGAAAAGGTTGTGTCAAACTAGCAAAGGTAATACAAAAATGAGTTCTGTATTTAACTGCATGGGCGTCTTCGCAGTGTGTGTTCCTAATCAGCCTATGAAGAGGGATGATGACCCTGCTAATAACAAAAAAACAGTACTACACTTAAGGGAGGAGTACGTTTTTTTATTAGTCATTTTTTAAATTAGAACAGTGACTAGAACAGTGTGAAAATTAAGATAATGCAAAATTGTATACATGCGTAGAAAAATCTTCTTTTAGATATTTAAAGTTAAATGTGAAAGAACAAACAAAACTATACCATTGAGTTTTATATCTTTTTATAGCAAATTTTATGCACTTCCGTGAGATGGCTAGACTATATATATATATATATATATACGCTGGTACTTTTTCACTTGTGCCCAAAGTTGGTTGAAGACCAATAGTAAAAGGGAAAATTGTCCAGAGGGGATGGTTTATTATTACTTTCTGGGGTCTTTTTAAACAAATAGTTTAGAGTGCAAGTTGGCCTAAAAATGTACACATAGCTGGTACTCGCTGGGGTTGCCAAAGAAAGACAATGACGAAAATATAACTTAACTAACAACAAAAGGATTTATATATTTACATAGAGATTAGATTTAAATAGAATGGTCGCCCAGACAGGGTTAAAGATCTTCACGCGATGAGGTAGGTTAAGTAAGGGATTGAAGAGGTCGGATACAGTTCGTGATTTAAAGGGGGATTTTAAATTGGGACGTTTACACAAATAATCGAGCAATTGAATAAGCCATATTCAAGATCAATCTGCAGGGGGCAATGGTTAGGAATTCTTTATGTGCGCGTTGCCGAAAGATGGTACGGTGAATGTGATGGAAGAAGTTGGTTTACCTCTGGCTTCATACGAGGGAGCACTAGTGGTTTTCGGAGTTGGAAATCCTTGTCATTTCTTCTCTTTGACTAGGGCAAAGTTCATTAGTGTCGAAGTGAGTAAGGCAAGGTTCACGTATCGAATTAGCCTTCACTTGAATCTAAATCACCGCTGTAGGGGGGGAGTGTCCTTTAGTTGTTCGTCGGAGTAGGTAGAAGTCTGACAGTGATGCTATCTAAACTCAGTCGAAGCGTTATATAGGCACCGCGTTAGGAGGCTCCAAACGCGCGCGCGATCTTAGGAAAAAGTTGCAACTCCTTCGGGGGAAAGGAGAATCTTGATAACGATTGTTTGAATGTCTACCGAATTCCAATCTTCGAGCTGAAAGCCCGAATATTTGTTGAGAAGGAGCCGCGTGGGGCTGGGGGGGAATGGCATCATTCCCTAGGTAAATACAGCTGATGCGAGTGATAACAGCGTCGGCAGCCTCCTTGCCTACGTTCCCATGCTTTCACCAGCTCTATGCGGTGATCTCCGGATGCACGTGGGTACAGAATGGCTACATGCACTTTTTTATAGTAAATAATTTGTTTTAACAACATAAATAGAACATAGTGAGAATTATGATAATGCAAAATTTTATACTTTCGTGAAATTTCTCCGTAGACTTTTTAGGTTGATTTTTTAACAAAACGAAAAACTATACTGAGAGATTTAAAATATTTGCTAAAATAACGGCGCCTAAGAACTGGTTTGTGTTTTAGCATCCTTCCATTCATATATATATTGAACTAAATTCCAGGGCATACAGAACACTCCTACTATTCACCTAACACCCTTCCCCCTCCAACTGGGAATAAAGCCTAAAGTTCACCTTGTCCAAAAATATATGTTTTACTCCAGCATTAACCTAAATTCTAATGGAACTAAAGAAAACTGATTTCAAATGATAACTAAATCAGATGTGCATATTTTGTTCCTGAATTCAGTTCAAACGCTTAATTTTAAGGAATTCTATAGCCATTTATATGATATCAGGTTTTAAGGGTGGTTCTTAAAGAACATCCTGTATCTCAAAAACGACTCCGTAAGTTATTATGACTTTAGCAGGAATATAAGGGGTTTTAATGAGTTTTAATTTCTTATATGATACTCTAACGTAGTATAAAGCTAGGAAAAATGAATGTGGTATACCCTTAAGGCTAAGCCATAAGAAAAACCATCTTCCTTTTTGTTGAAGCACAGGTAAGAGAAACTACATCCATTTGGAAGAACTTTCGCGCAAGCACTAGGAATTGACTATGGAGGGGAATTTCCAGAGTCCAGAGGATTGCAGAATAGAGATAAAGGAACTGAAAATACAATCTTGGCATATTTGCATTTAAAAAATTACCAGCAACGTTCCAATATGGGAAGAGAATGCCTAATGAACGTCTTATCTGTAGAGAAAGATATTTAGAACACTACATAATTGAGGAAACAAGAAGTGAACAGCAAGTAATGGTTATTGGACATTGAGATTAATAAACTAAGGCCTGCGATACGACAGGTAAAGACGAAGCTTCACCCAGCCAGATTGTGTTATAACGATGGAGGATGAAGCAGTATGGGATTTCTCAGGTTAAAAAAGGGTTACCCTAGGGGAAAGATGGCAATGTCGTAACCCTTCACTAAAGATGGGGAGATTGTAATCATTTTCACCAAAGGGCGGAATAAGACGTACAAATAAGCCATATGAGGAAGGCTTTGAAGTTGATAAGAAGTTGAGAACCAGAAGTGGAGAATTGAATCACCAGTGTTTTCTCTCTCAGATTCACAATCCCTCTCTCTATCTATATAAATTTAACTTGTTCACAGACTCCAGGCTGTATAGCTAACTTTATTTTACTTCCACAAATGAAAAAATGCTATATGCACATATATACAATTCCACTCACACTTACATGCAATGCACTCAATCTACATATGATTAATACAAAACAATATAAAATAATATAAGTCAATGCATAATTATTATTCCGTTAATAAAAACCTCGTCCATCTCCACGTCTCATAAATATAGCACCAGAAGTTCTGACAGTGCAAAGTTTTAGATTTTTTTTAATATATTTAAATGGAAATACATTATTAACAGGGAAAACAACAATATACTGGTCTTACTTACATACACTCTAATTACTTTCCTCTAAAAAAATAACTTTAGACTATTCTTCATCACTCCAATTTGAATGATCTTTGTCCAAATTAGTTATGTTTTTTTTAGTTCAGATATCCAGGACTTCTTTCTCACCTTACAACATTTTAACCCTTGATTTTTAGTCTTCTATTAACTGTTCAGCGTGATATGTTTTAAGTTAAATCTCTAATGATCTCTTCTGCGACTCTATATTGAAGCCCCACGCATGTGTCTCTGTTTCTAATTTTTTAGAAGTTTTCTGCCATTTCTCTTGCTTGATGCAAAGCTCTTGTTCTTTTTACTGTATATCATTTTATAATGTTTTGGACAGCATATCTTGAACATTTTATCTTTTTATCAATTGCTAATTGTTTTAACCCTTTGCTATGAATAACTTAAATTTGTGGACTATGTGGGTCAGTGAGCTCTTTTAGATTGAGTTTGCGATGGCACCATGAATTTGGAAAGTATCAAGCTTACTTGAAAGATTACATGTCGTTTTGATCTCGAGACCTTCAGGAAATGCGCGGAATGTAATTCTAAAGCAGCCTCAATCTTGCAATACTGCGTCCATCATAGAAGAGGACGTGGATACAAATCCTTCACTATGTAACTCAAACTCAAGTTAAATATAAGTTAGATCATCAATAAATAATTATATGATAGATCAGAAAGTTGGCTATTAATATATTTTATAAGAGTTTCATAAAAATTCGATAAGGAATTCCGTTCTTAAAAGAACCTTTTTGTATGCAATTTTGTTACTTAGAATGTTACCTGATCTAGAATGAACCTAAGGGATCAATAACCCGTAATTTACTACCAATATCGAATGGAAAACGACCAAGAAATCCACTTTACTAAATGCCCACTAAATTAACCAATTCAATATATCGGACGAAATAGATGCCAATAAATACCTTCGTTTTATAATATACATATTTTAAATTATTGACAAATAAATGTAGAGAAAATTGGTGATAATAGTCAATTATTTCAGCGCTTAAAAATTTAAATATTAAAATTTAAGCAAGATAAAATAAGTACATCTTCTCTATTACTTATTCCAACTTTCTATTTTTAAAAATACCCTAAAACGGCCAAAAACTTTTAACATTTATAGACCACGAAATACTTAAACATGAAGAAACGAAAGAAAATTTTTCCAAATGTGCAAAATTTTTTCCATAACATTCATTTGCCTCTAAGTTATCGATTTTAGAAGCAAGAAAAACTCCCAGCTTGAAAGTATTTTTAAGATTTTGAATTTTCTTTCGAGTTTCGTTCCTTTTTTAATCTGCTAAAGCATGAAGGCTTTACCATTCAAACCTATACTTTGATTCAACTGTGTAGATTGTAAGGATATAAATTCATGCTGCTTTATTGCGTCTTTATATTTGTGTATTTGTATCTGTATCAAATTAATTCATCTTTACAGCCTTGTTCTAGCGTTTCATGCAGTTTAATTTGTTGAGCGTTTATCTATTTTGATTCTACTTCATTTTCCATCTTTTATTTTTTCTGATACCACCTGAACTTTTTTTTTTTCCTTCGTGTAACTGACCTTCCCAATGGTTGAAGTAAAATCCACTAGGAGGCTAACATTTAAATAGAGAAAGATCATCCAGAGTTAAAAGATATGGGTCGTTTCCATCTAACGACAAAGCTTATGTAATCAATTCAGCAACATATTTAAGAAGATTCATTGCTCATTTAAGGAAGTACAATCATTTTTTCAGTACTAGTGGGATATATATTTTAAAAGAAATATAATTATAATTTTGTATAGCGATTTCTTATTTTTGATCTAACCCACTGCAGAACTTAAAGTTAGACAAATTCTGGAATTTCGCCATGTTACAACAGGCTTTCAGGAAAATCACCCGATTCTGTGGTTCCAGTCAGGACGATAGACGGACATATAACCGTCTCAGTGCATACTAAACGTACCTCTGATAATCTACCCTTTTAGCGGTTGGCATCCCCGAATGAAATTTCAGCATGAGTCATTCCTCTCGAGGAGCCCATCCAGGTACATACTCCTCCATTTATCCTTCATTTCGAGTCATAATTCAGAGGAGCAGTCATCGTCAGGCGAAGGGACTTTTCCTACATTCATAAAACGAAATCTTCTTTTTTCGTGTATATACATCATTTGAACGATATGGGTGGGGAATGAATCATACGTTTGCAATACAAAGGAAAAATAATGCACTATACCACGCGTACTGACACTGAAATTTTCTAACACATTTGAAACCCTCATCACCAAAATTATTAACACACACGAAGGACAACATAGCCTTCTTTTCGTCTACATACGTCCTGAAATCCCCCCCAGACGCAAAGCCTCTCTGGTTCAGAAACACTAAACAGCCAGGCAGCATCACAAAACGTCTCCAAATATATATAAGACTAGCTCTTTCTAATTGGAGTTCGCCGAAAAGGAATTCCTCTCCGAACTCAGATATGAGTGCCCGAACTCGCTGCTCTCTACTCACTATTTCGCCAGCTCCACCCCATCATCACTATTCCCCTTGATTCCTATACTTCCACCCAAGTCCTCTGCCCCTTGACCTAGCCAAGACTCTTGCTTAAACCAAATATGCTGCCCCTTGAACCCTCCTGCGTCTACCACTCCTTCCACTATCCCCATTTTTTATATTTTATCATCCCTATGTTAACTGTCTCAACCAACCCGTACTATGTACTCCCACCCCTATCTTTTGCCCGGCTATTACTACATGAGATTAGAGAACCTGGTTAAACCCAATATTTAACATAGACTCAAACACGCAAGAAAACTTCTTTCTAGACTACAAAGTATATATGTATTGACATTTGCCCAATTCTATTCGCCACTCACTAATTTCTACCAAGACACCAGTTACATATAGACGTCCCACTTTGCGCTGAATCTAACTATAACTTACCACTCTTCTTTGTGGGGGACCTGAATTCAAACTATACTGCAATACTTGGCAAGAGCAGTGACGCGGGTAGTTAACTAACCTGTTCCTAGCGGCAATTTCGCTGCGAGTACAAAGATGCAACATTCCCCACATTCTTTGGTAATTGCGGAGAGAACTTGTTCCCAGAAAAAGTCTTTCGCAACAAACACGAGAAGCACCTTTCCACAAGAACATCCATGTATGGCTTCTACTTTCATCTTCGACTCTTCGTATACCCACACCACCTTTTTATATCTAAACAATCAAAAACTGTAGGAAATTCAGAAGATACATCTTCCTGAACACACCACACAATGTCAATCTCCAGAAAACTAACCCTACCTATACAAATAACCAATGGAGCAACTCATGGCACAAAAGGTACATCACAAAACCTGTTCACACTACGCAAAATTGACACATTAATTAAGCGAGTCATATTATCTATAAAACCAAACCTCTTAATCACTATATATATATAAAACAAAAATGATGAGACCCACGTAAAAACAACATAACAGTTCTTAGTGCTCGACTCCTACAATGCATGCAGCTAGTGGGTATTGCAAAAGTCATGTTATACTTATTTGCACTGTCAGAACTAAGGGCATAATGATAGTTTGGGTTCATATAGACACGTTTTTATTGTTTCTAAACATTAATATGTGTTTTTTTAATATTAATCATTTATGACCGTCACTCTTGGCGAGCACCCTCTCCAGTTTAGATCTGAAGGTCGTGCACATGTTGCGAACCAAATTCATCCTTCATCATGCTGGCCATCTAGGATTAATGGAGGACTTCAGCTCGTCGATGTTACTGTGTCGTACCTGTCAAGTCTTGCCATTGACATACACCCACAGGCTGTAGTTGATGGGGGTTAAGGTCGGCCGAAGGATGGAGGGAGGCCAAAGTTTCTTTCACCCTAAAGAAATTAATGTTCGACTCCAAACAATGTTGTACGATCTTGGCCGTTTGGGTTGGGGCAGCGTCCTAAGGAAAGAGTAGTCCGCTTTTTTTGTATCTTACTTACCCTTGTCAGGAATTTTATGCTCAAGGTGTCCCTGTAATCAGCGGCTGCATCTAGCCATTTGAAGCCAGACCTCCGAAGCATAATTTAGGGAGGCCAATGCTTGGTCCTATACATGTATCGGATCTCTGAAACATTCAGGCAGAAGCTTGCCATGCAGACGTTCTGATTGTTGATGGCCAGATCGAGCAAGAACTTTTATTCATCAGAAATTCAGAATTAGATTGCCCAGACTCTTCTATTAGTTTAGAAGGCGACGTTGTTATCTCATACGGTTGCTGAGCATAGGCCTTTCCAGCCGTTTCAAGTTCTTACCGTGCCCCTACTTGACGCCACAGAGAACTTAGCCACCCAGGTGTTTTTCTTCTTCTCAGTAATTTTGAGCTTCGGAGAAATTTAGATGCCCTTATATGCAGCCCAATTTTGTACAACTTGAGATGTGCCTAAGCGAAGTCACTATTTGAGCTCTTCTCTATCGTTAATCCTCTCCAAAAATCTGTGGACGGTCATCCGGCTGAGGTTGAACTGCTTGGATTTCTTAGAAATGCTGTGGCCCGTGGGTAGGACAGAATTTTTCTCTATTCTTTTCACCTTCATCTTGACACACCTGCACACAATAGAAAATACGTTTTAATATGACGTGCTGGAAAAGTATAATTTTAAATTTGTTTTAGGGAACCTTTCATTCGCACACTAAAACTCTCTAGAGATAAAAAAACGAGTGTAACCAAACTAAAGCAAAACCCATTACATCAGAACTGTCATGGACGTAAGATGACCGTCATGGCAGTTTATAATTATTGCTTCGTCCCTTCTTCTTCTGGCGACGCGGGAAGAAGATGATGGGATCGGATTCATCCAAATAAATAATCCTAAAATAAAATAAATGCGCCTTCACTGACCCTATCAACATTCTCAACGCATTCAAGACCCACTAACAAAACGTATACACACAACATACCCAAACCATACGCACGAGACAACTTCCAGGAATTTCTGGAATGGGGCTGGCTCGACGTGGAAGAATTTGTGCCCGCTCCACTAGAAGAAAGGAAGTAATCGAGAACTCACCCAGACTGAGCACTCCTCTCAATGTTGAGGAAGCAAAATACCAAATAAGACAATTTAAACACGCACCCCTGACCCTTCTGGCATCACAGCCACATAATTCCAGGACTTACCTAAGAACATATTCTCTACTCTAACACATACATTCAACTCCTGACTTGCCTCTGGCCATTTTTCCCACATCTTCAAAATATAAAACATCACACTTCTTGATAGCTCAACATAAATATGTTAACTAAGGAAGACATATTAATATTTGCCTTGCCCATCTATCTATCCAAAAAACGAAGAAAAAAGCGTTCTAATTCATTTATTCTTTTTTGGCCCCTATATACATAGCTTCTTCTCAGTGATGAACTTCTGACTTATCATTTTATTAACTCAGTAACTGTATGCTGCATAACCAATTATCATTTGACCAGTGGATCTCCGCAAGCCTAGTGGATATAAAGTTGGATTTCCCACATCTAGGCAAATGTTCAATCCCATCGAAAGCTGAAGAACTCATAGGGGTGTGTTTACCTAGCCACCCTTTTGTAGAAAATCTAATAAATTTATCCAATATTGATGAATGAAAACACCGCAACTTTCGTAAAGAGAGATAGTTAAATAAAATTGTATAACTGATTTAGATTATGGTGAGTGAGCGTTTTAAGAGTTATTGCTTAGCAGTTATTACAAGTTCGCCTAAATGGTAAAGTTTGCTATAATATACCGGAGGTATAAATGTATACTATATCATAGGTTAATCAAAACTAAATGAAGACATAAAGAAAAAATCAAAACTTATTTACACGACGGAAAGGAAATTATCAATATTGATGGAAACTGCTCTGCCGAAAAGTTTGAGTCTGTTATTTTCCAGAAATCGTTCTTTAGAATGAAAATGTGTAACATAGTTTTTAGGCAACAAGTGGCCTGAAAGAGAGGAGATATTTGCTAATGGTATTGCAACAAGAAACATCATCTTGTAGACCAATAACCACTTTAAAACAGTGATTACGCTTATGTAAAGAAGTCTTCCGCGAACCTAATAAACCACCAATTAACGTCAAGATCGCCTCTTGGTAGGTTCCACACTAAAGTAGCTGGTTTCCTCCAGTGCCTAAGTTTGGTCCCGAATGGAAAGGAGCAAGTATGAATGTTTGAGCGCCCAAAGTGAGGTGGAGACATTTCGACAGATGTCTCAAATTGATATAGGCCTCGAAGGTACCTCATTTCACCCAAGAGGTACTATAAGGTAGAATCCACTTTCATAGGAAATCTAACTATTGGAATGTTAAAGACTAGGGCAAAAGGGCTATTCTCTGATGAAACTCTCTCCCTCTTGTTTGAGGCTTCCACCAGTTAACAAGTAATCCGTAACTGCTCTACGGATAAATAATTTTTTAGGACTGAGTAAATAAAATAGACCATAAAAGAATTGTTCCGAAGTGGAAGTCGCCCACCAGTTAACATCACTCTGTATTTGCTAATTAACCACAGATCTGTTTAAGACAGATATTGATGCCATTTTAGAAACAAATTACATGCATTATATACCAGGTATGTTGTTATATATATATATATATATATATATATATATATATATATATATATATATATATATATATATGTATATATATATATATATATATATATATATATATATACTGTATATATATTAAGGGAACACGAGAACCATTCTCCAGAATTTTCTTAAAGTCTGAATGCATAGGAAATATTAAAAATGTTGTAAACAATAAAAATCAAAGATAAAAAAAGATACGAAAATTCTGAGTGGACGCACCTTAAAAAATGGCCTCAAATTGTCGGAAATTTTCAGGAAATGCTTGGAGTTCATCACTTCACTAACTCTATAATTTAAGAAGGGGAATTTTTTGAGTATTTGTATAATAATTTCATCTTAGTTTTGTTATGACATGTTCTTTATCAAAGTAATTTCCAATAATTCTTTTATAATACCCAAAAACAAAATGGTGAAGTTCAGAAATAAATATAAGTATCGAAATTTTGTGAATCTTTTAACCCAAAGAATTAAAAATAAGAAAGTTCAGAAAAAAATATTTTTATATGTCTTCTTCTGAAACTATTTTAGCAACGTGATATTTTGAACGTGAGGAAATTTAGTTTAGAGTTTCTTTTTAAAATTATTATAATTGGCGAAGGTACCCTGGGGAGAGTGGCGAAGCCATTGCTTGGTATTTACTATTAAATAAGATGTAGTTCAAATTTTTATTTGAGAATATGCATTTTCCCTATTTGTCCCTATTTTGAATTTTGTAGATTTATTAAGTATTTTGTCAATTAAAAATATATATAACGAGCTAAACACACCTAAAAAGATTTTATATCAACGATTAGACTAACCTGAAAGCAAAATTTAAGATATATTAATAAAATATCATTAATCAAATATAATTATGAGAAGTTAAAATACAGATAAAACAACGAAATTTAAAAAAGGAATATTATAATAAACAAAGGTATCATATAACAAAATATGAAAAGCATAACAATTGTAGGTATTAAAAAAAAAAGTAGTCGCTTTTTCACTAATAGAAAAGATTTATTAGCGAAAAAGAGATTTCTCTTGCAAGAAACTGGTGGTATTATTCAACCAAAACACAAGTGCGCACAAAAGAGAAGTGCCTAAACAACATTCGACAAAATATGGTCTATAAAATTTCTCCGGCATTTTTCTATTGTATGATGTGAGGCAAGATGATGAAGTCCAACCACAAGCAAAATGATTCATTCGTGAAAATCTTTGTTTAAACTTGCAAATGCTGGACATAAACATAGAAGTAAATGGATTAAATTTCTCTTTCTTTAATTTAAATGTAAACCTTTTAATATAACCAGATTAGCACAATATTTGGTATTTTCGTCCTAATGCTCTCGTTTATCGTTGCAGTATCATATGCCTCCTCCAGAAGGAACAAAAACATCGTGGTTTTGTGCTGTCTACGAAGTAAGCCTTTTCTGGTGGTATTTTCTAGCCAGAAAAGAGCATCCAAAGTAGAGTGGAACTGGCAAAAGTAGTTCGGTGAACTGAGTTATGGCTTCAGCCTTTCAGGAAAAAGGCTATCGTAATATTTTCTATTATCTCCATCAACTTATTGAGGCAAGAGCTTTTAGAAATTGGGGGCAACCGTCCAGAATTCGGGATGGATACCCTTTTTCTAGATCATTTTGAACAAATTTAAAAAATACCAAGCTGAGCCCACCTATGTTTAGAATCATTCCATACGAGACATCGTCCGGACTAGGGGTTGTATCCGCGAATGAACCAGTGGTTGGCACATTTTATCGTTAATTCTTTGTTGTTTTTATTAATATTTTGGTCCTTTATTTTCATTTTTTTGGTTTTAGCAGTTTTCAGACTGTTTATGAGTGAAAAATCTTTCTGTATTATTTTAAATAATAAAATTTTAAATAAATAAACGCTTGAAAGGAAGTTTAACGGGTTGATTAAGGATTATCCACCTTAAATCGCGCATTCTTCTTGCACAGCTTCCATCCCGTCGTGTTGGATTTAGAAAATCTATATACTCCTCTAGGATGGACAGGGTGAACGCTCGCTGCGTCGACTCTTGTAGTCAAATGGCTATTTTTGAAAAGGAAAGAGACGAGCCTACGTAGCTACTCCAAGTTGGCTCGGAGTCCACAGCTATTCCATTGAGAAATTCGTTATACAAATTTAGCTTTTCGGAATTGCAGAGGGAGCAGAAAGTATTTGGAAGTCAAGACTCTCACAAGAATATCCATATCCTTCCCATAGACAGAGCTGTTGTCTCCGCCTCAGTGGATTGATGATATTAGTCATTCCATTGGGGACACAAGTACCCTATTTGATTACTTCATAAACAGAGGATAGAGTCATTATGTTTTACTGTGTAGTCAGGAAGGGAAAGGGTAGCGGTGTTGTGGCTCTATTATGGGCATGATTATCCGTGCATTGTGCTCTCATGGATTCAATCCTTTCTCTCCACGACAGAATTTCAACAAACTTTTTACTAGGCTAACGAGAGGTCTGGTGTTTGAATAATAAAATAAAGTTACAAAAGAATTATGGAAAGTGTGAAAATTGATACCGTTTGTTTTTGCCACAAACTAAAGCTTCATCGTTGTCATGCAGCCCATTCGACTTTATCGGAATTCGGAAGTGATTAATTCTACATCTCTCTCATTTGGTTAACAAACAGTAAGGAGACGCTTATTCCAGAAAGTAGCGGCTAGAGAACAAAGATACACACAAATGATGAGGATGCTTATGAAAACCTAAAATAATATCCTTGGATATAGACATATTATACAATCAATTATTGATTAATATTAATAATTAATAATCCAGTAACCTAAGATTAAATTAACTTCCATAATTTTCATTTATTTATATTAAATAATTCCTTTAGAGTCTTATAACAAATAATGAGATTTCACTTTTATCCTTGTCAGACTGATTCACTTTACTTTCTGTGAATGATAATTATCTTTCCTTGGTCCGAATTATGTAATATTCATTGTCACCTCCCTAGGGATATAGTTCATAGCACCAACGTTAATGTTCAAAATTAGAATTGATAACTATTACTTCAACATATAATTTATCGAAACTAGAGTTGTTTAACTAATTATTTTTGTCTATCCTCCATCTCTTTTAGCTTCCATCACCTCATGACTTCTACATTTCCTCTCGTAAAATACCCTCGAGTGGATCTTAGGGTTTTTGCTGGTTCCTAATTCGGTAGTATTAATAAACTATAAAATTTCTATAAAGCACTAACACAAACTGATCAATATTTTAAAATAATTAGTTGTTAATTTATTCAAAAAGCATCAAATAAATTTAGCTAGTTTCGATTAAACGATCGAGGACTGAATTCGAGTGCGTGCTTGGCATAGACTTGGAGAGAGAATCGATCCGTGACTTCGTTCTTTAAGTATCCATTACTGTCTCATTGAATGCGTGGTTCGAGACGCTGTGTGGCCGTATTTCTACCTAAATTTCCTTTCTCTCTCCATCTCGTTAACTCTCATACACACATAAGAAGCTAACAAAATTTGTCACTGTAGATTCGCTTGTGTCACTTTCGATCTTGTTATTTCAATGCTTATACATATTTGATTTGTATATAGATGCATCGCCGTTAGTTTTTGGCTTGTCAATTCATATATTTTCATAGTTCAGGAGTTAATTAGACATTTTACCTATTATCACTCTCAAATAAAAAAAATACATTACTAATAATCAAATAGTTACAAATTACCGTCGGACGCGTCCAATAATGTGAAACAAATTCTACATTCTATTAGAGAACCTCATGAAATTGCTTCTCTATTTTTCGCTTAAAGAAGTGTAAACCTCTGTATTCCTTGCTTTCATACATTTAGCATCGAAAGTAAAGTTGCTCTAATTATATTTTATGCGGTGGACATTTCCCATAATGGCCATAAAACGCGGCTACTCAGAGAGCGACAAGGAAAGGTCGATCGCTGGCTTGGGCAATCTTTCGAAGATGATTGCATCCTCGTGGTGGTTAACCAAGTAAAGGAGAGAGGAGACAGTAATTGGAGAAAGCTCTCCTATTATCTGACGTAGTCATAAAGTAGTGACAAGAGGGAAGTTAAGAAGGAGATCGAGAGAGAGAGAGAGAGATAGACAGATCTGGGATGAATCTTATTGGCTCACTTCTGAAAGAAAGATCGATCCCTTTAGTGGGGGAGAATTCTTATATATCTGGTTACTTATGTATCTTACAGATCCTGACAACTACAAGTTTTCTCCTCTCTAGAAAAATTGAAACCTCACTAGAAAAATACAAACTTCTCCTCCCAAACTTTCTGGCGGGAAGATTCTCGATGGTTTCACTTCATAGTTTTAATTGAACAAAAACCCAGACTCTTCTTTATTAAGAGCTGCTTATCGGATTTCTCCTCTCATTTTAGTAAATCCTCAAATTATTCTTCAATTTTAACTTCTATTCTTCCCAACACTCGTAACAATCACTTTACCTCCCGATTATTTCACCATAGTCGCACCACACAAAGGGACGTAGGTGTACCATGAGCATTCATGCTGCAATCGACGTCTCGACGATTTCGCAACCACCTGGCCCCAATTCACAAGGGAAGATATCCAGTTATGTAAAAAATGTTCATATTTTCGGTCTTGGCCTCTTTTTTTACAAATTCCTTTCGGAATGCCTTCCTTTGTTTTAGTTTCTTAGTTTTAATTTGCAAAGAAGAACCGAAATCTCCAAATATCGATGAAGGCTCTATACTTTATTTCACCAAGTTCTATTCTAATGGAAAGTAGTGATTGACAGTCGATTCAAACTAAATGGAACACTTTACCACCTGTATCTATAAGACGCTTGACCCGTTTCTGCGGCCTTAAAGTTGTTCGCTCATGAATAACGGGGATTCACCCGCGCGCGTTAAAAAGTTTACTCATTGTAAGTATATTATATTATGATATTGTATGTTATTACATGATATTATATGATACTCCAATTATATTATATTATGTTATACGATATTATATATTGTATGATATTATTAGGTTGGAAGCAAAGATCTCGCACAACTTTTATTGATGATTTACAACGAAACAATACAGGAAAAGAATTATATCAATTAACAATATAATCACCGTTATTGTCGAGTAACTGCTTTTAACGACGGGAGGGATCATGGACTCCTTTGTTGTAAAATTAAACTGTTGTGATATCAAAAAAGTCAAGGACTGCCGTTTTGAGTTCGTCATCATTTTTGGACGTTTTTCAATTGAAGAAGTTTTGCAGTGCCCGAAATAGATAGTTGTGTGTTGCCGCCAGGTCTGGTGAGTACAGTGAGGGAGAGAGAACATCGCACTCCAGCTATAGCAGTTTTTTTACGGGTATAATTTGCAACCTATAATTGAACTTTATCATGAAAAAACATGACACTGCTTACAGTTATTGCCTGTATAATTGAGCGTCGATAGACTGATTGTCTTTCAACTTTTCCCAATACATCACTCCCTTCATAGCCCTCCAGAACAAAGGAAAGCTTATTTTGATTAATTTTTATAGATACATGAATTTGTACAGGTGCAACTTTGTCTGTCTAGCTACTCTTATGTTTCATGTTCTACTCTATACAGCATTTCTAATCATCAGTAACCACTTTGTACAGCCTATCAAAACGACATTTATTGTACAGTAGTGTCATGCAGGAATTCTTGCAGAGCTGAGGGTAGAGGTCAGTTACTTTAGTTTAAATACATATCTCCAGTTTGCTGACTTTGACCATTTCTTCTAATCGATGTAAAATGGCTGTATCGAAGATGCTAAACATTTCAGCCAGATCGCGTTATGTTTGATGCAGATCAGCTTAGACACAGACGCATAAAGGTTAATTGTCAATAAGTGAGGGTTGACCATTTCTGAGCCCATCTTGTGGATCAAATTGGCCACGCTGAAACTTTTTAAACAAATCATAACTTTGCGATAACTTATTCTGTCTTCTCCATATGAATTGTTGATACAACTTTGCGATTGGGCAGCGTTTAGGCCAGCCTTGTAATCACACAGTAAAACATTTCTTTGCTGCTCACAAGAAAGAGTTATTTAATGGGTATTTTTTTGTAGCCTCAGATATCAGAGAGTAACCTAGACTTTCCTAGGTCTCATTTGAAAGTACATAGAGACCTCATCTACCTCGGCTCTAGCTCACTGTGCACTTTCAAGCGAGGTCACATTAACTAATCTTAAACACTGTATAAATTCAT
Organism: Ceratothoa steindachneri; assembly: GCA_963969495.1. NCBI lineage: Eukaryota > Metazoa > Arthropoda > Malacostraca > Isopoda > Cymothoidae > Ceratothoa > Ceratothoa steindachneri. Next base: position 55,871,244 of record OZ018331.1, on the reverse strand, counting down.
GAATAAATATACCTTTAAAAAAGGTTGTACGTGAAATTTGTTTCCAACCTAATATATGATATTATATTATAGGGAGAGTGCGCAACTCCCCTGAATCTGCCTTCACCACACAAATAATAATAACTATAATCAGCAAGTAAAGATAATTTTGTGTTACAATATAAGAATTTCATACAATATGAATCTCAAATTATTTGCGACAGTATACTTATCTGGGGTCACGCCGGGTATTTATGCTAGTGACATCTATTTAAAGAGTTTCGTTATAAACCAAAAACTCCGAATTTGTCAAAAGTGATGGAATTTGTGAAGAGGATTTTACAAACTCCGCAACTTCCCGCCCAAATTAACTCAAAACTCACCTTAACTTTTAGCATTCCACCAGGAAATAAATGATGGTATGTATATAATTTTATTTTCCGGTGAATAAATATAATTATATAGAAATTTGGTTGATTTATGTAAAGCTATACTCTACGTATATAAACTTTCTTAAACTTAAGATTAACTCATGTAAATCCTTTATTTAGCAGAAAATACTTTTTATAAAGTTCTTTATTACTTTTAATGAATTTGTAAACTCAAGCAATCCTCTTAAACAAACAAATCGCCCGCAAGTTCGGGGAAATTGTATGCCCTGATGTACTCTGGGTGCCTGATTGCCTACTTAAGCGGGTTTACACTTTTTAGCTATCTAAATTAACCATATTCATTAAATTCTCATGTAATATGATGTGGCAGAGTTGCTCTCCTTGAATTGAGCACCATTTAAATAGTAAATAATAAGAATTTTGGAGAGTGTAGGGTAGTAATTATGATTAGCTTCTAAATCTAGGCGAAATTCATATTTGGAAGTTTATAAAGGACCTTAAATTCTAGTGGCAAGAATTTTAGGTACCAATGCAAAAACAAGTCTCCTCGGGTCAGTGTTAGACGTGATGGCATTCGCTAACTTATTCTCTTGGTCGTTATTCTATTCACTACTCCCTTTCTTCTGATCGATCCACCTTTAATTTTCTTCGTCTATACTACACTCAAGGAAATATTAAGGGGGGGGAGGGATATCAGTCATATAAGAATAGTTTCAACGAGTCAGGAAACTAACATATGTGGTAACAAATTTCGGTGATACTTAATTCCTAAATATTTGTAACTGAAAGGACATATCACAGGAAAGATTAAGAAGTTGTCAGAGAATTTTTACGATCTCACCAACGCCAGTTTTTAGCCTCTCAATTCCCTAGAATTTAATTTCATGGATTACTATGCGTTAGGAGTGTTTGCGAATGAGACCAATAATGTGTATACAAAATAAGACACGAACTGGTGGGCAAGATAAGGAGGTATTTGAAAATCTACCAAGGGAAAAAGTGAGGAAGGCATTTGACAAGATTTCAACCGTCTAGAGGTCGAAGTGGAAGCTTATAAAGGCTATCGCGGAACCCAGTTCACACGGCCCAAAGAAAATACACACATAAAATTTATAGAAGACCAGGGATCTAAAGGCCTACCAGAAATTCACCAGAATTAATCAGGACGGTACTTAATTATGGAGTATTTGCAAGGGGTTAAATAATACACACACAAAAGGTATTTACAGGAATATTTACAACAAAAATAAAATGAAATAAATTCATTGTTAACAAATTATACGGGGGTCATCAAACAATAAGAAAAGTCACAAATGCTTAACACCATCGAACGACCACAAGTTTTTTAACTAAAAAGATATTCGCACATACAAAATTGGGTTCTATAGATAAATTGTTTAAGGCCGAACGAAACGCACCGTGAAAGATGAAAATAGGCTTTTCTACTCTAGTGACAGGCGTTCCTGGAATAACCACCCTGTCGTACGTCCTTTAACCAAAGGCCCAAAGTTACGTGAATAACACTTGCATATAACGCTTAATTAATTTAAAAGGGACGTAATAAGTAAGAGGTACTCCAAAATACCTGATAGCAGAGCAGTGAAGCAATAACCCACGTCGGGAACCCAGGCGAAAGAGGCTCGGCGACGATGAGAGAATTCGACCCAAGTAGAGAGGGGTGAATGCGATGGCGGTCTTTGGCGAGGAGAAAACCACAGACGGCGATATAGTGGCAAAAGGCGTCGGGACCACGGGGAACGATGATTCGAAGGCCCAACGATCCAAGAGAAGAAATTCGAGATGACAGAATCCTCCAAAGAGGAGATGGCGAAGTGACTAGGGGAGAACTTTCACGTGCCCAGTGTGAACCGCTTCCCAACGAGAACACTTGCAAACGTAAGGAAAGAGGGCACAATTCGATGCAGCCGACAAAGGGACAGCGACAATACTGGCAGGAATCAATGGCAGAAAATCCTCGCTGCACGAAGGAATCCAGTACTGGTCTCCAAAAATAAATAACGTCAAGGTAAGTGACGGAAAACGATTCAGCGGAGCAATCAGGCAGAATTCTCGCAACAGAATACCACAAAGGGCTCACGGCCCAATTTATATCCTTCAGTTTGAAGGAGAAAAAAGGAAGTGAGGCACAAAGGGGGGGGGGGAAATGAGTCGCTTTCCTTACGGAAATTAGACTGGTAGCCTCTAAGCGGGTTGACCTGCGGTAAACACCATAAACTATGATCAGAAAGGGAAAGCATGGGAATCCGAGCACCTACCCTTTACACCACACCTGGGACAAGAATCTACTGAAGAGTAGATAAAAAGAAAAAAAGAATGGTAAAGTATATACAAGGGTAAATATATACAATAATTACATAGGGGACCTACTTAAAAGGTTAGACCTTAAGTTTTCCTTTCCAGCGATGTGGACAACCCTAAACTTATAGGCCTGTAGGACTAGAGCCCACTAAAGTAGGCTTTCGTTCTTGCCCTTGAATTTTGACAAATAGAGGAGAGGTTGGTGGTCGACAGAATTCCCTGAGGCAAGAAAACTTATGGAGATCTTTCATGCTGCAGGTAGGTTCGGCATGTTGGACAGCAATTTTAGAACATTCATCCAGATTTTCCTGCAGCTTGATGACCTACTGAAAGCTGGTCCGGTCATTGTCCTTTAGGGTTCGATCTTCCCACAGATCTCGGAGAACGGTAGGTGGGCCACTAACTGACCGGCCATATAACAATTCAAAGGCCGAAAACACAGTTCGGTCACTCGGAAGAGTTCCCTGAGGGCAAATAGGGTTGGAATGAGGTACCTGTGCCATTCTCGACGCTTCGCCGAACACAACTTACAGAGAATAGCCTTCAAATGGGCATGAAGTCTCTCGATCCTTCCGTTTTCACTGGGATAGAAAGGCGTGGTAAAGATAGGTTTGACACCAAGCAGCTTGTAAAGTTCTTTCATAAGGTAAGATGTAAATTGAGTCCCACGGTCGGATAGAATTTCCCAAGGGATTCCCACTCGAGAAAAGATGGTAAGTAAGGCTTTGGCGATGGACACAAAATAAATATCTTTTGGGGGCACAGCCTATGGAAACCCTGTAGCAAAGTGAATTAGAGTAAGGAGGAACCTGGGACCGTCAGAAGATGGGGGAGAAAGAGGTGCCACCAAATCAATGGCGACTTAAGCAAAAGGCTCAGTCACGATGGGCATTGGCTAAAGAGGCACCGGTCGCACACGTCCTTTGGTCGAGAAGCGTTTGCACCTATCACAGGAACGGCAGAAAGCACGAATTTCAAACCCCATTTAGGCCAATAGAATTGTTTGGTGACATTCAATTCGGTCTTCCTGTGGGAAAAATGGCCATCCAATGTGCTCTCATGAGTAACTAAATGGATGACCGGGTGACACTCACGGGGAGCAGCAAAACTCAACTTGCCTAACTTATGGGGATGGTCAGATATTAAGCATTTCCGATAAAAAGAGGCCGTCAACCTTGAGGAAATGGTAGCTAGCCCCGTTCCTAACTCGCTTTATTTCCCCTGAGGCGGTTTTTGCTTGAACAGCAGAGAGGATTCCACAGGAAGTTTGCAGGCAACAGAAGTCGTAAGGCGTCACAGAAAGGGGCTCGAGAGCAGGCAGAGCTAAGAGTGAATTCGTTTTTATCTTCACTGCCCTGATATTTATAGCACGAACATGGTTGAGTTTAGGTGCTGAGGGAGTTCTGGTGATAGTGGAAGAAGTTCTCGGTGGAGTAAGGGTTGCAGATGACTGAGGTGGACCTGGAAAAGGTAAGGATTTGGAAGCATCCAGATCCCTAATCTCCGGAATGTTTCCAACTAGTACACTAGCGAATTTAATTAGTGTTCTAATCACGTCCGTCCACCTTTAAAGTAAGGGCAACGAAGGTAGCATGAGATGGGGGGGGGGAATGAGTCAAGTCAACTCGTTTAAAGTAGTCTGCCAGGAAGACTTTCGTGCAGGCGGTGACGTTAGCGTCTGGCAAGACATCCTCAGAAACGAATACACAAGAGCAACCAGTGTCCCCGATAATGGTCGGAACCCAGGCCCTGTTAATAGTAACAGAAGCCTGGAAATGAGGGACACCGGTCGGAAAGACAGAATCCCACCTTAAAGGGTTTCGATGAAGACGAGCTATCCTTGAAGGCACGGGAGTTCCTTGGGCACTGCGCACGAATGTTGCCAACCTCACCGCAGCCATGACACGTTAGGTTGGAGGAGGAATTATGTGAGGTGCTCTTAGCAGTGGACAAAGTTGTCTTCCCTTTCTAATACGGGTTAGACACACGCAGGAACTACTTGGGATGAGAACTAGAAGTTCTAGAAAGACTGTAGTGAGCAGAAGTCCAATTATCCGCCAGCTGGATTGCTTTCGATAGAGTAGAGGATAGTCGTTCCCTGATGAAGGCTCGCTGATCAGAATGGAGGGAAGAGAGAAATGGTCAAAGAACATAAATTCCTTGAGCCAATCAAAAGTGTTACCGACGCCGGAGGCTTCGAGCCGGGCCTGAAATAATCGGGCTAGGTGAAGTTAAAATTGCTGAAATGTTTCCCACGGGGAAACCTTTTGAGTGGGTTTGCGTGAATTGTAGAATTAATACGATATTAAACGTACGCTTTTAAAAGAGTTGGCCACAGTCAAACGGTATTTCGTTAAAATCTATTAGAATTTAACGCTAAAGTGTTAGCGTTAATTAATATTTTATTATTATAAAAAAAATACAGGAAACGATGAATTTTGGGGAAGGGAGGCTCTAAAACCACTTCAAAACTGCTAAACCTAGAAACTATAAAACTACAAAGAAAGCCACAATGAAAAAAAATATAAAACTTTTGAAGAAATAATGGATTAACGATTAACTGTACCAATCTTGGTAATTTCCCTTTATGAAAATTTATTTTAGAGTTATGATCGGCGTTAAATAACAAAATAGAAATAAAAGATAAAGTAAAACAATTATCAAATCAGAAATATGATTAGAAAGAAAAAGGAGATAAAGACTTTTGTTAGATTTAGTTTCCTTAGGTGAATGAAAATGTGTGAAACCTTGCTCTCATCGACTCATCTTTCTCCCAGAAAACTGAGCGGCCTCCTTCAAGACTCTAGTACCCCGTGTCTGAGACTCCCTGCCGTGCCGCAGAAAATTCTCTCGTATTTGAGATCACATCTCTCAGGAGCATAGAAAATCTCGTCCTTCTGCAAGAAGTACTCCCAACCTCACCTATGAGACCTCCTCGTCAACGCCGTCAGAATTGTCTCCTCGAAGACCCGTGCCATTGGTCTTACACTCTCCGAACATCTCTAAGCTTCAAGGTAAAAGGATTTGCCTTTGTAATACCATGATTACACTCCCCTAATTCGTTACCTGGATTCCGAATCCTCCCTTTTTAATTGACTTCCCGTTCAAACTTAAATATGCTCCCATTTTCGGATTAAGGGGAATTTAGCGTTCCCCGCCTATCTCTGTCAGATTGTAAATTGTCCTGATGTAACTAACTATCCATATAAAGTATAATTTGTTCAACCTATATATATATATTTCCCCCTTTTCCCGGTTTATTATTATTTACATTAAAATTATATTTGGGGGTGTTGATTTTTTTATATCCTTGAACGGCAATTTGGCAAGCCAGTAGATAAACCCCGGCGAATTTTTTGACGTATTCGCCTGTATTTATATATGTTACTTTTATTTAAAATCCCGTTCGCTCGAGCAGGAGGCGCCTCCCCCCCTCCACATTGCCTCAAAACACATCGTAGCCAGCCTCGTGTCAGCTCTCTGCCCGGGTAAGTGTACGCGCCCTTACACTGAAATGGTCTACACTGGCATACCTCGACAGAAATAAATAAATACGGAAAGAATTGAGAATAAGTAATAAAGAAGGTCCAGGTTTAGAAGGAGAAGGAGGAAATCCTAGTTCACTCAGTAAAAGGCGTTCATTGACGCCTCGTACTAGAGGGTAATGAGAAAGAATTGAGATATCTGAATGTTGTGAATTTCCTTGTATTTTTTGCGGAGGGGGTATTTTAACATCTCTGCCTTATGATTTAGAGAACTTTTAAGTTTGCAATGTGCAGTTTTATGGGGGTTTGAAACTATGCTGGAATAAGATGCCATGTTAAATTTTGAATTAGAACCTCGTCCGTTAACTAACCACCATAGATATAGCAAAACTTTACCAAAGCTTAAAGGAGCGTTTTTCTTTAGGCTGGGCCATAATTCATTAAATTTATTATTTATTTATTAAGATTTTTTCGCTCATTCTCCCTTAGATTCAAAATTGCTGAAATTTAGTTTTTGTTATTATTTGCTCTTATAAATTTGTTGAATTTATTTACCTATAATATACCTATCTTTTCAATTCCTCCATGTACAACATGGGTCAATTCCTTAATTATCATAGGTAATCGTTGTTTTTTTTCACCCCTCCAAGGGTTCTAATTCTCCAACAAAAAGGCTCAGCCTAGTCAAATGGAATCTTCATATCTGATTTTAGTGTATGATTAATAACGGAGAGACAGAGGCAAATGCATTAAAATATTGTCTCCAATTAAGTTTTCTTTCTCGAAGTACGATGCATGTCATCGTTGGAGCAAAATACTATTTCTCATTGATCCCGATGGAGCTATTTTGCACAAGAATCCTTTCACCAATATTGCTTTTATCGTTCAAATGACAATTTGAATTGGTTTTCTCGCATCTTACGATTCGTGTTTTGTTTAATGGAAGCCAAATATTTCTTAGTTTGAAGTTTCGAAGGAGAGAGATCAATTACGCTCAGTTGCTTACATGTAAATATTGTTCTTAATAAGTGAGGTCGTTGATTCTCTCTCGTCGGGTATAGTTTGGAACCTTGTCAGGCACCCCGTCCAGATTATTCATCATTTTTCGTTGAACTACCTTATAGATTTAGCCCCGTTCTCTTCGAAACAACAACAATAATAATTATAATCATAGTAATTAACTAAAAAAATAAAGTTCTTTTCCCTTTGATGGTTAACATTCGCTAAATCGAAATTCAGGCTAGTTAATAGTGCCACCCGTCCCTTTGCATTCGAAAACGAACTCCTCTGAACGAATTGTGAGAATGGCATAAAATTCGAAATAATATTCGTTGGCACCAGCTGCAGAAAGTTTGGTAGTACCATCTTCTTTGCTACTAGCGCGTGGCCTGAATCTTTTATTATTCAAGATAGTGACACTAGCCCCTGCTTAGTGGTATATGAATATGTGAATTTCCTCAGCGATTTCCAGGGATGTGGAGTGATGTGTTAGGTGTGAAAAACGATAAATGAGAATGAGATATCAGTGTTGTGATTGGTTATTTGTTTGATGTCAGATGTGGTTGGAGGTGTCAGTGCTTATGCATCATACTTAATGCCCTGCCTAGGTGCTGGCCGTTACCTACGATCGCCCATTCGTGACTGCTGGGGACGAGAATCAAACCGGGTACCCAGCGTGGAAATTCCATGCCTCATCTCCTGCAGGTCAAAGTGGATGTCTTTTTAAGGAGTGAAGATCAAAAAATAACATAAATTGAATTTTATATTATTAACAAGGTTGGCCAGAAATTCCTGGCTCAAGAACCAGAAGTTTGTTTGCAGTATTTTTCCAAGCCAGCTGACTGATATCTAGGACAGATTCTGATGCTGCCTGATCGCTGGAAGAAGAAAAGAGAGAACGATGGCCTTTATTTTAAAGAATAAACGTTGGTGTTGCCCCATAAACTTTTGTTGTTTTCATTCCACTTCCTAAGTGAGTCAGGACTTTGAGTCTGGCCAAACATAATAAAAGCAGATTGAATAACTCATAGGTTTTTATTTACTTTTAAGTGTAATATTCTTTTCCTTTTCTTCCATGGCATTGCCGCATTAGACGGTCATTCTCTTTGATCGGATAAAGTTGTAGCAGAAGAACCACTATAACTATCAAATATTATCCTAATATAAATCAAGTGATTTTTCTCCCATTCCTTTTGCTTCTTAACGAAAGCGGCTAACATTTTTTTACCCCTTTCACAACAGAAGAATTTATTCCACCTCTTAAAATTGAAAAGTTAGGGAGAATTCCCTTGAATGTTCATAAAAAACTTCCTTTCATGGCACGAAACCTTGGAATTTTTAAGGAAAAATACTGGACCAAATGTCCATCAGGATGGATAAAACAGGAGCCTGGAAGGAAGCAATTTAAGGAAGGTAAACTCTACACGTGCTGTAGCGTTTGGAAAGTATTTTGAACGGTTCATTTATGTACCTGTGACAAGGTAAGAAGAAATTTTAAATAGCAAAGAACACTTTTCAATTAAAAATAAAAGATATTATTTGTGAACAAGAAAAAAGGAAACTCTCTTTGCTGGATAAAGTTACACTTGTCGCTCAGTGAGTTTCAAAGGATTGACAGAAAGACTTGAAATAATAAACGAGTAAAAAGGAGAAAATAGTAAGAAGAACAATACCTGAATGAGCATAAAACATAATAAGAAGAACAATGCCTGAATGAGCCTATCCTGAAAACCTATTGAAAGGTAGGAACAGGACATTGCATTTAAGGAGTCAACTAAGTTGTTCGTATAGTGCATACAGACACTCATATGATAAGATCCTATATCCCCTTGATAAAGATATTACCATGAATCCCTCAGGTTAGATAATTAAAGGGATTTCATAAACAATATTAATAAGATAAATGGTGTGATTAATAAAAAGTATATAGCAATATTAAAAAGCCCCAATTAAGCATTTAGAGCAATGAGTGAGCAAGAAACTGGAGCTGCCATTTGAAAATAAAAATCGAGTAAAATAAATAGAATAAAATCCTTCTTTGCATACCCTTTGATTATATTTTGAGTACTAGCAGAAGCCAACGTGACATAGGTGGAAAAGAGGAAGCAAAAGAGATGGCTTAAAGCATAAACCCTAAGGTAACTCGTCCAAGGTCATTATTATTTTCTATATCTCAAGAAAAATAAAAAGTAAAATGAGCCAGAAAAAGAAATACAACTGTAAAAAAAACACGTAGGATATATATGATAAGTGATATGATTATAAAGACTGAACTCATTAATGACATGTTAATTACTTATATTTTTTTATTAAATGATTCGTACCTTATATATCTTTCTTATTTTCTTTGCATTTCTTTTCTTATTTATCTTTTTGATGATTATTTTTTCCGCTTTGACAGCTACACTTCAGGAGTTCTTTACGGATGTAACTAATAAGCATCCATAGAATAAATCTTCTTAGCTAAATGGTGTACGGAAATTTCATCCAATGATATCTCTCATCCGAGAGGCAAACCTCTAAGACTATAATATGGCTCAAAGCCAGAGGCAATCTCATTCCTGAACTAACCGCAAAATTGACAAACCTTAATGGAAGAGTAACCGAAGAAGTAACTTTAATTTTCACCAAACATGCGATTTGTACCATGAAAGATTACAATTCAGAATGGAGAACGTAATACACCCAAGTAATTAACCTTTTACTAAAGTTTAATTACTCAAACGAGGTAAACAACTTCGTTTTCGTCAAGGTAATTAAATTCAAAGAAACCTTTCTCTTAGTAGATGCCTTAAATCAGAATTAAACGGGCAAATAAATAAGAAATCAGTAGTAGTGTTGGTAAAGACGCTACGAATAATTAAAAACTAACTTAATAAACGAAAATATACAAATTGATAAAATGATAATCAAACAAAGGATAAAAATATTGGTAACTAGTCATTTGAAAAACAATAAAAATTTAAAGAATATCCAGAGGCCAAACCCCCAAAAATATTTGTAGGAATGTTCCCAAAATACTTGCGGAATCCATACAAGAAATTTTTACCAGTTGGGCAACTAAAAGAAACATTGTCAAGAGAATATCTGTCGCTTAAATAAAATGTGGATCAGTTTAACTTCATAATTTCCAGGTCCATTCGGAGGTACGAGGGGCGGTCAATAAGTTTTGCAAATCAGTAGGGCAAAACAGAAGAAGGGGGATGGCTGTTTGTTGTGGTGTCAGGAAAAGTTATGACAAGTCAGGAACTACATCCGCACGCTCCTGCCTCGTGTATTTCAGAAGCAGTAGCTGATCGCTGATTGTCTGTCACAAATCTTTCAACAATGGAGAAGGTTGAGCATCGCGCATTGATAACATTTTTCACCAAGGAAGGTAAGAATGCAAAAGAGATCCATGAACGCATGGTTGCAGTGTACACCGTATCGTAGAATGGACTCTCGACGATATACCATATATAACTATTCGTTGAGGGAACTTCTTTAATTATCTTTAGAGTGCGTGATGTCTGGCGGGCCGATATTATGTATCTTTGATATGCTTAAGAAGTGGAACTGAGCTCAAGGATAATAATATTGCTATTATTAATAAAATAGAGTTTTATTAATAATAACTATCAACAATACGCAAAACGGAAAATATTGACATAAACAGAGAATGGAAAGGGTCGTGGGGGCTCTGGCTAATCCGAGGATTAAAGGATTTAAAAAGGTAAAACAAATATAGAGTTCAAGGGATGGGATGGTTTGCTAAACCATTTAAAGCACAGGATAAAATTGACAAAAGGGTTGAGTACTCAAAGGTGACGTTTGGCTTACGTAACTTTATACTAGTGGTGCAGTGGAAGGCGACGTGAAGGAATTTTCGGTCCTCTGGCGAGTTCCAGCCGAAGGGAGGGGGATGAGATGATCCTGACATGGCGTCTTGGGAATGAGAACCGTTTCTCGACGAACGGCTTGAAGAACAATGGCTGTTCTACGTTGATCTCCTCTGAACAACCGGGGGGGAGTGAGAACCGTCTCTTGTCTACGGGCTTAAGAACAATGGCTGTTCTAATGTTGTTCTCCTCTGAACAATAAGGGGGAAGGGTGAGAACTGTTTCTTGGCGAAGGGCTCAAAAGAACAATGGCTGTTCTACGTTGTTCTCTTCTGAACAACAGGGGGGGTGGGGTGAGAACCGTCTCTTGTCTACGGGCTCAAGAACAATGGCTGTTCTAACGTTGTTCTCTTTCTGAACAATAAGGGGAAAGCCTTGAGGACTTGGCGTCACGAAAAGCTCGAGCCTTTGGCACTCAAGGGATATTGTCCTACTTCTGGACAAGTGATGGTGAATCTCGAGGTCGAGGTCCCTTGGCGCACAAAGGGAGAGAGGGTCGGGGTGATGTTTCGCTACGAAAATCTGGATCTCCAATCTGATCTTAGTGGTAAAGTTTAGATCTAAATAGTCGAGACACTCCCTCGGCGTGGGGGGACAATGAAGTGGGAGCTTCGAGAGAATGCAAAGCCGAGGCTGGGAACAATGCCTTATCTGCCCATAAGCCTAACTCAATCTGGCGAGGTCGGCGTATGGGGGCGAACGGGGGGGGACGATAACCTCCTTGTTTAAGCATTGACATCCGGTGCCTGTGATAAGGCGCCAAGCTTCGAAGCGAAGATGCACGTGGGAGCATCGTGGTTTTAAATAATATGTGATAGGAGTTGAAACTAACGCTGCCTCAACCCGTTCGATCACACACCACCACCACCTTTTCTTACGCAACAATTGCTCGCTGAAATAGGGAGTTCCGCCATTGGTCGTGAATCCCTTCAAGATGGTCCCCGTCCAGGACGCCCGTTAGACGTGACCAACGAGGACAATGTGGCCCGTGTGGAGAGGATGATCCTCAAAAATCGACGGATAAAGGTCGAAGGAATCAAGCGAGAACTTGGAATATCACATAGAAGTGTTATCAACATCATCCAAAACAATTTGTCCTTGACCAAGTTCTCTGCCCATTAGGTCCCTAGAAACCTCAGCCCCATGATCGACTTCAACGTCGTCAAAGTTTAGAGGAGCCAGAGAGATTCGAGTCTCGCATAGTGACAGATGATCAAACGTGTGTCCATCATTGGGATCCTGAGACCAAGCTCGCAAGCTGAGAACATCATGGCCACTATCTTCTGGAATTCTGAGGGAGTTTTGATGGTGCACTATGCGCCTCGAGGAAAGACCATTAGAGGCCAATATTAAGCCGAGAAACTGGCCTGGTTGAAGAAGTGCATCCGTCAGAAGCGGCGTGAAAAGTTGACACGCGGTGTCCTGCTCCTTCACGTCTGTTCCCCTGTTTACGAGGCCAGAGTTGCACAAGCTGCCCTAATCAAGTGCGGATTCGAGGAACTCAACCATCCCCCCTACAGTCAAGATCTGGCCCTGAGCGACTACTTTTATTCCGCCAGCTGAAAGCTGCACTGCGTGGATGCCAGTTTGAGGACGATGAAGATGTCCAGCTTGCCGTCCAGGAAGGGATTGAACAGCAGTCGGGATATTTTTGGTTATCGGGAATTCTAAGCCTAAGGGACAAGTGGCGCAAATGCATTGAAGTCGAGGGTAGTTATATTGAAAAATAATAAAATACTTTTCCTCATATTTCGTTTCCTTATATCCGAATTGCAAAACTTCTTGACTGCCCCTCGTATTAAGTGTGAAAAAGAAAGCAATAGGTATAAATTTACAAAAAAGAGGGGTAAAAATTAGGTTCAATGGTTGTCTGGGGAAGCAATAAGTCAAGGTGATCACATAAGTTTGAACATTTTATCGAAGTGCGGATGTACATACTATGTTTTCTAATAATACGACGAAATCATTTTTTCTAGCACAAAATAATTCTTATTTACTTAACTGAAATAAATGGGTGAGAGCTTATTTTATAACTCTTTTAATAAAATACAGCCTAATATCAGATTTTCAATGGGTATGAAAATTGACAATTAGAGTACATTTATGGACATTAATTTTACTAAAGTTTGTTCTACATTTAATATTCAATTTAGAATAAACCAACAAAAAAGCTAGAAATCAAATTCTGTAGTATCACCTCTCATAAATTTTAATTACTTCCCTGAATACTTGTTTGATAAATCCATATCTATATTTTTTTAAAAATAAGGTCTTAATGCATGAAGTGCCAAGGCCAACATTCTATTTAAAACTATCGTACCTCGAATATCTGAATGTCTAACCATTAAATTAAATAAATCTAACTCATACCTTCGAAATTTACCCTTCATAAACTTAATTGTTTGAAGAAAGTCTAACTCTCGCTCCTTATACTCAATCTTACGTAAGAAAAATTCTCTTCCGACTTGCTTGGACCTGTCAATGTCCTTATTTTGGTGAGACAAACTTATATTAAAATACCGGATCACTAACCAGAACTTTCCTAAATAATCGTACATTCAGAAAAATATATCCATACCAATAGCTCAAAATCTTTATATGTCCTCTCTTCTGCTATCAGGTCTTTAGATCAAAGAATTCTCAAATCACTCTTATGTAAAATACTAATGCTTAATTAAAAGATAACACTTGTTCTGGCAAATAAATTAAAGTTTAAATACATTATTCACAATTGAAAATAAACAACCAACTCATCACCTGGATTTACACGGTTCAGTAAAATTTATTTCCTGTTCAGTTTCTTCTTAGATCTCAGAGATAAAGGTGTGTTCCTTTGATTTTTCAGATATATTATAATTATTACTAAATAAATCTGTTATGAGTTTTTTATTTTTAATTTGCTCATTTTTCTTGCTTTTGAATTACGTTAATTTAAGAATTACTAAGTCATACTTTTTCTGTTTTTTTAGCACTAATTTAGCTGTTGATTTTACATTTATTTGTTTATTTTTTTATCAAATGACTTCTTGCTTATTTTAGTTGTTTTATAATTAGGTATTCATAATTTTAAATTCATATTACTTTTTTCAATATTTTACCCGTGAATTTTACTAATATTTTCCTCTTCTTAATTAAGTTGACATTTTGCATATTTTAAATGCCTTATAATTTAGCTACAACTTAGATTTTCGTGCTATTTTTTTGATATTCTAGTTGTCGATGATGGTGTGTGTTTGTGGGAAAATCCTCCAGCATATTACATATTCCAAACTTTCTAGATCTTTCCTTTTCTTATCCTGCTTCCTAAGAGCGCCTTCAGCTCACAAACACAATCACATATATAATTGCCAAAGCAATGAATGAATGTTCAGACAACAATATCAGCCGCGATAAGTCTCCTGATTCGTTTTTTGACGGATTATCAACCAAGAAAATTTAGGCCTTTAACCCAAGGCTAGCACAATAACTTTGTTATAAAGCTAACTTTGTCAAAAGATACAGCTGAGATCTTAGGCTTCCTGTATCACTGAACACCATGCCCTTGCCCGTCAAGCTAAGGTAATATTTTACCGTCGGTGAGAAGTTATTCGGCATTACAATAATGAACGCGATTTGTTGTTTTGCAACTACATCCAAGCCCTTTCTTCACAATAGGACTTCCACAGCACAATTTGTATTTGTTTCATTTATTCATTGGCAAATCTAAACAAACGTTAAAGTCATTATTGCTACATAATTGCGGCAAGTTTAGTGTCTCACAATTGGCCACTAGGGGATCTTAAAAAATACTACATAAGTCTCGATATGGTACTACAAAAAGTGTTACGATGAACATACTGCAAATGGATCATATGTGTGGACTTGAATATGGTGAACGTTTGTTAGTAAAGCAAGGTGGTTGCACCAAATTCCCATGCTTCCTTTGTTTATGATACAGCGGGCTATATCATAAAGAAAGCATAGCCCATTATTTAAGAGTGCCTCATGGCGGATGAAAATCTTATAAAGTGCCCGCCGGTTAAACATGACCGCAACATCCTGCTACCACATGCCTACCAAGAGGTGAAAGATAAGGCAATTTGTAAAGGCATTAAATAAGATGGTGTCTGTTTCAGACACTGACCCAAGAATTTTAGATTGATCAAATATTAGAAAGCTGGTTCATATTAAAAACTTGAGTGAATTTAAGGCTGCTTCCTGGTCTTCTTTTGTTAGAGTTGTGAAAGGTTTCATTGGCAATACGAAGGTTAGTAACCAGCATTACCTAGACGCAGTGAGGATAAAATAGTTTCAAACAATAGGAACAATGATTATCTTCAAAATATACATTCTATTTAGCCATTTATACAATTTTTCTAAAAAAACTAGTGATATATTCTACGTGAACAACATGAAGTGCCATTCTGCCAACAAATAAAGTCTATGGAAGAGGGGTGCCAAAAACTATGGGACTGACTCGTGATATGCGATTACGGCTGGACCCATTACCGTGATTGCACTCAGTAAATTTACGAAAGGAAGTCAGAAAAGATTGAGGAAATCATTGATCACACATAATACTTCTTTACTTGTTTAATTTATTAAACACAATAAATTGAGCAATTAATAGCTCAATTAGTAAAATTGAAGTTTTGGTAAGATATTCTATACCAGTAAGAAGTCAATGAGTTAAAATTAATCAGTGAGCTCGGATTCGCGCATACGAAAAACACATAACTTAACATTATCTTAAAAATTAGAGAAAATTAGGAACTTAAATCTCAGTTTTGAAAGCTCTCACCTTATAATCCCGAAAACTTTGTCTCTGTGTAAGGTAAAGCTAGACTCATTTTAAATCTCGACATCAGCATAACAACAGGAAATTTCCTTTGGAAAATGAAAAATACGCAATTCTCCAACATTCAATTAGTTGTAAACTGAGGTATCTACAAAAAAATGAAAATATTGGCAAATACTCAAGACACCTCGGCATTTAGGATTTTAGAATCGCTTCATATCAAATTATAATACTTCTCCAGAGACGTAACCTGCTTCCACAGGCCAATCACATAATAACAACCAACAAAATCTACTCAGCATCGGAAACCAACCTAAATTCTTTGCTTGTTCACTTCACTTTCTGGACCCTCCTTGACTCGTCGTTCCTCCAGGTGAGCTTTATCTATTTTTTTTTAGCTTATGTCTGTTCATCTCAAACGCAAATTTTTTTTGTCGGGGGAGGAGCGAAGTAGTCTTAGTTTTGAACCCTTGATTTACGTTTGGACTTTTAGCTCATATTCCTTTTACATATACTCGTATAAAATTTTGTATAATTTAGAGGACCCGATGGTGGGCGGGAAAAGTCCCAAATGTATTTATATATGAATCCTGTCTTACTAGTATTTACCTTCCTCCTTAACCATAAGGACGGTAAGTAATGCCCTCAAATTAATGTTGGTGTTCCTTTGCTCGATTTTATAATGATTTGAGTTTTTGTCATATATACTTGTATATATGTCGAAGTATGGCCCAGTGTACGGGTTCTAAGGTGGGCTAGGCAAGGCAACAAATGTTATTGTTCTAAGAGTGCGATTTGAATAGTTAGCTGCAGCTGCGTGACCAAGCAATATTTCAAACACAACGACAAAAATAGATTTTAATACACACTAAATAAAAGGCACAAAATAAATATAGATATATATAGGTACATGAATAAAACGGAATTAGATTCAGAATCCTAATTGGATAACCAGGTTTATTCAATGGTTGTAATGGGAGATTTGTGCTAGTGAGCAATTTAGTTCTTTTGAACCTCGAAAATAAAGCGGGACAAACTTGGGGAAGGTCTTGGTGACTGGTGTAGCCAAGAACTCTAAGAGGGTGGTGCTACTTGTTCCAAATTTAAATTTTGAGAGCTGTGTGCCTCTTGTCACCAAGAGGTCACCGGACCTCTTCAGGGCAAATGTTTCAAAGAAAACAGCTTTCCCGTCTCGCTGGTAGAGAAAATTACGTATAGATTTTTAAACAACCTCTACCAACCGAAATTAAACCTTCCTACCCTCTGTTCAAGACACCTGTTATATAAGTTTCTACGATATGGATCTCTTAAACCAAAAGTCTCACAAAAAATTAAAAAAATATTAAAGAAATTCTTGTATCATACCGAATTTAAGATCATTTTTAAAAATAAACATCTCCTTTGACAATATTTTAATTGTAAAGACAGAATTCCACCAGAAGACAAGTGCTCCGCCATTTACAAATTGACTTGCCCCGGATGCAATTTGTTGAATTAAAAGTATGCCGTTAGTACACTACGCTGCGTAGTGTAGTGTACTAACGGCATAATTTTAACTGTGATCAAAGCGGTGCTAACTGCCTCACTGTGCCTGGTTCGAATCGCTTCCCTGCACGGTAATAAAAATATTACTGCAAGGAAAAACTATTCTGTTTTCTCTTTCAATGTGATTTAATAGGTTCATTTTCATCATTCTCTTGCGCTACTTTGAGATATATATATATATATATATATATATATATATATATATATATATATATATATAATATATTTTAACTATGACTAGAATATCCAAGTGAAGTAATGTTATGTTCTTGCATTTACTTTATCTTTATTAGGTATGTTATCTCTTTGAGACAATGCAGATTACTGAATACCTGTGGTATAATGATATTGAAAGCTAACCTATAACAGAGTCAAAGATTCTAAAGTAAACTAACCCATGAAACCTTAATCAAAAGGAAGTTTTCAAGTATTGGCCAAACAAATATTTTCGATAGAACCAATGATTAATTAGGAGAAATATAACTTAGCTAGGAATTCAATTTGCAACTATACAAAGCGCTTATGCGTATTATTTATGTAAAAATTTGGGGAATTGTTAGGAAATATAGAGGTTCAAAAGTCATCAAATCAGTTTGGAGACTTGATTATTTTCTTTCATATTAGGAGGAACCTGAAGAAATTTTATGTTTGATTTGAGAGGCATTGATATGTAATTGATCTCAGGAAATAAAGGGGAAGATATACATAAATATATATAGACATTTAGCTTTAACGTTTTAAGAATGAAATTAAAAAGAAATACTAATATTTAATAATATAAAGTAATCATTTTTAGGGATATAGGCTTCAATTATACTATCACTTCTCTTAACTATACCATATTATTTTTAATTTACTATAGTAGAAAATATTCTATGAGGCAAATGCGCCCGTTTGTTATAGTATGTAATAAATAACATCACCATATACTAATATTAATACCACTTCCAAACTTTTATTATGATTACACAAATCTATCGCTGCAACCGAAATAGAATAATTTGGTATAGAGAAGACCGAGAAAGTGTTATGACTGCGATGTCCCGAAGTCATAAATTTCCATGCGGAAAATGTTAATCCATCTCTTCCCTTTTTCGAGACCCAAAGTCACAGGAAAAAACAAAGAGAAAATGTCGTATTAGAGGAAAACCATCGAGCCCCCTTCTTCCCGGAGGGTTGTGCGGCACTTTCATCTTCACCACCCCTTCAAGATTCCTGTTATTTTGAGACTGAGACTCTCTGCCGATCAGCAAAATCACCTTGAGTTGAGATTACGTCTATCTGGAGCATAGAAAATCTCATTCTTTATCGCGAAGTAATCTAACCCCATCTTCGAGTCCTCCTCCTCAGAAATCTCCGAAGTATCTTTTGGAAGACCTGCACCGTTGTCCTCCATCCCTCCATCCAATTCGCCCTTGCTTGAAGGTAAAGCGATCCTGTAGGGTCATCGCAAGATTTTCTCGTTAATCTTCACTTAATTCATTTAAATACCATAAGTAATTTGTTCCCCTTTTTGTATATATATTTATATATATATAAATTGCACCATTTTATTACATATATTAAAATTATATTTTGGGGTTATTTTCTTTATATATCCTTTGAACTGCAACTTAGCAAGCCATTAATCAAAGCCCGATCAACCGTAATCCGCACTTTTTATTAATCGCTTAGACATATCTCAAGCGGCTTTTGGTCAGCTGTCTTTGTGTTTGTCTACAACTCTAAGTGCTAAGCTAGTCTACCCAGGCATACCTCGAAAAAGTTCTTTCTAAACTAAGGTGATTATGTGAAAATACGCAATTTTTTTGGTTACTTAGGCAATTTTCTAAAATATTCAGAATCTTTTAGTTTATCTCCTTTACCGTTAGAAAGAGTAACTCGACCAATTAATAATAAAGGGTAATAGCTAAATAGCTAGATAACTAGGCATTGAAATTCCTAGTTTCATTAAAAAATACATTGAAAATAAACGAGCGTTCGTCAGCCAGGCTTTAAGAAAGTTAAATTTTTGGAAATTAAAAATATGGAATTTGGTAACATTGGGACGACGATAGTTCCGTCATTTCCAGGGATGTAGAGCCTCCTCTTCAATAAAATTGTTAGGAGAAATGTTGTTCAGTTCATCAAATTTCATCGGAGTATCGGTTTTGGTGTAATTCTGATGAAATTAAGCTAATCGATACTCTGTTACGTTTTCTAAGTTCTATTAAAAGTTAATAGAAAATAAAGTGGATACAGTTCATCCAATTTTCAGCACGTTGCGTTCATTGCTAATAAGTAACTATCTACCAGGCTTCTAGGAAATCTCCACCTTTCTTGCCCGTTCGTATACCTACGACTGTTGGTGATTTTGTGAGTAATTTCGATGCTGAAGGAACTAAGTAGTTTGGCTGATATCTCTGTTGTATTCAACATTTATGATAGATGCACTCTTCTCACTGTGTCACTGCTGCATCTCTGGTGTCTCCTTCTTTTAACAATTTTTACAGAGGTCGCTTGCTAATTGTTAGCTTAAAATACAAATTTAAGGTTGGTAATGCAGTTTGTTGAAGCCCTGTTGTAAAGTGTCTTTGTTATGCTCTTCTTTTGTTATGAAGCTTTCCTACCAACAATTCTCTGAGAATAAAACAGAACTGTCAACACTATCTCGAAATCTGAAAATCTTGAGAAATCTAGAGTACATCAAAGGAATGATCAGCAGTATGTTCCCGTATAGAACCAGGTCTTCGGGATTGAGAGGTCTTGGAGAAACTACCTAGGGTGACATGAATAAAAGATTAATCACAAGTCATTGAACGCATTACCAGAAGAAGTTCCTTAATAGATTCCAGCTCTTCTATCTAAATAAATACAGGAACTCACAATGAGGCAAGAATTTATACATGTACGGGATCACTCAGAGGTATATTTGGAAGGCGGAAACTCAACCTCTTGCTAGGGTTGAAAAGAAATTTTACGCTGAATTTCTTAGCAGGCGATATAAGAGGTGCGGTCAATAAGTTTTGCAATTCAAATATAAGTAAAGGAGATATGCGGAAAAGTGTTTTATTGTTTTTCAATATAACTACCCTCGACTTCAATGCACTTGCGCCAATTGTCCCTGACGCTTCGAATTCCCGACAACCAGAAATCTCTCGACTGCTGTTCAATCCACTCCTGGATGGCGAGCTGGCCATCTTCCTGGTCACCAAACCAGCGTCCACGCAGTGCAGCCTTGAGCTGGCGGAATAAAAAGTAGTCGGTAGGGGCCATATCTCGACTGTAGGGGAATGGTTGAGCTCCTTGTATCCGCACTCGCGCAGGGCAGCTTGTGTAACTGTGGCCTTTTGGACTTGGACGACGTTGAAGTTGATCATGAAGCGTGAGGTTTCTAGTGACCCAACGGGCAGAGAACTTGGTCATGACCAAATTGTTGTGGATAATGTTGATAACACTTCCATGTAATATTCCAAGTTCTCTCTCGATTTCTTCGCCCTTCACCCGTCGATTTTCGAGGATTATCCTCTCCACACGGGCCACATTGTCCTTGTTGGTCATGTCTGACGGGCTTCTTGGACGGGGGTCATCTTCAAAGAACTCACAACCATAGCGGAACTCGCTATTCCAGTGAGCAATGGTTGCATAGGAAGGAAAGGGGGCGGTGTACACTGCAACCATGGATTCATGGATCTCTTTTGCATTCTTGACTACCTTGGTCAAAAATTTGATCACTGCACGGTGCTCAACCTTCTCCATTGTTGAAATATTTGCGACTGACAATCTGCGAACAGGAAAGAAGGGGGCTCGATAGCTTTCCTCTAATGCGACGGGGCCTACCGATTCGAAAATCTTATAAAATGCACATTAATAAGTGCTGAATACTTAACCCAATAAAATCTATTGTGGGTATAAAAAATTAACGTTTAGTAGATGCCATTATCATGCTATAAGTACGGGCGATAACTGAATGAGTAACTCATTCATCGGTTTCCTTTTTAATTCTAAACTTTTGACCTAGTCGCAGAGAAACCTCGATGTTTATCTTGAAATTGATTAAATTTGGCCTAGAATAAAGTACAAACTCTATTGAGATAGAAGATTTAATCAACTATGCCATAAGATGCATCTCCTATTCATTTTGTCTATACTTTAAACTTAGATTTCCTCCGTTTAAGGTCATTTCAAATCCAAGATAATTACTCAATACCTTATCTTAGCTCAGCGATGTTAGTGCTGGCATTCATAATTGTAAAATATTCCTTGAGTTTGACTTGCCTATTTTTAAAAACCAATGTAATCATCATGTATTGAAAAAAAAACGAGTGATGATTACCCCTGTTGATTTCTACGAATTATTCATTCTCCCTTAATGTAGGTCATTTCATTTCAAACATATATATCAGCATATCACTAAATTATATGTCGTTTTATATATTTTTTTTTATATTTCGATCCTCTTATTTTAAGTGAACCCGATATACAGTACATTGGTCGCAACAATTAGAAAAAATCTCTTTACAATGTTGAATTTTTGAGGGAGCACATCAATATTGCAAATTTGTATCCCACCTGAACCCTCGATTTGTTACGAGATCTATTTAACCCTCAATATATGTATATGTCTTAACAAAGTGTATAAACACTGCTATCATCGATTTTTACACAAAAAAGTTTAAGAAACTGAGAAATTATTTGGTTTTTTTTAACTTTAGAGATTAATAAGGAATGGTGTCACCAGCTTTATTACTCGCAATAGATAGTTACAAAAAAGCGAACAAAGAGCGGCCAAATTCAAGATTACATTAGGTTGAATTAACCAAATTGATCTCTAATGATACATTTTAATTCATCCAAAACTAAAAAGCTCAAATCGCTGATAAAAGATGCCTCCGATTTACGGGCTAGAGCTATTTAGAATTTTTTTTAAAACAGAATGGATGATGACATTTGGCTTGTTTATTAGAGCCTTTACAGAGCCAAATTAAAATATTATTCATTTAGCAATCAACATTTAACAAAAGCCTAAGGGCTCCTGCTTCCAGGTCTTAACAGAATACAAAGTAATAATTGGACCAACCAACTTTTTACAACTAGACATTCTCTAGTGGAAGCCGTTCATTTAAGATCATTAGTTGGTATTGTAATAATATAGACACACAGTCGAAGAATATAATCATACTGATGTCCTTTTCGATCATCCTTCAACGATTGCAAACGAGCAATCCATGCTACACAATACTTTAACTTCACAAAATAGCATTACCACCTTCATATCAATCTATTATTTCTACAATTCTTCCTTTTTCTATCATAAATCATAAAGTTCTGGTAAAATGTCAATTGCTCAAATTGTAATTTGAAATCCATGCAGAAAATTGTAATACCGTAACACTTGAATCTCACAATATAACTTTATCCTCGAAAAATCTCTCACCTGACCTTCCTAAACATGCCTGAGTATTAGTATAATTTAGGTCATTTGGAAAACGAGCTCAAATCTAAAGTCTCTTTTCTAAAAACATCCTTCTTCAGAGAGCAATCTAACAGGAAGCTCAACATTAGATTTACGCCCTTCAAAACCTGAACCAAAGAGATCGATTGAGAAAATCAACATTAGCAAATATCATAGCAACACCTAGTTTAAAGTTTCAGGTTTCACAAAGGAACAACCTAAACTTATTTCGGTTAAATTCATTTATACTTTACAATAATTCTTTGGTGGAAATAATAGTTGTTAAAGTTGTATTATTAAAAGAGGATGCTAGTGGTAAGGGAATTTCAGAAATAAAATCATTGCAATGAAGCTTTCACTCAACATTAGTGAGAAGAACTTTGATAATCTAGAAAGCTGGACAACATGATCAAAATAGAATAATTTCTTTACGAAAATTCATCCTTTATCAGTCTTTTCCATATCTGTGTATATAGTAAATTCATCATCTAGCAACTATTGAAGTAATTAACGCAGTAAAGTAGATAAAATAGAAGAAGAGAGAGAGAAACAAAGCTTGAGAATGGGAGGGACAGCAGGCCTTTTCATATTCTAGATTGTATGTCCTTAAATACTAAATTTAATTGTAATTGAAAAATTGAGACTAAACCAAAAGTTGGAAATTAGAAATGGCAAATTTAGATAAATCCTCATATATCATTTCCAAATTAATTCTGGTTTCTAGAATATAGATGTATCATTTACGTGAGCATGCTTTTTGCTCTTTTGCCTACCAAATTGTAGTAGATAGAGATACTTGAAAATGGGTAGTTTTGTTAGTTGTAAGCTGCCACATACCGAAGCTTGTTGATTTGTGGAATAAGTATTGCAATTAGATCACCTATCTAACCCGGAGAAATACGAATGAGTCAAACTAATTAGCAAGATAATAGCAAGATAATTATTTGAGGATTACAGAAGAAATAAAGATTTTATTATTCTAATTTAACTCTTACCTATGCATTTTGGATACCTAAGCTATTAAATCATCTCTTTTATTCCTTAGCTTAATACTCTCTTCTGATGATCTCTCGCCTGAGTGATCCATAATTCATTATATTGATATTTTATTATAGGTATAATTAGTTTGGTCAAATCGAGTGAAATATAATTTAACTAATATAAAATAATCGATTGTTAGTCACATGATGTATTTTCTTGAGAGAGAAACAGATTTAATGAGCTTAGGTTCTTTCTTTCCACTTTAAAAATCTATTATTAGGTGAGAGATAGACAGTGAAAATGTGGTTGAATCTAAAGTGCAGAAAGAGTGACAAATAATCAATGATTGCCTTATGTAATTTCCTATAATCTTCATTCGTACTTCTCCTGGAATTATAAAATACACCCTAAAGTTAAAGAGCAGCGTTTGTTATCTTAATCTTTGGTATTTCTTTCTATTTCACCCAAGCTTTCTCTATGTATTTTTCTGTGTTTATCTTTGTATTATTTTGTAATTATCCATGATTTTTTTTGCCTAATTAATAAATAAAATAAAAGTGTTTCAGTAAAGAAATGATTTCATCGTTTAGCTTCTAACCCTGGATTTCTCTCTGTTCCCACAATAGCATTATTCATGTCCCTAATATTTAAATATGAGGCTTAATTGGATTAAGCATCAGGCATATAATGTGTTGAGATGGATAAATAAAACAAATGGAGAAAAATTCCAGGATCTTTAAATAAAAAGTTGCTTTTTTTGGTTGGTATAGAAAATATTCGATAATGGAAGAAAGAGCTATGTAATTTTTATTTATATTATTCTTTACAATTTTAGTTATTGAAAGTGTCATAAAGGGAAAATGTATTTGAGGATCGCCAAGCGCAATTTTTTTCCAGAATCCTCTGTTTGTCACTGTTTCCAGGCTACCATTTTCAGGTGCTGACATTAGAATATACTGATGACTATATCTTGTGGTACCTGCCTATTCCATAGAGATAAAATTTGGCTGATATGATTAGAGATAAAACTTGTCATATATACTTAGAACAAGATGGCCTGAAACTTAATGATCAAGAGTTTTAGTTTGTAATCTTCGGATTGGATTCGTATTCACAAACTTGTAATAGGACGGTATGTGACAATCTATTATGGCCTGAGACTTAAAGGATCAGGAGTTTCTTAGGTTTCCTTGTCTTAGTTTTTGTGTCTTCTTATTTATGTCCATCTCCGCGGTTTAGCATGGCTAAAGTTGTCTGCTATTAGGGTAAAATAAATCACTCTTGTATTCATACGTGCTCCCCCATGATTTTTTTTGAGCAAAAAGGGTTTTAGATAGCTAAACGGTTACTAGTTTAATATTACTATGCCGTCTCAAACATTTTCACTATCCCGACTATTAAAACGGCTGAAATGCCGTTTTACACTTATTTTCTTTTAAAAATACACAAATATTTTCTTTTATCCTCTTATTCTCATTTATTCATTAGCTTAGTAATACAGCATAAAGGAGCAGGAGGGGAGGGGTAATATTTTGATTATGTTGATGCGCGCTGACCCAAATATCTGGGAAAACGTTAGATGTTGACAATGCGTTTCCAGACTGTGGAACGTAGCAATGTTGGATGTTTTTACAGGATAAATGTTGTGTGGAAGTTGGTTTTATTGCCGATTTGATCTCCTTTCCACACCCTTCTTTCTTGCAGCCGCCTAACACCTCGAAATGGTATCCGAACCACGGCTCAATAAGTCATAGAAGAGCTACTGAAAAGTCCCGCCACAAACCACGCGCAATATCACTTGAATTCGCTTAAACTGGGTGTGATTTTTTAGGTCGATTAGAGTGAGGGACTTAAACCAAAGTATGGTGTAAGAATTAAACTGAGGTAAATGAGAAACAGTTAAGTTGACAGAGTTGACTCATATTAAATCCAAAACAAACTTTTTTATGGCAAGAATGTCTGAAGAATAGGGCTTTCTTAAAATTTCTCTGCAAAGGTCAATGTGATAAATCAAAGGTAATAAATGTCTTATGCAAATTTCGAAACTACATCAATCCTTTGATTACCTCGTATTCCGCTGATTCACCTATTTAGAGTCCAAGATTTGATTCCGGAGTTCATGTGGGCACATTAGTTATGAGGTAAAGCCGGATAAATTAAAATATTCTATTAAATTATCACTTAATGGGACTTATGTATACTTATGTAAATAAGGGAGCTTCATACACACATAACTGGTGTAATGATTCGATAGATCTGCGTCGCATTCATCCTTATTCTTATACTAAACTTGAGGATAGAATAAAATTAACTCCATTATTAAATTAATATTTTCATACATGCCATTAATGAAAAGCATTCAACTCACAGGGGTCATGAAGAAAAGCTAGGAAGATACACGAAGTAAACATTTGTAGAAAATTCTTTTTCTTGAATCAGATACGAAAATTGTTTTCACGAATCATTTCAATAATATAGAGAATAACCAGTTACCTCTATAACAGCAATTACTCGTGAAGCTATTTTGTATTCCAATGAAAACGACTCTGGTTAGAGGGAGGCAACGCATAAACTGGCCTTTCAGTTGCGCCGAAGCCATCATGCTAAGCGGTGCTATTGTCTAGCATAGATAAAGCGGCCATAAAACTCGCTTATCAGGAACCATGCAGGAACTGGAAAAAGCCATCATACACCCGGCGAATGTTCACATAACATTGCACCTGTTAAAGGTTGTCTCTATATCAAATCATACCAAAAACCACCCTTAAAATGAAGTGGGCATGTTAACCGCAGTCGTTCGTACGGTTTCTGATGTTTCCCGCTTTTGGTTATATTATTTCTGGTTTTGAAAGTTCTATTCTAAGCTTTTCTCATTTTTTCTTTGGTTTCATTACTCTTTTTTAATGAGGTAGGTTAACTTCTTTTATCAATATATGTAAATCTCTTGTATTTATAACTTTCTTATGCGTTGAAAATAAACGGGTTGGTCGAAAGAAGTCAGTCAAATAAAACTCCAGACGGAGGAAGAAGGAAATTTATCTCTACCCAAAGATATGAGTATTTATGTATAGAATATCGGTTGATCGTAACAGTGAAACTAAAAAAAGAAGATATTGGTGAAAACGAATATTAATATAGTAAATAGAAATTGATGACTGCCAAAACGATGTCAGTACAAATCCTTTAGTGAGTTTTTTTTGTCTCCAAGGAGTAACGCCATTGAACTATTTCAGTTATATTTTCAAGAATTTTAATCTCCTTTATGGAGGATAAAATCTGTACATCTTGCCTTTCTCCACCAGTTTTCGGGATCTTTGTTTACACACTCACACTACCATGTAGGATTGAGATAAAAAGAGATATGCTGATATATTATTTGGCATTTCTTTCACGAAACTCCATCTTGGCGAAAATAATCACAGACAAAGATGAGTGAAGTAAAGTAACATTGAGTATGGTTATTATATGGAAGGGAGTCTAATTGGGGTAGTCATGTAATTTTAAGTTGAAAGCATGTTTTCCTTCTACATATCACATTCTTCTTCCTCTACGACTTCCAAGCACTTCATTGTTTCCGTAAAAATAAAAATAATTACTTGCTTATTAATTTATACAAAATTTCTGTTTATTTACTTATTAATATTTAAATCCGTTCTGAAAATTAAAGAAGTGCAATTTTTTCATAAATATCATTATATATTTGGGGGTGTTAAAATTATATTCTTTTGATATTAACTCATCACAAGGCAATACATTGCACATGCCTGCATTTCATACAAATTGCAAATATTCTAGCTCGTACTGTTTCATTTTCTAACAATTATAATCTAGTAATGTGTTAGTAATTGGACATAAAAGCATGGTTATAAGCACTTAGTAAATGAAAATTGAGTCTTGCTACTGTTCTGATGGATTTAACCATTTATGAACCATGATTATTATTTTTTCGCAATAAGAAAAATATTTATTTACTGAATTTATATTCCAATTAGACTACTTTATTCAACTGTTTTATCTGTCAATTCAGCAAAGAAATGTTTGTATTTGAATATTTATTTTCTATTGTTTTTTTAATCAAGCCTACGAAATATTGTAATTGGACTTGCTCGCTCAACTTAATGGGTCGGGCATATAATCCTCTACCTAAAGAATTAATTGTTACGTTGAAAAGTGAAACCCATTCAGAAATATAAGTACTTTTTGGAAATTAAAGTTAATGAATGATAAAAAAGCTGCATATATAAATTTGAGTTTGGGAAAGTTACGAAACATTGCATTGACAAGGTAATTTATTTAAACAATATGCTTTGGAACTTAATGAAACGTGACAAGTAGTTTATTATATATATTTATCACTCCTATATGTCTGCTGCATATGAATCCCAAAATGTTAAATACGATAAATGACTAAATTTGGTATATCTATAATTTATATAAGTTTATAAAGTGGGAAAGGGTTAATGTAGAAAAGTGGTGAAAAGTCTAATGGAGTTTAAAAAATTTGTGTTTCCTGTATTAAGTATTTTTATAATATATGTCGTGTCTTAATCAGTGACATTCCATCCGTTGTAGAAACGGAGTATTCCAACTCCTACAGTAAATCATAATTAATCATCTAATCTGGATTGTATGTAGGTTTAACTTGGGTAATTCTTTGTAAGGTGAGGTTACAGTAGTTCGTAATTGGTCATTTTCAATATGTAGAAGACATTATAACACTACGCTTGCTATGTAGCATAGATGTTTGTGCTAGTGAGTGTTAATTTTTACGATTTAGCTCGTAGGGGGATGGACAGAGATGAAATCCCGTTCCCGGACCTGTTCTTACGGAATTCAGTATCCGTAATTATAACAATACACCCGGAAGAGAATTTTTTGAGTCCAAGAGAGGGGGTGGGGCATCTTCCAACAGCTTTTTTAGTGTGTCGTCCGAGTATTCTCATACCAGGATTAATGACCTTTTTTCCCTGTTCTGTGCTTCTTTGTGTTTTTTTCTTTTTGTTTTTCTGATCTGTACGCTATTTATAGTTTTGTAACAATTGCATTCTCAGTATACGACTGAAGATGGTATGATAAACTACATACTGAAACTAGTCTTGTAAATTAAACTTTTGGCTCCTATACAGTGGTTTTACTATCATATATATATATATATATATATATATATATATATATATGTATATATATAAATATATATATATATATATGGAGAATTATAACAGATGATGTGGTAAGTATATAGCACAAAATGATACCGCCCGCTTCTTAAAGCTCCCTTCAGGAACGCACTAGTTTCCTACATGGAAGATCAAGTTTCAGTTAGTCGTTTCTCGTCAACCATAAAAGTTGTTTCGAAATAGCAACCATTTACTTTAACATCTCTATCTTTTTGGAGAAGAACACGGGGAATATAATATAATTTCCTGAATATATACTATATATGCTAAACAATTTTTAACTTATATGCAAAATTATAATAGATGGTCCGGTAAGTATATGGCACAAAATGATCCAACCACCTTCTCAGAGCTCCCTAGACAATGCCTTAGTTACCACCCAGGGAAGATCAAGTTTCAGTTAGCCATTTCTAGCGAAGCCAAAAAAATTCCTTCCGAATATCAACCTTATAAAAAAATCTCTTTTGATTTTGACGAGAATACGTTTAATTAAACATACCCAGCAAATTATGTGTAATTCAAATTACTTTTTGTATTTCAAGCAAATGTGGGCACAAAGATTATTAATTAAGCTTCTGAAGAAAATACCACGTAAATTCTCAAGCAAAAATTCAACAAGTGCTGCTTGCAATCTCGCATCATCTTGATATCTGCTTTAAGTTTATTATGATAAGGTTTTATGGCCTGAGTGTACAAACCAGTGTCGTTATCCATAATAATAAGTGTATGACACACTGTTATATAATGGAAGCTAAGTCTAATCACTACTGTGGAATATTGATCACTATCACACCTCCGCCTGTATTATAGAGAGAAGTGTGCAAGCATTCTTTTTGTCCAGTATTTTAAGGTATCTCTTTCATGGCGAGGTAGTAATATCAGCTGTTGCAAATATTTACATAGAAGTATCAGGGCGTTGGTCGCGATGATACTTCGATTTGTAAGAAAACGAGATAAGCACAACACTTCCTTGGCAACCAAATTGCACTGGGATAGCCTGAAGACATCTAATATATATATATATATATATATATATATATATATATATATATATATATATATTTCATGTGTTATGTGATTTTCAATTATATATATAGAGTCTCATATGATCTGGACGTCAACCTTGAAACCCTTAAAAGAGCTTGGTGGCCTTAACCCTGAAACAAAAAGCGTGAGAAACAAGGAAGGAATAGCGGGAACATTGCTTTATTAAATCAGCTACTATGTTTATCTGGCGCGGCCTATTTCCTGCGCTCGAGGCGATTTAAGCTCGCCTCGTATACTCGAGACACGAGAGAGAACTCGAAGGGCTAGTCGAGCGGCTTCTTATCTCGGATTCCTCCCACCCCCTTAGCCTAGCCGAAGCCGGCATCTTCAGATCGCCACCCGCCGACGACCTATATAACCCGAGGTTTGATGCTGGATACGCAGTACAGAACACCCGCGAATGAAGAGATATTACGTTCTCGAGTCGGATTCTCCGTAGATTATTCGGGTACAGACGGTTAGAATCTCTCCACCGTGGACATGGCCTCCGTCAATTGGCAGCTCCTCACAACGGCCGTTCTTCCGTGAATTCGCGCCGTACTCTTTCATCGAGAACTCTGAGGGAAAACTAGTGCTACTTCATCAGCATCCTGAGGTAGCACCACTAACTACTGCCCTATCAAATATCTTGAGGTAAAACATATTCCCTTGTTTCATCCTCGCCGTCCTGAGTTACCTCATCTTTGACGCTTATCCCGTGCAAGACCTCGACGCTGCGGACCTCGAAATAACCTGGTATTCCCCGAATCAATTATATTATTTACATACATTTTGGCTTGGTGTAGCCTCCTTTAAGTCTTGGATCCGAATCTTGTAACTAATCACTTTAATCCCTGGGATTTGCCCCTTTGGTGACACCGAATATGTCCGTTATTTATCTGTTAACGTTTTCGCTTAACCCTCTTTTGTATAAATATTTAGTATTTCTTTTGTTATTAAGCTTTTTTTTGTAGCAGCCTTTAAATGATAATGAACGACTATCGGCCATAATTAACCTTTAAGCCAATCTGCACTCAATTATTTTGGATAATTATTAGCCACACACTCGAGGGACGAATTTGTCCCCCATTCTCATTAGCCGCTCACCAACTGGTGAGCGGCTGGAAATCAACGCTTTAGATTTTTACTTGGTAAACTCCTGGATATGTAATTTTTAAGTTTAGCCATCATTTGATTTGACGTGCCTTTGCAGTTCATTTCTTTATAACAAAAGCGACATCTTATTAAACTTTTCAGCATTTTGCATTGCTTAACCAATTAATAAATGACAGAATCTTCAGTAAGTGAGCGAAACACAACACACTTGAATTTATCACCCTCCATCGAACTCTTGATTATGAGTACATGACCAACATTTTACTATATGTATATTTACAAAAAGTTTTATATTTTCATTCATGGCCAAATATTTGAAGACTAATATATATTTATATTTTTTATTCGTTCTAACAATTTTCGTAGTAGAAATAGGTATTCTTATATAAAATTTATTGCAGGTTTAGGAAAACGTCAGCATTTCAAAAATAATAAGAAAATACATTCCTTCGCTGAATCCAAATTAACGGATTTGTCCTATTACTGAAAAAGCTTTGCTATTCGATCAATAGGGCAAGATTCTGACAAATATTGGTTAAATGAATCATTTTGTGTAATTATAATTAATATAGTAATAATTTTGTGTAAGTATAAATGTTTTAGTATATTTTAGTTCAAGAAATGGGACTTTCAAGAGGAACGTGTGCAACCATTGATTTACTGTAAATATTGATTGCGGTCATCAAAAGACTGTATTTATTAATAAAAGCGGTTGGCCTCACAACCTTTTAATATTACGGCCACAAATTAACGTGCAAAGTTACCGAACAAAATTCAACGTTTGATTATTTATACGATAAAATATAATAGTTTTAAAATTTGGGTAATGAATAT
Source organism: Ceratothoa steindachneri (assembly GCA_963969495.1). Lineage (NCBI taxonomy): Eukaryota > Metazoa > Arthropoda > Malacostraca > Isopoda > Cymothoidae > Ceratothoa > Ceratothoa steindachneri. The sequence goes on along the minus strand of OZ018331.1, from coordinate 55,839,302 downwards.
CTATAAATAGAATCCATTCACCCTCATTTTTAGATCACATTCCTCTAAAAAAAATCTAATATCGCCAATAATTGCAAGGACCCAAATTGATCCTAAATCTATACTAACTACCAAGTTACTATCCTTCTCCGAATATAAGTTAAGCTCAGTTCAGACAAACACACGTCTTCCGACCTACGACCGTGTATGGGAAATAAAAAAAATAAACAAGTCACGAATGCAACATAAAGTGTGCTTCCACAGTCACCTTATGAATCACATAAAAGACAAAATAATATACTCACGTGTATTTCACACTTCATATGAAAGCACAGCTTCAATCCCTCCCTCTTAGTGGGGTATAACGTTTTTATTATTTGCCTAGTTCCATAATGTTTCTAACTGTTAAATAAAATATCTTACTAGGCAATAAATATTTAATCCAATTAATATAAAAACAAATGCCAGACTTAGATCAATGTTATTGTTTACTCTTCCCTATTGAATAATTCAGCTTAATTCAGACACAATTTCAATTAAATTCAATTTCAATTAAATTCAATTTCACTCCTATTAATCAATTTAGCCTTGTCAATTCTCAAGCCATCAAATCGGTAAATTCACGTTGTTAAATGACAAGGCAAAATTCCAACATGAATCGTCATTAGCTAAAAGACATTATTTTTATAGCAAATGTTCATATCAAACGAGACGTGTTTTGATTTCCAACAGAGTTTTGACGAAGAAATCCCCTACATTAAATATGTAGATATATGAATAAATATGTATAAATGCGACTTAAAGGTTAACTCAATGCAAACATCTTTTTCGATTCTAGCGAAGTTAATCCACCCAAGGTGCTAGACCTCGGATGGTGTCCAATTCCGGTCAACTTCCCAGCCGTTTTCATACGCTGAAGTTCCCAATGGTTTGCATCACACGTATGTTCCTTTTAGGAGCATGAGCCTCTTAAATTAGCCACGATCGGGTTGTAAATAGGTAGCATTAAAAACATATCGAGATATGTGTAATTAAAATTAAATTGAGGACCAGCACAACACCATTCAATTTAATAGGTTTGGATCTTTAGGGACCATTTATCTAAATCTGTATAGATAGAAAGTTATAATCATAGATCAGCTAAAATAAGCTATGTGGGGATACAAAAAGTAGTTACAAAAATCTTAAATAATAGTGCAAGTAAAAATTAAGAGACTAAATGAAAAATAAATAAAAAAATAATTATATCACTCCACAAACGAGTTTAAAGTATGAATTTAGATAATGAATTTATTTGACGAGACAACGAGTAAAGAGAAGTTTGAATGATAGAATATGAAGAACTAATCAACTTAAGCTGATTAAAGATCAAGAGTAAATGTAGTTAGTGTTGGCTTTAATAGTAAAGAAAAGAGAAAGTTGATTCTTAATTTAATGAATTACAATATCCTTATTATAAAGGGATTTCACGCTTTGGAATGAAATATGGCGTCAGGTCAATCCTAAGATTTTAATATTGTTGATTGATAGCAAGATCTTTGAATAAAAAATAGGAAATCGATGGTAAGCTAAATGAGAGGAATCAGCCAAAATAGCAAAGGTCATTTTTTTTACCCTATAGGGAGTATATTAAAACGATAAAAAAATACTCACCGCCCCTTTAAGGAAGTTAATATGGCGCTATGGCTTCAGTAACTTATCAATGAGGAATAAGAAACACTTTATGGAAATCCGGTGAGATCAGTGATTCTGTATTCTGCAATCTTTCAGATCTCGCCTTATTCAGTAACCGGTTGGAATCCTTTCTGAGTTATTATATTTTTTTTTTAACTTTTTGGAGCCCATCTTTCAAATGGCTGCTTCAGCATGAGTCGCCCTCCCTTCTGAGGATACGAGAAATAGAGTCAAATAGAAGGCACGAGGAATATTAATCGTGTGCGTTTTATAAACGAGACAAAATTCATCAAATATATGATACAGTATACTAGCTCCAGGAGATCTCCGAGGCAAGGCTGAATCTCCACTTCATCAATCGCTCAAGGTTGGTCAGGCCTTGGCAGCCTTTCTCTCCTTCCCTACCGATTCACTCTAGCAGCCGGCTATAACTTTAAGCGTCTTTTCTTATCCTTCGAGAGATCAGATTAACATTATGGAAAGCTTACCATCAGTGAGACCAACCTCTCACAATGCTATGGTGGATGGTGAGGCAAGGAAGCCCCGCTAGGTGAAGGTGACCGCTTCGAACTTGACGGTGCTTTTTCCAGACCACTCTCTGGCTGCCCTAATGGTCTCGGGCTTATTATAGTAATTGAGTTTACGAGTGTTATCTACTGTTGGGAGAATGTGGTGGGAGTCGTTTATAAGTAGCACATCAAAGATTACACACTTGTCCTCGTATGTAAACAACAGCTCAGGCCAGCGTATAGTAGGTCTGACGTTAAGGTGGATTTTAAGGCCAAACTCGCCGCGCCTGGCCAGATGTTCAGCCAGCAAAGTAACGATGCGATCACGTCTTCGACATGAGCAAAATATGAAAAAATATAGAAGTTAAAAGCAAAATCACTAGTTGAATATAAGCAAAACAAAAATTGCTTTGGACCAATCGATGTACTATTAATATAACTAAATTCATTAGAATATAAAACAGGAGCAATTAAAGATATATAAAACGAAAAGTAAAATTTCATTCATTATCAATCTGAATTTCGATAGCTAACGCTGTATATCATTTAAGATTTTCATTATCATATCTTCACAACATTCTTTACAGTTCTCTCCTTAAAATCATTCTGTGGGATAAGGAATCTTTGGATTTCGGTTTATACATATTTAAAAAAATGAAGCCTTAACTTACAACAATGTGGTATTGCGATGAGGACAGGGGATTAATGTGAAAGACAAAAAAAAAGAATTGAAAGAAATATCCTACCGCTCTTGAAAAAAATCTAACTCATCCTTGCCTAAGATGTTAATTCAAGGAAAAAAATGTGGTTCATTATTGTTACAAAGGAGAAAATAGAATTTAAAATGGTAATAGCCTTTAGTTAATTTTGAAGGCGTGAAGAACCACTTAAAAAAGCAACGAAAGTCGGTAGCTGTTGCTTGTTCAATGCTTCTTTCCGCTATCAGGAATGGTTGGGTAACTCAGTTATTGGTTAATCCTGAAGAGTAAAAGAGGAGGACGTCAGCAGGTACAGGATTTTCCAAAGGAATGTTTAATGAATGCAAAAATGGTAGTGCTTTGTAAAGTTCAATGCACTATGAAAGTATATTGTAGATTTAGGGTAAAGTATTGCAAGTTTGATTTATTTTAATCTGAAAATATTCTTTGGCTTATTCTTCTACAATGCCATAAATATGTTCATGTTCTTGAAAGACAAAAAAATTACTTTAGAGAGTTTTTGATTGCTATACTAAATTTTCATTGTGACCGCTACTTTACGGATATCATTAGAAGAAATTGGGATGAGATTTTAGAAAGAAATTACGAATCAAAATATTTAATGATTATCCAGAAACCCAATTTTGTTTGGTTTGTTATTAAATAAATAAATTTTAATTATTTCCAATATCTTTAATTTTAATTAAATTTTAGACAAATAAATCTCTATATCCCTAGATTCACATATGTATTTGACCTTTTTTGTATTTGTAGCAAAAATATATTTTTTTATGTTTAGCCTAAAAGGGATATTTATAGTATATCAGACTAAAAATTACGAAATCCTTAGAACAATTAATTTAGGCAAATATGAGTTAACAGCACTATTTTGTTGGCTTTGCTGTTGAGTTATTATAAACGCATCAAAGACACTCTCTTCTACTTTTTCCTTTATATCAAAAAATACGAAATTGCTTTTAAAACCTGCGTCATGCTTATTATGGATCCTACTACTATTTCGAATTTTTCTCTATGATATTCTACAATTGCAATGTGTCCTTACTAGGCCAAAATCTCTAAAACACATTTTTCTTACATTTAAAGAAAGATTTTAGAAAAATTGATTCTTCAGATATAAATTATTCCCATAGTGATAATTCTAATAGCTAAGGGCCCCTAAAGCCTTTTAAAGCGTTGCAATGAGAAAAGGCGGATCTAAAATTTTTGTGCACTGATATTAACGCCAACACAAACACTAATCCTCATATAGAATATTTTCCGTTGTTTGGAATCAAACTTCAACATGTGTTTGAGTTAATTAAAAACTAAAGTTTGGCAAAGGGAGCGCAGAATATTCTGGAACTCCGAGTTGTTTTCGTTGATTAATTTGCAGTTCTGAAAATTTGAGGTACTTTTTGACAGACAAAGTATTAAAACATTATTCAATATGTAACGAAGATTAAGTAATAGTTTACAATTCGACTTTGTTTAGCGCAAACCACATTTATTTTTTGGCTGCTTTTCCCCTCTTTTTAATTGTTGCTATTTATTGCTTTCACTCATATCATGTAGTAAACAAAGAGAATTAATTACTACTTCATTTCTTTCTAGCATGTGGCAGGAAAAGGATCTATATAACTTAGGGTGTACAAAGAATTAATTTAATTAATATAAATAAAAGACTTGCATTGTTAAATATTTTGAATTGAGACAACTTATTATTAATTGTGGTTAGGGAAACTTATTGGGCAAAGAATTCAGTAAGGCTATTCTAATCAAAGTCTAATCAGATGTAAATGAAAAGTAACACCGGTATTTGATGAAAGTACACATTGATTTTTTCTATTTCTTTGTCTCGATTTGATCATTTTGTGCAAACAGACTTAAGGACGGACAAAAAACAGGTGGACCAGACCTTATAAATTATACTACAAGAAAACAGACACTTTATCACGACTTACTCTGAAGAACATGCGATATCATAACAAAAACAAAGTTTTTAAGCTTAAAACTCATATCTCTCATAAACAGTCGCAATAGGATTGCTTGTCGCTCTTCCGGTGGGACATAACGCATAGTCACTTACCATTCTCGACAGAGTGCAATTCGTCTTAATAGCTAACGAATTTGAAATACAAAATTGATAAGTAGAGTAGAGCGAGTGCAGTTTTGCGATAGTTTAGCTATAACATACCCTCGTACGAATTAGCTCAATTGCTGTGGGAAGTCCATCGAGGTAGATGATGAGGGATGCCCTTATATCGAGGGGATCAAACCTGCACTAGGTTTAAACGGGTAGGGATATGTGCAGTGTTCGGACCCGTATCTTAACCGAGCGGAGAAGGACTCTGGTGGGAGGTGAGGTTCGAGACGACCATGCTTCATCCTCGTCTGCAAGAAGTTCGTGCTCGTCTATATTCACTCCTGATCTTTGTTTCTTATCGAGGTATCCTTGCTCTAGCCTTGGCCTAAAAAGGCAGAACCCACAAAGAACTGGTTAGTGGGGGTAATGTGCAATTGTTAGTTGGATCTAGGGCATACCACACACTGTTAGTCTTCACGCTGTACCTCTCTACCCCAATTACTTGTTTCTTAGCTCTCCCCCTTTTCTATTAATCACATTTCTATTTGAAATTCAGAGGACTTCCAAAAAGAACGTATAAATCATCATTTCCAGGTAGATATGTTTTTAGTCAGCTTTGCTATTAAATCTCTCTTCACTAACACTGCAGCAGAAGAAACCATAAAAATAATTTTAGATATAACTTTTACAGACTTGGAAAACTTTGCAGGGTTCAGCAAAAATAGATTCAAATATTTACTAAACCTAATATTTAAAGATTCATTTTTATATTCAGCATTAAATTTATACCGAAATTCATAGTGTCGCTAAGGGATCATCCATTGTTCCTTTATCAATAGATACTTTCATGGTCATCGGGAATCTCAAATGTTTCAAGATTCTCCATCTAACCAGCGTCTTCTGTTCTATAGGAGTTTTGTAGATGACTTCTTTTCATTTTTCAAAATAAATAACAACTGTAGCTATCTTACAATACGTTTTACTATGATGTATCTAATCATCACATATAAAATAAAAACATATAGTAACTTTCCCTTGCCATTTTTATACCATATTTTACGTCATATTCAAAATTCAATTGTTAATACAGTTTTAAGAAACCCTACGTTCACAGGATTAGCGATAAACTTTTTCAGTTCTCCTAATATTAAATATAAAATTTCAGCCATTAAAACATTGTTACACCTTCTATACCATCTCTCTCCTAATTATCAATTAATGCATCATCAGCTCATCTAATTAAACATGTACTTTGCAAATATTAACTATTTGTCGTCAGGTGTCGGAGAAATTATTAGAGTATTTCTAAACAATATTTATTCCACCCAAAAGATATAACCAATGTCCTTAAACAAATCCATTATTTTAAATCTCCCGAAATACTAAATAGATTATGCAGATAAAATTTTTTTGCTTGTTAAACAATATTTCTGTCAAATGGAATCTAGGTTCATATTTGTAATTGATGAACCTGTGCAAACCATTTGTCCTGTTAAGGATCGAGTATTCAATTATTCACGCAGCAGTGTTGTCTACAATTGAATTTTACATGCTGTTCCAGGGCCCCTCAGAATAGAAAAAATCAATATATAATAAATCCTTAAAACTAACTTTGTTATCAGATAACTTGTCCTTTCCTTTTCGGTTCTGTAAAAACCACAACTTTCAGTTCTCTTGCAGAGAGCGTATCAGATTTATTTTCTGTGCTGTATAGTTAAGTAGTTTCGCCCTTATTATATCATTACCAGATCCTACCGAAATGGAATATCAGATTTTTCACTAAATAATATGTGTTATACAAAAGACATTTTCAGTGTAAATTACCACATGCTGATGATAGCTGGATCTCATACATTTCTATAGCATCCTCAACTTTGATATTTCCATAAAGTAATAAGGAAAGTTATATGAATAGAGGAACAATTTTTAATAATGGAAGGTATATAATATAAACAAATATATATTTATATATATATATATATATATATATATATATATATATATATGAACATATATTATGATACATTTTTACTGTGTTTATTTTAAATTATTTGTTTATCATCTTAATTAAAAATGTATAAATTATAACGACCCTCATTGTATTTGATATTAGAGGTCGAGGAATATTTAGCACTGCCGATAAAATCTAACTGCAGGATATTTGTGGCAGGGATTTCAACTGTTTCACAAATTTCTGACGCTAATTCTCATCATTGAGCTTGTAATTCTTATACAGTTTTTAAGTATTTTGACTTCTCTTGCTCTTTATTACTTCTCTTAGAACTACCCACGAAAGTTCTTTTGGATTTAACTCTGAGCTCTGTGTTGGTGATTCCATAGTCGGTGATCCCCATTTCTCCAAACAATACTTGTTATGGGTAAATGAATACCATATGGCAATGATCTACAGAAATCCAATTTCGATTCTTGGTTTTTTAAGATGCCTTTACTGGATAGATATCTCTAAATTCTGTGACAAAATGATGGTATAAGTTCTGCAATCGATTCTTCCCTGCCCAAAGAGCATCTCACCTGACCCCTATAAGAGATGCTTTCCCATACCATGAAAGAAATACCACTTTACTTCGCAGATGGCACCACGGAAGCAGGATGAGATGCCTCTTGAACTCTTTGTCATGTAAAAGGAAACTTAGAAGTGCCCAAAATTTGCGAAATTGTTAAAAACAATTAGAATCTTTAAATAATCTTCCGCCAAGATATATTTAAATAAAATTACATGTAAAACAACAATATATTTATCTCTATTATTTCCTGGATAATTAATTTCATCAGAAAAAATAACTTTAGATCATTGCTCATGTGTCTAATTGTAGTGATCATTGGCCTAATGAAGACGTTATTTTCTTTTGACCTTTGATATTATATTTTTTTGGTCAACTTACATACTCTTAGGTCTTGATCTTTAAAGCTCATTATAAATATATTTGGTGATTGTTTTCAACTGGAAGCTACATTGAGCTCCCTGTCAAGATAGGTGATATTTTTCTAAGACTGTATTGAAGCCCTAATAATAGATCCGTCATCTCTGTGTTATTAGACATTTTCTTTCAATACGATTCCTTAATACAAAGCTCTGGGTCTCTTCACATCGTTTTATAGTGAGTGGACAACAAATCTGCAACATTTTATTTTCTTAGCAATTTCTACATGTGAAATTCCTTGGGTATGAAAATATTGGATTTGTACTCTCTTTGATTCATTGAGTTGTTAAGTTTTAGTATTCTTACTTACATATAACAGTATTGAATACAAAATAGTTAGAAATTTAAGCAGAACCCTAAGAAATATTGCTGAAAATAAGATTTTAAAAAAGATACCATTATATTAATTACATTCCAGTTAGTAAAATACTAACAAATTCATATTATCATTATACATATTTATGCATAATAAAAATAAATCTAAAAAGTTTATTTAAAAATGTCAAATTTATAAATCTATGACGACTGCCAGATAATTCGGGCTAAGGGTGTAAATTTCGAGCAGTAACCAAATAAAAGAAGATTTTTTTCCAAAACCCTTGATGGATAGACAGCGTTTTATTGTTTTGACATTACATTCACCCGATTATGATAATAACGTGACCAGTTTGGTACACAAAATTAGCTGGCACCACTGCCACTAATTTGAGTGCCAGTAGAACCTATTTGATTGCTTTGGTTCTCTTCTGGGTTCGAGTGAATCTATGCAGGGATGTATACAGTTTTAAGCTTGAATGTGGTAAGGAAAGAGGTTGAATTTAGTTTTTCATTAAGGAAAATAATTCATTTAACAATACTATTTAAATTTTAAAATTATAGTAAGTCATAAAAGATGCGATTCAATTCAATTAGAATTGCTTCTTAGAGAAAAATCATTCATATTGCACTCAAATTATTTGCTTCCCTTTTACCAGTCGTAACAATGTAGTGATATGTATATGAATAATTATGCTTTTCACCACATCTTTTTGGGGAAAATGGTGAACTGATTTAAATGGTTACATTTACCCGATTGTGATAAGAATGTGGAATTTACGCGAAATAAAAACTTCCAAGGCGAAAGAGAAAAACAGGTTTTTAGTAAAAATTATACTTGGAGGAAATACAATCGAAGAGGAATTTGGTGGCGAGAAGTTTCATACACTCCCCATTATTAGCTGAATCTAAAATGTATCGCATTTAAAGAAAAGTTTTGTCCCAACCAAGTTTTTTTCAAATATAAATGAGAAAAATAGTAAAATGACATTTATCTGGATAGTCACTATCGTACTATTCAGCGCCATTCAGAAACTCGTTCAATGCCTAATTTCGCAAAAGTTTGTTTGCTTGTACAAAACCCAATTCTTCCAACAATTTTAAATTTTGGTTCAATTTTGCTTCGAGGAGCCTTGACATTATAGAGTGTATTTTTTTTTTCTAGCGGCTGTTCTCCCTTTGTAGAAGGGGATCTTTTGATTTTGTTTATCTGAATTGTAGGGATAACACGATATCAAACCTTCCTTTTACCATATTTGGGCACAGTTAATTCGTTATTTCGTGAAAATATATTGGAATTTACCGCTAAAGCGTTATCGTTAATTATCATTTTATTATTATGCAACAATACAGGAAACGTTTTTTGTTCTAAAATCCCCACAAAACTGCCAAACATACAAATTATAAAAACTAAAGAGGACCCTAAAATGAAGAAATTAAAAAAAAACATTTAAAGAATTAACGGATGAACGACGATTAACTGTACCTTCCTTGGTAATTTCTATTTATGACACTTAATTTTTCAGTGATGATTGGGGCTGAATAAACAAAAATAAATAAAAATAAACGTAAAACAAGTGACAAATCATAAATATAATGAGAACAAAAAAGAAGATAAATGCTTTAGTAAGATTTACTTTCGTTAGGAGAAAGGAAATGTGTTTCTTGGTGGTGCCAAGGCTTGCAATCGAATTAAATGCGTAATGAGAGATAACTATAAATAAAAGTAGAGCGAACTATAAAAATGAAAGCTCCTAGTAACTTTCATAGCAAATCAGCCATCGTTGATGAAGTTCACCGAAATATTTGTACCATGAGATCAATTGCAGATTTTATCTTGATCATTCATTCTCGTTGGAATTAATTTCAATTTTCCTACAATATTTTCTTCTGTTACACCTAAACCTTTTGTTGATACTTGATAAAATATCTTAATTTATCCAATCACGTTTAATTTAAAGAGAACTAACATCAGCTTAACTAACGAGGGGTTTTAATAATTTGAGCAACGGGTGACGGTAGGTACATAATAAAATTTTGTCGATAAAGAAGATGACTATGAAAAGACGAGAGGCGAAGCTTAGCTTTGCGATTGCATAAGGCATTGATGAGTTACATTCACCTTAATGGTAAAGCCTAAGGAGACGTCTTTAACTCGTTAGAAAAGAAGTTGCTGGGTGAACTCTAGTTAGAGTGAGTGCTGTTTTGGGGGGAAAAGTCCGTAAATGGTGTGGATGTTGTATTTGGTTCGAGAGTGTGTTTTGCGATATTAATCTCAACTAAATTCCCTGTAAAATTCCGAAAAACAAGTAAATTTTCGCGAAAAATATCTAAGCAGTAGATAGCATCCGGTAAACAAATGTAGTTTACTACTATTGGTCAAATTGAAGGGTCGCATTAAACACGAGGTGTAAGAAAAGAACAGCATTTTTGCCAATAAATTCATAGCTCCCTGTATCCAAAAGTTAAGATTTTACATCAGTATATAGACTTTACATAAAGTTTGAAAGCAGACTATATCCTGTATTTAAACGATTCTTTTCTCTTTTGTGATTTAATTTGATTATTGGAGAAAGTGATAGAATGTTATGGAAACCTAAATGGTCACCCAGCTCTACACATTTGATAAATATGAGATGTAAATTTATATAATCATGACATATGTAGAATGTGTGTTTAATTCGTTTGTAATTTGTTGGAGGTATGAGGTCGTGTGACCAAGCGATACAGTAATCATCTAATTTAAAAGTTGCAGAACGTCAACCAAACGCGTTCATATAAACGTCATCTCGGTCTCGCATAAAGGCGTCCGTCATCCGAGGAACAGAACAACCTTGTCATGATTCTTTCATTGAAATGACTTTGCTTGTCCATGCTGAATAATAACAATTAATTCGAATTAAAATCTTAATTAAAAGAAAATAGGATATTAACATATTTATGATTCAGTTGCTATATGTGCATTGGCAAAACCTGTTTTTGTAACATCTAGGTGTGGTTTCCATCTTCTAAAAGCAACTCAAAAAAATAAATTCAAAATTGCTTTCTAGTCAGGCGACTAATTAGGTAACAAATACTAACATATATTCTCCCTCATTTCATTAAGTGTAAAATAAAAAGTTTGGCTTATTAGTTACGGCCCACTGAGAACTAACTGTAAAAAAGAAATTTGGGGAAATTTGAAAGGATATAATCAATTTCCAATGAACAAACTCCTACGGGTGTGCAATATAGTTCTCACTATTTATTAGATGGATATTACGCTCAAAGATGATTATATCTTTGTACACTCTAATAGTTTACACTAATGAAATTTATGGCAAAAACATTTGAGTTTTTCCGAGGCGTAGGCCAACATTGCACTGATCCTAGAAAAGTGACTTATCGAAAAAAGACTAATTCCTTGACCTTGGGGAAGATAAAAAGAATTTAAGAAATTTCTGTTGTACCTGAGGAAATGATTTCCTTAACTTTTACAATTCAGAGAATGAGGAAAATCTAACTGGATCCTCTAAGGAATAAATGGGATTTGGTGAGGTGTCGTCCAAACTTACCAAGTGAGAAAAGGGAAGCCAAATGACAAAGCTCTGTCAGCCCTGCCATAAAGTCAGGACCACAACGAAACATTACCATTTATCAAACTTAAAGCAACTTTTTCCTGGTGCCCATAATACTCAAGAACTGAAGTTTGCAATTTTCTCACCGTTTTCGAAATTCACACGGCTATGAATATTTTTGTTGTGTAGACGTTGAATATACAGATGATGTCAGATTTTTACAAGCACATATAATTTAAGGATAAACAAAGATATTCACTAAAATCTAATCTTCTATTTAAATAAGAATTAGTTCAAATATTTTTACGTGTATGTAATAATTGCTTATTTGAATAAATTCACTTCACCCTCTATTGAAGCTTCAATTCGACCTCGGAAGTGAATACATGCATGGATCTGTTTTTTGCTATTTGTGTTGAGCATAATTTTTACGAAGTCAGCATTTAATGATTATGAAGTCTCCGCCTTCTATTTTAGTGATGTAATCATAAATTCAATAGGGCCCTCAATTATACATATGCTATGGATTGGCCGGATATCACATAATTCATAAGGAAAATACTTATTACCTTGTTATAAAATCCAATAATGTTACTTGGATTAATTTTCTCTGAATAAGAGACTTCTAGCTTTAGTAGGTCCATCTTTTTTTCAATTTTAGTTACAGGGATCGATCCTGTTAATGGCGCTTCTAGAGGGAGCTCTTTTCGGGTGAAAGTCTAATAGACAATAACTAGCATTGGGATGATATTTTAGCTGGTTTGCCAACACGTCTTTCTTGAGAAATATTTACGAGCCAACTAGTCCCTGTGTTATTGTAAGTGGTTCTTTAAACTTCATCTATGGTAACTTACCTACGAAGTGGAGGGGGATTTGGAGGAGGATGTTAAGTTCCAGAGTCACTATCTTTTTTTTTATATCATTAGAAAATGGCTGAATAGTTCACTGTTACTATAATTTTTCCTAGTACGAAAGTAAGTGTGACTCACAATGTATGGATATTAGTAAAGGCTTACTTCTACGTTTTCTAATTCGTAGAGTGCAGCATCTTTAATCGAAGTGTTATGCTTACCTTACTGCTACTACCTCTAGTGGTTGAATTCTTGAAATCTATCTCTTCAGCCTCTAGTTCAGGATGGACTAACTGTTGCGAATCACTTCCCCACGGAAAGGTGTCACCATTCCATGAAATCGGCGTATGTGCTGATTAAATTCCTCTTGCCTATCTTCTCTTTTTAGACTCTTTATACGCAAGGATTTACCCTCACAAATCTTTTTCTACCATGTCTTTTTTGGAATCTATGTAACACGTCTTCAAGTGCAGTGTTTTCTTTCATCATTTAATTTATTTAAGAGGGACGGTCAATAAGTTTTGCGAATTAATGGGAAAACAGAGAAAGGGGGATAGTTGTTTGTGGGGATGTTAGGAAAAGTTATGAGCAGTCAGGACCAGCAGCCGCCCTCCCCCCTGCCTTATCTATTTAGGGAGCAGTAGCTGATCGCAGATCGTCAGTCACAAATTTTTTAACAATGGAAAAGGTTGAGCACTGCGCAGTGATAGAATTTTGACCAAGGAAGGCAAGAATGCAAAAGAGATCCATGAACGCATGTTTGCAGTATACAACGACACTGCCCCTTCCTATGCAACCATTGTTTGCTGGAATAGGTTGTTATGCCATGGTCGTAAGACCCTTGAAGATGACCCCCGCCTAGGACGCCCGTCTGACGTGACCAACGAGAACAATATGGCCCGTGTGGAGAGGATGATCCTAGAAAATCAACGGGTTAAGGTCAAAGAAATCGAGCGATAACCTGGAATATTACATGGAAGTATTATCAACATCATCCACCACAATTTGGCCATGACCAAGGTCTCTGCACGTTGGGTCCCTAGAAACCTCACGTTTATGATCGACTTCAACATCGTCAAAGTTCGGAGGAGCTGCTACTCTTGTACAACCAAGAAGCGGCGGGATTCGAGTTACGCATAGTGACAGGTGATGAAACGTGTGTCCATCACTGGTATTCCGAGACCAAGCTCGAAAACATGGCCTGAAAGCACAAGGGCTCTTCGACCCCTATCAAGTTCGGGACCCAACCCTCAGCCGGAAAGAAGATGGCCACCATATCCTGGGATTCTAAAAAAGTGTTGATGGTGGCCATTGCGCCTCGTAAAACGACCATCATAGGCCAATATTAGGCCGAGTAACTGCTTAGGTTGAAGAAGTGCATACGTCCAAAACGGCGCGGCAAGTGTACACGCGGTATCCTGCTCCTCCACGACAATGCCCCTGTCCACAAGGCTAGAGTTGCACAAGCTGCCCTGCGCGAGTGCGGATTCGAGGAGCTCAACCATCCTCCCTAAGGTTGAGATCCGGCCCCTAGCGACTACATTTTATTCTGCCAGCTCATGGCAGCACTGCGTGGACGCCAGTTTGTGGACGATGAAGATGTCCTGCTCGCGATCCAGTTGTGGATTGAACAGCAGTCGGGATATTTCTGTTCGTCGGGAATTCGAAGCCTCAGGGACTAGGGCGCAAGTGCCTTTAAGTCAAGGGTAGTTATATTGAAAAATAATTAAACACTTTTCCACAAATCTCGTTTCCTTATATCCGAATTGCAAAACTTATTGACCGCCCCTCGTATTCATAAACTGATTACATTCAGCATTAAAATTAAGATATCATTATAATGGGTATGTTGATGCTTTGCGTCCCAAAACTGGGGTTGAATGAAAGATTTTTATTTAATTTAAAATCGAAGTGTAATTCCATTGGCGTTCACATCTCGCTTCATTCAATATTCCTTTTCAACCACTATTGTTTGTTGGATTACATGGCTGATAATCTAAATACCACGACTATTATTATCAATTTAGCTGTATATTTTATCCCTACCCAGGTTTATTCCAATCAGGCAATATCTCTGTAATATTTTGTCCTAAAATAAAAATCTTAATCTGAATATTTTAGGATCGAGTAAAATCCAGTTTTCCGCCTTTAAAGAAGGATTCGTGATTTGTGAGAGTAATTTTAGAACATCTGAACTTTTCGTCGATATTCGTACTTGACTCTAGAAATCAATTGATTGGAGTTAATATATACTTGCATATCAATTTTAATCCAGATATTGTGAGAAGCTGTAATTCATCAAACTATTTTTCAAAATAAAGTGAAATTCCTAAGTGTTGTTGAATTTTCCAAAGTACTTTAATAATATCAATAAAGGAGACAGTATTCAGGATATTTCAAAATTACTCTTATAAGAGTGAAAATGAATAGAAATACCTACTAATTTCAATTATAATGATTCTGAACTACATTATTAATAAAAAAGTTTTTGAATGACTAAAAAATTCTCTTCTATCTTATTCACGATTATTAGATATCTGCGAAAATACGAAGAATGGAGATGCGGGCTTATACCCAAAACAGTTTGGGGTTAGGTGTTAATTTATCATTTAGCCTTGAGGTAATTGCAATGGATTTATATAGTGTTTATGTTGCCCCAAATCATTTTTGTGTTGATGTGGGCCCAACGGACGTGCCCTACGGAGCTTCCAATTTAATTCATTAAACGGAGAGTTAGAAGTCACCCCACCCCTTACTACTTAAGTTCACTCATATCCCAAATATGCCTCTCCAGTGCAACGAGTGCAAAAGAGATTTGCCATTACCTCTTTTGGATATTAAAAATCTTAAAGACCCCGTTTGTATTGACTGCTGTTCAAACATCATAGCCGACACTGAAATAAAGAAATTACGCAAGCAAGTTCAAGATCTTAAAAAAATCGTAAAGAAACTTTTAAAGCCCACTCCCAATCAAGATATTACAACTATAGTAAAAAACGACAAAATTCCACAACCACTGCCCTCCAACAATATAGACGCCGGGCTTAGACCCTCAAAGGTGTACAAAAAGGCACGCAATGTTATATATCTGATCTATGTCTTTGCTGTCCCTCTAAACAACAGATTTGCTGCTTTGGCAGAGGAAGCTGGTGATCACAACCCCCAAATCGCACTTTACGGAGACTCATTTGCAATTCACTTGGATGAAGAGTTCTGCGATACAATGCATCGTAAGAGAAGACGGACTTTCATTCTGGAAGGTGACATAGACGATATTGCAGCAGCCGTTCATGCTGAACCACCTGGCAACGAAGAGGAAAATATCATCGTAATGGCTAGCGGAAACGATATATAAGTGCAGAAACCGTCTAAAATCTTTAGTAAGTACAAATTGCTGCTACAAATTATAATAGATAAGCGTATGGCAGTAGTCTGTGTTGAGATAGTGCTTAGAATACGATGGATGGACTATGAAACAGATCAAGCAGTGAAAGTAAACAAAGTTTTACACAACTTATGTTGATCATTAAATATAATATTTATTAACGTTTGGGACAGTTTTATAAATTAAATAGATCTCTATTGAAAGAATGGTGTTCATCTCAATGGTATAGGGATGGCACGACTGGATATGCTTTTAGATAAATGTGTTATAAACCCTCCCTCAAATCTTTACAATGCAGCAGTTGAAGGAAATAAAAAACTCACGATAATAACACCTCACAATATAATAGTGTACCTAATAATAACAGTAGAAAAGTAGATAATGTAAACAGAATGCAAAATGGCGAAGACAAAAGAAATGCGGCATAAAAACCTGCGTATATTAAGATGTACTATTACAATGCTCGGAGCATCCAAATTTTAATTTAATCAACTAACCTTAATTAGTAGTAAATATCATTACGACATTATAGCCATTACGGAAACATGGTTACATACAGCAAACTAGGAGTCTCCATCGTCATTTCAAATTCCGGATTACACACTAATAAACAAGGATAGACCTGTAAGGGAAGGAAGTGGTGTCTTGTTTTACATAAAAAGCGAAATAAAATAAGACGTTCTAAATCAACAGCACAGCGAGTCAATCTGGATAAAAAATAGAAATAAAGCATTTTCTTTTATTATGTGGCTATCATACAGAATACCGACTAGTTCATATGAAGAGGACCTAACATAAATTAATGATATTAATTTAACCAATAATTACAAAAATGTATGCATTGTAGGGAATTTCAATCTCCCGGAAATTGATTGGTATACGATGGGTTAGATATGGTAAACGATATCTTAAACGCATTTTTAACTAATTATCTGCATCAATATTTCGAACACCTTACAGGAGAAAACAAGACACTTTATCTATTTCTAAGTAACAAGGAAACCTTAATTGATAGGCTTGAAGTTCAGGAACAACTTGGAAATTCGGATCACATCTCATTGGTGTTTAACACCAAATATGATTTCCTTAATCAGAGGAGAGCGCAAAAATTGCCTGTATATAAATGAGCAAACATCAAAGCGTCTAGAGATGAATTAAAAGAATGAGATTAGAATAGAAAATTCATAACAAAACTCTTGCTTCGGCTTACAGCCTCGTCATTGATCGCATTAAGGGTCTTATGACTAGATTTTTTCCTGATAAAACGGTTTAAAATATATAAAGGACAAATCTTGGATTGACCAATATCTTAAGACTCTGATAGGATGCAAACAGTCACTTTATAAGCGGCTGAAAGGCAACCAGTCATTAGGGCAAAAATTTTGGGACCTACAATGGCAGATAAAAAGAGAAGTTAACGCTGTTAAATGCAAGTACGAAAATAGATTAGCAGAAAGGTCACTCGATAATCCGAAAGCATTTTAAAGGTACTATAGAACTAAAAAGAAAGAGTCAGTTCAGATACTTAAACACAACGACCAAGTTGTTCAAAATGATCACGAAAAGGTGAATACCTTGAATAATTATTTTGCTTCAGTTTTTAACAAAGATATTCCGAATTTAAATGAGGAAAGCCTAGAAAACATAAATAGTAACATTTTAAAAATAAATGAAATAATAGTTACGGCAGATGATGTAAAGAATGCAATTAATGAATTAAGTTCTGATGAATCTAGCGGGGTTGATGAAATGTACACGTGAAGTATTAAGGAAGTTAAAAACGGAATTTCCGCTTTACTCGCATTTCTGTTCAATTACTTTCCGGAGGCAAATTTTGTTCCTAGGGATTGGAAACTGGCCAATGTTGTCCTCATATTCAAAAATGGTAGACGTGAGGAAAAGGAGAACTATCAGTCAGTAAGCTTAACTTCACTTTTATGTAAACTAATGGAGTCAATTATTGATGTAAAATTACGCAATCATCTGAAGAGAAATCAACCATTAGTAAATGGTCAGCATGGTTTCAGGAAAGGCAGGTCTTGTTTCACTAGCCTGATCACATTTTATAAGCATGTAGCAAAAGCTGTCGATTCAGGTTGTAGTACAATGTGGTGTATCTAGATTTTTCTAAAGCCTTTGATAAACTCCCTTTCAATATCCTCCTTTCAAAGTTAAAACCTATGCATATCCAGGTGAAAGGATAACTTCAATTAAAAATTGGTTGACAGATTGTAAGCAGAGGGTAATTTCAAATGGCGTGACATTCGATTAGCAGCCGATAACTAGTGGATTTCCTCAAGGTTCCGTTTTGGGACCCTACTCTTTTTTATTTTCGGAAAACACCATATGTTCAGGAATAAATTGCAAAGTGAATTAATTCGCGGACGATACTAAACTTGGGCAGATAATAAAGGATAAGGAAGACTCTAGTTGTTTACAAAACTGCCTAAATATGTTAACTAAATGGTGCAACGAATCTGGCATAAAGCTTAATGATTCCAAATGGGGCGTTTTACACTTCGGAAAAAAATAATCCTAAATTTGAATATCACTCGTATCTACAAGACACCGAGATTATAGAAGTAAAAGAGCAGGTCGATCTAAGATTTGAAATAGATAATAAATAAAAAAAAATTCCAGTCAATACGTTGCAATTAGAAATAAAGCAACAAAAATTGCATCATTTATCAGGTAATCCATCTCAACGCGTACTTCAGAGACGATGTTACAACTATACACGTCATTAGTCAGACCTATGTATATTAGATTATGCTGCTCCCTTCTGGTCTCCACGATTGATAGGCTTAAAAAACTCAATCTCTTTTTTTTCCTCGAACATAGAAGGAAAAGAGGTGAACAAATCGAAACATATAAATTATTGATAAATATGCCCGATACTGCAGAAAATCTGTTTTTAATTTAACAGGAGTGTCAGCGACGCAAGGACACGACAAGGAGATGAAAAAGTGGAAATTCAAAATATCAATGGTAAAATTTGCCGTCGGCAACCACCACATCGTTCAAGTCTGGAACAAACTACAACAATAAGTAGTCAGCGCTACAAACACAGAATTTCTGAAGACGAAATTTGAACAATACTTAAAAGAAAAAAAAGTTAAAATAGCTTACAATTATTAGAGCTGGTTACACCTAATTTAGCCTTATTCTTAATAGGGCCTACCAGGTATGAGCTCTTATTGCTCCCTGTTGGTGCAAATAAATTGTTTGTTTGTTTATCGATGTGAAGCTCTAAGCATTTAGCCCTGAGATAATCACAATGCATTAATAATTTTTCATGTTGTGCCCACAATCATTTATGTTGTGTTATTATGCTATAAGCCTCATGTTGTTGTTACAGAATTTAATTTAATACGACATTCAATTGCCCTGATTGCAGAATTTAGAATATTCTGAGTATTGATGAAAAAAAGATAAGTTATTATAAAACTACTATCACAAAAAAGAGAAAGCTCGGCAATTTAGACAGTAGAATTATTAACATCATACGGTCAAAGAATCATATAACGAATGCTTAAAATTAATTACAAAGCTTAATCAACCTCTACCAAATAATGTTTCGACAGAGCCATGCTTTTCATGACAGAATAAAACGCTAGGTCTCTAACCAATTGGTCACCAGGCACAACAAAATAAAAACACCCAATGTGCCACTCTATCAAATATAGTATCTTGCAGACTAGGAACCTCCAACGGATTTTTATACAATATCTCTAACCTGCTCAAATTTAAAGACCCATTCTCCATATTACATACTAAGAAATAGCATTTACCATTTATGCTGTGTTGATAACAACCACCAGAGTGCTTTCTCCATATTTAATTCCTGACTTTCATAAACTTTTTCAGTTCAGAAACAAAGATGCAGAACCGTGATTTCCAAACTATTATCATATATTACAAGAGAGAGTGAAATTATAGGTAAATGACTAATTGGGACAAGGAAAGAGTTTATCACGGTAAGAGAAAAGAACACTGGAAGACACAAACATTCCTCCCTTTAGAAAACAAGTGAAAAGCATTGTTTCTAGATATGAGTTGGACAGAAGTAGAAATTTGAGAAATTGTTCAGTCTGTTGAACAGTGTCAAATATTGCGCTTGAGTCGTCTAGAAATCTGCAATAAAATGAGGGTCATATATGTAATGGGGGAGGTAATCTCTCTTCTGGATTTCCCTCCTGTGTACTCTCGCTAAAGTGAAAAAGTAAAATGATCACGGTTAGGCAAAAGATGTTATCTGAACCTGAAAGTAAATTCGCAATTATTCTCACTATTCTCTTACGAAGGGTGATGAATTTCTCCTTTCCCTCGGAATTCAGTTTAGTATCCTTCAATTGGAATATAAAATCTCCAAATTATTTTTCCTTGATTCCTATTTATGGAGAGTATAATATATTTTTAACACGTTTCTCTGAAGTATCGCAAAAATTTTTAGTATAATTTAAAGTCAAATTAATTTAAGTCAGCAGTATGTACACTGTACTCGTTACCTGCTCAAGCTTGTTCTTATCTTGATATTAGTTTTAGAACAAGTTGACCCCTTACCCGCAAGGAATATTCCCTATTCATGATTATTATATCCTCTCCAAATTCGACGCCACCATTAATGATTTCAAAATTATAAATTCTTCCAATGATGAAATAAGCCTACCCTATAAGCCAAGGAGAAATTTTTAAAAGAAAAATGTAGCATGGCTTTCTAAGTTAGACTAAGAAGTGACAATATGGAATAGAAAAACTGCATCTTGCGTACCATTTGCAAAATTCAACTTTCCGGTGAGGTTTAACTTCACTGTGAATGTGGATTAATGGTGAAGTGTAGCTTTTAAAAATGGATCGCTTCAAATTGCGATTGAAGCTCGATTTTCTATTTAGTGTCCCACAATCCTTGGTTTTATAGATTTCAGTGAGAGTAGAGGATGGTTTCCGGCATATGTTTCTCTTATACTGATACGGTTAATGGCCGTGATTTTCCAGAGCGTTGGTTATAAAGGTTTTGATGTGTTTAATCTGTATTAAATTTACTTCTGATGAGAGCAATGGTGAGTCGAGTTTGGTGCATTTCTGTAAAACTGTCTTCTAAATTGTTTATGCGATAAAATGAGGTTTTCATACTTCTAGGGACACTTTATGACAATTTTCTTTATTCAAGAATTAGTTGGCCTTATTCTAATATTTTATGTTAGTTGCATATTTAAAGAATGAAATATATAATTACATACTCATCGGCTGGAAAGAAAATTCAAACCAAGTGGTTTTTCTAACTAGCTGACAATCAACTCGAACACCAAAGATTAAAAATACTAGTGTTGGGGCATCATCGATGGATTCAACGTCAGAACATGAGTATATTTTGTGGGACATCTTTCATTTGAGGCTGAAGAGCGGGAATCATTTTCAAGACTTTTTGCATGCTTGAATCTAAATTCAAGCAATAACCTTTAGCTTATCAATGTTAAAAAATAAATACAAATTTAATAAAAGAGGTTTAATCAATTATAGTACTTTTTTAGTCAAATCTTTTAATAATGCAAGTGCCCCAAATAATAATAAAAATTGTCAAATGCATATTTTTCATGAAATATATGTATTAATGTGCTTCATCTTTTTCTGAATTAGCTCAAAAAATTTAGGCAAAATTAATTAAAGTCTTAACCGTTAAAGTAAAATTGGCTCAGAATTTCAATGATAATTTTCATAAAAAGGGACAATAAAGTCATTATCTATTACTTTAACATATAAGTTGATTTACTTGGAGAGGTAAAATTCATTTTAACATTTTTATTCAAATTCTTTGAACTTCTCTCTCTCTCTTAACATATATATATATATATATATATATATATATATATATATATAGAGAGAGAGAGAGAGAGAGAAAGAGAGAGAGAGAGAGAGAGAGAGATTGTAAATGGTAGGTCTTCGGATTCCCATGCTTTCCCTTTCTAATCATAGTTTATGATATTTACCGACGGTCGACCCGCTTCCAGGCAACCATATTTGGCCTAAACTTCTGCAACCTACCGGTCTAATTTGCGTAGGGGAAGCGACTCATTACCCCCCCCCATTTGTACCACAGTTCCCTTTTCCCCCTTCGAACTGAAGGATATAAATGGGGCCATGAGCCCTTTTAAGTTATTCTGTTGTTAGGATTCTGCCTGATTGCTTCGCTTAATCGTTTTTCATCACTTACCTTTGACGTTATTAATTTTTGGAGACTCGTACTAGATACCTTCGTGGAGCGAGGATTTTCTGCCATTGATTCCTGCCAGCATTGTCGCTGCCCATCTGTCGACTGCATCGAATTGTGCTCGTCCAGTTACGTTTGCAAGTGTTCTCCCTGGAAAGCCGTTCACACTGGGTACGTGAAAGTTCTTCCCTAGTCACCTCGCCATCTCCTCTTTGGGGAATTCTGTCATCTCGGATTATTGGGCCTTCGAATCATTGTTCCTCGTGGTTCCGCCCCCCTGCGCCACGATATCGCAGTCTGTGGTTTTATCCTCGCCAAGATCGCCATCACATTCACCCCTGACGACTTGGGTCGAATTCACTCATCGTCACCGAACCTCTTTAGCCTGTGTTCCCGACCTGGTTTATTGCTTCACTGCTTTTGTGTCAGGTATTTTGGAGTATCTCCTTCTTATTACGTCTCCTTTAAAATTAATTAAGTGTTATAAGTGTTATTCATCTATCTTTGGGCCTTCGAGTAAAGGACGTAAGACAGGGAGGTTATTCCGGAAGCACCTCTCACTAGAGTAGCGAAGCCTATTTTCATCTTAACGGTGCGTGTCGTTTTGGCTTTAAACAATTTATCCATAAAACCCATTTTTGTATGCGCGCCTATTCTTTTTTGGGTAAAACGAATTTTGGTCGTTCGATAGTGTTAAGCATTTGTGACTTTTCTTATTGTTTGATGACCCCCATATAATTTTTTAACAGTTAATCTATTTCATTTATTTAATCCCTTGCGGATACCTCATAATTTAGCACAGTCCTGATAAATTCTGATGAATTTCTGGTAGGCCTTTAGCTCCCCAGTCTTCTATAAATTTTATATGTGTTCTCCCCTGGGCCGTGTGAACCGGGTGCCGTGATAGCCTTTTATATATATATATATATATATATATATATATATATATATATATATATATATATATATATGTATATATATATATATATATATATATATATATATATGTATATATATATATATATATATATATATATATACCATGACGAATGCAAAGTACTAAGGCTAAAAATAACTAAAAAATTTTAGAAGAAACAGTTAACCGATAAAAGGGAAAATTGTACTCAAACTACTATATAAGCTAAGACCGCCAAGTCAACCGATTGAAAAGAAAAGCTAGCATTAGTAAATCCCGCCCAAACAAATCCATTCAAATATTTCGATTTGTAAACGCTCTTAAGATTCATCCTCATAAAATATTAGAGGATCCAAAATAAAGTCATGTATCTCCCAAAAAACACGATATGGATAATGTGGTGGGTCAGGTTGGATTTCCTGACCTCTGCTTGCTTTCTCTGACGCGGTTAGGAATGTAGCAAGCCCGCAGGACACTCCGCGATTGCCTTTTTCCCGAAGGATGCAATTAAAATGAAGGTTGCCCTAAATCGCGTAGGGGGAACTATTTCCTTGGCCGAATTAAATCAACTAACTAGAGTTCAGGATATCAAACTAGACGAAAGTTAATAATCTTTACTGCTGTACAAACAAAACAAAATAATGGATACAACATAGAAATACCAAGTAACTAAATGAGCAAAAGGTTTACATAGGTCAGTTTCAGGCGGGAGCCGTGAGCACATACACACAAAAGTATAAGACCGATAAAAGGGAAAGTACCATTACGGGTTGATCTGTCACCCTACGATTTTGTACTCAAAAGAAAGTCTTAGGAGCGGGAGGCTACAAGCGTCGCGGTCGATTGCTTTTCAACGGCACGGTTGGGTTTGCACTTGTTTGATTTGTACTCGACTTGCTTAAAGTTATGAAGAAGAATACAAACTGTCTTCTAACAAGCAGTGCTGAACTCGAAAGGATGGATCGATGGAGTATTTTACCAATGAGAATCCTAGTCGAATACAGCAGTATGGGAGTCTACTCGTACATAGTTCTAATTTCTTCTTATTTAATTTTCTTTTATTGAGGCTTTTGGCGTAATGAGTGCAGATAGAAAGAACTTTTCTGTATCATGCCCTCTTTGGCAAAATACTAAACTTACCCAGGCCATCGCTTAACTATTTATACGGGCCTCCCGGAAGTGAATTTTAGCGAATAGCCTGAAATGGATTTAAGTTTATCTATCTAGAGGCACCGATAGTGAATATAGACCTTAACTCAATCTCGCGGAATTATCGTTCCTCAAATTAGGCTTGCTATCGGCGTCTTATCAAACAGAAGTTCCTCCCCCAAAAAATCTGATCGTGGTTCTTGTCGTCCTACCCGTTTCGCTGTCTCTCTCACTCTCTATCTCTAAGAAACCTAACTATGTCTTATCCATTTATACTATAAACGAAGAATGTAAAGAACAAGTTTAAATTAAAGAAAAGCGCAACCAAATCATTCATAGTTGAAAAAGTTAAAGAGCTATATTACAACAGACTTACCAGCAACAACCATAGAAATTAACAAAGGTTTGAAAGCCAAAAACAAATAACGGAATAAAAAGATACGACGAAATAAAGTTACTCTCACAGTAAAATTATGATTTATCTCATTTTCTCACTAAAGTTTTACTACTGTCATTTCCAACGGGATCTAAATATAAACATGGCCAAGTAATACACCCGTTGTAGTATAACCGCATTTAGATTTAGGGACAAGACCGACGAGGTCAAATCATAAGTCTACTACTTGTTTAGCAAAGCAATATACTATTTCATCTCCTCCTAATATTCCTCTCCCTGTCTTCCTTCTATCCCCTAAACATCCCACTTATGCATCTGACCCCAGGGCGGAAGGCGAATGAAGAAGCGGGTGAGTCAGTGCTACCTCTCCTACCAATTCAGTCGGGCGGACGCTCTAGTCTTCTAATATATATATATATATATATATATATATATATATATATATATATATATATTTATATATATGAATGCAAAGTTAATCGAAAAAAGTTATATATAGGAAGAAAATTAAAGCGCCACCTCTAAGAGAAGAAATCGCCAATAAAGAAGAAAGGGAGGAAGCCAAAATCACATAAAGATTTATTAGGAACAGCTAGCATTTGTTTGTGGTCTAATTCTAAAGATACAAACAGTTTTGTTACTAAACTTAATTCACTCGTGCCTTCCTGAATATATATCCATGATGTTGAAAATAATAGAGCCCCCTCCCTCCTTTTTCTCTCTCTTTTTTTTCATAGAACCCAGACTGGAATTAAATATTCTATTTTTCGCAAACATACTAATTTACATCCCATTAATTTTTACTGTGCTTATAATCACAAAGTTAAACGCTCTATTTTCTCTTATATGTTGTATGAGTTTTAGGTTATGTGAGCCCTGAATATATGGAATTCTTTAATGTCTGGAGATCCGCAACAAATTGTGTTAAAGTTAGCCAATTATTTTAAATTGGTATTCCTCAGCTAAAATCTTGGTACTACAATACAGATCCTAAAATGCCCTTTAATTTCAAAAGCGACCTGGATGCGCCATTTTCTCTGAATGCTTTACTGATCTTTCCCGTATTTTAAAAACAACATTTATGTTGCTTTCAAGTACGAGTCGATTATCAACAATATATTTGTTCGCAATACATGTAAAATTATAAGAAGGGTTTATTAGTCAATTCCTTTGGCTGTCCAAATAAATATTTTGAATAAACAGCAAAAAACTTTATGTCCACATCAATCAGCATAAATACTATGTACGTAGAGATGAAAATAATAGTGGATTTTTGTTTATTTGTCCGAGAATGACTATTTAATATATTGTAATTCAGCTCAATTAATTTATAGTTTCACTGATGAAATAAAGGAAATTTTGCTCAATGCTCTTTTTAAGTCATTCCGATAATTTTAATATTCACCAGAGGAAATATTAAAATAGACTCTCGACGATATACAATATATAAATATTCGTTAAGGGAACTTCTTCAATTATCTTTAGAGTGCGTTAATGTCTGGCGGGCCAATATTAGGTATCTTCGATATGCTTAAAAAGTGGAACTGAGCTCAAGGATAATAATATTGCTATCATTAGTAAAATAGAGTTTTATTAATAATAACTATCAACAATACGCTAAACGGAAAATATTGACATAAACAGAGAATGGGAAGGGTCGTGAAGACTCGGGCTAATCCGAGGATTAAAGGATTTAAAAAGGTAAAACAAATATAGAGTTAAAGAGATGGGATGGTTCGCTAAACAATATAAAGCACAGGATAAAATTGACACAGGGGTTAAGTACTCAAAGGTGACGTTTGGCTTACGTAACTTTATACTAGTGGTGCAGTGGAAGGCGACGTGAAGGAATTTTCGGTCCGCTAGCGAGTTCCAGCCGAAGGGGGCGAATAAAAGGATCCTGACGTGGCGTCTTGGGAATGAGAACCGTTTCTCGACGAACGGCTTGAAGAACAATGGCTGTTCTACGTTGTTCTCTTCTGAACAACCGGAGGGGAGGTGAGAACCGTCTCTTGTTTACGGGCTCATGAACAATGGCTGTTTTAATGTTGTTCTCCTCTGAACAACAAGGGGGAAGAATAAGAACCGTTTCTTGGCGAAGGGTTCAAAAGAACAATGGCTGTTCTACGTTGTTGTCTTCTGAACAACAGGGGAAGGGGTGAGAACCGTCTCTGGTCAACGGGCTCAGAAACAATGGCTGTTCTAATGTTGTTCTCTTCTAAACAACGGGGGAAGGGTAAGAACCGTTTGTTGGCGAACGGCCTCAAAAGAACAATGGCTGTTCTACGTTGTTCTCTTCTGAACAACAGGGGAAGGGTGAGAACCGTTTCTTGTCAACGGGGCTCGAACGAACAATGGCTGTTTTAACGTTGTTCTCTTTCTGAACAACGAGGGGAAAGCCTGGAGAACTTGGCGTCACGAAAATCTCAAACCTTGGCACTCAAGGGATATTGTCCTCCTTCTGGACAAGTGATGGTGAATTTCGAGGTCAAGGTCCCTTGGTGCACGAAGTGAAAGAGGTTCGTGGTGATGTTTCGCGACGAAAATCTGGATCTCCAAATTTGATCTTAGTGGTAAAGTTTCCATCTAAATAGTCGAGACACTCCCTAAGCGCGTGGGGGACAATGGAGTGAGAGCTTCGAGGGAATGCACAGCCAAGCCTGGGAACAATGCCTTATCTGCCCATAAGCCTAACTCAATCTGGCAAGGTCGGCGTATTGGGGCGAACGGGGGGACGATAACCTCCTTGTTCAAACATTGACATCCGGTGGCTACGAAAAGGCGCCAAGCTTCGAAGCTAAGATGCACGTGGGAGCATCGTGGTTTTAAATAATATGTGATAGAGGTTGAAACTAACGCTGCCTCAACCCGTTCTATCACACCCCTCCATTCCGGGGGAAGTTGTCACTTCGAAAAAAAAGAAAGAAGGGACAACGATAGAGCTCCGTTGTGGGGAACTCGTTTTCTTGTACCAACCGTACCTTCCTTCACCTAACTCGTATTACCTCAATACATATGATTATTTTGATCTTTTGATTATAAGGGAAATTAACCTTTAATACAAACTTAATAATAAAAAAAGGCATGGAACAATGAAATGATATAAATATAGTACATATGGGACAAAATAATTTATATGTAATTAATGGGTACAAATATATATACATACAAAAAAAAATAGACATTGAGCGTTACAAATTTCAGACATATACATTAACTAATTATAATACAAGAGAATCTTAATTTAAGTCGTACAAGACGGTATATACCTACATGGAGATACTAACCCTATGAATACAATTATTCTACGCTATTCGGTAACGCATTCCTACTGAGTGCGTCAGGGACCTGGTTATCAGAACCTTTTATATAATTTATTTTAAATTGATACTCTTGCAAGAGTAAACTCCAGCGCATGATTCGGCCGTTGGAGTGTCGCACATTCCTAATATAGGCTAACGGACGGTGGTCGGTTCCTATCTAAAATTCTTTACCTATCAAGTACAGCTTGAATTTGTCTATGACCCAGATAATTGATAGAGCTTTCTTTTCTATAGTGGCATATCTCTTTTCGCGTGGTAATAATTGACGACTAGCATATGCAACTGGATGACTAGTGATGTCATCCTCGTATTGAAGGAGTACACCTCCAATGCCCTCGTTGGACACGTCGGTCTTAATCCCAAAGGATTTTTCCGGGTTGGGCAACTTTAAAATGGGGGCAGAAATAAGCTTACTCTTGAGCTGATTAAAATGGGAAACAGCGACATCATTCCAACGTAGACGATTGGGTGAATTCTTTTTTAAATGGAAGCTGAGGGGCACCGAAATTACAGCGAAATTCGGAACGAATCGCCGATAGTACGAAGCTGATCCTAGGAACGATCTTAATTGCTTCTTGGTAATCGGGAGGGGCATGTCGGCGATTGACTTAATCTTATCCTCTTGGGGACCCAACTGGCTTTGTCCTATTTTGAAACCCAAATATTTGATGGTTTCGTGGGCAAAATGGCATTTGCTGGGGCCAATGGTGAGGCCATTTTCGCGCAGTCGCTCGAAAAAAGCTAATAGGGTGGTTAAATGGTGACTCCATTTAAATAGTTCTTGTAGCTGACTATTTTGATATGGTGTCAGCTGCGCGTCAATATCCAGGTCAGAGGGTTTCAAAGACTCGCCTGGTAGGGAAGGAGGAGGGTAATCGGCATCAGGTTGGTTGCACACTATTTGTATTACATTAAGGGACTCCGTGGGGTAATCTTCTTCAAGCGCCGATGTTTCGTCCAGTTCTACGAAGGTATCTCCATGGGCACGTTGGGGGTTCTTTTTTTCTTGTGGTCCACGGACAGTCTCCGTGTCCTTGTCTTGGGCCTTATCGCCTAAGGTTGTTAGTAATTCACACTCCTTTTGTGCCGTCCTAAAGTCCTGGTTAGGGGTCTGTGAGAAATTAGCCGGTATCGGGGTTATGATGAGGACGGGCTCCTGGGCTTCTTTCTTAGCTCGGCCTCGAGGAAGGGCGGCCTGTGACACAGGGTCGGAACTTACTTGGGGGCTCTGTCCTCTAAGTACGGAACAGAATTGTATGGGTGCTGAAATGACTTCAGCCCAGCCATCATAATATTGACACTGCAGGTAACATCTAACGACATGGAATCTGTTCGCCCGCCCAAGGTAGTCATGTACCACCGCAAATTTTTCGTGGTTAGGGTCTACTGGGGGGAGGAGTTCGTCGGACACGATGAAACACGTACATCCTGTGTCCCTGATGAGAGTCGATACTTGGCAGCCGTTGACGCTGCTCTCCTCAAATTTCAAAGTTCCCGATGAACTTTTATCAAAAATAAAATTTACCTGGTGGCCTGACGGGGGGGAGAAGTTTCTGCTTGGGTCTGCACCACCGGAGGAGCCGGGGTTGCATTAATCTGGTGGACTTAGGGAGCTGGTCCGCTTTTAAGCCTAGAATTTTGGGGGCAATTCCAGCTCATGTGGTTTTCTACACCACAGGTGAAGCATATGATTGGTCGCTTCGGGAAGAGAGATGGAGGAGAAATCTTACCGGGAGGTTTGGAGTCCCGTTTTTGGTTTGGGGGAAAAAAATTGGGGGGTTTTACAGGGCTCGGAAACTTCGACGGCTTTCCTGTGAAGGGGCGCGAATCCTTCCTTCTTTCCCTGTAGGGGAATTGTTGGGAAGTTCGATTCTCCTTTGGGTATAAATTATGGCTTGCGGCATAGACATCCGCTTCTTCGGTACATTCTTTAAAGGTCTGGCACCGACGATCCTTGACGAACGCGCGGATCTCCGTCGGGAGAGACGCCAAAAATTGATCTCGCAACACGAAGTCTGTTAAGGACTCGTAGTTCGGATCAACCTTTGAGGATTCTAACCAAAATTTAAAAGTCCTCTGAAGAATGTATCCGAATTGACGGAACGTCTGTCCGGGTTTAATACGACCTCCTCGAAATTCATGGCGGTGGAAATCGGGAGTCATATTATGAGCGGCTAATAACTCAGCTTTTAAGGTGCTGTAGTTGATTGTACACTCAGATGGTAAAGATATAAAAATTTCGCGCAATTTACAATTTAACAGGGGAAGTAATCTGACTACACCTTCAGCCTCCAGATCCATGTTATTGATTTCAAGGATATTTTTGAAGTGGGCTAAAAATGCTCCGAAATCCTCTCCATCCTTGAAATTGAGGAGCTTTAGTGAGAGATTGGGGGGGGGGGGGGGGGCTTTGGAACGGAAACTGGCGGACTGCATCTCTGCTTCAACACGAGCTAATTCAATCTGATGGTGAAGCTCAGCTTGTCTTATCCGTTCCTCTCTTTCTCTTTCTTCTCGTTGGGTTTCTCTTTCTCGTTCTTCTCGTTGGATTTCTATTTCTCGTTCTTCTCGTTGGATTTCTCTTTCTCGTTCTTCTCGTTGGGTTTCTCTTTCTCTTTCTCTTCTTTGCTCCTCTTGAACGTACTCAATTAGTTCTTTTCCGTAGAGTCCCAAGGATTCTCCTTGTGCTTTAAAGATTTCAAACTGAGTCATCTTTGCACTTGGGGGCGCACTAGTCAACCAACTAAAATTCCTTGCAACAAGAATTATGCCTCTAAAGAAATTAGCCTACCTAAATATGGGCACTGGCCTATTAGTACTTGGTTTCTCGATCTAAATAACCAATGGCTAGAATCACAAAAAAAACACAAACGAATTATTATAACAGTTCCTTGAGCTACTCCAGCTTCTTAAGTTAAAAAAAGGGGATAGCAATCGTTAAAACAAAATGGAACTACTAAACTCTATTATTATAACGAATAACACTATGCTTTACTCGACTCAGACCAATGTTTGCAAAGATATAGCATTAAACCCCAAACCTGACACCAAATTTAAATAGTATATATATATATATATATATATATATATATATATATATATATATATATATATATATATATATCGTAGAATGGACTCTCGACGATATACCATATATAACTATTCGTTGAGGGAACTTCTTTAATTATCTTTAGAGTGCGTTAATGTCTGGCGGGCCGATATTAGGTATCTTCGATATGCTTAAGAAGTGGAACTGAGCTCAAGGATAATAATATTGCTATCATTAATAAAATAGAGTTTTATTAATAATAACTATCAACAATAGGCAAAACGGAAAATATTGACATAAACAGAGAATGGAAAGGGTAGTGGAGACTCGGGCTAATCCGAGGATTAAAGTATTTATAAAGGTAAAACAAATATAGAGTTAAAGAGATGGGATGGTTCGCTAAACTATTTAAAGCACAGGATAGAATTGACACAAGGGTTAAGTACTCAAAGGTGACGTTTGGCTTACGTTACTTTATACTAGTGTTGCAGTGGAAGGCGACATGAAGGAATTTTCGGTCCACTGGCGAGTTCCAGCCAAAGGGGGGGAATCAAAGAATCCTGGCGTGGTGTCTTGGGAATGAGAACCGTTTCTCGACGAACGGCTTGAAGAACAATGGCTGTTCTACGTTGTTCTCTTCTGAAAAACCGGAGGGGGTGAGAACCGTATCTTGTTTACGGGCTCAAAAGAACAATGACTGTTCTATGTTGTTCTCTTCTGAACAACAGGGGAAGGGGTGAGAACCGTCTCTGGTCAACGGGCTCAAGAACAATGGCTGTTCCAATGTTGTTCTCTTCTGAACAACGAGGGGGAAGAGTGAGAACCGTTTGTTGGCGAACGGACTCAAAAGAACAATGGCTGTTCTACGTTGTTTTCTTCTGAACAACGGGGGAAGGGTGAGAACCGTTTCTTGTCAACGGGGCTCGAACGAACAATGGCTGTTCTAAAGTTGTTCTCTTTCTGAACAACGAGGGGGAAGCCTTGAGGACTTGGCGTCACGAAAGGCTCAAACCTTGGCTCGCAAGGGATATTGTCCTCCTTCTGGACAAGTGATGGTGAATCTCGAGGTCAAGGTCCCTTGGCGCACAAAGTGAGAGAGGGTCGTGGTGATGTTTCGCGACGAAAATCTGGATCTCCAATCTGATCTTAGTGGTAAAGTTTCCATCTAAATAGTCGAGACACTCCCTAGGCGTAGAGGGACAATGGAGTGGGAGCTTCGAGAGAATGCACAGCCGAGCCTGGGAATAATGCCTTATCTGCCCATAAGCCTAACTCAATCTGGCGAGGTCGGCGTATGGGGGCGAACGGCGGGACGATAACCTCCTTGTTTAAACATTGACATCTGGTGGCTGCGATAGGGCGCCAAGCTTCGAAGCGAAGATGCACCTTAGAGCATCGTGGTTTTGAAATAATATGTGATAGGGGTTGAAACTAACGCTGCCCTAACCCGTTCTATCACACCCTGGCTATTTTAAAATTGATCCGATTATCGAAACACTTATACTAACAGAGATCAATGTGTACTTATACTTTTAGTGTTGTGTCTAATATTAATTGTTATAGGTACCTAGTTTGGTACCCTCGCAATTCGCATCCATATAAATCTTTTTACATCAGATATAATTCTTAGTTCCGAAAAGAACAAAATTTATCGTCCTTTCCATTGCTCCGTACAAACATATTGATCTGTCTATAACTCAGAACCGACCTAGGTGTAAACCGATGCAATTCCCAATTGGTTTGAAATTTTTCATTGAAATTGCAGTGCTTTGGTATCTTCAAGAATATTTTAATGTGTTATAGGTTAGGGTAAAATATCATTATATCTAATAACATATTTATAGGAATTTTAGTTGCTGATTTTATAGTCTTTATTGTCCAGAAATGATAACATACCTAGTAATTATAATAATACTTCTATAAATAGTTCAACAGGAACACATGAATATTCCACATGCTTAATAAAGTTATACTTGAAAATGTTACTTGAAATTGTTATTTTACATATTTTAGATATCAGGAAAATGAAGACTCATGAGCGGAGAGAATTTGACATTTATTTTGAAGCGAACACAGAGAGAATGTGCATTCAAATATTCGAAAAGTTTCCTTATTAATTTTTTATAGACGGTTTTGAACGATGCGAAAATTTGTGTGTACACAAGAAAATCAGCTCCTATATAATTATAAACCTAACAAAAGTAAAGAGAAGTTGAGGAATAGCGTGCATTAAAAAGTTGTTAAGTAATATTCAGAGAGAATTGTAATCGTTTGTGACTACCTTATACGCCTGTGGAATTCTACTCTCGCGGATGTCGAAGAATCGATATCAAACGGCTACAACCAGTGCCTTACCTTTATAACACATAGAATTATTACTTGTTTTCAGGCTTTTATTGACTTTAACGTGAACTCGAAGTGAAATACCTGAAGTAACAAAAGTGGAAAATCAAAATAAATACGATATTGCCTAATACGGTAATTAAACATACAACGCAAAAGTGAATTAATATTAGATAAGTGCCTAGATTCTCACCAAACTTTGGAAGTGGTACATTTAATATTAAAGCGGCACCGATTGCCACAAATTTAGATGCAAGTGAGCAACTTAGTGAAGACCACGCTTTTTCTCCTTAAGTAATTAAACTAATTTAACGGTTAGATTCAATGCTCCAACGAACAAAGTGAAAAAACTAGTGGTTTGAAATTAGTTAAGCCCAAAAGCTGAGACTTGAGTGCAACTATTAACATCTACTTACACCGACCGCTTACCAAACCATGCAAGTGAACAACTAAAATAAATATCTAAAGGGCTATATACTTATCAAAGAAGGAAACTCAGAAGAAAGGTACGTGGACAAGGACATAAATTTCCTTTATTTTATATCTTTCCCTACTTCCCCCCTATCAAACTAGGTCTCTAAATATAACTACATAAAAATATAATTAAATACAATTAGGCAAGTCATAATGTCTCCCCATCCCTGTCCAGTGTTCTCTATTAATACAATTGTAAGGGTATCATGGTTCACTAAAGATACAATATAAATATGCGGGAAACTAAAAGGATCCCTCACAAAGCCCTAACCAGGGAAAAGCCCGACAAAGGGACAGTTTTCGCAACGATATTTTCCAAAATCAATATTGCTTTGGTTAGATTAATTGAGAATCCCCAAGGCTATGTAGCAATCTCCCAAAATGAGAAAGATTTCGAAGTCCTCACGGCACAAAAGTCAGTAGACGTGCTAAAAGATATCTGACTAGCTCCCAAAATCCCTTTCCAAATACCTACCCATAGAAGCGTGATATGTAGGCGTCTAAACCCATGGGTCGGGTCTCTTGACGCTGAAGAACTAAAAAAGGAAATTGAATCTAACCACAGCTGGACGACAGTGATTGAAGTAATAAAATGTAGAGAACATACGAATGTCTTAAAAGTCGTTTTTACTGACACAGGTATGGCTCAAAAAGCAACTGAGACAGTACTGTCAGTTTTCAACGTGAAGATCACCCCTGATCAAATAGAGAGGGAGGAATTCACACAGTTTCAGATCTGTTTCAGATGTTACAGAATGGACGACGACGCCACAAGAGCATGCAAACAAGATAAAGAAAAATGCTTTGAATGCAGTGCGGATAAACACAACTGGAGGAGCTGCAATAGAGAGGAGAAAAGGGGCCTAAATTTCGGAAGAAACCACCGCACCCTTGCAATGACCTGTCCCTTCAATAAAAAAATATTAAAAAAAAGAAAGAGGAAAAAGGACAGGAAGAACAAAAGAGGAAAAACACGTATGCCCAGGTGGAGAAAACCTCCATAGCAGAACCAACCAAGGACAACACTGTGCTACACGTTGAAAAGGAAAATTCAACGCCCATATTGCGAACCTTTCTAGCCCAGGGACTTTTAAGACAGAACGAAATATGATGCTGAAAAACAACGGTATGTCACAAATGTGGTTCCCCGACAATCCTCCATAAGAAGAAGTTCTGAAAATTAAACTTATTGAGCCCACAAAAGGTCAACTACCTATTCAAGCGGGAAGAAACGCCTCCAACTGCAGGGATCCAAGGATTACTGCACACGAAAAAAAGCGAAAAAAGGGGAAACAGGCAAAAATCAAGAAAAACAAGATCATAATCCAGAGGAGATGGCAACAGAAACTGAGCAGGAACAAATAATAAAAAAACTCAAAACGTGCAGACAGAGAACAAATGAGGACCAACAGCCAACAGAGGAAAAGATCCCCAACGTCTACCCCGAGGAAATAAAAAACAGATTAATGCTAAAAGAATAAATCTAAAGCTTTTTGCAACAGGGAACACTCTATATCCCAAGGAAAACCACGCTGAGGCCATTACCGAGGGAATTATAAACGAAAATATCAAATGGCAATACAAGTATCAAATGCCAGAGAACCAGGTCGAAGAGGCCCTCTATCAAGGATTGATTAAATACACTCCCGAAATATTCAACAATATCTCTCAGAGTAAATTTAACAAAAAACGAAACGATAAATGAAGAACACCCCCTTACCAGGCTCCAGGGTCAAAGCAAGACAAAAGGGAAGAGTAAAAAAAGGTACAATTAAGGTAAAACAAAACAACAAGAAAAACAGAAGAAACATTCTACACAATGGACACTGCAAATAAACCCTAAAACGAAACACAATGACATTAAAATATTCAGGTACCTGGTTTATACAACAAGCCATACAGATGAGGCCTTCGACGCAGCGGCGATAGCAATCTGAAAAGGCCTCATGCACAAACGTCTACCTTAATTAGACGAGTTATACGTAGCGATAGAGGTCAAAACTACCATAGGGCCCACAACTATCCCTACTGGGTACTAACACCCAAGAAGAGGGTACATTCCTATCCACAACTTCTTTAATCTGTTTGTCCATAATAAAACGTTGATGTTCTCTAGTGACCTAAACGCAAGATGCAGGGCCGCTGAGCACACCAGCACCAACGTGGCGTCATGAAATCTTGAACTCATACTAGAACGAAACATAGCAGTGCGCATTGGACCAGAGTTCTCGACTTTTACTCAGCGAGAGTTGAAACTAAGCCCGACGTAGTTTTAACTAGCACAAGGTTCCTTTACAATTATCACGTCACCCCCTGACCCATGATATCCAGCTACCACGAAGCATTAAGCATCACACTCTCAACAAGCCAAATCCAAATCCCATTATAGGAAAGGAAGTCATATGCGCGAGCAGACTGGGAGACATACCCAGCCGTTTGCCAAAACTACGTCCCAGAAAGCGTAGAAGAAGCTACACCAGAAGAAAGAGATGAAGAACTAAACCACTTTACATCGAAAATATTGGAGGCAGATAGAAATACTATCCCAAAGATAAAGTATAAAAGCATACCAGCTCCAAAATGGACACCAGAAATGATGGCTATTTAAGAAGAATACAGAGACTTAGTAGATAAAATCAACAGATTGGGAGCAAACAAGGACCTCAACCAGATGAGGCAGGGAGCAAAAGAACACCACCACCAGCTCATCATACAGCACAATTCAGAAAGCAGGGACCGACTCATTGAACAACTCGATGAGGAAAGGGACTCCAGAACATTCTGGCAAACAGTGAGGAGTTTCAGAAGAAAGCCAGCAAACAAAAAAGCGAATAACAAGAATCTGGAAGGTTTAGTGATCACTGAACCTGAAGAGGTAGAAGTAAAATTTAGAGAATTCTGGTCAAATATATTTAAAATTTGCCCTGAAGAGGAGGAAAGATTTGACACAGAATTCTGGAACGAGAGAATTATGTCTATTCAGAAACCTAAGAAGAAACAATAAAAATAAATATTACTCTGCCTACATCAGACCAAAATACTGTATCCCCACATGCCACTAGCGGCCATCTCAAAGACTTGGCTGCTGGAATTGCAAACAATACAAAATAAAACACTCTTAATAATAAGCAACCTTGGATGTGGCCCCTCTGGGCTCTCTCGACGACTTACTTCCCGTTAACAATATCATCAGGTCTCGTCAAAAGGATGGTATTTGGTTCTTTTTCAACAAAGGGTACCACTGCTGGCACTCTACGAATGCTTCTCTTCTGCCAGCTATCCTCCATCTAGTACGACACAGAATCCTGGAAGAATCCCAGGAGGTGACATGATGTCACCAAATCTTCCTCGTGCCTGAACCCAACGGTGCGGGCCGGCTTATCTACGATATGGCGCCGGCGCGGGAGTTCTACGATCCGCCCTCCTTCCGTTTACCCAACCTAGATAAGGTTTTGGGCAATTCCCCTAAGGGCACCCATGCGATTCGGCTAGACCTCAAGGACGCCTTTTATCACGTGCCTCTGCACGCTAAGGACCGCCATTTCTTTCGGGTAAGGTGTGGACTGCGCAACTTCCGATTTACTCGCATCCCTATGGGTTTCGGCGGGAGTCCATAGATACTCCAGGCATCGTTGGGTGCTAGCCTCCGTGCTTAAGTGGCCTCTTACAACTGCACCGCATACACCTATTTGGACGACATCCTTCTACTTGGACTTCCTAACGACCTTCGGCGCCTCTGGAACGCCATCGTGAATAGCTCACTCAACGTCAATTTACCCAAGAACGTACTCACTTCCTGTTTGTGCCTCACCTATCTGGGCGTACAGGTCGACCTAGGCCAGCACCACGTGGCCATCACAGACTTTATGGCCCTAAAAATCAAGGCGGCGCTTCTCTTTGCTACCGAGAATCTCATGTCGGCAAAGGGATGGTCACGTTTAGCGTGCTCTTTGAACTTTTTAATGCCTTTTCTCCACCTGCCTTTCCTGTGGGTCCAGAAGTGTTACCTCTAGGACCCTCGGGTCCCTGGAGGTGGCTAGAGCAGCGCTCTAGCCTCCTTAATCCACACTAGGTCAACTCATTGGAAACGTCCCCGTGCATCTGAGACTATCGTGTATTTAGACGCTAGCCCTTCCGGGCTGGGATGCCATTGCGCTATGAGAAGCTACGGCCTCGATCTATTCCTGTGTCTTTCCTTTAATACTA
Organism: Ceratothoa steindachneri; assembly: GCA_963969495.1. Lineage (NCBI taxonomy): Eukaryota > Metazoa > Arthropoda > Malacostraca > Isopoda > Cymothoidae > Ceratothoa > Ceratothoa steindachneri. Next base: position 55,801,244 of record OZ018331.1, on the reverse strand, counting down.
AAAGGTGTCAATTCTCGGCAAGCTCAGGCCTACATAATGCCTATTAACTGCAGGGTATCATGGTTATGTTGATTAAGGAGAGTGTTATTTTTCCAGTTTCCCTTCGTGAAGTTTACGCAAGTCTCAGGCTGGAAATACAGAATAAGACGTTGGACACTGTTGAAACTTGGTACATTGATGAAATTGGAGTAAACGTCCGGAATTCGGTGGCTTGCTTTCTTTAGAAGGTTTTAGTTCGCATATACCGATGCAAAGCTACTTCAAAGGCTTGCACTCTATAATAACCTTTGATAAGAAAATATTAAATGGAGTTTATTTGAAAATGAACTGCTGTTGCAAATATTTAGTATAGTCTACCTTTAGAATTGGATATATAAAAAATGTGAAATATTGTATTACTCGTATAATCAAACATTTTTCTCAATGGTTGATTTTAGTCGACAAACACTCCTTTGCTCATCACTAACTTCCAATTTCTGCCCAATGAAATTTTTCATTCGACTTTTAACAGATTTCTCCTATCATTCATTGTGTATCTAAGCTCTGTGTAATGACTCGAAAATTTTATAGGGCTTTTAGTAGATAGTTAAATAAATTAATGGTCGCTCGAACTGAAAAAATAAGGAATCTAATGGCATAAAAGTTATGTTTACAAACGTATTTAACTGCTCTGAAATTATGGGATTAAATGGATTCCAAGTCGTTGATTTTTAAACTAGGATCAGAATTAAATATAACTGAAAAATTTGGTTGTTATATGGGAAATTTAGAATGATTAATGACATTTTGGCTTGTCCTTAGATATATATTTATTCCAATTAAGTAAATTTGTTTTAAATTGACTTCAATTCTAACCTTTCTCTTCGTCCTAATAGTACAAACTATATTGGCACTTAAAGAGAGTGTTATTGAAAGCAATCTTTGACTAAATAAGTAAGTAATTATATAAAAGTCATCATTACCTTCATAGAAATGGAAACCTATTAGACTGTGACCAAATTCAGATGCCCATAAATTAAGGGGACTAAAAATGTAGAAAAAATTGATTAAATCGAAAAAGAATTCAATCTGAAAAAGAATGAAAAGATACAAGATTTCCCACCAGGACAACAAAAGTGAATGGAAATAGCTATTAACTCTCTATTTTGTAAAATGTTTGTGTATACATCTTTTAGGAGGGATCTTCTATGGTATTCTTTGTTTATTTACAAAGTGTCAGCCTCTCTTTTCTCAAGAGTGAAAACTATCGCAAATTTTTTGTGGTGTGGAGAAACTGAAGGAGCATGGTTTTTTTCTTTGTTATTTATTGCTCTCCTTTCAATTCTTCAAATGCAAGGACGATGGCTGATAACGAATTTTATTTTTTCTTCAGACCCCTCTGGATGCATTCGCATTCCCTCTAATCCTTGTTTGCCTTATCTATGATGAAACGGCTACTGGGCGGTTAGTGGTGGCAAAGTAATTTCTGCGGAATTTCTGGAAATGTACTTTGCGAAGTACATAAGAAGGCTCTAATTATATGGGGACCTGGGGCTTTTGGCTTAGAATGTGCAGCCGGACCATGGTTACGCTTTTCGATAGAATGACTTCATCCTATGGATCAAGGGAGATCTACGATCTGCATTCCAAAGAAAATGGGAGAAGGAGCCCGAAAATTGAAAAATGGACGCATTAGCGCCGATTCCCCTTCACTTTCACCTATATCCAAATGCTTCTACAGTATGAAGTCATTATTTCTCCCCCCTCCAAACTCGACACACTTTTGGAAACAGCTGCATTTAATGAAGCGCTGACCTACACCTTTATCTGACGACAAAATAGTTAAGCAGAACTTACACTATTTGTTTGAATTTACTAGTCTGGGGTATCCTTGAGAAATATACCTGCACCAGTACCGTGACATTTGGGGTCGATACCACCAGTTCAGACCATTTGGCAAGTGCTTGTACACACCTGACTAGGATGTGATTGAGTTGTATTCGAGAAGACTTGCCTACACTTTTTGTTTTATTTATTTGAATTATTGGCTGCACATTAGGGCGCCTGAGGAAGTATATATATATATATATATATAAATATATATAAATATATATATATATATATATATATATATATTATATATATATATATATATATATATATATATATATATATATATATATATATATATATATATATATATATATATATATATATATATATATACATATATGTCAATATATATATATATATATATATATATATATATATATATATATATATATATATATATATATAAGTATATATATATATATACATATATATAGTACCTTCCCCCCAAATTGAAGCATTATTCAAAAAATAATATCTCAGTAACCTCCTTCCTATTCATTACAATTTTCACATGTAAGATACTTTCACCCTTCTCTTTGGAATGCCAAACGGAATATAGATACATTTTATAGTTTTCTTGCACTTCACAAAAATAACAACGCGAGAAAATATACAAATATCGAGATAAAATATTATTTTATTGCGCAATATCATTGTAGGGGAATAGTCACTCCCCCCCCCCCGTTCACTCGCGAGGAAGTCACAAAGCGGTTACCGCAAATACATCCGCCCCAGGCATCGGCAGGTCCATTGCGTAACCGCAGCATCGCCTATTTTGGTGCCATGAAAGACCTTAAAGGTCAAAATGCAAGATCTCCCCCAGGAAAGTGAGATCCAGATTGACTTCAAATATGAAATTGGAGACGTGTTTCTCCAAATCTCGAAGGCTAACGAGGAGCCGATTTTTGACTTTGTGGGAAAAAATGTTTGGAAAAAGAACTCTCTTGGGGCCCTCCTCAAGCCCTTCCTCCCCTTATACTCCCCCAGTGAGGTGACGAGGTATAAATGAGGAACTCTGAGGAAAATCGAGGTAGTATACGTCAGTCTCTAGGTGACGAAGTCTTTGGATCAAACCGAACTACCGAGACTAGAGAGATAGTGTACTTGGCTCACCAGACCAAGAAGTACCCTGCAAGAGAGGCAGGGCTACTTATCTTAAGCAGCTAAGAAAAAGCTCATCCTTGAGCAAAGTCCTTGGTTATCAAACCAAACGATAAGTTAACTTTAGTAAGTTAAACTTAATCTCGCCAGTAAGACTCCTCATATCCTGGTGCACCTTAAACACCAAAGGTATTCCTCGTCCTTGAGTAATTAAGAAAAGAAGAAGAAAAAGGCTTCTCCCTCGAGCACGTTACTCGGTGGCCCCCCTAAAATTCTAAGTTAACTTGGTAAGAAACCAAGTTTAAATTATTCTCGTCAGAGAAACCCCCCTTCGTTATACTCGCCCTTGAAGAAGCCTAGAACTAAGAAGAAGCTCATCCTTGGGCTAGTTCCAGGTTACCAAACCGAACTTTAAGTAACTTGTTTCGCCAGAGAAATCCCCCTCCGTTATCCTTGCCCTTCAGGAAGACCCTCCCCGAGTTCAGTCCTCGTCCATTAGGAAATAAGTAACGAAAGAAAAAAGCTCCTCCTCGAGCTCGTTACTTGGTGGTCACACCGCACTCTAAGTTAACTTGATTTAAGAACCAAGTTCGACTCACTCTCGCCAGAGAGACCACGACTTCCTAGGTGTTGCATAAAGCACCGTATTTGTTCTCGTCCATAAATTGCCCCCCCCCCCCCCGGAAGAAGGTGTGGACTCCCCAGCTGCTACCCTCGCCAAAACGACCGTGTGATTTCACCCAGCTACATCTGGCAAGTCGGCACGCGTCGTGAGTCAAGAACATTTCTGAGGCCCTTTAAACTCCAGATGAGTTCTTAAGCCTAATTTTTATATTATTGTTGTGGGTAGAGAAATTAACCAATTTTTGTGGGTAAACTAATTTAATCAATTTTTTTATATAATAATATTCCGGGTATTGCTGTAGTTAATATTTAAATGTTATGTATTTAATTGATAAAGTTAAAATATAAGTTTATTTTGGGATTATTTTGCGTTTCTCTTATATATCCTTACGTGTTTCGGAACGGCTCTGTTTGTTAAGATATTCAGATCTCTATATATATTAGACACTTAGCACTCTTAGAATCGAACAAAAAGGAGGGGTTATTCTACGAAACACTATTATAAAAGAGGTGTCAGGTTAGTAGGGTTTTTATTAGAAAGAATTCTACGACATAAATAAAAGTGGTGTCAGCTTTGTAGGTTGTTATTAGAAAGAACCCAGCAGTGTCTAATTAAGAAAGAGCCAACACGTAAAGGAATATCAGGAATAAGAGAATAATTGACGAGAGGAAAATTGGTGGAGTTAGGGGTGGTAACAATCTAAAGGTAATTGGTAGGTCAAGTGGTAAATTTGTTGTCGGGAGTGGTATTTCAATCACAATAGTAGTGAGATTAAGGGTAAGTTATGATGAGCGCTACCTGGTGAGTGTTCGCATAATTACTTGAGAATACAGAAAGGAAAAATCGACTGACCAACACAAAATGGATCCAGGCAAGAGATTTTACCAACAAGCCCAATGTCTGGGACTTGAAGGCACCGAGATGCATGACTACGTCATGGCAGAACTAAGAATAGATTGTGAAGAAGAAAAATGAATTTTGAATATAGAAAAAGAACAAGAATTAATAAAGTTTGAGAGAGAAACAGAGGATATAATAAGAGAGGATAAAAAAGAACGTGAATTAATTGAAATACGGATGAACCGAAAAAGTGAAGAATCCCGAATACAGCGGAAAATAGAAACAGAGGAAAGAAGAATGCTGAGATGAGGTAAAACAAGTGAAAGAATAATACTGTTGAAAAGAGAAACTTAAGAATTCAAAATAAGGATAGAAAGGGAAGATGAAGAAAGGAGAATAAAGATAAAACGAGAAGATTTGAAAGAAAAATAAAGATAAACCTGGAAGATGAAGAAAGAAAAACCCGACAGGAAAATGAAATAGCGAAAGCAGAAAAAGAGGCGGAGGAAAGAAGAATGAAGAGGGAAAAAGAACGTGCTCAAGCTGAAAGAGAAGAAAGAGAAGAAAAGGAAAGATTGCTCGCACTGGAAAGAGCATCTATCGAGAATCTCATAGAGGCCGAGGAAGTTGTAGCCAGGCCTGGACCTAAGAAAGGACCATCGAGGGAAAACCCAGCCAAATGGGGTAACGATGGAAGAAGTAGGAAGTAGGGACGAGGTACCAGCATGTGTACCTAAGCAAGAACCTACGAGGAGAACTCAGCCAAATGGGGTTATTAGGGAAGATGTAGAAGGTAGGGTAGAGGTACGAGGAGGTGTACCTGAAGAACTACCTACTAAGAAAAGTGAGTCAAATGAGTTGAAAAGGAAGGAGGAAAGAGGTGCTATTGCGATACACCCAGGTAAGAATAATCAAATGGTAGACAGGGATGAGTATCCCCTCCCCCTAGTAGTCTCCTCCCCGAACGAAACGTCCACGGAGTTAACACTAAATCGCCAAGTCGTAGTGAGCGCCACGCCCATTAACGACCTCACTGGGAAAAGTTTTCTCGATCTCCAAAGATCGAACCCAGACATGATCTTCCCGGTACCTGGTTAAAGGAGAGCTACGGGACCTACGCTCCCATCAATTATGCTTGCTGCAACAGGCCGCTTTAGCCATAATGTTCGGATTAGAGGTAGTCGAGTACCATAAGAAGGGTAATTCGAGTAGGTTAAAATAACGCTACCATTTAGTAACATACTGGGGTAGATTCAATAACCCGAACGGCTGACCCAGGCGCGGTAAAGTATTGGTATTAGAGCACCATTTTATTATTAGCTACATCAAAGGAGCCGAAAGAGGAAAGCTGCTCTATAGGCGGAGACGAAATACCATTGAGGGTTATTTCAGTACCTAATGAGCGTGAAACCATGTTTTCATATGTTGTACGTGTTGAAATTTATCGGTAGGATTTAAGTTCCCAAAAACTTAGAAATCTAAGGAAAAAGCTTGTTTTGTTGTTTTTTTGTGGGTAATCGACGAATTTATGTTTTTTAATTTAAATGTAAAATTCTATTGCGAGTAGGTCTAGTTCGACTCATTGCCTGTGTAAACGCGCGCGAGGGCGCTCATGTGTAAGGAAACTTAATGTAAGAGAGGGCTCAAAGAAAGACAACTTTGCTAATCTCGACTAGGTTGAGTAAGTTGTTTTGAGTTTCCGGGAGTCCTTCCCCATTAAGTTCTTCGATGGGAGGTGTATGTAGGGGAATAGTCACTCCCCCACCCCCCGTTTACTCGCGGAGCAGTCACAAAGCGGTTAACGCAAAGACACCTGCCACAGGCATCGGCAGGTCCATTGCGTAACCGCAGCGTCACCTATTTTGGTGCCATGAAAGACCTTAAAGGTCAAAATGCAAGATTTCCCTAAGGCAAGTGAGATCCAGTTTCGCGTCAAATAAGAAATTGGAGACGTGTTTCTCCAAATCTCGGAGGCTAACGAGGAGCCGATGTTTGACTTCGTGGGAATAACCGTTTAGAAACAGAGCTCTCCTGGGGCCGTCCTCAAACCCCTCCCCCCATTACCACTCCCTCAGTGGGGTGACGAGGTATAAATAAGGAACTCTGAGAAAAATCGAGGTAGTATACGTCAGTCTCTAGGTTACGAAGTCTTCGGATCAAACCGAACTACCGAGACCCGAGAGATAGTGTACTTGGCTTGCCAGACCAAGAAGTACCATGCAAGAGAGGCAGGGCTACCTACCTTAAGGGGATAAGAAGAAGCTCATCCTCGAGCTAAGTCCCTAGGTATCAAACCAAATGATAAGTTAACTTTGGTAAGTTTAACTTACTCTCGCCAGAGAGACTCCTTATATCCTTGTGCACCTTAAACACTAGGGGTATTCCTTGTCCTTGAGGAATAAGGAAAAGAAGAAGGAAAAGGCTTCCCCCTCGAGCCCTTTACTCGTTGGCTAAACCGAACTCCTAAGTTAACTTGGTAAGGAACCAAGTTCAAATTATTCTCGTCAGAGAAACCCCCTTCCTATATACTCGTTCTTGAAGAAGACTGGAACTAAGAAGAAGCTTATCCTTGAGCTAGTTCCAGGTTACTAAATCAAAGTTTAAGTAACTTGTTCCCGCCAGAGAAACCCCCCTCCGTTATCCTCGCCCTTGAAGAAGATCCTCCCCGAGTTCAGTCCTCGTCCATGAGGAAATAAGTAACGAAGGAGAAAAGCTCCTCCTCAAGCTCGTTACTCGGTGGTCACACCACACTCTAAGTTAACTTGATTTAAGAACCAAGTTCGACTCACTCTCGCCAGAGAGACCACGACTTCCTAGGTGTTGCATAAAGCACCGTATTTGTTCTCGTCCTTGACCCCCCCCCCCCCGGAAGAAGGTGTAGACTCCCCAGCTGCCACCCTCGCCAAAACGACCGTGTGATTTCACCCAGCTACATCTGGCAAGTCGGCACGCGTCGTGAGTCAAGAACATTTCTGAGGCCCTTTAAACTCCTGATGAGTTCTTAAGCCTAATTTTTATATTATTGTTGTGTGTAGAGAAATTAACCAATATTTGTGGGTAAACTGATTTAATCAATTTTTTTATATAATAATATTCCGGGTATTGCTGTAGTTAATATTTAAATGTTATGTATTCAATTGATAAAGTTAAAATATAAGTTTATTTTGGGATTATTTTGTGTTTCTCTTATATATCCTTACGTGTTTCGGAACGGCTCTGTTTGTTAAGATATTCAGATCTCTATATATATTAGACACTTAGCACTCTTAGAATCGAACAAAAAGGGGGGTTATTCTACGAAACACTATTATAAAAGTGGTGTCAGGTTAGTAGGGTTTTTATTAGAAGGAATTCTACGACATAAATAAAAGTGGTGTCAGCTTTGTAGGTTGTTATTAGAAAGAACCCAGCAGTGTCTAATTAAGAAAGAGCCAACACGTAAAGGAATATCAGGAATAAGAGAATAATTGACGAGAGGAAAATTGGTGGAGTTAGGGGTGGTAACAATCTAAAGGTAATTGGTAGGTCAATTGGTAAATTTGTTGTCGGGAGTGGTATTTCAATCATAATAGTAGTGGGATTAAGGGTAAGTTATGATGAGCGCTACCAGGTAAGTGTTCGCATAATTACTTGAGAATACAGAAAGGAAAAATCGACGGACCAACACAAAATGGATCCAGGCAAGAGATTTTACCAACAATCCCAATGTCTGGGACTTGAAGGCACCGAGATGCATGACTACGTCATGGCAGAACTAAGAATAGATTGTGAAGAAGAAAAATGAATTTTGGATATAGAAAAAGAACAAGAATTAATAAAGTTTGAGAGAGAAACAGAGGATATAATAAGAGAGGATAAAAAAGAACGTGAATTAATTGAAATACGGATGAACCGAAAAAGTGAAGAATCCCGAATACAGCGGAAAATAGAAACAGAGGAAAGAAGAATGCTGAGATGAGGTAAAACAAGCGAAAGAATAATACTGTTGAAAAGAGAAACTTAAGAATTCAAAATAAGGATAGAAAGGGAAGATGAAGAAAGGAGAATAAAGATAAAACGAGAAGATTTGAAAGAAAAATAAAGATAAACCTGGAAGATGAAGAAAGAAAAACCCGACAGGAAAATGAAATAGCGAAAGCAAAAAAAGAGGCGGAGGAAAGGAGAATGAAGAAGGAAAAAGTACGTGCTCAAGCTGAAAGAGAAGAGAGAGAAGAATGGGAAAGATTGCTCGCACTGGAAAGAGCATCTATCGAGAATCTCATAGAGGCCGAGGAAGTTGTAGTTAGACCTAGACCTAAGAAAGGACCATCGAGGGAAAACCCAGCCAAATGGGGTAACGATGGAAGAAGTAGGAAGTAGGGACGAGGTACCAGCATGTGTACCTAAGCAAGAACCTACGAGGAGAATTCAGCCAAATGGGGTTATTAGGGAAGATGTAGAAGGTAGGGTAGAGGTACGAGGAGGTGTACCTGAAGAACTACCTACTAAGAAAAGTGAGTCAAATGAGTTGAAAAGGAAGGAGGAAAGAGGTGCTATTGCGATACACCCAGGTAAGAATAATCAAATGGTAGACAGGGATGAGTATCCCCTCCCCCTAGTAGTCTCCTCCCCGAACGAAACGTCCACGGAGTTAACACTAAATCGCCAAGTCGTAGTGAGCGCCACGCCCATTAACGACCTCACAGGAAAAAGTTTTCTCGATCTCCAAAGTTCGAACCCAGACATGATCTTCGCGGTACCTGGTTAAAGGAGAGCTACGGGACCTACGCTCCCATCAATTATGCTTGCTGCAACAGGCCGCTTTAGCCATAATGTTCGGATTAGAGGTAGTCGAGTACCATAAGAAGGGTAATTCGAGTAGGTTAAAATAACGCTACCATTTAGTAACATACTGGGGTAGATTCAATAACCCGAACGGCTGACCCAGGCGCGGTAAAGTATTGGTATTAGAGCACCATTTTATTATTAGCTACATCAAAGGAGCCGAAAGAGGAAAGCTGCTCTATAGGCGGAGACGAAATACCATTGAGGGTTATTTCAGTACCTAATGAGCGTGAAACCATGTTTTCATTTGTTGTACGTGTTGAAATTTATCGGTAGGATTTAAGTTCCCAAAAACTTAGAAATCTAGGGAAGTAGCTTGTTTTGTTGCTTTTTGTGGGTAATCGACGAATTTATGTTTTTTAATTTTAATGTAAAATTCTATTGCGAGTAGGTCTAGTTCGACACATTGCCTGTGTAAACGCGTGCGAGGGCGCTCATGTGTAAGGAAACTTAATGTAAGAGAGGGCTCAAAGAAAGACAACTTTGCTAATCTCGACTAGGTTGAGTAAGTTGTTTTGAGTTTCCGGGAGTCCTTCCCCATTAAGTTCTTCGATGGGAGGTGTATGTAGGGGAATAGTCACTCCCCCCCCCCGTTTACTCGCCAAGCAGTCACAAAGCGGTTAACGCAAAGACATCTGCCACAGGCATCGGCAGGTCCATTGCGTAACCGCAGCGTCGCCTATTTTGGTGCCATGAAAGACCTTAAAGGTCAAAATGCAAGATTTCCCTAAGGCAAGTGAGATCCAGTTTCGCGTCAAATAAGAAATTGGAGACGTGTTTCTCCAAATCTCGAAGGCTAACGAGTAGCCGATGTTTGACTTCGTGGGAATAACCGTTTAGAAACAGAGCTCTCCTGGGGCCGTCCTCAAACCCCTCCCCCCATTACCACTCCCTCAGTGGGGTGACGAGGTATAAATAAGGAACTCTGAGAAAAATCGAGGTAGTATACGTCAGTCTCTAGGTTACGAAGTCTTCGGATCAAACCGAACTACCGAGACCCGAGAGATAGTGTACTTGGCTTGCCAGACCAAGAAGTACCATGCAAGAGAGGCAGGGCTACCTACCTTAAGGGGATAAGAAGAAGCTCATCCTCGAGCTAAGTCCCTAGGTATCAAACCAAATGATAAGTTAACTTTGGTAAGTTTAACTTACTCTCGCCAGAGAGACTCCTTATATCCTGGTGCACCTTAAACACCAGGGGTATTCCTCGTCCTTGAGGAATAAGGAAAAGAAGAAGGAAAAGGCTCCCCCCTCGAGCCCTTTACTCGTTGGCTAAACCGAACTCCTAAGTTAACTTGGTAAGGAACCAAGTTCAAATTATTCTCGTCAGAGAAACCCCCTTCCTATATACTCGTTCTTGAAGAAGACTGGAACTAAGAAGAAGCTTATCCTTGAGCTAGTTCCAGGTTACTAAATCAAAGTTTAAGTAACTTGTTCCCGCCAGAGAAACCCCCCTCCGTTATCCTCGCCCTTGAAGAAGACCCTCCCCGAGTTCAGTCCTCGTCCATGAGGAAATAAGTAACGAAGGAGAAAAGCTCCTCCTCAAGCTCGTTACTCGGTGGTCACACCACACTCTAAGTTAACTTGATTTAAGAACCAAGTTCGACTCACTCTCGCCAGAGAGACCACGAATTCCAAGGTGTTGCATAAAGCACCGTATTTGTTCTCGTCCTTGACCCCCCCCCCTCCGGAAGAACGTGTGGACCCTCCAGCTGCCAACCACGCCAAAACGACCGTGTGATTTCGCCCAGCTACATCTGGCAAGTCGGCACGCGTCGTGAGTCAAGAACATTTCTGAGGCCCTTTAAACTCCAGATGAGTTCTTAAGCCTAATTCTTATATTATTGTTGTGTGTAGAGAAATTAACCAATTTTTGTGGGTAAACTAATTTAATTAATTCTTGTATATAATAATATTCCGTGTATTGCTGTAGTTAATGTTTAAATGTTATGTATTCAATTGATAAAGTTAAAATATAAGTTTATTTTTAGGGATTATTTTGCGTTTCTCTTATATATCCTTACGTGTTTCGGAACGGTTCTGTTCGTTGAGATATTTAGATATCTATATATATTAGACACTCTTAGCACTCTTAGAATCGAACAAAAAGGGGAGGGCATTCTACGACACACTCTTATAAAAGTGGTGTCAGTAAGTAGTGTATTTATCAGAAGGAATTCCAAGACAATCATACAGTAAGGAATTTTTATATTTTTAAAAAAGCCTTTAGGAATGAAAACGTGATATTATGGATATTTTTAATTACAGTTTCTCAGTACCCATAATGCCATGTTCAGAAGAAGATCGCTTTGTCGCGAAACGGGAAGCGAAAACACAAAACCAGGAAGCGTTAGACTTAAAACAGCTTCATAACCAGGAAATGAGAATTACATTCATCGCAAAGAACATTCACTGTAAACTTGAATATTGGAAGGAGTTTGGAACAACGAATACTTTAGAGGCAAAAGCTAAAAGCCTTCAAAAGATTATTATCTGCTAGAAACACTGGTGCTGTTAAAGATAATTGAAAAATAAGATGCAGACACTTATTGGTAGGAGGTGTAACATTGCGATGAACAGATTCTATCATGAAACTACAGAAAGGTTATGAAAGCGTCTGTTAGAATGCCAAAACAGATGTTGTTTTATTAATCCTGAAAGGGACAAAAGTGAATCTTCATAATTACCTGAAAACAAAGTTTCTGCCTGAGGATCGTTGCCTGTATCAAATAAATGACTTTATTTTGTAACACGATGGAGCACTTTCGCATACAAGCACCGCCAGACAGTCGTTTTTAATTACCATAACGTCAAGATCAATAACGAAAAATGAATAGCCACTGAAAAGTCCAGATTGTAACCCCATGGATTACTTAATTTGGTAGTTATTGAAAGAATATGTTTACCGAGGTTGGAGAGAAAAAATCCCCGAACCAAAATTGAAAAGCAAAATAAGGGAATAAGGCAAGAAATTGGCATTAATGGTGTAAGAAAATGTTTTTCAGTGTGGAAAAGGAGACTCAGAGTAGTGATTCATCAAAGTGGTGGTCCAATCGATCATTATTTCTTTAAACTCGATGTTTGTTCGTTTGTTACCATGCTGTTAATTTTGTGAAGTGTAAGAAAACTAGAAATGAATCTATATTCCGTATTTTGCATTCAGAAAAGGAAGATAGAAAGTATCTTACATCATAAAACTGTTAGGAATAGGAAGGAAGTTACTGAGAAGTTTTTTTTAAAAAATGCGTCATTTTGGGGAACATCCGATATATATATATATATATATATATATATATATATATATATATATATATATATATATATATATATATATATGAGGTAATACTGCTAATTTAACTTTATTATTTAGCGATTTGCAAAGCTATATTCCTATTTTTAGATTTGAGGCTGACACCTATGAGTTGTTTAGACTCTAAACATCCCAATAGAAAGTGGAAAATTTAGGTTTATTTTTAGGGGAAATCAAAATGACGAAGCGAATTCGGATATCATTGAGATAAGGAAGGAAAATTAAGGACTTGATGAATCAGTAGCAATCTCTATCGATCAAAGGACAATGGCTGATATAGATTGGAAGGGTATGAGAGAAAAATATATACAAGCTCAAACTCTAACTTATAGCCTATACTGCTTCTACTATTTAAGATTCGCTCAACTTTCCAGAAGTTGAAACCATTTGATCAATTTGGAGAGCTCAATTTGCGTCTTTTATTAAAAAGAAAACCTGAGAAAATTTGACCACTGGCTTTAAATTCTTTTAGCCCATAAGAAATATTGAAGTTTTGTTATCGCTTCGGATAATAGTTTGACTATTCTACGGTTTCTTATTTTTAAAAATGAATAATACAAAATAATTAAGTTATAAGAAATGAAGAAGAAGATTTTGATGTCTTGTTTTTTCAATACAACATTATTTAAATGTTCTCCTTTATTGTTAAAATAAATGGGAAATCTGTGTAACAAACATGATGTGATTTTTCTGGAATTTTTCAATGACGTTTTGTTTAAATTCTTAAAGATAATTAGCTTTATTTATGGATACCTTTTCTTCAATGTATCCCCAAAGGAATAGATCTGGAAGCGTAAAGTCTAATGATTGAGGTGGCCAAGAAACATCACCTAAACCTTGAAATTAACCGACCTGGAAAGGCTGGTCGTAGTGTTTTCATGGTTTCACTCGACATTTGTGGTTATTCCCATCTTGTGAAACCACATATCGTGCATATTCAATTCTTTCACTTCTGCCCAAAAATATTCTTTTAGCATTTTTTGGTAAGTATCATATGTTCCTTTCAGTGTCTTTGCGTCCTAATCCTCGAAAATGTCCGAACCCATGATTCTTGAAATGGTTAGGCGCACAAGGCCGTAACTTTTAGTGGATCCATAGGCTGCCCAAAAACTCTAATCGCATTTCAGCACACCATAATATTTAATTCTGTTTATTAACGCATCTAGTAAGGTTATTATGGTATTCATCGGAAATGATTAGACATGAGGTAAGAGTTGGATCATTTCTTAGTTTTTCATTTTTGATGGTCTGTATTATTTAATTCTTGAGTTGTGAATTTTGTAGGAATGAAGTTTCAATAAATTTGTTAGGATGCGTTGCAATGATGTTCAAGAAATTCATAATTAATTTGAGAGTATCCTAGTTGACGTTTATAGCTTTTGTTGAACAAGAGTTAGCACACGCTGAATGACATACGTATTTCGCACAGATCCTGGTCTTCCAGAGGGTTCTTATCACCTATAGACCCGTATTCTCTCAACCCTGATACCATTGCAAGAATGCAAAGACTCAAGGTACTCTTTCGTTGATTAAATGATGTCCTAAAGTCCTTTTTTATAGTAACAATCAATCCATTATGTTTGAAATAATTTGTCACAATTCTTGCTTTCTGTTCTTTGCTGAATCTTGACATTATGTTTATAATTAATTGGATATTATTGTGTATTATATTATTTATATACGTGTTATAGAAGACTTTAAAGTAAATAACTTTTGTAGCACAATTAGATTCCAAGATCTCTCCTTTCATTTACTATATCACTCACTTTATTAATTTTTATTTATTTTTAAATATCTCAAGTAACTTTTGTGCCATCTTTTATATGCTACATTGTGGTTTGGAGATCAAGCAAATAAAATTTTATCAACAAAGTAGGATGTAAAATGTTATTTAACAAATAATAATTTGTCTATAAAAAGAAAATTTCCTCTACATTTAATGCGTTTGAATCCTGTATTAGATGGGGATAGATACAAGTTAAAAACTTTGTGAGAATAGTTTTGAATGACTTGAAAAGAAGATAAACTTAAATGCTGGTGGCATCCAACAGAACCTTTTAAGCTAAAAATTACCTTGTTTCTCTATGACTTCGTAAAACAATTATTGGTGTTACGGTGGAAGAAATAGTCAGTATACATATTTATTTTATTTAGAATTTTCAAGTCATCTAAAATAACCTGAATTTGAGGGATTCTATTTTCCCTCATTTTGGACATAAAAACTGATGGGTAATATAAAATGGCTATCTTGGAAAGATGAATAGACTTCAGCTCAATCAGATAGTTGAAAGGATCAGTCGGTCTAATCCACTTTTATATAGTACATAACATAATTCGATATATAGAATATGGCTTTTGAGATTTTGACTTTTAAATACCAATATGAAAAAAAGAGAAGAACTATGATTGATCACAAATGTGTTGTAATCCATTATGATAATGGACAACTTCATTTGGTAACGATGCCATTTTTATAAATTAAACACTTCTGCTTTAAATATCTTCACCAGACCTTTTTCTCCCCTGTAAATAGTTACACTAATTCACCCTTTTTCCCTTAGTTGTTAAATCTAGAACACTAAACATTGTCGTGGTATGCCCGACGCGTATGACGCCATACGCTTTGTTTAAACTTGCGGTCACGGTAGAGCGTTGGCGCTCTAAGTACCTTCAGTATTTGTTGGGACGCTGTAGGGGTATTGTTTCGTTTCGAGTTCCCGACGGGTCCAAGAGGAAAACACGTGTTTGGGTGCAGTGTACCTTAGCTTGGGGGTAAAAGTGTATGAAAATTTCGGGTCTCGTATACCCGAATTTAGCGATAGTTATATACGTGGTTTATCATAGCCGAATTTAGCGATACACACCTAGGAATTTTTCGTATGTATTTATGCCCGAATTAGTGACTTTGTAATATTTAAGGGTTTACTGCACTCGAGTTTAGTGATTCTAGAATTGTGTTTGTGTAATTTGTTTTTGTGTTATTTTCTTGTTTTTCTCATTTCAGGTTAATATTATTTTCATATAGTGTTTGTAACAATTTACAATAACAAAAAATGGCACGTGCTAGTAATAAAAATCTTCCTCAGGATATAATTAAGTCTATTTTTTTAGGGAAGTGATAAGGAAGATATTGTAGCAATGAAAGATATCTATGATAGTGACAATGATAGTGAATATATTGCTGAGCCAGATTTGGAGAAAATATTGTGCCCAAAAAAAAGTTAATTTTAGCCAGTTTTCCTACAAATTGTAGATTGAGTGTTTTTTGAGCCCTGACGCCCCTCCACTGACTGCATTTGGATCTGGGGTAAGTTATAATGGTCCAGGATTATACCTAAAATCTTCGATTTTGTTGCTATATATATACAATCTATGTAGACATTTAGTGAGTTTCTTCGGCTTAAAAGTAATATTAGGGGAAAAAAGGTAGAATTTCGTATACTAAAAATAAGCCTCCTTCTACCTCTCTTTTCTACAGCCTACAGATGCTTTGGGTGAGAGTAACCCACTGGGAGTCGAGACAACATATCTGGGAAGGGCTAGGACCAATTTCTGGAAAATCGGCAGCGCCGTTTTTTTTTTGTGGATTTATTTTGATGGAAAATGGATTTTTTTTAGGAAAAATCTATTTTTGTATTTATTTTATGATATTATTAACCTCACTTGTGAGTAATTAAGATATAATCATTTTAAAATAATTAATTATTTTAGAATTAACTGTGTATAACATTTTTTCAATATATATTTAAGATTAATGACTTTTTTTAATTTCCAAAATCGGGAATGATACACCCGTTTAGTTGAATCAGGACAGGAAAACATGTTTACTGTTCTAGGGTTAAATAGAGGAAGATATGTAATCTACTTTCTCTTATCATTCAAATCAAAGCACTTTTATGTAAGAAAATTATTTTAAGACTTTTGTAAATTGTCGTGGTACAATCACTCTATAGCATACACTACTCATATATTATGTGGGGGGAGGGGGTGCTTAATCACCTAGGGCAACTCGATCCGTTTAAGGACTGTCCGCTGAGATTAACGACCAACTAGAAAGTCACACTTGTGGTTTTGGGTTTCAAATCATTAATAATCAAACAGAGTGCATAAATGGTTGGCGAGATTTACTTGAATAGGGCGAGATTAGTTCCCTTTTGCACAGCAGTTTATGTCAGTAGCAATTTTTACAGGTATTTTTATGTTTTTAGAGAAATTACCCCGAATTTATTCTAGTGAAACTAGTATGTAACAATTTTAATTAAGCTATTTACCATATATCCAGGCCTATATATTTTATTCTGAAAAAGACATTAATGATGGTAATACCTATTTAGACATTCATATAATACATTTTTCAATTGGTTTATATAGAAAAAGATTTGGTTTAGAATGTTGAGCAAAGAATAAGAAAGATCCAAAGGTGACAACAATATGTAGATAAATTTCACATTTTTGTGCATAATCTTAGTTATCATCTAGCCTATAAAAAGCCTATGATCCTAGAGGTCAAGCACGTTAAGCATAAAATTGAAATAGCATATCTCGATCATACTGCAACATGATTTAATTGTTGTTAAAAGGAAAGAGTCGTCAAAGATATGAAAAACAATTTAATTGAAAACTAAAGAAAAAGCAAAAGCTACATAAATATTTCTACAGCGTTTCATTTTCTTCTCAATACTCTATGTTGGATCACTAATAAATGAAAGAGTTCAAGATCACTACAAAACATTCTGGCCATTTAAAGAAAAATTTCTCAACAAACTTGTGGACGGATGCTCATTTGACTAGTGAAGTCCCTTATGAATAACTGGACATAAGTGCAGGGGTAGATAAACTCTGAAATCTTGAATACCTCACAATTCCCCTTGTTTTAAGGAGACAATTTTTAACAAGAGGGCAATTGCCATGCACCATATTAAGAAGACAGAAAATTTTGAATGAATATGACGGAAAGAGATGGGATCTAAATTGAATTTATTAATCGGAATGCAGCTGGCCATTTTCGGCGTCATGAAGAGTTGTCGACTCTCAAAGAATACGTTCCCCCCCCTTAAGCATTAAAGAGACAGCATTATGTGTTAAGCTTGTTTTAATTGATGAAATAATCACTAGAAAAGCGTGGTGGCATTTAGTGGGCAACAAATTAACATCAATAACGGAGAAGTTGGAGATGCAAGATGAGTGAATGTTGTAGAAAGTCAATACATAAGTCTAATCACAAAACGTAAATGATTTCTGCAGAACAATATAAATGTTCTTCCGGGCCATACTTAATCCTTTGAAACTATTCCTAAAAGAAATTAGTGTCGTATTTTAAAGAAATATATCTACGAGTGGAAACCTGTAAATTTGCCCAAATGAAAATAATAATTAAGGAAAATGGCTCAAATATTCCAAATCTTTGTTTCAAACAAATAATAAAGTCTCAAGTAATGCATGGCAACAGCTATAGCAAAGAATTGTCGTGCAACGAAATAATAGGCTGCCTATTTTTAGGCTCCAAATAATTATATCTAGCATAAAATTGGTTTTGTTTGTATAATATGTTAATTTGCAGGATGTTTTATTTTCTATCCTAAGAGTAACAAATAACTGTCAATTAAAAATATTAAGTGAAAATAATGTATTTGACAAGCTAAGTTTCTCGAATTATTTTCAGCTTTGAAAAAAAGCATTTTGAAACAAGATAAATATTTATGTTATAAATAAAGGCACTATGTGCATCTTAAAGTTCATCATGTCAATGCGTACAAAGTTGAACTGAAATACTCTAAAAGTTTATCCCCTCCAAAATCTTATTGTTTCGAATAAAACTATACAAACACCAAAATAATTCTTCAAAAAGCGTTTCTCTCGGGCTACCAATTATCACCCAAACATGAGCAATAGTGGGATACCTCTGACTACGGTGAAATTGTAAAGCAACTGTATCTCCTTTTTCCCATTAGTCTATTATGTGGTTGGAAAAAGGTTTCGGCAAGTAAAATAAAATAAACGTCGAAATGGATGATAAAATTTGTTCATGTCAGCAATAGAATGTATCTCTTCCCGTAACTTAGGAAAAGTCCCCTATTCAGGACCATGAAAATACGAAAAATCGTATATTAACACATTTAACAGTTTCTATACTTAACTTAAACTGTGAAATTAAGTGAAAAAACTGAATTGAAGGAAAGAACTCAAAGAAGAATGAGCTATGTCAATGAAGCGAATCACCCCCCCCAAAATAAAAGAATCAAGGGTAATAATCCAAAAGAATCGAAAATTTGTGTAGTTTTATCATATTCAGACGACGGCAAGTTTAACCTATTTAGAACTGATGGCCCTCAAATAGTTCGGCAAAAGAAGAATGCTCTCTTGGATCGTAGGAATAACTTAGCTATCGATAAACATGTAAGCATATATGTAATGGTGTAAGGCTGAATTACCTGGCCGAGTATTAGAAAGTTTGCATGTATTAATATATTTAAAGTTTTTTCAACATCCTTTCAATATAACCTAATATTCTGTTTGCTCTTCAAAACATATATGCAATTGTAAATTATTCAATTGTTTGCAACGGATTTATACAGATAAAAGTATACCTGTGTATTAGGGAGGTATTATTGTTCCTTATACATCTTTTATTGCATATCTATATGTTATGGTTTAAGGCCGAGTATGTATCTACGTCTGATTCGTACATGAGTAAATCCGTTCCACTTTTCCCTTAAGAGTGCCCTAACTTAATTTGATTCTTTAACCAGGGAGGATTAGTTTTATGATATAACTATTGTCATTTGCAGCGTTTGAGGATCTAATTAAACAACTCAGACAAAAAATGTACTTTTAATTACATAAACTAAGGAAATATTAAATCTATAAATACACTTTCGCACGGAATAGGAAATAACATAAAAATGAATAAGTTATGGATTCGTTTACCTTTAACTCAGAGGAAAACGATAGTTGGATGACCTTGAAAGTGAGCTTACCCGCTTTGGTGATTTGAGGCGAGTTGACTGAGAGCTTGCCTCACTTTTATGAGGAGGGCTAGGAAAACAGCTGATGCTCCTCATTGGATATATGAAGGGTGTAGCGAGGCTTTTTGACTTGAAGAAGCAGGCAAGGGGATCTTAGAGGAATGGAAATTATTCAATTCACCGTGTTATAAATTTGGGCTTGTCGATGATGAGACTTGACCAAGAGGTGAATCTTTTCTCAGGGGAATTCCCTTTGGTATTCCTCATTGGTGAGGGGTATCTTCATTTCTTTTTAGAAAACTGAGATAGGGTATTTTCTCTGGATGAGAATAGTATGAGAGTTGGCCTCGATATAACTGATCTGCTCTTCTAAGCGACCAAAGGAACAGCCTCGGGAGCGGAAATCCAGCTCAGTACCGGCTGTCTTCTTGATTCCCTGTTTAACTCAGGGACTCGACTTCTTCTCTCGATTACTACGCGGATTCTCTTCTTAGTTTATCAAGATCGAAATATATATACGTCTATTATCCCCTGGGGGAGGCGAGAGAAGACAAGGAAGTTTAGGAGGAGCTCTTCAGTGTTTTAAGTCCACGAAAGGTGAGATTTCATCTATGTGGCGAAAATAGACGTAAACAATCGGATGGGACAGTGAGCCTGTTCATAGATTTTCTGCAAACGAAGGCTTAGGCAGCGAAATTTTCCTTCTAAAGGCTCTCAAACTCTCCTATGTTTATATCAACGGACAAAAAAATCTGCTGACTGAAATCCCTCTTTGCGAGCAACGCTCGAAGGGTCTTTGGGGCAGCGGGGAAAAGGAAAGGGATGGTAAAGTCTTGACCCATGTGGAGTACGACAGTTGACGCTGTATAAACAAACTAGCGTCTGAAGCTACGGTGAAACTACAGTGGTCAACAATCATACTAAAATAAGACTTAGATAAATTATACGTACACGCGCGCACGTACATTGACAGGTAAACGGCAAACTTTAATCTTTCCTCGTGAGACCAAGCAGTCCGGAACTCACAACCCAATTTAAACCAAGAAAACCATCAATTATAACAAAGAAAAAGAAACTGACTATTACTCTGTACCTAGGCAGTTAATTCCTTATAACAAGTAAACACTTAACACATTAATATATACCCCAAAATTTGTTTTAGGACTAACGGGAGTTTAATTAGCCCCTTTTGCGGTTTTGGCTCATGTTATCGGCTATACTATTATCGGAGCCTTTTATATAGTAAATGGTAAATTAGTAATATATTAACAAGAGACTCCATCGCATGAGTCTGCCGTTCTGGCTTTTGCTATTACGCAAATATGACAGAGGCCGTTGATCAGATTCGATGTTAAACTCCCTACCTATTAAATAGAACTTGAATTTCCTTATGCCCCAAATTATGGCTACGGCTTCCTGTTCTACTTGTGCATAATCGATAGTTTTTGGCTCGGATAAGCTATGGAAAAAGGGGTACCATCGTCTTCATATTGCACCAGAACACAACCAATTCCTTCACCCCAGGCATCGGTGCGTATCCCAAATTCTTTTCTGGATTATAAGGTCGAAGGATGGTTGATGAAATTATTTTTTTATTCACTAGAGCGTACCATTGGTAATTTCTGAGCGGCCAAGGTGGATGTTCAAATCTAACTCCAGGGACGGGTTGTCTTGGGGAAAGGATAATTTGGGTGGAGGATATTTGTTATCTGACTCTACGCATACTGTGAATCCCACCTGAAAATGTTTACATGGGTATAAAGCTTCCACAGTTCCTTCTTCATCCAGAGTCCCAATATAATTAATCCACGCTGGGCGATGATACTTCTTGAGCATGTTTATGTGATACATTCTATGGCCTAATGGAGTTTCAATCAATTAATGAAAGGTGCCATGAGCTTCTTTGACCGCGAAGAGACCCTTCCATTGGGAGAGCAACTTAATTGTCTGAAATAACTATACTTCGTTGCCAGGCTTTAATTTTCTAGCTGTTGCTTTTAAGTCAAAATAACTTTGTTATATTTTAGGTTAACTCGGCGTTTTAGTGGGTCAACTCTGCACATTTCTCCAATCGTTCATATAGCTCGATGACATATGCGTAGAAGGATTTAGCTTCTTCATCTAATTGGGAATAGTGAAGAGCTCCTCAAGGATGCTCATAAATCCTCTAAAATTACGTTCGTACAACAATTTGAAGAGGGCAAAACCCGAGATCGGTGAGAAATCTCTCGGCAGGCGAAGTGAGCGACTGGCAGGTACCGATGCCATTCTCAAGGCTGAGACTGACAGAGCTTTCTTAACACTTCCTTTAGGGTACCATTTAATTTCTCACACATTCCGTTTGCAGAGAGGTGAAGAGGGGTCGTAAAGAGGGGTTTAAAGAAGAGTAACTTACCAACTTATGCCATCAGTTCCGATTTGAACTTACGGCCTCGATCTGAGAGAATATCTATAGGGATGCCGACTCGTAAAAATAGTAGAGATGATGGCTTCGGCACAAGAAATACTATTAAATTTTCCTAAGGGCAACTGCATCGGGGAAACGAGTGGTGCAGTCTACCAAATTAAGGATATAAGAGTGCCATTCGCTAGACAGGGGATGGCTGGGCCCAACCAGGTCTATGGTTACTTTGAAGAAGGGTTCGGAAATGACGGGGGTTTCCTGCAGGGGAGCCGGCGATAACCGGCCTTTAGCGGTGGCCTTCTAGCACAGTTTGCATGACTGGCAGTATACGACGATCTCCTTACCGGCTCAGGGCCAAAAGAAGTATTTTAAAATATATAGATAGGTTTTTTTGTGACTGAAATGTCCAGCCAATAAGCCATAATGTGAGATTTTTAATATCAGTTGGGATTAACACTGGGGCATGCACAAGACTTTATCCGACGGGGAGGTTACTTCAGCCGTCGTCCGGAATAGTAGTGAATTTTCCAACACGTATCTTATCCGTTTATTTCTGCAAACAGATTCTAATTCGTTTTTTGATGCCTTCTCCCACAGGGGTTGAAGAATTGGACCTTCCTTCTGGGCGGTATTCCGAGTTCTTAAGAGGAGAGAAAGGACTTGGAGCCACTGCCCTCTTAGTTGCTTGAATCCGAGTGACTACTGGTTGAGCCACCGGATTTAGGGAGAGCTGCGTGCTCTGGCCTATTAAGACACAGCTGAATTTTATAGGCTCTGCTACTACCTCGGTCAAGCCAGTGAAGTAGATACTGACACTGGATGGGGCATCTGACTAAGCGAAACTTGGTCGATCTACCCAGGAAGTCTTGGAAGACCTTGAAGGGGGCCAACTGGGTGAAGCAATTTATCTAATACGACAATACAGGTGCATCACTTATTGCGTACCAATGTTGAGACTCGGGAACCATTTACTGATCCAGTCGACGAGAGAGTCGAACTCATTCCCAACTTGTGCTGAATCCAGCCAGAATTGATGATGTCTTCGCAGGATAAAGCCAAATTGACGGTATGTTTGACCAGGCTGAATTCTCGCATGCCTAAATTTTATCCTATACTCCTCAAGATTTAGATTAATGGCGGCTAGTAGCTCAGACATAAGGGTAGAATAATTCACACAAGCCTCGGATGGTAACGATAGGAATATATCAAGGAGACGGGTATTGAACAGAGGCAGTAATCTGGCGATTCCCTTTGTTTCTATGTCTTAATGATTCACCTGAAAGATTTCATTGAAGTATGTCAGGTACGAACACAGGTCTTCGTTATCTCCATATGCTGGGAGTTTCATGGTAGGTACTTGTGTAGCTACAGGCCTGGATCCAAAGCTATTAACTTCCACCTGATCCTTGCTCAATGCCATTTCATGTGCGCGTATTCGTTCTCTATATTCTCTTTCCGCTTTCACCCGTTCTCTTTCCATTTGTATTCTTCTTTCTTCTTTCGATTTCTACGCGGATTTTCTTGTAACTTTCTCAAGCTCGAACTATATATACGTCGATTATCCCTTAGGAGGAGAAGAGAGGAGAAAAGGGAGTTTAGTAGGGGCCTTTCATATCCAAAATCACTGAAATCAACTGAAAATGTTACCAAAATTTTAGGAGCAATTAAGTCAAAATAACTGTATTTTTCACCATTATGGAAAAACTTATTTCAAAATATATATACAATAACATAACTTTAGACTGAAGTTAGCATCGATATTTTGCGAACTTGGCCAGGAGTTCACATAAATTTTGGGTGAATTTAATCAACTATTGGTTGATAAATAGAATATATCCAATTGTGAGCCGTTGCTGGAGGTTTATTTAATATAGATGGAGCGCTATGAATCAAGATATCATTGCATATTTATTGTCCACCGTGCTAAAACAAATTAATGAAGTCTTGAAGAGCATGAAACATCATTTGTAAATATTCAGTACAGGCATAAATTAGCTGTATTTAATCTAAATACGGGTTTGGGCTGTAAATTTAGGCGTAGTTTAGCTTTAACTTATTCCATAAAGTTTGTTTAGGGCTAAGAATTTTATTTGGAGAAAAAATGTATTAGTTTCAAAAGCTTTATCCATGACATTAATTCCCACAGAAAGTAAAGAAATTTTTAAATTTCACCTTTTCTCTTTCTTTACTCTCTATTAATGTGCATTTTTCACCCCTTACTTTTAGTCTGAGAGGCATATTGACACTTTTATTATAACACTGTCCATATATGCGTAAGGCTTTTTCTCTCTACCCTTCCGCTTCCTCCTTTTCTCTATCTTTCCTTTTTCGCTTTTTCTATCTTTCCATTTCTATTTTATTAACAGTAATTTGATAAAATTACATAAACACACGTGTACACATTATACGAATAATAATTAGAGGAGTATATCAAAATATCATAAATAGGCACTCTGGCTTGTTGAGACGGAAGGTAAAGGAAGTAGAACAAAATCAGAATGGAAGACCTGAGCAGTGAGAAATATAGGACCATTCAGGTCTTACTAGTTCTTAGAGAACAGCGCCCGACTAAGGAAAGAACCAAGTAACGATTGCAGGGAATAAAGTCTCGAAATTAGCGCTAATGTTCTTCAAAATTGAAACATCTTTCTTTCACAAATTTCCATGAAAATGTGTAGGAGAATGAATGTGAAAATAAATGCTATGGCAAAGGCTCTTACTTATTCACATAAGTGTAACCAGAACTGGATAACTCGAAATAATATTAAGTGCCATTTCATTCTTTAAATATCCTAATAGGCCATTTTATAGATGGATATTTGAATTCAGAGAGCTAATCTAGCGACTGCGATCAAATACATAGCCGTCATATTAAAGGAAGAGATAATCATATCTTCTCATATCGTAATTACTTCCACATACTATTCCTCATAAATACTTTATAAAAACATATATCCAATTCATAAATTACTGTCTAAACCCTAAGGTTTCTCCTCTTTATGTCCCAGCAATTGGAAAGACTTTATTTTTCTCTCCTAGTTTATTGAATATACCAGTAAGCATTTATCTTATATACACGACACTATACATACAAACAAGTCAATTTTTAACTACTATCTCCCATCAAGTACATACATAGAGTCAGTTAATAATTAACTATCCTATGCATATGCTCTAGATAAAATGTGCGACTATATCACTATCTCATACAAACATTAAAAGTAAGATACAAATTTCACTTCTCAAATATCTCTTTCCGCATTAACTCATATTTACTCTTTTAAATTTAAGATATCTTTTGGATGATTAAAATGCATTCCTTAGATAGCTAAAGCAAAGATAAAAAATACATTCCTGATGGAAGATGAATATCGGTGGTTTCTTTGATTGTGTAATTATACAAAACTATTTTCGTTCTAAAAAAGCAAGGCGTTCAAATTTTATCTAATACCTAATCCAAAGGATAAAACAACTTTTCCCTGAATAAAATAGCTTAACTTAGTAAAATTGTTATTTGAAAAACATACATATTTATCAGATGAATAAACTCAATACAACATCACGTGGTAGCTGGTTATGGAAGTTTAGAGGATGAGGGAGAAAGAAGGGTAGTATTTTGTTTTACCAAAAGTAAACGAAAAAGTAACTAATTAAGGGAAAACACGGACATGGCAGGCACCTTCGTTGCATTGAGTGATAGGAAGAGTTAAACCTTTTTACACATTTAAATTTGAGTCGAAATGATTATTGTATTTACGTTTTCCTCCAAGATCATTGAGAAAGTGGGAGAAGCTCAGTTCGCCAATAATTCTTAAAACGAGAATTCTTACGGTTTTTATCGTGCTCCTACGAGCTCAGTCAGGAAAACCATATTTGACTCGCTTGTACCATCCCATATTCCACTACATCTCTACAACTACTGCTTTGTAATATATTTTTTATCCACATAAGTGCCTACTCATCCCAGTTGGTTACATTTATTTGCTTACGCATATGTTTCATACACTAATTTGATTATTTAATTGGTAGGGATCGAGAGAGCACACACTTCTCTCTTCCTTCACGTGCCACCAATGCCTTTTTTGTGCAACGAGACTAACGAAAAGTTAAGAAGGAAAAAGTGAAAAGTTTTTTTTTCTTCTTTATCCAACGTTCTCTAGCAAACTCATGATGAATGAAATTCCGAAGTTAATTTCAAATTCTCACCAAAACCCGTCCAGTTTTCTTAGATATGTTGAGCGGACTTACTTTTATGTCCAAACTGGTGATGATTTAGGAAAGTTTCCTGCTATCGTGACCCTTAGAATCCGTAAAAGACACCTTTTGTATTAATCCTTACTAGGTTCATACCTAAAAGACCTATTCGAATCTCTGAATTTACTCCATCTCCCACTCAAATACTTTGAAGTAAAAAGCTTCATTCATTTTGACTTGATTTATTTAAATAAATACATATAAATTCACAAAGAAATATTCTTCTTCAAATATTACAAAAGATGATAGCCATTTTAGGAGATGGAAGATATAGTGAATATATCTAGGCACACACGCAGGAAAAAATATATGTAAGTGAATGCATAATACACAACACTACAATATGCTCTAACAAAGACATCCAACCAGCGTTTCTCAATTATTGAAGAACCAACTAACAGCGTTTTTCTATAGACACCATAATTTTTCGAAGGTACAAATTAGATTGGGCACAAAAAAAGCTCTTTGGCAAGGAATGTTTAAGACTAAGCCAGCTTCATTGCAGCAAACAATATATTGGTCTATCAGAATGTAATTAAAGAGGAATCCTGCCTATAATATAGGAGGAAAGTAAATACATTTCCTTTCGTTTTTTTAGCTCAACCAATAGATTTCTTCTTTGAGAAAATGAATTAATATTTGGTGTTTTTTGGCAATACAGGAAATAATAGTTTAGGGGATTCAGCAAAAAAAGATAAAAAATTTAATTGGGTAGTTCCGACGAGTAAATAATTCTGGATGGGCTCCATACAGCTGCATCACCACGAAATATACTATATTTTTACAAATTTTAATATTTAAGGTGGGATTTTTTTATTATTTCAAATGAATAATAAATTTCGAAGATGAAATTATGTAGAAGAGTGCTCTTTATATCAGTTTAATTTATTAATGTAGAAAAATTGGATTGATTTTTGGAAGATATGGTTTTCATATTTTCATATTAGCTGCCCTTAGTTCCAATAAGGTTTGATATATGTATCGAATATCCAAGTGAGACATTAAAAAATATTATGACTATATTGATCGTGGTCTCTTAACAAATTTAAATAGAAAATTGAGCCTATAAAACGAAATATATTGTATTTTTTTCTCTAACTAATGGGTTGAGGAATAGATTCTTGCGGTTTTATCAAATTTATTCATTACCCTAAATTTTTTCGAAAAACTTCATTTTTAATTGATAACAACATGCAATTTAATCAATAAATATACTTTTCGTTGTTATTTACGACTTTTTCCCAACGATTAACTAGTTTTTCGATGCCTAAACAATAAAACTCTCTGGATTTTGACTCGAAGAATTCGTCTAACTAGATTCTTAAATCCACATCACTATTGAACGAAACGCTGCACAAATTGTTGGAGAGCGATCGGAACAGATGGAAATCCGATGGAGACAAATCTGGCAAATATGGAGAATGTGGCAAGATTTCCCATTTAAGCGTTTGGATGACGTCTTTTGTCATATTGGCAATGTAAGGACGAGTATGACCGTTTTGCATAAGGACTCCATAACGTCGATGAGGGCACTTTTCACGAATAGCTTCGGCGAGTGATACATTTGTTGAACATAGAGTTCTGCGTTGAAAATCTCATTTTTTGCAGATAGCTCATAAATAATGATGCCTTCACCATCCCACCACACACACAGCATCGTCTTTCGTGGATGAAGTCCTTGCATTAATCGCGGAAGTGGTTTTTTATTGGAGCTAAGCCATTGTATTTGATGCTTTATGTTGACATAAACACACCAAATTTCGTCGAGAGTAATGATGCAGTTAAGAAATATGTCCTTATATCCACGAGTAACCTTGTGACGAGCAAGCAAACCTGCGACCATCATGGAGCGTTGAAGTTTTTTGCTTTCGCTCAAATCGTGCGGAACCAATGCAGCGAGTTTTTGAACTTTCCCCATCGAATGAAGGTGATTGACTACAGTTTTATCATCACAGGCCTATTATACAGCCAATTCTCTAGTCGATTGACGAAGATTTTCATGCAGAAAGTCGTTCAATCGATCTTCATCCAACTTACTGGGACGACAAGCACGTTCTTCGTTATTAAGATTGAAATAACCGGTTTTGAAACGTGAAAACCACCATTGAGCTGTCTTTTCTGATAAAACATTTATTTCGTACGCAGCATAAATATCGCGACGAGCTTTGACTGCGTTTGCATTGTTCCCGTCTCGATTAAAAATGAATAACAACAAGTGTCAAAAATACGCCTTTCTTTCAACTTGACCTTTCATTTTGAGGTTACAGAACAAAAATTAAATTAACACAACTTTTAAATAAACCGCGATGACTTATTACTCAACTTCAAGACGTAGTCTAAGCAAAAGCCTAATAGTCTACGCTGTTAAGAGACGTAGCCTACCTTTTGCAAATTTTGCTCTCATTATTTATTATTGTTTATTAATATGTGGACAAATCACGTCAACAAATCTTAAATCAACTCAATATAAAAAAAACGCAAGAACTTATTCCTCAACCTAATATAAATCTAAACTTTACAACGACCTAAAAATATAACGACCCATTCAATAGATGGTTAATTGTAATAAATTGAATGGTTAAATTGTGATGTATAAGTCTTTCTTTGTATTAATATAAAATGCTACTGGTACATGTTTGGTTTCACTGACGTTAGTCTCATTCCTTGATGTTATTGTTGGAAATAATATGACTTTGCTTCACTCTATCTGAAAAAGTTCAGTTGACATGTTTTCTAAATATATGTATACATAAATAATATCATGTAGGAATATTTTTTTCGTAATGTCGACTGTTAAAAGAACTCAATTTTCTTATTTTGATGAGTTTCTCCAAATCAGTGTAATTAGATGCTGCCAAAATTTCCGAATCGAGTTGACCTCATGAAGCTAAAGTGGACAATAATTTAGTTTCTACATAAACTAAATGTTTATCCTGCGAAAAAGATTGCCTGTAACGCGAAGGACTCGCTCGTAAAACTGCTAACAAATTATATATTTATTTGCATTTACTGTAGGATCTAAAGATTTGTAAAATTAACGATTATATTATCTTATTTCGAATATTATTTATAAATAAGTAAAAGAAATTTATTAAAATTATAGAGTACACGGGTCGTTAAATAGGATCTAAATTATCACTTTCCTCCAAAACACTTTTCCACCAAAATTCCAATAAATTATATGTTTATACATTGAAAAATTTAAATATTGCAGCGCCTTGGAGAAAAAGCTGAAATCATACTGATGATATTTCCAATGGCATAACTTTGTATAGGCAAGCACTTTGAAGATGATGATGATTAATGACGGCAATTTTATAACTTGGTAATGATAAATTGAAAAGATTGTAAAAATATCAATAGGTTGAGGCAAAAAAAAAAGCATTTATTCACAACAACAAAATTATTATTGAAATCAGAAATTGCTGTAGATTTTAGGAAACAATATTAAAACAGGCAAATAACTCATTTTGAATTTCGAATAATTGAGCTGTTGTGGATAAAACGTGTATGTGCCAAAGCACATTGGTGAAGCACCAAATTAACAATTCGGGGAGTAACTTTGGGGATGGATATAATCATAACTGCGATTTGATGTCAAATATACCAAATAAAAATTAGCTGATTTTGCTCGGGGAATTCTAGAAGAAAACTAGAAATTTCCGCTATTTTAGAAATTAATTTCCCCCCAAAATTTAAATGATAATTACCGTGAAAAGAAACTAAAGTAAGAGAGTAGGGGTTTGAATCTGAGTCAATTCAAGTATATTAAAGCCATTTCCTGCAAAGTATGTAGGAATACTAATGACATATCCTTATATTTGTAGCCAATAAGAGAGTGATAGACCTCATGCTTTAAGAAATATAGAACTTGGTACAATATATAGGAATGAGAAAATATTGATGGCGCTTGGAAGTTAGTCGGTTGAATTAAATGTACTTTCGGATCTGTACAGGAGGTAAATTTATGGCTGAGCTAACCTTGAATATCTAATGTGTTAGATACTAAATGTATATCTACTTTTAAGTGTTTGTTCTTTTTATCATAATCGATTGCATATTAAGAATGTTCGGTGAATCTGCGAAGATACTCTTACAATTATTTGCATGTTAGATTACTAAATATATATGATATGCGTTAAGTAAGTACTAAATGTTTTGCCTTACTATTAGTAGAGATTAATTATGTATTATTGTCATAAATAAATGTTGTTTATCTAACGCAGCTTCTATACAATCGGAGACTAAATACCAACAATACAAAAGAATACAGTAAAATATAATTATATATTGCGAAAAGAGGAGCAGCTTCGTCACTCTTTACCGAAAAGTTTGCGCTTTGCATCAGCCCTTCGTTCTGTGACTGACGGTCTTTTGGCTCTAGCAACGAGATTTTTGTCTAAAATAAGGAAAAACTATTCCATCATTTATAAAAATTTACTCTTTGTCTATCTTCCCAAATCCATGCTTATTTTATATGCTTAAAGGTGAGAAAACTCTATTATGGGAATTCTTTTGATATAGGATAAAACCTTCCACAGAGCTCTTTTTTATCCGGATTTGCTTTTATATACAAAAAGAAAAAAAACCAACAGCTCTGCATTAATTTTAATGAATTTTCCGAATTTCGCTATTATTTTTAAATTCTGAAACAATCGATAATCTTATTCATTTTTTAAAAATCCGAGAAAGAACATTGATAAAAGCTTCACATATTCAAATACCATCCTTAATTTTAATAATTTTTACTAAATCTCTTTTAATATCTCTCTTTTCCAAGCCTTTTTATTTTAAAAGAATACAAAAAAATGAATATTAGCCTGTAATTTTAAAAAGTTGATTATTTAAAAGTTTGGAGATAAAATTACAATAACATTCAGTCACACATGAACTAATAAAATTAGTTTTAAATCACATAATTAAAAAAAAATACTTTCTAGTCGTCGTCAACTCCAGCTCGTGTCCGAGCATTGGTTTTTTCGTTATTTATCCGGTCTCCTTTACGGAAGTAAAAAAGCAAGAAAGAAAACAGAGACAAATGCCATTCGCTTAGGAATCTGTTTTTTTGCGATTGTGGCTGCGCCACGGACATGCGCGCGCACTTGACCAGTAACACGTCCACTGCAGCTCAAAAACATTGGCACATACGGTTCCGGCTAGCCTGGTTGCATCGGCTATGGGGTTATTGGTCTATCAAGACCCGCCTTTATCGCGCCTTCTCACCGAGCGCTGCCCTTCTTACCCGATGCAAAACATAGGAATTTTATATGGCCCATGTATGCTTGGTTCACCGATAGGGTGTTGCTGTTGGTTGCGTTTAGTCTGGAAGCTCTTCCAAGACCTTACGAACTGAATGATTCTACCAAAAGTTTGAAACTCCCAACGCCATCACTCAAGGAATCATTGGATCACTTAAGCCCTTTCAAACTCTTCAATATTCTTTTGGATACGTTCATATTTGTATCATGTCAAAGGCATTAGGGTAGGAAAAAGATAACGGAACACTGGCATGTAGTAAGAACTGTACTATTAGTATAATACACCAAATAACAAAGAGAATTTTAAAGATTATAATAAAGAGAATAAATAATAAAGTGAGAGGACAGGAATGCTGCGAGCAATGTGACTTCCCTGAAAGGCAAGGAAACAACTAATGCGATATTTGTGATGAAATAAATTTTGGAAAGAATGAAAAAAAAACAAAGAAATGTGTTCCTTTATTTTAGTGACTATGAAAAGGCTTTCGATAAATTAAGGTATGAGAAACTGATGAGGAGCCGGGGAGGGCTGAAAAACAATAGGAGAGCAATGAGAGTGATAGGAAGTTTATATTATAATAAGAAAGCTGCAGTTAGACTGCAGGAAGAGAAAACAATATCTGACCATATAGAGAGGAGTACGTCAGAGATGTCTTATGTCCCCTGATCTGTTGAACCTATATGGGGAGGTGATATTAAGGCTGCTGCAAGTGCTTGAAGAAGTCAAGATAGAACGTTACAATATTAAGCATATTAGGCACGTGTATGACACAGTAATTGGTGGCGAACTCTGCAAAACGTGGCATCATTTGTTCGATTTGGGGATGTGACGGTGAGGGTGAGCGAAGAGAAATGGTTGAAATTCAATATGAACAGCACCAAAGGTTTAGTAGCATCTAAGACGAATTCACCTAGGGTAAGAATTGAGGCAAGATGAAGAAGAAAACAACAGGTGGAAATGTTCACTATACAGAGGGTTTGATAACGGAAGACTGCAGAAGTAAAAATGAAATTAGAACGAGATTTGGCCTTGTAATTAGTGAATTTACAAGAATGAAAGCATATAAGAAAAATAGATACTGGTCTAAGGAAAGTAGAAAGCAAGCAGCCAAAAACCTTTGTTGCATAGATGTGAAACTTGGAAGGTGAGCAAGGAGATGCAAGAAATGTTGAAAGCAGCTGAAACGTGGTTATGGATGAGAATTCTGAAAATAACATATACAGCAGGACTAACTAGTGTCGAGTTGCAAGGCAGATAGGAATGGAGAGGAAAATGATGACAATAATAAAAAACGTCAAATTAGATTTCTCGGACAAGTGGAATGCTGCAAGGACGAAAAGCAAGAAGAGGGCAAAGAAAAATTTATGGACGGTGTGACGAGAGTGGCCATGAAACTTATTAAGCCTGCAGAGTTGTTGCAGCTAACAAGAGACAGAGTGAGAATGCACTTAATTTTTACCGAAGTAGTGCTGGAGGTGGCACGTTGATAATGAAGGCAGGACAATTGCAAAAAGCGTGTTGTAGCAGGAGAACTCTGTCGCCATTATACTGCGCTCTCTCTGTTTCACTTTCGATAAGATTATATTCATAAAAATTGCTCTTTTCATACAAATTGACGAGTTTAGTTACTTGCTTGGGGAAGTCAATCAAGGTCGATGATGATGCATGCCCTCGGTTTGTTGAGGGCATCAAGCCTACACAAATTTTAAACGGGTAGTAATGTGTGCAGTATTCAACTCCATATCTTGACCGAGGGTAGAATACCCCTAGTAGCAGGAGAAGCTCGAGACGACCAAGCTTCTTCCTTAGCTGCAGAGAGCTGCTGAGACAGTAGTCTGTTTGTACTCGCCTTTAGGCACTTCCGATCCTGGTTTGTGATCCTTTTTCTAGCCTTTGCCTAAAGAGGCCGAACCAACAAGAAAGTGGGCGGTAGAGGGAGTGCACTCGTTAGTAGACACATGGCATGTTCCAACAACGGTGGGTCTATAGGTCGTACCTCTGAGGCCCACTGCTGCTTCGCGATGCCCTATTGATTTAGCCTTGGGCTACTAGACACCCAGCTACCGTGTATGGCCACGAGGAGGCGCAGCAGGAGTCATAGTGATGGAGAGGTAACTTACGGGCAAGGTAAGGCTTACGCACTCAGCTTTCCTTTTCACACAGCAAAGCAGGCACTTAATAGTATAGAATGCTACTGGATTAGACTCAAGACACCAACCACCCCCTGCAGTAACACGCACACACGAGAATTTATTGCCGTATAACTAGAATTAATTCTTTAAATTCACTATCATATTTTGACCTAGTACCAATTTTAGAGTCATTAATAAATTTGAAATCATACAAGAAATCCAGTTAAGTTCGTTTATGATTTTTAAAATTATGTCTTTTAATTCTAATTATATAACGATATACGGTAAAGTATATATGCTAAATCTACTACGACACATTACTCATTTTCATAAATAATTGTTGTTTCTCTGACCCACTTCTTAACAATTCAGTAATAAATATTTATTGGTCCATATTCTTTCTTTCTTTTCCTGCACCAAACCGCCTCACCTATCTATAATGAACTAACCGTGAGTGGATTGTTGGTTTCTTTGGGGAATATTACTTCTCTAAAAACTTCAGTTTCCTTTACTAAGTACGGCGCAAACTTTTTAAATACATATTGATAAGAGTTTGGATGCCTAATAGGTGGAATCACTCATTTTATATAAATTAGGATGTACATACAGTATTAATATTCATTACATTTATTTACATTGTTTCTGGCAGCATGCTTAGATTTATTTTTTGCGTTATCAAATTTGTTTTGGGGAATAACATTTTAGCATTTATCGCTTATTTTACTAAATCTCGCAGATATATTATATATTGTAATCATAAAAATGTCTGAGCATTTCGAATTTTCAATTAGGATTTGAGTAAATCGACTTCCATCCTTAGCCATTAGTTTCATTCTGCGACGGTATCAAAAAATGGGTTTCCAAATCGATGTGTCGTTAAAACGTATGGCAAAGATACTTAAATTGAACAGATACAAGACTTCGACGAAACGAATGATATTTAATTATAAAATTGAAAATCACATGACACGTGATATATAATAGATGTATTTTAAAGGCGCAAAGAAATGAAAAATGATAACACAACCCGGAAAACGCTAAGAAAATTATTATTACGTATACCATTCAAGCTTAAAACAGAAAGTGGGAGATATACTAACAGAAAAATATGTTGAAAACTATTTTAATCCTTATAAGAAAATGAATAAAGGAATTGGATTTGAACCTGTGTAATTAAGCGCTCTTCTCTAAAATGACCACGACGATCATTACCAGAGCTACTATCCTCAACCCCTACAAAGGTCGATTCAAGTAGCCTTTTTAATAAAGAAGTGTAGGTTTTTATCCAGTGAGAGACAAGACAAGTGTTTATTTAGTAGGAGGGGGCACGGGATTTTTCGTTTGTAATAATTGAAAATGACATGACACGTGATATATAATATATAATAGATGTATTTTAAAGGCCCAGAGATATAAAAACTGGAAACACATCCCGGAAAATCGCTAAAGAAATTATTATTAAATGTACCATTGAAGTTTAAGAAAGAAAATGGGAGATATAGTATCACAAAAATAGGGACAAACTATTTTAGCCGTTAAAAGAAAATGAATAAAGGAGTTGGATTGGAATCTGTGGTGGAAACTGGTGCAATCTAATGTATGTACAATAGGTAAATGTATATCTAGGATAATATTGAATATTCAATGGGAAAGATACTAAGGCTATCCGTTATAATACATTATTAAGACACTTCTTATAATAAGTCATTTTAAACATTCTTCCACCGATTTTTTATGACGATTTAAACTGTTAAATTTTGAATTCGTTTACATAACTGGATTTGCAAAAATCAGTAAGGAACTTCCTTTCCTGTCCCATATTTATAATGAAATGAGATCATCAGGCTAGGTGTACCCATATAATATGTTATTTTTTAATATATGTAAGTTAGTTCTTCGTTTTTTACGATTTGTTTGTTATCATTCTCATGCAGCAATGTCTGGCTTCACTAATTTTTAAAAGCTTTGGTTGGTGCGAAGATGATTATCGATAATATATCAAATTACAATGCTCCTTCTTTACTTCCATCGTTCACAAAACGTCTGGATGTACTACGCCAAGTACTACAACAACAATATAATGCGCTCTCTATATTTAACTTTTGATAAGATCATCTTTTTATAGAAGTTGCTATTTTTTCGTACAAATTGAGGAGTAATTAAAGCCGTATACTCTTAGTAATATTTACATGTCCCTATAATATTTTGACCTTTCACCTATTTTCCTGTTATCAGCAAATTTCTAAATTTTGCCGAATAAATTTGTGTTAAGATTATTTATATATAATAACAATTTAAAGGTACCTGATGAATTCTGTTAGTGACTGATGCCCGTTAGTGACTGAAAGTCTCATCAAACGGTTTGCTAGTTATTCCATTCGATTTTGTCTTTAATCATAATCTGTTAAAGGAAATGTTTCCAAAGTCGTTTTTAAAACGATATAAACTATCTCTATATATTTATCTCGTTCAACTGTTGCAAATAATTTTGAGAAAAATTAGGCAACTTAATTGAGTATGAATATCCGTCTCGAAATCAATGTTGTGTGTTATTCATTAAGTTATTTAGTTCAATATGAGAAAGGATCCTACATATCTATCAATGAGTTTCCACAGTTACCAACGGCTTAATAAAGGAGATAGGTTGATAATTTCGCGGAAGATTCTTCCTGCCTTTTTGCGAGTTGGTGTCACATTTACCTCTTAACTTATTAGGCTTTTTATCCCCTCGCTGATAGACCATATTAAAATATTACAGATGATTTAACAATTGACCTTTTGTTAACGTAGATCGAATAGATTTAAGCGAGACTTGGCTCTTTGGAATTCTATTGTTCTTAGTATAATAACTAAATTCATTTTGGTTATATCATTATTTGATAGATAAGTTATATATATCTTCAAATTTATAAACATTAAACAAATATTCTTTCTAGATCTAGAAAACATGATTCGGGCCATGAGCAAAGACAGCCTTGTCAACCTGTTAGAGCCCGGTTGCTCTTTAGTCCGTTAATTTGTTTCTGTATATATTCAACGCCTTGGTTGGTTTTTCGTTTTTTACTGTTTTTATTTTGCATTAAATAAGCGATAATAATAAACGTTTGCCTTTCACTTCTCAAGACTATTGATGGGTTTCAAATCATTAGACAATCCGTTACGCAAAGGCTTTAGGTTTACTCAATTTTTTGTCTACTTATCGTAAAAAATATGAGCCCTGTAGAGAATAATAAATTATGTAGATATTTTAAACATTAAAACTTCACTTCAATTTAAAAAAATTAAGCATAATGAAAACATATCAAAGTTAAAGATTTGAAGTTGGACGTGAGATGAGAGCTCTATTGACCGTTTTATTAATATTCAAATTTAATTGAATTATAATATGACCGCTGTTTCCAAGTGTTTCCTAAACACGTATCCTGTGGACTAACCTTTATTCCTCTGTTAAAATTAAGTCTAAAGATATTCTGCTTGCCTTTAAGCTCCTTTAATTAGTGATGCAGAATTTAAAACATATTTTTTAAAAGTTAATTTCTTGCCGTTTATTTATAATTTCTACGTTCAGAAATAGTTAAGTAACTGGATATACAGTAAATGCTAGATTTTGTATACCTAAGGCCTAAAAGGTTTCAAAAGGTATAAGTTTATACTCTTCTTTTTACATAAATAGGCTATATATCATGAATAAATATATTTATAACTCTTTATCAAAAGTTCAAAAGCTATTTGTTTTATATATAAAATGACGATTCCACCTCTTCCTAAATAACAATGCTTATTAAATTTCCTTAAAGTCAGGTATGTAAGTTAATTTAGCCAATAAGAGCATCTTAGCAGTTTCTATGGTGGCACCGTAATTACGATAATATCGGAAAATTTCTCGTAACTTCTCGTAATTTCTCGTGTTTCTCAAACTGCGCGAGTTGTTATAAAACATGCTAGATTTCTTGTTAGATTTCTAGAAATTTGGTTGTGTGCATAATTATAATGTGGTTGAAATCAACAACATTCTGTTTGCTTTCAAATACTCGGACGAATTCCGATCAAAATATCTAAATATTATTTAAAATCTTCCCCGCCTAACCGAAGCAACCAAATTAAAGTGCACATAACCAATCCCCAATAGCGTAGTGCGATTTAAGGCATTTTGTGTAGGAAGTTCTCATAAAATTATCCTCGTCTCACCTATTCCCAATGAATACCTGTAAAGGATAGAGTTTTACTTTTTATGCACCAATGGCAGTAAGTAGTTAATTTATCAAGCTCTCCAGTAAAATTATAGTTGAATAAATACCTGTATAATCTAATTTCATAATATTTCCTTTCAACTTCCTTATCAGTTGGCAATTCCTAGCTAGCATTTACTAGGACCATGTAGATAAGATATAATTGGCACCTAAATATGGATAATATTTCGTGTGTCTGGTATATCTTTTTGTAGATATGTTCTATGAATCGTCAAGTCCTTACCTGTAAGACAAACTGAAACACCTCATCTCTGAAGAAACAGTAACCTGAGAGATTAATAGTACTTAACAGGCTGCGCTGGCATATGTAGTGCACTAAAGCGCCTAGAAATGAAAATAATTGGTGGAATTGGTTGAAATATATTGGTCGTCACAGGTTCTTTACTCTTTACTTACAAACTGAATTGAAATGTTTGACGTTTTTGTTGTTTCTTCTTTATCTATTAGGAGATTTGTCTCAGATGATTTTTCTTCTAAAGTGTTTATATTCGTACTATTGATCTTAATTGTCAGTTTTGATTATGGATTTTGCTTTGAATGTAACGAAATATTATATGTGATAATTGTATTTTTCTAAAATTGTTTTTACCTGTGAATTTAATTTTACTAGAGCTGAACATATAGTGCATGATGATTATATTACTTCTACATTGTCATTTATCAAAAGGGCAGAGTGATGGAACTGGAGAATGTGCTAAGAGAAGAGTATAGTTGAGGAAGAACGTGGCCCTATCTCATAGCAGGGTGCTCCTTCAGATGATAATTTTAGCTCGAGAGAAGTTAAAAATGAAAGTAATTGTTTTATTGGAAATTATGGAAAAAGAATTGGAAGAAGAATAATTTTAAAGGTAAGTTTAGTAGAACTCCATTTACCTATTTCTTAACCAAAATTAAGCCAACATCAAAACTAAGTGCTTAAAATGTGACAGAAGGATTATCAGCTTTTTATAACCTATTTGTTAGGGAAATGATAGATACTATTGTAATTAGTAGGAATTTGGTCATAGATGAAGGATGTTAAACTAACGACTCTTCCAGTGAGAGATTTAAAACACTCCAGAATTTCAAATACTGGCGTTTATTGAACTTATTTTACTAACTGGTCTAAAGAAACCAACTAACACAAATTTTCTTTAGCGTTGTACTAATAAGGCTACAGACATAGAAATTTTTGTGCTACAATGTGTTATAAAGAGTTTTGTTATTTTCTTGTCTACGTTTTAATAACAAACGGAAAAAGCTCAGGAGACAAGAAAATGACAAATTAGCAGCCATAAGAACAATAATGACAAATTTGCAGCAGATTGCAAAGACATATTAACCAAGGGAATTAATTATCATAGTCGAGAAAATCGAACCATTTAGCTGATGAACCGGGATATACAATACAAAACAGAAACCTGTAAATTATGGTAGAAAGCTTTTGCACTATTAATCTTAAAAACATAA
The DNA here is from genome assembly GCA_963969495.1 of Ceratothoa steindachneri. NCBI lineage: Eukaryota > Metazoa > Arthropoda > Malacostraca > Isopoda > Cymothoidae > Ceratothoa > Ceratothoa steindachneri. The sequence continues at coordinate 55,761,959 of OZ018331.1, read as the reverse complement.
TATAAATAAAGTTCTGAGGTATATTGTGTAAACGAGGCAAGCTTTTTCCACATATTAAATCATTTAAGTTGCTTCTTTGTTAAATTTTGCTTTCTTTGTAGTATATTTATTTTCTAAGCAATTATGTGAATTAGTATTCTCTTATTTTGCACGTATCGATATGTTATTTTGTTAGTTCATCTATTATAATTTCTTGAATATACGATTGTATCATAGAAATATCATTAAATTTATTAAATGCATGCAGTTATGTACCATGGCAACTGAATTTACTTACTAATATTTTTTTAATATTTTGACAAAGAAAAATTGTTCTCCTATGAAATAAATATATTTTAAATGATATTTTATTGCAGAATTTTTGATAATTGATTTAAGTATAGTGGATAAACGATGTCTCTGAGAAGTTCTCATAAAAGATAACTGGTTGAGTAAATTTTCGAGTTAAATCTTTCCACAATTAGGAATTTTAGAACAAAAATTAAATATAATTTAGAGTTTATTTAGGGATTCCTTCAATCTAATAAACATATGTATTTTTTTGGTTGCACACGTTTTTGGTTCGTTTCTTCTTTCAGTTGTATTATAATTAAACTAATAGGGTGCCTACATTCTAGAATGCTTACAGGTTACTGGGAGTTGCGTACGCATCGGAGTACTAGTAACTCATTATTCATAACCATGAATTTAATAATTTAATTAAGGCCCTTTTTCAAAAGCTTTTTTCTATATAATCTTTCATTGATTTGTAATTTTGTAGAAATCCATAGATCTGGGCTTCTGTTACTTTGACTAAAATTTAAAATCTAGAAAAGTGCAGCTATGGTTAAATTTTTATAAATTTTCTGAGCTTCACCATTTGAAATTCTTTGGGTTTTAAAAATACACAAAATCTCGATACTTATATTTATTTCGGAACTTCACCATTTTCTTTTCTGATATTATAAAAGAATTATTAGAAATAACTTTGATAAAAAAACATAAGTCATAACCAAACTAAGAGGAAATTAAATTATAGTTAATGATGATTATTTCACCTTGGAATTAGTTTCAGCTAAAAGATTTCCCCGCTTAGCTTTGACTTATTGACTCATCTAGGAGTTTGATATTTGCTGTGAGCTGTTCAGGATAAAATTTGCTGCTATTAGACAAACCTATTTAATTGTAAGGGACCGCAATTTATGGTGTTACAGCTCTACATGATGGTCCATGGACTTTTATTAAGGAGAGGGAATTCAGGTTGAAAGAATCGGCTGTAGCATTCCTGCGGGAGGATATACTTCTATATAGCCTCGATATATTTTTCTATTCCTCAATCGCCATCATTTATTCAAAGATCATTCCTAAAAGCTATCTCATGGAGAATCTCTTAGGAGTTTTTAAATTTAATAAAAATATAAGTAATTCCTTGACCATTGTATTTCCCTTCGATCCCCACCTAACTGTGACTCCAAATTCTCTATTAAAATGATTAATCTCTCTTTGATGCTTAGAAAAAGAAAAATCTTTTGTTTATGACATAGACAAGAAATCACACTGGGGCTCTAATTGATGTTTGGCTAAAATTTGGCTCGTAGCTTCGTATTTACTTAAAGAAGGGAAAAGACTTATGGTCATGTGTTGGATATGAATAAACTTGCTTCTAACTGATAATTTAGGAGTTTTGGTCGCCCTAAAGCCACACATAAACCACTACAGGAGCCAGATGGGCTTCTAAAGAAATAGTGAACTTTGCAAACGTCTTGCTCGATCAAAATTATCCTTGTATTCGCATTTTTCTTACGCAATGATTTCTATCTTGGGAGAAGTTCATATAAATTACACCTCGACGAAACGTTAATTTCTTGGGGTAATTATCTTGCACCTGCGGGCCAAAGGATGAAGTTTCAATGAGAGTAGCTGTTCGGAACTTCAGAATTGGCATTTATTGCACCACTTCAAAATCTATTTTTAAATTATTTATGGCCACCTCTTGTCTTTATATGCTTTTGTTCGCAAATGTGACTTTTCCTTTTACGGGGAATATTTACATGCGAAGGGTTCGTGACTCTCTTGAATATTTTTATCCTACACATAATCTTTGAGTAGGTTTTGAAGCTTCATTTGTCCTTTTTACCACCAGTCATCCCATTTTCTTGGATATTTCCCTGTGACGGAATTTAATTGCAAACAAGCGAAGCTTTATAATGGGCCTATCATCTACGCCTTTATTATCTCGATTATTTTATTTACTGAGCTCTGCAAAGGTACCTCGGACACATTTTTAAATATGTCCCTAATTTCAATTTTAACGACGTAAAGTAAATAATTCCGATCGCAAAACGGTTCGCTCCTTTTGGATTCCAATTTTTTAACAAAATAAATTAAAAATCTAGAAGAACTATTCGCATCAACTCATTTAAAATAACCGCATTTTAAGATATGGTACCTGCGGTGTATAAGCCCATGAAGACGGGCGAATTGATTCAAAAGTGTAAGAGGAGACCGCCTTTTGATTCATTACACACGGTTAAAAGGGCCATATTCGATCCGTTAAGAGGCGTATAGCAGCGTTTCAGTCGAGATGATTGTTGAAAGGACTTATTTTATTTTGTGCCTGCTCTTCAGGCGGGCATATGTGTATTCACTTAACGGGAAGACCCGTCTAGCAGGGAGGGGAAGCGATTCAAAAGGATTCAGGGCCAAGTTCTCGTAGCACCCCTATTCCGCGTTCATGGCAGAATCCTACGAGAGCGCTTTCTCCGCATTTTCTAGCCGGGATGCTGTACGGTAGCATTCAATGCCCGTCTTGATGTCGTGGAAGGCCACCGTTTGGACATTACCTCCAGACGCAGAAACCCTTCAACGACAGATTTACTTTGAGTGAGTTCCGTTCCGCTCTTGCTTCGTGAGCGGACACCCACCATGGTCCGGACGATATCCAGTACGGCAGGCTTCGACACTTAGGTCAGCGAGGCTTGGCCTTTATGTTACATTCGTTCAACAGGATTTGGGTAGAGAGTCTCCTCCCACATTACTAGCAAATTGCTACTGTGCTCGCCTTTGGCAAACCGGGGAGAGATCCCTCTATCCCGGCTGGTTTCTGCCCAATCTCCCTAACTTCTTGCCTGGGAAAGTTGATGGAGATTAGCCCTTATTATGGACAGCGGAGGCGATCTGTTTTCTACACAGTGTGGCTTTCGTAAGATCCACTACACGTCGGATGCTCTGCTTCGACTGAAAAATGTCGTCTGCTAGGCCCTAATTGGTAGAAAGCAGTACGCCACGGTGTTTTTGATGTGTAGAATGCCTATGATACTGCATGGCCATAGGATATCATGGAAACTCTCCATACAATAGAATAATGGGCCGCTTCCCAATGTTTATCACTGAATTTTTGCAGGATTATCGATGGCGGGTACGGTTAGGGGGGCCCTTTCCAGCTCAATGAAGCAGGAATAGGGTGTCTTGCAGGGAAGTGTCCTCAGTGTCACACTTTCTGCCGTGAGTATCAACGGAATCACATCGGTGTGGCCAGAAGATGTTCTCGCTTTGCTCTACGTCGACGACCTTTCGGTCTCTTTTTGCGCGGCCCAGATGGCAACTCTGGAGCATCGACATCAACAGGCATTGAACCGCCTCTCTAGCGAAGCCCAAGCACACAAGTTTCAATTTTCCTTGGCCAAGACTGAGGTGGTGCACTTCTGTCGCCATCCATGGACCACTCTGATGCTGACTAGCTTCTCAATGGGGGTTTGCCTAGAACTGGTTGAATCGCACCAATTCCTTGGTCTTTTATTTTACCAACGCCTGACATGGGAGGCTCGTAATCGCTGCCTTAGGGTATCTTATACCCGTGCCATGTATATTTTTCGTTCCGGGACGTTCAGCGCTTAGGGCGCTGATAAGGCTACTTGCATCCTTTCTTATCGAACCTTTATTTGTAAGTTGTATCCATCCGCAGCTGAGCGTGTATTGCTGAAGGTGGATTCTGTCCACCACACCTTCCTTCCCCTGCGACCGGTGTCTTCCGCACTTAGACCATTAAGAGCCTACTTGTCGATGCTGGGAAGATGTGATTTGCTCTACGCTGTTCAGAGTGCATTATTTGCCTGTACGCGCAAGCCCGGCACCTCCTTAAATTGCCAACAGCCCTCACTGCATCCGTAGCTGATTTTAACGGTGGCTATGCCGCCAAGAAACGATAGTCATACTCTCAGCTTTTTAAGTTTAGGGATAGAAAACTCCTTCGACAGCTAGGTATAGCCCGGTGTAGCCCTGCTTCAGCCCACGAGGCCACCCCGGAGGCTACCACCTTTTGATATTCGTCGCCACACCCCTCTTCCTAGAGATTCTACAGTGCCGGGAGTATTTGGTTCGACCTTTTTGAAGCACACGTCGTGTCACGCTAGAAACGTGCCAGTGTATACATATGGGTCCAAGTCCCAAGAAGGGGGAGGCTTACACATCGCATTGCCTCTGTTTAAAGTCAGCGGGGCTCTGTCAGGCGCTGTGTCTGCCTTTACGGCCGAGCTGGTGGCAATCCACCACTCGGTACGGATGATTACGCAACATACCCGGTTTGGAGATCAGATTGTGATTTATAGCGACTTACACAATGGCCTGTGTGCTCTCGAGGCATTGGAATTTCCGTATCCACTTGTTCAAGATATCCGTGACGCAACGGTTTTGGCAATCCGGGCGGATGTCGAGATTATCTTCTGCTTTTTGCCTGGACATGTAGAAATTGCAGAGAACGCCAAAGAGTCCGCAAAGACTGGGCTACTAGAACAGCGCTCTGCTCTTCTTCACTCCGTGTACATAGCAGGAATACGGGCAGCTCTCCAGGCTGCTTGGCAAAGAAGATGGGAGACGGTCTAGAATAACGTAAAGTTACATGTCATTGCGCCCTGACTGTTCCAATGGATCCTTCCTCAAATGCCGAGAAGGCTTCAGGTTGCTTTCTGTCGTAAACGAATTGGATACACTCGCGGGACGCAGCGTTATTTGATGTAGTACTCACATGCGCCCTATTGTGAAGAGTGTGTTCTCCCCCAGACTGTTTGGCACATTCTTGTTGAATGTCTGGACGATCTTTGCGCACGTTACCTGTCCCGGTGCCGGGATGAGCAGGTTCGCTACGCTTATCCCTTCTACTCACGATGAGTTCGTTCATATTGACTCGTGGAGTTAATGAATTTTTGGAGGAGGTCTGCCTTCTCCCCTTTATTTAACTCGTTTATTTGTAGTTTTCATAGTAGGTTCCACGTTCCTTCGCCGGAGGTTGCTTCTTGCTTGTTGCCCTTTACCTTTTTATTATTGTTGTTTTTTGTCTTTTTTGGCTTTCATATTGTTGTTTTAAAAGAGCCTATTCCTAGGCTATCGTAATTATGGCGACTTATGACCAAGTAGGCATTCGCCAGCCGCGCTCCTAAAATAAAAAAATATATATATTTACTGTAGGTAAGTTAATTTTCTGATTACTTATTTTATACACTCGATATTCGTTGTTTTACCGATGTTTTTATTTTTGTGAAGTGCAAGAAAACTCTAAAGGTATCTAAATTCAGTTTTTGGCATTCAAAAAGAAGATAGAAAGTATCTTGCCTCTGAAATTTTTATGAATAGGAAGGAGTTTACAGAGATATATTAAAGGACAATAGATGATATATATATTAGAAGGATAAAATGAGTATAAAAGCTCAAATTCTAACTGGAAAATTATACGGCTTCCACTCTTTGAGATTCACTAAACTTTCTAGGAGTTGAAACAGTTTTGATCCATTTTAAGAACTCAATTTTCATCTTTGATCAAGAGGGAAACCTGAGAAAATTTAACCACTGGCTTTAAATTTGTTTATCCCATTAGTACTATTTAAATTTTGCTATCGAAAGTTGGATAATAGTTTGACTCTTCTACAACTTCAAATTATACATAATACTAAACGGTGGCCTCAAATTTAATTGAGATGTTTAAAAATTATTAACACAAAATAATTAAGTTATAAAAGTGGATGTTATATAAAATGAAGGAAGAGATTTTGATTTCTTGTTATTTTAATACAATATCATTTAAAAGTTTTCTCTTGTTGTTAAAATAAATGGAAATTCCATGTAACAAATTTTGCAAAACATCAGAAGTGATTTTGGATTTTTCAATGATGTTTGGTTTCAATTCTTGAAGATTTTAGCTTTATTCCAGTATACCTTTCTTTATGGTATCGCAATTGGAAAAACTCTGGAGGAGTAAAATCAGTTGACCGAGATGGCTAAGAAACAGCACTTAAACCTGAAATTAACCGACATGGGAATTCTGGTCGTAATGTTTCCATGGTTTGGCTTGCTTTTTGTGGTTATCCGCATCTTGTTGAAACCATATATCATTCATATCCATTTTTTTCAGTTATGAGAAAAGTAATCTTCTACCAATTATCTGTGAGTATCATTTGTTCCTCTCTGTGTTTTTGCGTCCTCATCCTCGAATACGTTCGAACGAATGATTGTCGAAATTGTTATGACACACCAGGCCGTAAATTTCGGTAAATGGAGAAGCTGCTCGTAAATAATCATGGGATTTAGGCATACCAGACGGTCTTGATTAGACATGAGCTCAAAGCTGGATCATTGCTTAGTTTTTTATTTTTAATGGTCTTGAATATTTAATTCTTGAGTTTCGAATGAAGTTTCAATAATTTTGTTAGGATGTTTGCAATGATGTTCGAGCAATTCCTAGTTAATTGGAACGTATCCTAGTTGACGTTTATCGCTTATTGTTGAACAATGGCTAAGACACGCTAAATTAAATGTGCATTTCGTATGGATCTTGGTCTTCCAGAGGGTCCTTTATCACCTGTAAACCCGGATTCTCTCAACCCTAATAACATTGCAAGAGTACAAAGACTCCAGATACTCTTTCGTTGATTAAATATTGTCCTAAAATTCTTTTTTCACAGTAACAATTAATCTAATGTGTTTGAAATAATTGATACAACTCTTGCTCGCTGTTCTTTGGTGTATTATTGTCTATTATATTATTTATGTCCATATTATTGATACACTCTAATGTGAAATAACTTTTGAAGCAGAGTTACACTTCAAGGTCTCCCCTTTCATTTACTATATGACTCACTTTATTATTTTTATTTATTTTTAAATATCTCAAGTAACTTTTGTGCCACCTTTTATATGCTACATTGTGTTTTGAGATCAAGCACATAAAATTTCAGCAATAAATTACGATGTAAAATGTTATTTGACAAATAAAAGAGATCATACAAGTCTAAAAAAAAAGCCCTGCAAATTTAAAGTGTTTGAACCCTGTATTAAAAGGAGATAGATAGAAGTCAAAAACCTTGTAAGAATAGTTTTAATTGACTCAAAAAGAAGATAATCTTAAATGATGGTCGCCCCAAACACGTGCTTTTAGAGTTTTCAAATCATCAAAACACCCCGAGATGTAAGGGTTTCTATCTTTTTACATTTTGGAACCCAAAAATGCTTAGAAATATAAAATGGCTAATTTGCAACGATAAAATTAAGGTAGACATTAGGTGTCAAAAAATGAATAGACTCCAGCTCAATCAGATAGCAGAAAGTTCTGGTAATAGTTTGATTGCATTATGTCATTCTGATCAATTTTTATATTTACATCTCATAATACATTATGATAATGCACAAGTTTATTCGACAAAGATGCCATTTTTAAAGATTAAACCTTTTTGCTTGGAAAATCTTCACCATAGCTTTTTCTAACCTAAACGAGTTCCACCAATTTACCAATTTTTTGTAAGTTGTTAAATACAAATCGAAGCAATTTTATGTAAGAAAATTATATTAAGACTTTTTAAAATTATTTGAACTATATTTTATACTATCATTTCCTTGATAAATAGGAGTGGGAATTGTTGCTGGGTGAGTGAAAATTTTAAATTCCTTCCAAATGCAATGGTAATAACATATCCTAAAGTCAAATCAACGTTAGCTTCAAAATGGTTGACTTATCTTATCTTTTAAACTTCATTACAATTGGCTAAGAAAGTAAAGTGTACATCTTTATTTACCAATTAACGGTCAGCTGTATATGCTGTTATTTTAATAGTATCATTTTTCGATTGGCTCCAAGGATTGGACTAAATGTTAGTTAAAATGAGTGAAAGATACATGGATTAGAATTTTCAAGGTATCTTTAAAAGAGAAGAGGATACTTGTACCTTCTTTCCGCACAAAAATGATAAATTTTTTTTTCACTATGGAAAATCAGTACTAATTTCTGCTAAATGATTTTATATAATATCGATTACTTTTGATACAATTGGTATTACGGTAATAAATAATAGAGATATTATGTATTAGCAAGTTGCATGTGAAGACAAGGGAAAATTGTCAAGTGGAAGGGAGTCGAACGCCCCATATGGCAGATGAAAGAGCTTCAGATACTTTACTAAAGGTAAGAAAACCTTAGGACATTTGTCTTCTCATTTTATGTTTTAACTGGGTGGATTAATTTAACTTATTACTTTCTAAAATAAAAAAATGGTCAAAAGACTTTCATTTTTTCGATAATTCTATAAGTTACTCTCCACTGTATCTAAAAAGAGAGAATTTGAAGTGATCCTAGTTTTATTTAAGCTGATATGAGCTTAAAATCAGGTTATCTCTTGATTAATTCCTTTTTCCCACGATGTTTATGTTGGTAGACATTTTTAGTGGTATTTGGTATCTTTTTAGAGAAATTATCACATATATAGTGTGGTGAAACAAGTATGTGAACACTTTAAATTAAGCTATTTAACATATAACCAGGCTTCTGTATTTTATTGCCAAAAGAACATCAATGGCGGTAATATATATTAGACATTCATGTAATACATTATTCAATTGGCTTATATAGAAAAAGATTTTCTCTAGAATGTTGAGCAAAGAAGAAGAAGAATTCAAGGGGACAACAATATATAAATTACCTACTTCTTTTCATAGTTTCATTTATTAGCTGGCTTTTATCGTGCCTATGATTCTAGAGGTTAGAGCACGCTAAGCATTAAAATAATTAGCAGATCACGATCAAACTAAAATATTTTTTTATTAATATTAAAAGAAGAAAGTTGTCAAAGATATCAAAAGCAATTTAATTAAAAACTACAGAGAAAGTAAAAGCTACATAATTGTTTCTACAGCCTTTCATCTTCTTCTCATTACTCTTTGTTGGATTGCTAATAAATTAAAAGAGTTCAAGACCGCTACAAAACACTCCCGTAACTGAGTTCCAAGAATAATTTTTCAACAAGCTCGTGGACGGATGCTCAAATCACTAGCGAGGTGCCCTATGAACAATTAGATTGCAGTTGAGTGTTAGATAAGCTCTGAAATCTCGATTACCTTACAATTTTCCTTGTTTTAAGCAGCCTACTTGTTAGCAAGAGGGTAAAATTATAAATGAATATGCCGAGAAGAGATAGGATCCAAATTGAATTTATTAGATGGAATATAGCTTGCCATTTCCGGCGTCAGGATGAAGCCATCGATGCCCATAAGAAAGCGTTCCCCACTAAAGCATTAAGGAGCCAGCTTTATTTTTGCGCTTGTTTTAATTGATGAACTATTTACCTGAGAAGCGTAGTGGAAAATATTGGTCAATATATTAGCGTCATCAATAGAGAGGTTGGAGATGCAAGATGATAGAATGTTTCATCAAGATAATATATAATTCTAATCACAATGCGAAGGCGAACAATATAAATTTTTTACCCGGCCATTCCTAATCCTCTAAAACTATTCAGATAAAAAATTACAGTCAGATTTTAAAGGAACAATTCTACGAGATGAAACCTGCAAATTCGCTCAAATGAAAATAATAATTAAGGAAAAAGCCTCAAATATTCAAAATTTTTGTTGCCAGCAAATAATAAATTCTTATAAATAACGCCTAGTAACAGATATACCAAAAAATTAGAGTGCAATGAAATAATAATAGGTTCTCTATTTTTATCCTGAATTTGTTTTGTTTTTATAATATCATTCATTTGAAGAATGTCTTCATTTTCTCTCCTAAATGTAACAAATAATGGTTTCTTAATAATATTTAAGTAAAATAATGTATTTGATACGTTAAGTTTCTCAAATTATGTATTTTCAGCATGGTACTAAAGCATTTTGAAACAAGATAAAGATTTAAATGTTATATAAAAGACATTATGTACATCTTAAAGTTCATCAAATCAAAGCTCCCAAAGTTGCCCTGAAATAATCTAAGAGGTTACCAACCAAAATCTTATTGTTTCGTTTAAAATTATAAAAACGCAAAAATAATTCTACTCTAAATGTTTCATCATGGGCAACTAATTATTACCAATACATATATGAGCAATACTGGGATACCTCTGACGTATGTAAATCGAAGCGCCATACCTCTCAATAAAGCGCAAAAATATATCTACAAAGAGAAGGTCATAACTACGGTGAAATTGCAAAACAACCGAATCTGTTCTTTTCCATCAATCTATTATGTGGTTAAAAGTTTTTCTCGGCAAGGCACCTAAAAACAAACGTCGATATGGATGAAAGAATTTTCTCACGCCAGAAATAGAAGGTTACTCTTCCGGCAACTTACGAAAGATCCCTTCGTCGTGAGCCAGAATTAGCAAAACAACGTATATTAACACCTGTAACAGTTTCTAAACCTCAAACTGAAGAACACCAAAAATTGTTTAGTTTTATCATGTTCAGAGACGAAAGCAGGTTTAACCTATTTAGAAGTGATGGCTGCCAAATTCGTTATAAAAAAAGGATGCTCTTTTGGATCTTAAGAATAAAGTAACTACCAATAAAGATGTAAGCATCCATGTAATGGTGTAAGGCTGAATCGCCTGGATGGATATTGAAAAGTTAGCATTTATTAATGAAATACTGAAAGAACGGAATCAAATCGATATTTTACGAGACAATTTGTTGGAAGGTACAGACAAACTCTAGGCACGAGGAAAATATATCTTTCACAGAGACTACGACTAAAACTCTAGACCATGAATACAATATTGTGGTTACTATACAACAGCAGTTAAAGATTTCAATCTCGTACCTAATTCACGGAACCGAATCTTATTAAATCCAATATAGGATTAGTCGAAACTTAAATACAAAAACATAAGCAATCGGGCAAATATACTGGCAAACATTCTTTAAAATTAATTGGCCAAAGTTGGTTATAAAACACAAAATAGTTCAGAAATAATGGGTTGGTTTCTGCTATATCTTAACAACACATTTTATCTATTCGTTTTTCTTCCGCCGCAGCCCATGATTAATAGCAGTTTTTAAAGGAACCAACAATAAGTTGTCACCAAAACGTCAAAATGCAAATAGAGCAAACTTGCCAACAATGACTCGGCCTATGATTCAAGGATCTGAGCCGTTTCCTTAATGTCATAACCGAGTTAATAAAAATAAACACGTTTTCCTTAAAAAATTACCGTAATATAGGGTCTTTCAATAAGGTCGTTCGATTTTGAAATGTAAATAAAAAATGTTCTGTGTGATATATGCACTCAATTTATTTTAAATTTGAAAGTACATTTTATGGTATAAAGTGTGGAATATGAGATCGTTCAAATGCCCCCCCCCCGCGGCTTCGCTTGGAAAACGTATTCTGGAGGCCCATTTTGTGATGACTTTGTCGCATAAATCTGGCTGAATTTGCTAGATGGTGTTCGTTATATTAACTTTGAGGACATCAAGTGTTTGCAAATTATTTGTAATGGACCTGCAATTTAAGGTAGCCCCAAATAAAGTAGTCTAATGTCCTTATATCGCATAATCTCGATGGCCAGTTGACGTCGTCGCCGCGCGAGATAACCCTGCTCTGAAATTTCTGGTTCAAAATGTGTATCGTGCCGTGCGCAGTGTGGCACGTAGCGCCGTCCTGTTGGGACCACATGTCGTCAGTATCCATATCAGGCTTTTAATCCCGTTGAGGCCACAAGAAGTTGCTTAACATCGATCTGTAGGTCACACCGTAATGGACCTACAATTTAAGGTAGACCCCAAAAGTAGTCTAATGGCGTTATATCGCATGATATCGGTGGCTGGTTCACGTCCTCGCCGCGCAAGATGACCCTGCCCTGAAATTTCAGGTGCAAAATGTCTATCGCGGCGTGCGCAATGTGGCACGTAGTGCCATCCTATTGAAAGCCCCTTTCGTCAGTATCCATATCAGTCATATAATCCAGTTTAAGCCACGAGGAGTTGCTTATCATCGATCTGTAGGTCTTACCGTTGAGGGTTATGGCAATCCCATCTTCGTTCTCACAAAAAGACGGACCGCTGATTCCGTTAGACGAAAATCCGCACCACCAAAGAGTGACTCTGTTGGGATACAATTGGTGCTGGTGTATCTCATGTGTATTTTTTTCGTCCTAAATACGTCAATTCTGCTTATGCACAAATCCATTCATCCAAAAATTGGCCTCGTCGTAACGTTAGTCAAATGGAGAACTGAATTTGATAGTAAAATTTTATGATTTGCACTCTTTGTTCAACGCTATAACCTTCCATTGTTACTTGCCAGATAGTACTAAACAGTTCACAGTGAAATTAACAGATGTAGCTTAAACAACATGGCCACTATCGCTTGACAAAACTCGAGCGTCCTTGTTGAAAGACTCTTTATAATGAAGAATATTAAACACCTGCATTATGGGGAAGCGAAAAATATTTTTTTTAAACTATTTTCTCACCAAAAGTTTTTAATGGAGCTATTTGTCATATAAACCCTCTAAAAGGATTTTTTATATAATAATTTTTAAAGGTTTTTCAACGCCATTGAAAATCGAAAATAAAGCGATCTTCTACTAAACTTGGACTTTCGGGGATTATATCTAAAAATAAAATTCAAATTTTGAATTAAAACATTCAAACAAATAATTATTGTATTTTAAAGAACAAATAAACGAAATTTATTAGTAATCGATTAATATTTAGAGGTTTCTCCCTCAATAGCATGTTATAGCGGCGTACGTGACAATTATGTTTCAGTAGTGCCGAGGATCTTGCTGAGACTCGATGTGTGTTTGTGTGTAGCTCTGTCTATTGTCTATTGTTTGATCACATTATTTTATTTGTATTTAAGAAAAGTTATTATAGTTTACAATAAATATTTATACACGTTTTATTATATATCAGAGCTAAATAATATTTAATAAAAAAATTAAACAATATTTAATTATGGCATTTAAACCTAGAACGCGTCATGAAATTGAAAGCCTTTTGTTTGGCGTACCTGCGCCATTAGTGAACGAGTGTTGCCAACATATAAAGATGTTATAAAATATGTTTTGTTTGAGTAAGAAAAGAAAAAGAACCGCAATAGAAAAGACCTGCTAATTAAACAAATTATCACATTAGAAGCGAAAAAGTCAATTTGGAAACGGCATTAATCCTTTGTGTGTTAATAAAGGCAGTCAGAAAAAAAATTTTAAATTATTATTCAAAATATCAGGCTATAATAGAAAATATTAGCATGGAAATTGTGACATCATTTAAACACAAATGTGACAATTTGACAAAGAATGCAGAACAATTGTTTGATATTTCGTGTTGTAAATGCGATAGCTTTGAAAACTGTTCTTGTACCAAAGAAAAGAAGGTGCTGCCATTGGAGCAAATATTTCTGGAAAAGCAACGAACACCTAGGAAAATAGCAATAGGTAATATCGATTAAATTCAATAAAAGAAGAATATTCAGAGCGCAGTTAAGAAGACGCGTGAGTATTGTCTTTTAAAACAACCATCTACTTCGACAGATAATATCGAAGTGATTCTTACTTCATTCAGCATAAAAAGAGAATCTGCTGAGGAGGGTAGCCACTATGAGCTTCCTTCATGCGTGAAACTCAAAGAAGTAAATAAAAAATTTGCATCTAATACTCCATATAAACGAATATAATTGTCAGAATTTGCGTTGACATGTGACCGCACTGGTGTGTCTAATCGAGCTGCTGCTTTAATAACCGGTTCAATCCTTAAGGAATTATCGTCAATTGAAGGCAAAGAAACTTATGTAGTAGTATACAGGTCAAGAGGTTAGAAGAGAGCATGTCAAAGAACGTACTACACTACAACAAGAAATTAGATCGGATAAGCCATTATATTCTATTTATTTTGATTGTAGAAAGTATAGAAGATTTGTTGTTGAGACGATGGATGGAACTCATCACAAGAAGAAGATAATGGAAGGGCACATCTCTATGATAGAATTACTTAGTTTAGAATAAATATCTTGGACACCTGAAAATCAAGACAGGTTCTGCTAAAGCTATATGAGACGCAATATTCTCGAATCTAGAAGCAAATAACATCGCAACTAATAAACTCGTTGCTGTGGGATGCGATGGAACGGCAGGGACTGAATACAGGAACAAAAAGAAGTGTGATCAGAATGTTAAAAGAAAAACTTAATAGACCACTCTATTGTTTTTTTGCCAGCGCTCAGTAAATGAGCTCGCATTGCGCCATCTGCTAACAAATTTGGATTGGAAAACAACGGAGCCTCGTGGATGTGTCGGACCTATAGGAAAACAACTGGATAAATGTGAGACTCTCAATGTTGTCGAATTCAAGCCAATTCTGACTAACCCGACGTCTGGTGACAGAGCAAATCTGAGCACCAATCAAAAGTATCTGTTTGATTTCCTTCTATATATCTCACAAGGTAAATGTTCTGGTGAAATGGCTCGTAAGACTCTTGGAAAAATATCGCATGCACGATGGCTTACAACGGCAAATCAGAAACTTCAATTTTATGTTTTGACTTCCGACCCTTCTGAGATGCTAAAATCCATTGTTTTGATCATCATGAAGGTGTATGCACCATGCTGGTTATAAATAAATGCTAACTCCTCTTTGCTCAACTTTTTCAAGACAATGCAATTACTGCAAGGGATGAACAAACATATTAAAGATATAGTTGCCCCAGTGATTCAAAGGAATTAATATTCTTCTCTGTATGCTGCAAGATAAAAGAAATAATATCCGGGAACTCGCATGGAGAAGAATTATAAAATCACGAAAAGATTATAAAGGGAAAACAATGCGCACTTTCAAGATCCTAGACATAAGCTGACGACTACATTCACCTAATTAATTGGCAGCAGATCGTTATGACTGAACCTCCGCTGACGAAGATGCTCTCTGATAATCAACTTAAAGAATTTATCCGTCAACAACTTAAATTGGATATTTCGAAGTTTCCTTATCACACACAGAAGAGTCACTAGCAGTTTTTGGGGAGGACAAACGAGACGGCTATTTAAGAGTTGAATTGAGTTCAAGAGAAAAATACCCTCATTACTACCAAGGAGGACTTCGTAATGAAAGCTAATAACACTACAATAATTCAACTGCATTGAAAAAATAGATATTGAATAGTAGTGAAAAATTAAATATTCGACTATTAATTGTTTAATTTCTTCTATGTATTTCAAAGTGATGATGATAAAAATCTACAGGTTGCATAGAAACAAACGGAAGAACAGGAAGGAAAAGTTATCGAGTAGTTAATAGATTATTTTTATTCAATAAAATGGAAGTAGAAGTAATGATTGCAAAGTTTGATGGAAATATATTTTTTAAATGTTTTCTAGGAATAATATACCCCGTATAGGAGATGAATCCGAATGTAACAACTTTAAGTTTGGAAGTAAATATATAGAATTTTTTCTGACATTTTTGCTTTTTTTCAAAGTTACACTTGCGTTGAGGAACCTAAAAATATTAATTTAGAAGTCTAAAATTTCAATACAATGGAATTAGATGTTCAGTCCATCAAGAAATCAAAGTGGGAAAATGAATTTCTAAAATATTTGCAACATCTCCCCCTGTTTTCGATCCACTATATCCTAAATTCTATTGTTTTAGTAATAATCAATATTAAATTATAAATTCAACTTTGCACTCATTTTTTAATTAATATCATCGATACCTGAAAACTTAAAAATGGAAATGAAAGGAATAAATATACAGACACTTTATAATTTAACCGGCCTAGCTCGCTTGAGTGAGGCTCGCGTTTACCAGGAATCCAAGTAATTTGGCCAACGGCTCATAGCTTTCTGCATGAGATAATCCAAGGATTATATATGCGAAGGATAAAAAGAGAAAAAGAAACTTAATTAAAAATACTATTTTACCTTTATTCTGCTATTTTAGAACTTGGCGCTAATATTCAACTATTAGATTTGCAATATTAGAGAACTATTTAAGATATTCAAACGCAATGAAAAAATATCATATTTTTCTTTTAGAAAGCCATCGGTCTCCGGAGAAAACCTCCTAAAGGGCAGCTCTTTTGATTTTTATTTCTTCGTTAATTTGTTTTGTTTTTAGTGTTATCTACTCTTTTACATTTTTCAACATTCCTTAAATATAACGTAATATTCTGTTTGCTCTTCAAAACATATATTCAATTGTAAATTATTCCATGGTATGCAACGGATTTATTAATATATAAAAGTTTACCTGTGTATTAGAAAGGTATTGTAGGTCCTTATACATCTTTTATTGCATATCTATACAATAAAAGTTGCTAAATTTTCCAGTTCCTCAATCATTTATATAATGTATAATATTACATACTAAAATATTTAATTCTCAGAATTTTCATTAAATGGTCTAAGCCTTTGATTAAAAAGATATTATCATACTAAAGTAAATATAATTTCTACCATTCGGTCATTATGGAGAGATACTTGAAAATCAATTCGTCCTAGGTTTATCATACATTTAATGTTACGGCCTATATAAAGGAAAACACATCGGAAAGGTTTAGTGGTCGGATGGATTCACGATTTACTAATAATTTACCATCTCTGAAATTCACTGGAGATGAACATGATCTTCTATCCTGAACATTGTCCTCTCCTTTTTTGAAAATCTAATGCAATTTTATGGTACATGTGATCTTATAGTTTGAATGGTGCTTCTGGAAGAACACTAGGTGGCAAAAGAAAAGATAAGCGCTCTTCTTGAGTTCTTGGTCGTTCCCAAGGTAAAACATCCTAAGCATCTTCTTGTACGAGAGTGTATTTCATCTAAGAAAACTGAAGAAATAAACTTTGGCCAAGAACACTGAAATCAACTGAAAATTTTTCCAAAAGGTTGAGGACCAATTGAGAGATAATAACTGTATTTTTCACCTTTATGGAGAAACTTATCTCAAAATAAATACAATAGCATTGCTATAGACCTAAACTAACTAGGCGAACTTGGACCAGGAGTTTACATGAGGTAAACTCAATAGAGAATTTTGAGCGATTGTAAGCAAAATGGTTGTTGATAAATAGAATATATCCAATTGTGTGCCGTTGCCTGTACTTATTTAATAAAGATGGAGCGATAGCAATCAATATATTATCGCAAATATATCCTCAAGCGTGCCAAAATAAATTAAGGTAGTCTTGAAGAACAAAAGACATCATTTGTAAATATTCACTACATGTCTAAATTGGCTCTATTAAATCTAAATCTGGGGTTGGGCTTTAAATGTTTGTGTAATTTACCTTTAAATTATGCCACAAAAATACTTAAACAAAATGCGAAGTTTGGTTATGTCTAAGAATTTTCTTGGGAAAAAGAAATGTAGTAGTCTCAAAAGCTTTAACCATAACATTTGATTCTCACAAGAGGTAAGTAAATTTGTACATTTTTCCCCTTTTATCTTTATTTACTCTTAGGAATGTGCATTATTGATCCCTTGATTTTTCTTTGAGAGGCATAATGCCGCTTTTATTATAACACTGTTGATCTATGTGTTAGTCTTTATCTCTCTACTCTTCCGCTGCATCTTTTACTCTCTCTTTGTTTCCTTGTTTTTCCTATCTTTCCACTTTGATTCTCTTTACAGTGATGTGACAAAATTACATAAACACACGTGTACACACTACACATATAATAATTAAAGATGTATATAAAAATATCTTAAAATTAACTCTAGCTTGTTGAGCCAGAAGGTGAAGGAAGTGAAGCAAAAGCAGAATGGCAGAACTGACCTGGAGAGAAATATTGGACCATTCAGGTCTTACTAGTTCTTGGAGAACAGCGCCCGACTACATAAAGAACCATGTCACAAGTGCATGGAATAAAATCTGGTGATTAGTGCTATAGTTCTTTAAAATTGAAACATCTTCCTTTCAGCGAATTTCCATGAAAATGTGTAGGAGAATGAATGTAAAAATAAATGCTATGGCAAAGGCTCTTACTCATTTACATAAGTGTAACCAGAATTGGATTACTCGAAATAATACGAAGTGCCATTTCATTCTTTAAATATCCTAATAGTCCATTTTATAGATGAATATTTGAATTCAGAGAGCTAATCTAGCGACTGCGATCAAATGCATAGCCGTCATATTGAATGGATAGATAATCATATCTTCTCATATCGTAATTATTTCCACATACTATTCATCATAAATACTTTATAAACACATATATCCAATTCATAAATTACTGTCTCAACCCTAAGGTATCTCCTCTTTATGTCCTTGCAATTGGAAAGATTTTAATTTTCTCTCCTAGTTTATTGAATATACCAGTAATAATTTATCTTATATACACGGCCTTATACATACAAACAAGTCAATTTTCAACTAGTAACTTCCATCAAATACATAGATAGAGCAAGGTTAATATTGGGTTGAGGAATAAGTTCTTGCGGTTTTATCAAATTTATTCATTACAATTAACAATTTTAGAAAAAACTTCATTTTAAAATGATAACAATATGCAATTTAATCAATAATATAGTCTTCGTTGTTATTTACGACTTCTTCCCAACGTTCAACAAGTTTTTCGATGCTTCTGAAATAAAATTGTCTGGATTTTGACTCGAAGAATTTTTCTAACTAGGTTCTTAATTCTACATCAGTATTGAACGAAACGCCGCGCTAATTGTAGGAGACCAATCAAAACAGATGGAAATCCGATGGAGTCAAGTCTGGCGAATATGGAAGATTTAGCAAGATTTCCCAATCAAGCATTTGGATGGCGTATTTTGTCATATTGGCAATGTAAGGACGAGCATTGTCGTGTCGCAGAAAGACTCCATAACGTTGATGAGGTCGCTATTCACGAATAGCTTCGGCGAGTCGATACATTTATTGAACGTAGAGTTCTCATTGACAATCTCGTTGTTCACAAGGAGCTCATAAAGAATCATACCTTCACAATCTCACCACACGCACAGTATCGTCTTTCGTGGATGGAGTCATTTCTTTAATCGCGGAAGTGTTTTTTTATTAGAGTTATGCCATTGTTTTCGATGGTTTATGTTGACATAAACACACAACCTTTCGTCGCCAGTTATGATGCGGTGAAGAAATCTGTCATTATATCCATTAGTAGCCTTGTGACGAGCATGTAAACCTGCGGCAATCTTGGAGCTTTGAAGTTTGTTGCTTTCGCTCAAAGCGTGCGGAACCTATGCATCGAGGTTTGAACTTTTCCCATCGAATAATGGTGATTCACTACAGTTTTCTCATCACACGCCAATTGTAGAACCAATTCTTTAGTCGATTGACGAGGATTTTCATGAAGAAGGTCATTCAATCGATTTTCATCCAACTTAATGGGGCGACCAGAATGTTCTTCGTCATTAAGATTGAAATGAACGTTTTTGAAACGTGAAAACCACCATTGAGCTCACCTTTCTGATAAAGCATTTTCTCCGTACAAAACATAAATATCGCGACGAGCTTTTGCTGCGTTTGCATTGTTCCCGTTTCGATTGAAAATGAATAACAACAAGTGTCGAAAATGCGTCTTTCTTTCAACTTGACATTCTATTTTGAGGGTACAGAACAAAAATTAAATTAACAACTTTTAAATAAACCGCAATGGCTTATTACTCAACTTCAAGACGTATCCCTAGCAAAAGCGTAATAGTCTACGTTGTTACGAGACGTAGCCTAGCCTTTGCAAATTTTGCTCTCATTATTTATTATTGTTTCCTTATATGCGCACAAATCAGGTCAAAAATTTAAATTAACACAACATTAAAAAAAACGCAAGAACATTTTCCTCAACTTAATAACTAAATATCCTATGCATATTCTCTAGATAATATGTGCGACTATTTCACTATCTGATACAAGTATTAAATGTAGGATAAAAATTTCGCTTTTCAATTTTCTCTTTCCGCATTAACTCATATTTACTCTTTTAAATTTAAATTATCTTTGGGATGAGTAAAAAACATTCCTTAGATAGCTGAAGCAAAGATAATAAATACATTCCTGATGGAAGATGAATATCGGTGGCTTCTTTGATTGTGTAATAATACACGAATATTTTCGTTCTAAAAAATCAAGGCGTTCAAATTTTATCTAATACCTAATCCAAAGGATAAAACAGCTTTTCCCTGAATAAAATAGCTTAACTTAGTAAAATTGTTATTTGAAAAACATACATATTAATCAGAAGAATAAACTCAATACAACATTTCGTGGCAGATGGCTATGGGAGTTTAGAGGATAAGGGAGAAAGAAGGGTAGTATTTTGTTTGGCCAAAAGTGAACGAAAAAGTAACTAATTAAAGGAAAACAAGGACATGACCGGCAACTTGGTTGGATTGAGTGATATGAATAGTTAAACCTTTTACACATTTAAATTCGAATGAGAATGATTATTGTATTCACGTTTTCGTTCAGGATCATTGAGAAAGTGGTAGAAGCTCAGTTCGCCAATGATTCTTAAAACGAAAATTCTTATGGTTTTCATCGTTCTCCTACAGGCTCTGCCAGGGAAACCATTTCTTTAGTTGTTGTACCATCCTGCATTTCCATTGAATGTTCATGGTATTTTCAATGTAATCATTTTCCTACTACATCTCTCCCACTACTTCTTTTTAATATATTTTATCCACATATGTGCCTACCCATCGCAGTTGGTTACATTTATTTGCTTACACATGTGTTTCATACATTAATTTGAATATTTTATTGGTCGTGTTCGAAAGAGCACACACTCCTCTCTTTCTTCACAGGTTCCCTAATGCCTCTTTTATGCAACGAGCCTAACGAAACGTTTAGAAGAAAAAAAGTGAAAAGTTTGTTACATTTTTTATTCAACGTTCTATAACAAACTCAGGAAAAAGAAAATTCAGACGCTCATTTAGAATTCTTACAACACCCGTCTAGTTTTTTTAGATATGTTGAGCGGACTTACTTTTATGTCCAAACAAAAGGATGATTTGGAAAGATTAATGCTATCAAGACCATTAGGATTCCTAAAAGACACCTTTTTTATTTAGTGTTCCTAGGTTCATGCTAAAACACACATTCACGTCTCCCAATTTACTTCATCTCCCAGTCAAATATATTTGGGATAAAAAGCTTAATCCATTTTGGCTTCGTATATATATATATATATATATATTTTTATATATATATATATATATATATATATATATATATATATTTAAATAAATAAATAAATTTACAAAGAAATATTTTTCTTCACATCTTACAAAAGAGGAGAGCCATTTTAGGAGATGATAGATAGAGTAAATATATCTAATCACACACGCAGGAAAATGTGCTCTAACCAAGACATGTAACCAGCTTTTGTCAATAATTGAAGAGCCAAATAACAGCGCTTTTCTATAGACCTCATAATATTCAGATGGTCATAATTAGATCTTGCACAAAAAGGGCTATTTTGCAAAGAATGTTTGAGTCTCAGACAAATTCATTGCAGTAAACAATATATTGCTCTATCGGAATGCAATTAAAGAGGAATCCTGCCTATAATATAGAAAGAAAAAAATAAATTTCCTTTTGTTTTTATAGCTGAACGAATACATATCTTGTTTGAGAGAATGAATAAATATTTGGCGTGTTTTAGCCGAAAAGAAATTAATAGTTTGAGGGATTCAGCAAAATTTACAAGATAATAAATTTAAATTGGGAAGTTGCAAGGAATTAAGGATTTTGGATGGGCTCCATTCAGCTAAATCATCCCCAAATATATTATTTTTTTTAAATTTAAATATTTAAAAGTTGACTTTTTCATTGTTTCAAATGAATAATGAATTTCAATAGTAAGATTATGTAAAAGAGTGCTATTTATGTCAGTTAAATTATTTATTTACTCTACCCCTCCTGACGATAGTCTTAAATCTGATCTTGTAGAAACATGACATTTAATTTAATAATATAGAAAAATTAGATTGATTTTTGGAAGATATGGTTTTCATATTTTCCTATTAGCTGCTCTTAGTTCCAATAAGGTTTGATATATCGAATATCCAAGCGAGACATTTAAAAAATCTTATGACTTTATTGATCGTGGTTTCTAAACAAATTTAAATGGAAGATATAAAAACGAAACCTAATGTAAATTTTTCTTTAACTATAAATGGCAACTTTACAACCACATAAAAATATAACGACCCATTCAATATATGGATTATGGTAAGAAATTGAATAGATAAATTGTGATTTTACAATGGAAAGTCAACTTAATAACGGGATTTAGATCATATCTAATTTTTTTCTAGTTTGAATATGCCAAAGAAGAGTTTTATATCGTAAAATGTATTTCAGCTAATACCTGAAGTAAGACGTACCAGTCTTTCATTAAATTAGTATAAACTGCTGCTGGTACATGTTTGGTTTCACTGACCCTAGTCTCATTCCTTGCTGCTATTGGTGAAAATAATATAACTTTGCTTCACTCTAGCTGAAAAAGTTCGGCTGCCATGTTTCCTAAACATATGTATACTTAAATAATATCATCTAGGAATATTTTCTTTGAGTAATGTCGAACGCAGAAGGAACTCAATGTTCTGATTTTGATGAAGTTAATACACATCAGTGTAGTTAGATGCTGCCACGATTTCTGAATCGAGTTGACCTCATGATGCTGGAGTGGACGATAAATAAATTTCTACATATACTGAATGTTCGTCCTGGGAAAAAGATGCCTACAACGAGATCAACTGGCTCGTAAAACTGCTAAAAAATTATATATTCCTTTGCATATACTGTATAGGTAGGATCAAAACTAGGCCCAAGAACAAGAAGGGTCAATATCAAAAGGTTAGGTTTTGAGAAAAACGCATTTTAATGATTTAACGCTCTACTGAAAATCAGCTACTAACAGCTGTAGTCTGTTCAATTTTTCAATAAAAATATCAACTTAAATCTATAATTTGACAGCTTTTTACAAACATAATAGTGCTGCTTTGCATTCCAAAAAAATTTAAAGCAAGTAATATTTGGAGCCCATTTTCTTCGTATGTTACTAAAGAAAAACCTATTTAGTGATACTGAGACTGCAACAGTACCATCTGTTTCAATGAGTACAGTATCCATATCATATTTCCAATAGACTTAATTACAAAGTCATCAAAATACCAACTTATCGCAATACAACCTCAGGATCATCATTAATATAATCATCATCATCTAGATGATCTTCTGTCTGTCTGCTCCTGTAGAAGGGCCTACTTCCTTCAGAAATAAGTGGAAGGGGAATCGTCAAGTCCTTTAGCTTCTTTGTGTGAGTTTAATTGGTTTGTTTTCTAGCTGGAAGAGTGTCCAGTTTGATGTTCTTCCCTTTCTTTTTTTCTTTAAGTCTAAGTTCTGTAGTGAGGCAACTTGATTAAAGGATATGAAGCATATGAATTTTTTCAGTTTCCTCTGGAGAGTATTTCATAGCATTCATCTTCATCCATTTATTGGCTGTCCCATTGTGTCTTTGTGACGATTCACCAGACGGCCATCATGCATATACAAGATCTTTGAGGTCTTGAAGTCATTTGATTGCATTTCTGTGACCTGTATCTTGTTATTTCTGTAGATAGCTCTAACTGTTGTGATCCAGTCCCTTAGGTCGTTAATAATGTTTTTAGTAGATGCTGATGATATTTCCGATGGGATAACTTTCTATAGGGAAGCACTTTGAAGATCATGATGAATAATAATGGCAATTTTATAATCGTAACTGTGATTTGAAGTCAAAATACCAAATATGGGTCGGTTTAATTTTTTGGGGGGGTAATCCTAGAAGGAAACCAGAAATTTCAGCTATTTTAGAGGGCAATTCAAGTATATTAAAGTCATTTTGTGTAGAGAATGTATTAAGGTTATTGAAATAACCGTCTCTTTGAAGCATATAGGGGAGCCAGCATTAAAGCAGCAAGCGTAATGCCTTGAGAAATATAGAACTTGGTTCAATGTATAAAATAAATATTGATAGAGAACGGAAGGTAGTCAGTTGAAATGAGAATACTTTCAGATCTGTGCGGGAGGTAAATTAATTAATGAAAGAAACTTGAATATCTAATGTGAGAGATTATAGGTCGCCAAATATGGGGTCGCCAGTTATAGGTTTGGTGTAAGTAGGCCTTGTTTTGATTGCAAGGCGATCCTATAAGGGTTTGGTGAAGTGGTTTGCTTACAGGTTTCTTGACGTACGTTTCGAGGAGGGTTAAACGATCAAGGTTTGTGAGTAAAAGGCTCCTTTGTGAATAAATTAAACACTTGTATTTTTAGACCACTTTGAAATGTTTCCCCTCAAGGTAAAGATTTAATTTAAGAAAACGGAATATATTAAATCGGGTTATAATGGCAAGAGCAAGAATAATGGAGATTCGCAGAGCGGTGAATTAAGAGTCTAATAATTTATATATAATGGACGTACGTTCCCAGGAGGATTAAACAATCTAGGTTTGTAAGTAAAAGGCTCCTTTGTGTATTAATTAAACACTTGTATTTTCAGACCACTTTGAAATGTTTACACTTAAGGTAAAGATCTAATTTGAGCAACGGAATATATTAAATCGAGTTGTAATGGCAAGAACAAGAATAATGGAGATTCGCAGAGTGGTGAATTAAGAGTCTAATAATTTATAAATGAAAGCGTCAATATTAATCTATAATAATAGTAATTATGATAATGACCTTTGAATGAAAATGTTCTCTAATTTATACCGGGCATCAGATTGGATGTAACGCGTATCTCCGCCTTCCTTCGTTCGCAGAGGCGGTGCTTAGCTACCTGCCAGCCTAGTGGAGCCTGTGATTGGTTGGTGTCTAACCTGTAATTAGCTTAACTTATCCACTTCGTATCTTAATTTGGGGTTCTCTCCCCTGCAAGTTTATCACTGAGACTCCAGTTGCTTAAAGATGCCCTTAATCAATTTTACATTAAGAAGAAACATCTTTTGTCGCCGGTTCTGTGCCCATGCCAGATAGCTATAATTAGTCTGTTTTCCTATCTGCTTTCACGTTTAGGTGTAATAGGCTTAATGGTAGTAGGTTCTCCATCCACATACTCTAACTAGATTCCGCTAGTTCACAAACTCTCTGCAAACGACCCTCTTTTATTGCTCCTACCATTTCTTCTTTGATACCTCGATCTGGCAAAATGTACGAGGGGTGGTCAATAAGTTTTGCGAATCGGTAGGGCAAAACAGAGGAAGGGGGATGGCTTATGTGGGGTGTTAGGACAAGTTATGATGAGTCAGGACCTGCAGCCACACGCTCCTGCCTCGTCTATTTAAGAAGCAGTACCTGATCGCAGATCGTAAGTCGAAAATTTTTAAACAATGGAGAAGGTTGAGCACCGCGCAGTGATCAAATCTTTTACCAAGGAAGGCAAGAATGCAAAAGAGATCCATCAACGCATGGTTGCAGTGTACACCGACACCGCCCCTTCCTATGCAACCATTGCTCGTCGGAATAGGGAGTTCCGCCATGGTTGTGAGTCCCTTGAATATGAATCCCGCCTAGGACGCCGGTCAGACGTGACCAACGAGGACAATGTGGCTGGTTTGGAGAGGATGATACTTGAAAATTGACGGGTGAAGGTCGAAGAAATCAAGCGAGAACATGGAATATCACATGGAAGTGTTAAAAACATACCTACGACAATTTGGCCATTACCAAGGCATCTGATCGTTGGGTCCTTAGAAACTTCACGCCCAATAATCGACTTTAAATGCCACCAAAGTCCACAAGGCCAGAGTAACACAAGCTGCGCTGCGCGAGTGCGGATTCGGGGAGCTCAGCCATACCTCTACAGTCCAGATCTGGCCCCTAGCGACTAATTTTTATTACGCGAGCTCAAAGCTGCACTGTGTGGACGCCGGTTTGAGGACGATGAAGATATCCAGCTCGTTGTCTAGGAGTGGATTGAACAGCAGAGGGAGATTTCTGGTTGTCGGGAATTCGAAGCCTCAGGGACAAGTGGCGCAAGTGTATTGAAGTCGAGGGTAGTTATATTGAAAAATAATAAAACTCTTTTCTCATATCTCGTTTCCTTAAATCCGAATTTCAAAACTTATTGACCACCCCTCGTATATTTGTCCTTCTCTCTCTCTCTCTATTTCCTGGTGTGTGTGCAGTCATTGCACACTACATACCTCCCGTTTTAGCTTAACTGAGTTCGTAGGAAAGGAAAAAAATTGCATCCTATGAGAGAGTTACTACTTATATCTATATACAATTGGTATCTAACATCAAAGTTACCATGTTTAATACATATATATACGAGTGATAGTCAATAAGTTTTGCGAAACGGTAGGGCAAAACAGAGGAAGGGTGATGGCAGTTTGGGGAGGTGTTAGGACAAGTTATGACAAGTCAGGACCAGCAACCGCATGATCCTGCCTCGTCTATTTAAGAAGCAGTACCTGATCGCAGATCGTCAGTCGCAAATTTTTAAACAATAGAGAAGGTTGAGCACCGCGCAGTGATCAAATCTTTTACCAAGGAAGGCAAGAATGCAAAAGAGATCCATCAACGCATGGTTGCAGTGCTTCTCGACACCGCCTCTTCCTATGCAACCATTGCTCGTCGGAATAGGGAGTTCCGCCATGGTCGTGAGTCCCTTGAAGATGACCCCCGTCCAGGATGCCCGTAAGACGTGACCAACGAGGACAATGTAACCCGTGTGGAGAGGATGATCCTTGAAAATCGAAGGGTGAAGGTAGAGGAAATGGAGCGAGGACTTGGAATATCACATTAAAGTGTTATCAACATCACTAAGACAATTTGGCCATGACCAAGGTCTCTACCCGTTGCGTCCCTAAAAACCTCGGGTCCGATGATCGACTTAAATGTCGAGTTACACAAGCTGCGCTGCGCGAGTCCGGATTCGGGGAGCTCAACCATCCTCCCTACAGTCCAGATCTGGCCCCTAGCGACTACTTTTTATTACGCTAGCTCAACGCTGAACTGCGTGGACGCCAGTTTTGGGACGATGAAGATTTTCAGCTCGCCTTCCAGGAGTGGATTGAACAACAGTTGGGAGATTTCTGGTTGTTGGGAATTCGAAGCCTCAGGGACAAGTGCATTGAAGTCGAGGGTACCTATATTGAATAATAATAAATCACTTTTCCTCATATTTCGTTTCCTTATATCCGAATTGCAAAACTTATTGACCGCCCCTCGTATATATATATATAAGCCATTATACAATGATAGCAATTAACAATGTCGCATGTACATTTATACAGTTTGCAAAGTTCAATTATATTTGTACATTGGGTTTTTTGTAAATGAAACCAGTCAACCTGATTGTGTTTTCACAATTTTTCTCCGAGATTCCTTCACTTCCAATGAAGCGTTACATGGTGAGGATTTGGTGTTGCTTTCTCCTGTTGTCTTTACTTCTTAAGGTGTTTAAAAACCGAATTGCTCATAAAACACCCGTCACCTTGGGCAACGCTGGGTGGTGAAAGGCCTGCCCACGTGGGTTGCAGGCAATTTTGCCAGTTTTAACCTGTCAATGGAGACAGTGTCCCTCCTGCCGTTCGGGATTCTAGTTTGAAGACCTTGGGACAACGTTCAATCACTGTAAAGGAGGTCGCATAGGGCGCCTCGAAAGGCTTTCGAACGCTATCTATTCTAACCCACACATGTGACACGTCTGGCGGAAATTGTGGCATGAAAGTTTTAGACACCGAGTGAAGGTTATCTGATAAAATTTGGATGCGTGGTATCGGATATCTGTCGGGCTTTGGGAGCGCATTCAGCGCCTGGAAGTCTCCAAAATCCTGTAACCTCCGCGTGACTTCTTCGGCACTAAATGTATTGGCAAGACCCATGTTGATTTCGAGGGACGGATGATCCCTTCCTTTGATATTTACTCAATTCTGATCTTTACTACTATAAGCTTTCCTGCCAACAAAGGTCTTTGTTGTGCAAACGTCAGCGGCGCACTGCCAATGTCATTGGTGTGTTCTACTGAGTGCGGCAGGGAAGGTGATGGCTGAGCGGAGGCGGGACCATACAGAGTCCCAAACTTTTCCACAATCGGACGATACGGGTTGTGGGGGGAAGGAGTACGTTACGGAGGTCACCAGTTATCAGTGCAACTGAACGCTTCTCGGAGATTTTCACGGGTGTGACAACCTTTGTTTGCCGGTTCAGTAGTTTGCTGCGCGCACAATCCAACAAGACAGCGAAATGCCTCAGGAAATCGATTCCCAACATTGGAGGGGTGGTATCGGCGACTACGAACGACCACCTAAATGATTACCTGAGACTTGTGATTGCAATATACGTGTGCAACTCCCCGTGCACCTTAATTTTTCCACCATTCGCCGTGGAAATGTTGAGTTGTGAATCACGCACTTCACTTACTGCATCAATTTGCCGGTACGATGGACACACTCACCCTTGTATCTATTAAAATTTCGTATTTTTGATTCAATATTTTAGCGGCGATCGTGAACACAGAAGGCACGCTAGCTATGTCATGCCTCGTTAGTTTGCCGCCGGAAGCGGCGAAGATGGCCTAGAGGAAGGGTTCCTTCGCAAAGTCTTACCTCTCTTTGGCTACCTGTCCCAGAGTTTACAAGTGTTTGCCTTTTCACCAAAATAAATATGAGCGCGAAACACCATAGGTTTTTTCTCCCTTCTAAATTGCCGTAAGCCTACGGGGATATTATGCTTATAGCTAGTTATTACGCCCTAACCACAATGAATTCGCGGCATTATTCACACTATCTCTATATCCACAATTATTATCTGCACGATCATTAAATGCATATTTATTAGATTCACGTTTAATAAATGCAATATTATTAAAATTACCATTATTATATGCACTATCAATTGGCACAGAGGAATCAGATGCGAAAACTACACTGCATTCCCTCAATTACCCACTCGCGTTTACACTCAGGCATTGCGATTTGTCGAAAATAATCAGTTCATCCGATAATTTACCTAGCTGGGCCAAGGTTAGGTCTTTTTGAGATGTAATTACAGGCGCTATGCTCGGCGACAAGGACTGAACAAATTTATGTCGCACTAAATCTTCACCGACTACTACCTGAAGTGATCTCCCCTTAGTTCTTCCTTTTCAGTGAGGGCCGACCGATAAGTGGGGAAGACGCTATGAGTTTGTCGAAAAGTTCGGGCTTGCTCTTTTCGAAAAGCCCAATGACTTCCCTCTTCAGGTTATTGTAGTTTTGTCCTTCAAAAATATCCTCTGGCAGTCGATTGCCAGCCTCCGTTGGCAGTGACGCTAAGATTTGATAAAATTTTGCCTCGTTCTTCTTTATTCCGTAGTTGTGGAACTGAGCTTGAATTATGAGGAACCAGCCAGTGACCACTGATTCGTGAAACATAGGTAGTTTTATGCTTACCCGCATTCGCGAAGGGTCATTCTTGTCTTGCTTGCAGGTTGTCTGTGCTTTCCATCTACTTTATTTTGTGTTTGCTGTTCTTTCTTCTTTGTTCGGTTTCGGAGGCTAAGGTTGCTAGCCAGTTATTGAAGTTCAAATGCAAAAGGTCGCCAATTATGAGTCGCCAAATATTAGGTTGCCAGTTATAGGTTTGGAGTAAGTAGGCGTTGTTTTGATTGCAAGGCGATCTTATAAGGGATTGGTAAATTGGCTTGCTTACTGGTTTCTTGACGTATGGTCGGTGGGGTATTACCCATCAAGGTTTGTAAGTAAAAGGCTTCTTTGTGCAAGGAATCAAACAGTTGTATATTCATACCACTTTTAAAAGTTTAAATTTATGGTAAATATTTAATTTGCGCAACGGAACATTTTAAATCGGGTTATAATGGCAAGAGCAAGAAAAATGGAAATTCGCAGATCGGTGATTTAATAGTCTAATAATCAATCAATGAATGCAGTAATAATAATCTATAATAATAATATTAATTATAATAATGATCTCGGAATAAAAATGTTCTCTTATTTACACCAGGCATCATTTTGGAGGCGACGATTAGCTCTGCCTTCCTTTGGCCACTGCCGAAGGGGTTCTTAGCTATCTGTTTCCCCAAGCGGAGCCTGTGATTGGCTGAAATTCTCCACTTTGTATCCTAATTTGGGGTTCTCCCCCTCCCTGCGTGTTCATTACAGAGACTCCACTTGCTGATAGTTAAGATGCCCTTTATCAAATTTTACATTAAGGCGAAACATCTTTTGTCGCCACTTCTGTCCACATTCTAGTCAGCTCTAATTAATCGGTTTGCTTATCTGCTTTCACACTTGGGTGCAATAGTCTTAATGGTAGTTGGGTCTCCCTCCAGATATTCTAATCAGATTTCGCTGGTTCACAAACTGTCTTCAAACGAAAACGACGTTCTGTAATTGCTCCTACCATTTCATCTTTGACACTTTGACCTGATAAAATGTATATTTTTCCTTCTCTCTCTCTCTCTCTCTCTATCTCTGTCTCTTTATGTCTCTTTCTTTCTTTGTGTATGTGCAGTCCTTCGTTACCCAAAGATCCTAAAAGTATTTGTACTTTTACCTGTTTTTTTCTTTTTACAATAAAGGATTGCATATTAAGATTGCCTGGTAAATCCGGGAAGATAGTCTTACAATTATGTCGATGTTAAATTACTAAATATATAACGATAAACTTTAGATAGGTAATAAATATTTTGCCTTACTACTAGTACAGATTAATTATGTATTATTGTCATGAATAGATGTTGTTTATTTGACGCACCTTCTAAACAATCCTGTAATAATTACCAACAAAACAAACGAATACAGTAAAATATAATTATATATTGCGGAAAGAGGAGCGGCTTCGTCACTCCTTACAGGAAGGCTTGCGCTTTGCAGGCAGACCTTTGTTTTTTGGCCTACGGCCTTTTTGGCTCTAGTAATGAGATTTTGGTCTAAAATAATTAAAAAACTTTTCATTATTTATAACAATTTATTCTTTGTTTTTTTTTTTCAAATCTATGGTTATTTTCTATGCTTAAAATTAAGAAAGTTTTAATTATTGGAATTAATTTTATATAGGAAAAAATTTTCAAAATTTGCTTTTGTATACAAAAATAGCCCACCCTTAATTTTAGTGCATTTTCTTTTTTGGCTATTATTTTTAAATTCTAAAACAATCGATAATTATATTAATTTTTTAAAATTTTATAAATAACATAGATAGAGTTGCAAATTTTCGAAAAACCTTCCTTAATTTAACAAAAAATTTAGGTAAATCTCTTGGAATATCTCTCTTTTCCCATCCTTTTTCTTTAAAAAAATTACAAAACACTGAAATTAAGCCTATAATTTCAAAAAGGTTAATTATTATAATTTGGAACGATAATATTACAATGTCTTTCCAAGTCACACTTGAACTAATGGAATTTGTTTTGAATCAAACTATTCCAAAAATTACTTACTAAACGTCTTGGTCTCCAGCTCGTGTCCGAACATGGTGTTCGTCGTCAGTGTTCTGTTCTTCTTTAGGCAAAATAACATGCCAGAGAGAAAACAAAGACGAATGCTATTCGATGATGAATTTGTTGG
The DNA here is from genome assembly GCA_963969495.1 of Ceratothoa steindachneri. Classification (NCBI taxonomy): domain Eukaryota; kingdom Metazoa; phylum Arthropoda; class Malacostraca; order Isopoda; family Cymothoidae; genus Ceratothoa; species Ceratothoa steindachneri. The sequence goes on along the minus strand of OZ018331.1, from coordinate 55,730,197 downwards.
GGCGATCGTGGTTGGGCGACTTGGCCAGTAACGCGTCCACTACCGCTCAAAAACATTGAGACATGCGGTTTTTATTGTTTTTATGCTTAACTGTCTAGCTGCGCTACTTATTAAAAGCTTTGGCTTAGGCGATGATAATTATCGATAATATATCAAAATACAATGCTTCTTTTTTACTTTTCTCGACTATAACCTCAACAAAGATAAACGTAACACTGGAATGTAGTAATCACCACAAGATAAGTATAATGAACCAAATAAAAAAGATAATTTTAAGCATTAAAATGAAGAGAATAGATAATAAAGTGAGAGATGAGGTATCCTTGGAGCAATAAGTCTTCTTAAAAGGCAAGGGAACAACTAATTTGATATTAGTGATGAAATCAATTTTGACAAGAATGATAAAAAAGAAAGCAATGTGTTCCTTTGTTTTATTAACTATGAACAGGCTTTCGATAAAAAAAAGCATGAAGAACTAATCAGAAAGCTGGGAGGGCATAGAGAGAAAACAGTGTATCAGACCATAATGAGATGAGTACGTTAGGGATGTTTTATGTCTCCTGATCTGTTTAACCTATATTGGTAGGTGATATTAATAGGGCTGCAAGGACTTGAACGAGTCAAGATAGGATGTTCTAATATCAACCATATTAGATACGCTTATGACACAGTGTTGGTGGTGAACTCTGTAGAGAGGTTGCCACATTTGTTGGATGTGACGGTGAGGGCGAGAAAAAGGGTGGAAGATCAAAATGGACAAGAACAAAGTGTTGGTGGCATCTAAGACGAATACACCTAGAGTCAGAATTGAGACAAGAGGAAGAAGAATAGAGTAGGTGAAAAAATTTCGTATATAGGGAGTTTGATAGCGGAAGAATGCAGATGTAAAACGGAAATTAGACCGAGAATTGCCATAGTATAGAGTGAATTAACAATGATGAAAGCATATATGGCAAAATGCAAGTTGTCTACTGAAATTAGAAAGTGAGCAGCAAAAACTTTTGTGAGGTTAATATTGTTGTATGGATGTGGGACTTGGACGGTGAACATGGAAATTTAAGAAAAGCTGAAAGCAGCTGAAACGTGGTTATGGACGAGAATTCTGAAGGTAATATGGACAACAAGACGAACTAATGAGGAGGAGCTAAGGCAGATAGGAATGAAGAGGAAAATGATGAAAACAATAAAAAGATGACCAATTAAATTTCTCGGCCTATTGATGATGAAAAATGAGATGGAGGCCGTGGTGCTGACTGGGATGGTGCAAGGACGAAGAGCAAGAGGACGACAAAGGGAGAAATTTATGGACGTGTAACGAGAGTGTCAAGGGGACTTTTTAAGCCTGCAGAGTTGTTGCAGCTAACCAGAGACAGCATCAGGTGGCGCTTCCTGGTTGCTGAGATCCAGGTGGACATGGCACGTTGGTAGGGAAACCAAACAATTACAAAAGGTGTGATGTATCAGGAGAACTCCGACTTTATTATACAGCCCTCACTCTGTTTTACTTTCGACAAGATCATCTTTGTAAAAATTGCTGTTTTATTTCAAATTAACGAGTTTGCTTACTTGATAAAGGAAATCCATCGAGGTCGTGATGACGCATGCTCTGTGCTTGTTGAAGGCATCAAACATGCACGAGGTGTAAACGGGTGGGAATGTGTACAGTCTTCGAATCCGTATGTTGGCCTAGGGAAAAAGAGCCCTGGTGGCTGGAGGATCTCGAGACGAACAGGCCTTGACCTCGGCAGCAGGAAGCCGCCGAGACAACAGGCTGTTGGTGCTCGCCTATAGGCTGTCCCGATCTTGGCTTGTGATCGAGGAATCCTTCCTCTACCGTTTGCCTAAAATCACCGAACTCAAAAGGCAGTGGGTGGGAAAGGGGGCAGTGGTTGATAGGGACAACGATGGGTCTGCGCACCGTACCTCTGGGGACTACTGCTGTTCCGAGATCCCCTCTTGATTTAGTCTGGGGCTATAAGACACCCAGCTACCGTGTGTGACCACGAGGAAGCAGAGTAAGATTCTTGGTAATGGAGAGGCTATGTGTTGGACAGATATGGATAATTCACTCGGCTTCTTTTTCATCACAAGGGCTAGTCAGCTGCAAAAGCTGCAAACCAGAAGGTAAGCAAAGCAGGCACTTAACACCAAAGCATGCTACTGCACTAGATGCAACACACAACCCTGTGCAGTAACGCATACACACACACGAGTATTTATGGACGTATAACTCATATTAATCCTTTAAATTCGCTATGGTAATTTGTCCGAGTGCCTATTTTCGAATCATGAACAAATTTGAAATCATAAAACAAATCCTGTTAAGTTCGTTTAATATTCTTAAAATTATGTCTATGTAAATTATAATTATATAACGATTTACGGTAAAACGGTAAAGTATATATGTTTTATTTACTACAGCGCATTAATTATTTTAAAGAATAATTATTGTTTATCTGACCTACTTTTTTACAATTCAGTAATAAATATTTATTTTTCCATATTTTTCTTTTCCTGCACTAAATCTCCTCTCATCTAGATAATAAAATAACCGTGAGTAGATGGTAGGGTCTTTGCGTAATACTAATTCCCTAAAAACTTCAGTTTCCTTCCCTAAACCCGGCGCAAATTTCTTTAATACATAATGATATGAATTTTGATACCCAATGAGTGGAGTCACCCATTCCCCTAAAAAGTTGTAGCAACCTTACAACGAGAAATTTCATGTCACTATTTTCGCCATTCTTAAAATCATTATTACTACTTATTGTTCAGCCGAAACTTTAAATGTAGAAATCATTCAAGAAGATGTCTGCTGATTTACTCATTGCTCAAATCAGTTACTGGATCCATCTTTGATTCCCCAAAAGTTCTGCTACTTATGGCCCAATAGACAAAGGAATCATCTCTAGATTTGTTTTGCTAGAAGATTTTTCATAATTATTCCGCACTAAGTCGTCCGAAACGATGATTCAATATCTTAGCTACATCTTAGAGAACAAAACTTTTAAATAGCATTTATTCCACTACCGTTTCTCTTGTGTGTACCTTTAGTTTCTTATTCTATTGTTTATTAAATCTCTTATGATCCATTTTCTACTAATTTGAATGTACAATATTGATATTCATTGCATTTATTTACATTGTTTCTGGCAGTAGCCCTAGTTATTATTTTTCGCTTTATCAAATTTGTTTTGGGGAACAAAATCTTTAGCATTTATAATTTATTTCAGTAAATCGTGCAGAGGTATTATATATTATAATCATAAAATTGTCTAAGCATTTCCATTTTTCAATCAGGATTAGAATAAATCGGCTTCCATCCTTAGCCATTAGTTTCATTATTTGACGGCATAAAATAATGGGTTACTGATCAAGGGGAAGAGAGTCAAATACGCTGTGCGCATAGGAAGTCAGTCCCTCGGCATATCCCGTGAGACAGGTAGTAGAGTGCTAGTAATGGATGCAAGGGCCGACTTATACAGAATACAAATAAAGCAGACCATTACAGCCTTAGACAATGAGCAGAGAAAGGCTATTGTCGTCCGGATACTGGAAAAGATTAAGGAGACCCCAACTTTCCCTAACCACCTTAGGACCTCAGATGAAGCTCACGTCCATCTTGAAGGAAAAGGAAACTCGAGATAAATGCCTTCCGGGGGACCTTCAGACCAAATGAGGTAGCCACCAAGCCCCTACACTTCCCTAAGTGCATGGTATGTACTGCAATGACAGCCAGAGGCATCCTTTGACTATACTTCTCCGAGGAATGTGTAGCAACAGTGATAGTGACCAAGGAGCGGTATGTTGAGTTCCTCAAAACCTTTAAAAAGGAGCTGCAAACCTAGTTTGCATCGCGTCTGGGGCAGTTTTTGTTCCAGAACTTGGACCTCAAACCTGTCTCGAGATTGTCTGAAAGAGATATTTGATGGACGTGTGATCAGTCTCAAGACTGATTTTGAGTAAGCACCTCAAAGCACAGACCTTAGCCCCCCAGCTTTCTTTCTCTGCGGCTACCTTAAAGACAGTTTACACAGGGAGACCCAGGACCATTATGAAACTCAAGGAATCCATCAGTGAGGAGATCGGAGCTATTAGTCGATAGTTTGCAAGGACGTCATGGGCAATTTTGTGATGCGCCTCATAAAATGCACAAAGGTAAATTTCAAGAAACATGATCTGCTCACCAAAAAGTCGCGTGCTGTCACATATTCTGATTTATGAACTTACGACCGACTAAGGTTTTAATAATTCCAGGACTAACCTTCGGACGACCTTGAAAAGTTCTATCGTTCGAAAGAGAATGTAAAACAACATAAGAATTTCAAATTTCGTTAGAATCGGCCAAATAGTTATGATGTTATTACCAAAACAAAATAATTTCCAGGCTAACCTGGGGAGGCTTTGGGAATCCTATTGATCGAAATAGAATGTAAAACAATATAAGGCTCTAAAACTTCGGTCGATTCTGCCAAATAGTTATGATGTTGTAGAATAAACAATATAATTCCCGAAATAACCTTAAGGATACTTTGGAAATTATAACATTCGAAGGAGGAGGTAAAGCAACATTAGGGTTTCCAATTTTGTTAGAATCGGACGAATATTTAAGATGTTATTGCAAAAAACAAAATAATTCCCCGGCTAATTTTGGGTGTACTTTGGCAATTATATCATTCGAAAGAATGTAAAACAACACATGGGTTTCAAATTACGTTAGAATATGTCAATAGTTAAGTTATTTTCAAATATTCCCTGGCTTACTTTGGTAGGACTTTGACAATTATATCATTCAAAAGGGAATGTAAAACAACATTAGGGTCTAAGGTTTCGTTAGAATCGGACAAATAGGTACAATTTTATTACAAAAAGAAAAAAGCCAAACGTGGACCCACCGGCCGCCTGCCATAGTGAGATGTAGAGTCGCCCGCGACTAAACTCACACGTGAGTGAAAAATCAGGCAAATTAATTAAGCATGAATAACCGTCTTGAAACCAGTGTTCTGTGTTATAATTAAAAAAAACAAAACAAAAAAACTTAAGATTATACAGGATCCTACATAACTCTAACACTGAGTTTTCACAGTTATCAACGACCTAAGTAAAGGAGATGGGGTCCATAATCTTCAGCAAGAGTCTCCATCCCTTTTTATGGTACACATTTGCCTCTTAACTTCTAGGGTTTTTTTACTTTCTCGCTGATGTACTTTATGAAAATACTTTCCGAGGATTTAACAATTGAATTTATACTACGTTAATGTAGATCAAATAGATTTAACTGGTACTTGGTCCTTTAGAAATAGGAATGTTCTTAGTATGATACCTGAATTCATTTTGGTTTTATCAATATTTGATAGATAAGTTATCTATATCTTCAACTTTATAAACATTAAACAAATGTTAATTTAATATCTAGAACACATGACCCAAATCATGATCAAGGACAGCGTAATCAACCTGTTAGTGCCCGATTGCACTTTTATTGTGTTCGTTTGTTTACATATATATTCAACTCCTTGGTTGTTTTTCCCTTTTTTACTCTTTTCATTATGCGGTAAATAACCGGCGATAATAGAGGGATTGCTTTCGTTTGTCAACACTTTGATGAGTTTCAAATAATTGGACAATCCGTTATTCAAATGGCTTAGGTTTCAACCAATTATTCGGCTACTTATCGTTACAAAAACCGAGCGTTGGAAAGTATAATAATGAAAAAATATTTGGGCGTTTTTCCAAATATTTTTTCAAAACTAGTTTTTTCTATTTTTAATTACATATTGATACACCAAACTAAGATAAATTGTTTATTATAAATAGAAGAAATTTAGTTTACTCAAAACCCTTTTTTGTTCACCTTTAGAGTTATTAAAGTACTAGGTGTATTCCCTGCGCTGCGAGCACACTTATGTTAAGCGTTAGTTAAAATTAGTTGCAACTTAAGTTTTGGCTCTCTCGCTGGAGTTCACCGGCCCTACCTGAATGGAAGACACTCTCAAAGACTCTTATCATGCGCGTTAGAAATTCTTCTTTCATAATCGTGGTCATCAGTAAGAATGGATCATATCAGCTGAGGTGCGATCAAGCCTCTTAAACTCTCCACAAATAACCGCACCATCTGCAACTCCTACTAGGTGGAAAGAAGTTTAATTTATTAATCTCGTCGAATGATGCTTCTCCCGGATGTCTCAGCTGATGCAGTGTAAGTTAACTATTTGGAAACACAAACTGCTGATGCCACAATTTCCTTTCTATATAACAACACTTGCAGAGAATAAAGCCTAAATAGTTATCGAAAAAGAGCGATCGAATTAAAAGTTATTTTCTTGTCTCTCTTCGGGGTGGGAGAGTATGTGGTAAATATCTATAAAAAGTAATGTGTCTAATAAAGGAAAATAAAAAGAATAGTTTCTTCTAATTTTATTCCACGGAAACCTTAAGCTTTCTGCGAATTAAAACGTGCGTAAAAATTCGTTAATTCCTTTTTAGATATGTTTACTTACGATGCGATAGGGATTTATCCTTAGAGCCACATTAAGTTTGGGGCGATTAAATTAGTGTGCTTTAATAAGGCCACTCTACATTTTGGGTCTCAGTAGATTATTCCAAAAAAGAAGCTTTGAAACAAGTTAGAGAAAATGTAAAAAAAACTTACGAAGATCAGTACAAAAAAAGCACAGCAGCAGCGCTGTAGGCATAGAGAGGAAACTTTTGTTCGCTAAAAGTTAGCTGCCTAATAATAATTTCCACCAGGTATGAAATCCCGACATCATCAGTGCTGCTGAATGTTCTGTGAGCATTCTAAGGGCTGTATGACTTGACATGGAGCACTACAACTGAATCTACGAAGACATGGGCAGCAGAAAGGAACACCACAGGTTTTCTGACCGGGACCCCATGGCGTAATTTATCCAACAACTGTAGGATAGGTTGATGGAAGACCAGAGCAAGGCACTTCTGACTTTTATGATAGAGATGGCTGTTGGAATGGCAATCATGATTCAATCTCTGAATGAATACCTTCGCTATCAATCACAAAAGAGGTGCAAGTAGCAAATTTAGACCGTCAAGCCAAAGAGAACTGATTAAAAAGGCAAAGAAGTTCCTGAAAAGGCTGAAGTATCATAATTAAACGCTGAAGATCTAGTTCTTAAAAAGTGAAAAGGATTTCTTTGTGGAACAGTTCCACAACACTCAGAAAAACATGTACCATGCCTAGAATTCTTACGACGTTCAACGTATCATAAAAACTAGGCTCTTAAACTGACATGGCCTTTAGATGTTTCTCCAGGGAGGTTGACACCATGGACCTCACTTGTTTGAGCAAGGTCTTGGGGTCAATTAATATATCTAACTAGATGGAGTAAATTTCTGCTGGAAGTCCATACTTCAGGAAAGAGTCAGAACTAGTTGTTGGAGATTTCTCTGATTCCGTGACACACAAATTCTTTCTTTCTAATTCTTCCGATTGTATTCAATTGGATTAATGCGTATGGCGGGGTTGAGAGAAACATTAAGGCTCTGCCTATAAGCCCAAGAGCAAGCTCGTGATCAAAATAAAGGAGGTGTTCGAAGATCTGCCCATGAATACTGAGGGACGCGCCAGGTACCCAAGACGTCTTAAGGCCTCATAGGAGGCTGATGGTGGCCACTTTGACTAAACTTTGATCTTTAAGCCATAAGCCATGCAAACCGACAGACTTAGCTAGAACATCCAGTGAGGTGAATTGGATATTTTCGTTTAATGAAATGCAGATAAGGTGGTTAATTTCATCCTAATGAAAGATTGGGTCACATGGTCTATAGGCTCGGAGAAAGAGGAAAGAAATATCCGATATCTTAACAGATATGTCTGGTATTTCTTCCCTCTTTCTCCGAGCCTATAGAACTTGCGACTTAATCTTCCTTTAGGGTGAAATTAACCACCTTGTCTGCAATTCCATTGAACTAAAATATCCAATTCACCTCTAAAATCATATGCGAACGAAAATAACATGAATATTACATTTAAATTTTCTAATACCACTCAAAAATCCTTGCCTAGACTGCGCCTAATCAATCTCGATGCTGGAGTTTACAGTATATAATGCTATAATTGCAAATTATTATACATCTGAGATTCAGACCATCTTAATAAGGGAATGAAAAAACATTTAGCTGATATCAGAACGTGTACGAACTCTTCAAGTCTCTTTACACGCATGGCAATGCACCACCATATAATTGATTTTAACCATGCAAATTCATTTATAAATCAAACAATTATATTGATAGGAGAATTGCAAATATCGCACCGCTTCAAAATCTATTTTTTTATTCTTTATAGGCAACTTTTGGATGTATATGCTTTTGTTAGAAAACATTTTTTCAGGTTTATTAAGTACTTTTTTAATTTAATTATATCTTTAAAATTCAAAAGGTATTTCTTCTACATCTCTCGAAATATTTAAGTAATCCTTGTTAAAAGTAAAGATTAATATATGTCGTAGTATGGCCCTCTGTTTTGATCACTATACTCTTTGACACCCTTTTAGTAGCGGTATGCTTTAAGGGGCGTAAGGTACTTCTATGATGAAGTAGGCTTTGTTCTAACAGTGCTAATTCAGTATTTTTGTTCTTAACTAAGAGCTATTTTTAAACACATAAGGATAATAGGAAACACCAGATATCTACCAAAATAAACATGTATTTTAAATGAAACACTTAACTATAACAAACCAACAGTTAACACATTTCTATCTTTCGCATCAAAGATCTTCCAATGACAAAAAATAAACAAATAGGCTTCCCGTAAACATACCAATTGCCGATTAGTATTTTTATCGCGACTCTATTTGATTAGCGTTAAACATTAAAATAACGTACTCTCGTCTACCAACACATATGACCTAGGTTCAAGAACAATGGTTTCTACTCTCCTTTAAAACGTGAGACGTACTAAACTTCTACTATCGCAATAGAAATATAAATGTTATTTTTGACTTACAGGTAGGTATTAGGGATTGCCGGATGTCGCTGGAGGACTTATCTCTCGCTTTGAAGTGTTGTGGCCGCTGGTTGAATTTTCGTCGAGGAGGGATTGCTTGTCACCTGTGACAGGGGCTGATTCTTCAACGTAATTAAAGAACGGGAGCTCGTTGGGGCTTGGTTCTTCTCCTCTCACTCTTACGGTGCTTGAAATGTGAGAGTCACTCAAGTGTGAGCGGCTTTGCTTTTCTTCAGTCGGGCTTCTTTGCAGACTGAAAAGGCTTCTTCGGTATTGCACCGATATAAAGCTTGACTATTTAGGTTAATACCGCCCTGAAAGGGGGGATCAATTTTATCAATCTGATCCTATCGTTTCTCATGGAAATAGTCTTGTATGGCTGAAGGATCAATCTTCACGAACGAACCCTTCTCCTGGCGTATTGACTTCTAATCTTCTTCTCTGGCTGAAAGGTCGATCTTCACGAACTAATCTTTCTTCTGGCGTATCGACTTCTAATAATCTTCTTGTCTGGCCGAATGATCGATCTTTACGAACTAATCCTACTCTGGCGTATCGACTTCTGATAATAATCCTGTCTCTTTCTTTGTGGGGCTTATTTATAGGCGAATTGCCGCCCCATCTAAAGGGGGAAGTGACCAGGCCACAAAGGCAAAGGGAGGGGGAGGCGAATGGTGAGTTAGCATCTGGGAAGAGCGAGAATTCCTGAGGTGGCACTGGGGTGCCCAAGTCAGCTCGCAAATTAGAGGCTCACCACCGCACCGCTACTTGGCGTGCTTTCTGACTCGCACCGCTTTTTTTTCCATAACCACGGGTGTATACGTCTCGTAAGTAATTGGATCGTTAGAGCGTCGTTTAAGGACCTTAGGTGGTCGCCTTAAAACAGATGTTAGCTCCAACTGTCCACAGCGGCGGGGAGATCACACATGGTAAGTAGTTTCGCCGGCTACCTTTTCCACGCTTCTCCTTATGAGGGGGGGGAAGGGGGCTTTAATGTACCTATACTCCTCCAGGTTGCCTAATGTAGCCATTTCTCTACAATATAAATTGGATAGTTATAGGCATATGTGTTCGTCTTTGGTTCTAAGTAAATATCGAAGCTCCTTATAGGATTATTATACTAAAAAAATTAATAGTTCAACTAACACTTTTACTTGTTTTTATTTCTAAGATATAGAATATATCTACCAATGTTATTTTTAAAAATTATATTAATAGTTATAGGATTCATTTATTTTTTTGCTATATTAAATTGGAATTCTAAATAATCTTATGGCTAAAAAAAAATTCATTTTTTATATTTGGAGGCTGTAGTTTCGATAGAGGCTACTAACCTACCAACAATTGTTTCAATGTGGTATTTTATAATCAATATCTCATTGAAAACAATTTATAGAATCTTTTGTATTAACAAAGTGTGATTATAAAGGCTTCGTGACCGAACTATTTGTAATTTTTCTGGCTTTACTTGGTAACTAAGAGAATATTCGTTTTTATATGATAAATTCTTATAATTAGGATAATGGTGTCCGCTATAATTCGTTGCAAGTAGGATTGCCTCCTTTTTTCAATTTAACCTTCTAAAATGATTTTGATAATAAAAATCTCAATATCGCGCCTTTTTCAGATTTAAAAATCAATATTAAGTTTTCTTTCTAAACAACCCGTGCGAATTTTAAAAACTTTCATCTATTTGGCCCGGGAAAAACGAATCATACCTAAGTGCAAATTATTATGGCGTTAATAAAAGGGAACGTCGAGCTGTGGGGCATAAGCCTCTTTACGTATGATCATGTATATATATGGTAGAGTAGCAGGATACGCTTTTCAAATATGTACTAACAACCGGTCAGAATGATTTTTTTGGCTCTGCGAACAGTTTATTCCAAAGGGACTCGAAGTTCAAACATCTCTTTGAGCTTCGACAAAAAAGTTTTGCGTCGTTTTTCGTCAATTATTTATTGCTTTGGAAATAAAGATAAACTTATTTCATAGGTTGTCTTCTGTCTGATAAGAACTTAGTCTGAAATGGAATGGTTGTGTGCAAAATAAATGGATTTTGACCGTCAACCTTCTCCATAGCCACAACTTAAATAACATGATACGAATAAAAATGTATGAACATGTTCGAGGTAGTTATAAATGTTAAAAGAGTACCTTTCGGTCGATTTTACGTAAGGATTGACTTTTTTCAGTTACACTCTGCATTCATGAGGTAAGAAGATCTTAAACAACCGTTAAAGCACCCAGTTTGTATTAGAGCAATACTCTAGCAAGCTGTTGGGAGACAAGAGAAAAATATTTAGACTCTTGATGAAATCCAGCATAGGATGTACAAATATTTTATTCTCGTAATATTAGTGTTCTAATGGCACTGATTTTGTACAAAAAGTCACAAAGCCTGAACAAGTTAAAGCCTTGTCACTAAATATTCGCTTACAAAAACTTTGATTTTAAATCCCGTTGGAGAAAAGAAAATGTGGATATCCAAAAATGAGATGGAAGCATTGAGCTCTTTTTCGCAAATAAATTTTATATAGAGATGTATATGGTCAGCATATTCAGAAATTTATCGCACGACTCCTCAGTATTAAATACATTGCATGTATCAACGATCAAGCGGCGGTAAATTATGGGTTTAGTGCTTCCAAGGTCTTAGTTGAATAATTTTTCTTCAAACGACGAAATGTGGATATCTGTGAAGACAGGGCCAGAGGTTCTGCCCATGCCCACTCCATCTATTTGACAATAGGTTTCGTTGTATAGGTAAAGTAATTGTGTTTAACGCATAATGTTAGTGTTTGTTTTAAAAGGGTAGGAGTAATTCCATTACAATTAGAGTTGTTTGGAAGAAGTGCTCAGACATATATGAATTGAGTTACCCCAAATGTAAACTGGGGAAAAATAGTTGCAGTACGGTTTGGTCGCTGAAGGCTAGGTTCTGTTCCCATTGGGAGTTAGCCACAGGAAAGTTTTATATATATATATATATATATATATATATATATATATATATATATATATATATATATATATATATATAGCAAAATGTTTGCCACTATAGAGCGTAATCTTTAGATTAACGTGAAACGTGAGGATATAGAACATTGTCCTTTATTTATTTAACTAGGTTTCCAGTTTGCTGAGTCATATTCAGCTATCGAGATACTGTAAATTAAAAAAGAATAAAATTAATTTAATCTAGTTAAAAGAAATAGTTTGGGAAATATTATAAAGGATGAATAAATGATCAAGAATGATCAGGTAAACTTTGCTATGTCAAAATACTTTGATTACAGTTTTTCTACTTTAATATTAAGCTTGTTAAGAGCGTTTGGTAATTTTTGGATGGGTTGGTTAGCTTAGCAGAAGTTGATTATTTGTGGTAGGGTATGTTTATCTATTTCTCAGTAACGATTCATTTGAAGCAGAAATTATGGTCATACCTGTTTATAGCACCATAATATATTTACTTACGATAATTTTTTAGTGTTAAAGTGATTATTTTCCTAATATGCTCTATTACTATTAGTATTGAGACCTAGTTTAGACTTCTAGTTAACTCAATTTGCATGTTTTATAAAGTTATTACAAATCATGATCGAAGAAATGCAGATTTCCTCGGATTATTAAATCCAGCACATACTACTCGCTTTTCTCTTGTGAAGGTAAGAACACAGTTGTCTCGAAGTTTCATTCTGCCGGTGATCAAGGAAGGGAATGAGAGTTTTATACTTATTTTTACTCGTTGGAAGTTGGAAAGTTCAAAATAATGGCCCATGTTTTTTGATCGACAGACCAAAAAATAATCGTGATAGCTTAATTTATTAGTAATAACAATCATCTATACATTTCATTTCATTCCTATAATTGAAATTTTCTTGGAAGGTAAAAATATATTTAGATATTAAGCTTCTGATTAGATAATAGTCCGATCTTAATCTTACATCCCCTTCAAAGTTTTTAATTTTCCCACATTTGTGATTTATCTCGTAACAATAGCCAGTTTCAATGCAAATTTCCCAATACCAGCTATACATCATATTTAAGCTTCAGTTTCACAACAATTGATTACAAATTTTGCTCTTCCTTCTTTGCAAAACAAATAATTAATCAATTTAATTTCTTTAATATGCTATGCTTATTCTTGATAAAATGTTTTGTTAACGATACTTGTAAGGCGTTTATTTTTTATTAACTTCGCAAGTAATTTTATCTCTTTAAATCATCCAAATGTGGTTTTTATGAGATAGTAATTAGATTTCAATAATTCTGTATTAATTTCCTCAAATAAAATTTATTTTTCACATAGTTAACACTCGTAATCTATCACATTGTCATGTAGCTCTTCTTCCAATACTAATGTATAGGAAGCAGTAAATTCCAATCAAATTTAATTCATTCCTTTACCATCGAGTGAAAACTTCTTCGTTCGTTCAATTTTCTCTCTTCTCTTAGTAGTTAACTTTATCTCAAGTGGAAATTCCTGTTGTTTTTTGATTCAGAAAATAGTTTTATATCTTTCAATAGAGTATCAACGAATGTAATTATAAATATGTTAGTTAGGATAAATTGAGTTTTTGTACATGTTTATGCTTATGTCTGATAGATATACATCTAGAGACAGTGTCATAGATCAGAGAGTGAAAGAAAGATGCGAGTGGCCACACATTTCAAGGAGAGAGAGAAAAAGAGAGGACAGACACCTGGTTGACCCCTTTTGTCTGTGTTAATGAAGGCTCAAATCACGAGATGGCGTGGTGGCCTAAACGGCTCTAATCGCGTAAAGCTGTGAGAAACTTGAAATTTTCATTGAGAGTCGGACAAAGTTTCGCCTCGCCATCTTATAAACTTTCCCGTGATTTTGCTAATAGGCCAAGACAACCTGCGCCTGCCGATAGGCCGGATCCTGGAACCCTCCGATTAGGGTGGAGGGGAAAAAAACCAGTTCGACCCCACTATAAATCCTCCGGTGCCAGAGTTGGAAGCCAGTATCCGCCGCCTGCCCACCCCGTCAGTATCCGCCACCTGCCTGCTCCGGCAGTATCCTCCGCCTGCCCACCTCCGTCAGTACCTATCGTCTGCACTTCCCCCTTAGTAAACACGATTCGGCTCCCGTTGGACTCTGCAAAATTCCTCGTAGAATTCCTCAAGCTCCGTGTACTCTCGTTTAATTGGTGAGTCTACCCTGTACTTATTTTTACCAGCTCCTCGATCGCAACTCGCCCAGTCTCGATTTTGTGTTCTAAACTCGAAGGCAAGATCGAAGTTCACCCGGTTAGTACTTAGTACTCATTATCAAGAGACTATTATTTAAACTTTACGCCAAGGCAAGGATTACTCATTCGGGCAAATCTTGGAGGTAACAGCAACGCGAAACCCTCCTGTGCAAGTGCTCTCTACCCTGCCAGTTTAACCCTTCATCGTGTACGCTCAAAGTCATTCGAGCGACCCTTTGATCATTTTTATTCATTCGTGCGTACGACGATCGTCCAAGAGAAGTCTCCCCCGCTTTAAGACACTGAGACTACTGTACGTCTAATGCGTTGTATAGCTTGCTTCAAAACCACAGTTAACCTTGTATGAAGATTATTAATTTGCATATTAGGAAAGTTATTTTTGTTCCCGTTTTTCTATTGTCCCAGAACCTTCTAAGATAGCAGACTAATTGGCTAACCTAAAATTCGGTTAAACTTGCACTCTATCTGTATTATAAGTCTCCCACGCACACATCCATCATCTCTCTCGGATGAGAAACGCATTAAGGGTTGAACTCAACCATATTCTACCACAGAAAGTTAAATACAACTCAAGAAAGATCGAAGCACAGCTAAAGAAATAAATGCGGTGAGACAGATTGATCGTCAAGTGAACAAAGAATGACTTTAAAAATTTAAAAAGATAGAGAAATAGAAAAGAACAATTTCTTACATACAAAAAACGAAAGAGAAGTGGCTGAAATTTTCTTCTAAATAGCCATTTACTCATCGAAAAACAATTGTGATAGTCCCAGACAACTATAAATATCAATATCAACTATCAAGATCATTTGTCACTATATTTGCCAAACTTACTTTTGAATTGTCCACAAACCAAATTTTCTGACAGATATCTTATAGCAAAATCACTATGATAGCAATAATCTGAATACGTTTACTATAAACTACTTTATTTACTTTGACTCAATCTAAACCTACATGGCGTTTTTTTTTTGTAATCCAAAGTTTAGTCTCTAAGACCAAACTTAGAAGTGTCTACGAGTATTCTTTCTGCTCACAGACAGGAATTACAAATAATACAAGGAAAATATGTGACCTCTTTAATTTTATTAATATGGCATTTCTCCCATACGCGGAAACCTAACTTTATTAGTTGGTATTTATGCCCCACCAAATAGTGGTCGTCTGGCTGCGAAAGTTATATATATTTAATTCACACATATTATTTTCCATAACTTTCCACTTTTAAAAAACGAATCAGTAGAGTTTCTTCCATTAGTTTTAATTTCTATATAAAAAGTTAAAATAATGTAATTCACGTCTTTTGACGGAAGGGAATTCAGGACCGAATTGAACTTTGTAACATACTTAATATAATATTTGAAAAATATAACCAAAATAATCAATCATTCATTGCCTACCCTTTTTCCTTCTCAACTTAAATCATCTCAAAACAATTCACTTTAAATATCATGAAAAATGTGTCGATGGAAAAAGTACATAATTATTTTCTAGCAGAAATACAGAAAACTAAACGAAAAACTGAAATTGTTTACGTATGAAACCATATAGAGGCGTCTAATATTTCCATCTGGCTATTTATTCTTACTTATTCGATTCAATTAAAAGGTTTAAACCACCATTCACCTCTGTTTATTGCTAAAATTTTGCAAAAACTCTCTATATTCTCCAGGTTTCTGGCTTAGATATAAACTTGAGAGGGCCTTATATGTCAGTTATTACTATTTTTCCTTTATTTTCCCCTCTCTTTCAATCAGCTAACAATGTTTCTAAACGAGATTAATAAAGCAAAGTTTTACATCTAAATAATTCCATCGTCTTGTTCTCAGCCTTGTGAAAAAGTTACATCTTATATGATCATATATCTATATTTCGTATAGTTTATCCACCACTCTATGTCAACAATGCCATTGGGAACTCACAGTGAAATTTAGGACCCAACCCACGTATTTTTAGGGCATTTAGGTCTCCGTAGCAAAGTCGAGTCGATTCAAGACACCACCCTCCACCTAATTAGTCCAAACGTCAGAAATGAGTTAACAATATTGAAAACCAGTAATTTTAACTATGAAACCACTAAATATAGAGAACAAGTTAACCCTATACTTGATTTTAGAAGCTCTGTAACCTACACAAGACCCAGTATTCAGGTATTCTCTTGAGAAATCTTCATTCCTGCGCTCATCTACTTTCTTGCGTCAAATAAAATACAATAACAGATTTTACAGGAAAATGATCAAATTCTTCTGAATATATTATAGCTAGGAAAGGACGCCATTTTTTAGCGCTGAAAAACAGATGCATTCGTAACATAATACAATTTTTGTATAAATATTAGTTTATCCAATCAGTAATGTGGCCTTGTTTTCTTTCGGAAAAGTTAGTTTAAAGATTGACCCTGTTCAAGGCGAAGAAAGGAATTTGTTTGAGATCTTATAAAAATAAAAGTAGGAGAAAATCCGATTGTTTCTATTGAGAAAATGTCTAAAACCCTCCATTCAACTCCCCCCACTTTGCTTTGTGATTTAGAGGGTAATAGACAGAGTTTCAAGATGAGGGCAATGGATTCTTCACTACCTATCAGAGTTGCCTTTGCAAGAAAGTATTAGCATATTTTTATCACTCAATTTTAGACGAAAATCTGAACTATTTTTGCATGGAATTGTAACAGAAGACGGGGTTTGAGTATGTACATAATAGAAACCTTCTAGACAGAATAACATCACACAAGCAAAAGAGCGACCTCATCTAATAAAGATTCCCTAGTGCCTTTGTTGAAATATTAATGGCAAGATCGATTTTGAACTTCCTATCCCAAATCATAATATCGCAAAAGAGTTTAAGTTTGCTTAGTTGGAGTCTTACTTGCACAACTTAAAGAAATATAGACATAAATAAAAATTAAATGTATTCTTTCATCAAGACGAGAAGTAAGATTGCATTTCTCCTCCATACTCAGTCGTCTTAGTCTATTCAGATTCATATCGTAAATAGAAGGAAGTTATAGAAAGAGTAAGGTTGGAAACAGCATACAGGAAGGTTTTGAGTCAAAGTCAAATTAATTTTCTAAAAAAATGGTAGTGAACGATAAGAGAAGAGATATAGAGTAGTGGTAAAATTGTAAATTATATTGCTTATTAAATAAATACTCATTTAAATAAAAATTAAATTCAAAGAATTGTTTGAGTTTTATCTAAAAATGATGATAAACATGAAAAATGCCAAATAATTTATGGTATGACCTAATTTTAATGCTATAGCGAATACACAAGAACCATTTAAGCGCTTTACTAGTTAAAGGATGCCATTCTTTAGAAGATTTGTTGCACGATTTCTTTTCATTTTTATGCTCTTCCTTGTTTGCTGACTCGTTCCAGACCGGATGAATTTTCTGACCAACGTAAATTCTAAAATTAGATCCGTTTTTAGCAACTTTTGCTTATTTATTAAAGTATCATTTCTTTAATGGTTGTACCAATAGTTTAACGGTTTATTTGGCAAATGTCTTATATCTTATCCTGGGTTTGTCTTTATTGTCTGATCATTTTACGATGAGTCACAGTTGCTTACGTTTTGTTCAATTCTTGTCAGAATCTTTTCCATATGTTAAAAGTAGTATTAGTGTCCTCCCATCGATTTTCTTCTTATCCATTGCAAATTCATTAATTCTATCTCTGGCCAGACGTTTTTGATTGCAATGGTAGTAACTAAAGGTAGTAGTATAAAAAGGTAAAACATGTTTTATGAACTTGTCTTCGCACACATTGGTTGTTAGAAGAAGCTTTCCTCTAGTTAGCTCATTAGAAAAGGAACTGGATTTCCACAACTACATACCGAGTTCACCCTAGCGAGAGAGGATAGATGTCATTTAGACTAGACAATGTGAGATCAACCTTATGGCAGGGCACTACGTCAGAAACATGGTATCAGGCATTTCCATCCGTGCAGCTTTCCATAAATATGGCTAATCACAATTCCATTTTCTCTTACTCCTCTCTTTGTTCACATAACATGGCAATCTTTCATTTGGTAAGTAGCTGAAGGAGTTCACCCAATCAACACCACCCTTGATTCGTAACGAATGGCCCTTCAATAGTTCATTAGGGCTTTCCTGCTCTATGATCATTGTTGAAACGCACTACTATAACTCTTCCGGTATCTGCACCTCTTTTTGCTTGCATTCATTTTCATCCTCATCATTTTGTTCAAACCGTATCTGTTACTCCATCCAATATCTAACTAAATAAACTTGGGTTTCTGTATTTGATTTGTGATTTCAACCAAGGGTTCGTAATTGTTTTGGTTTTCCTCTTTGGTGAATTTCTGCTTTAGCTATCTATCCTGTTGTTATCTCTGCAATGAGAAAATAAATCTCACAGCTTGAATGGTGTGATTCCAAAACCATGTGATACATGTTATGCTTAACTCTAAAAGAACAACCTCTGCCCCCTTCCCCCCCGCACTTTATTGGAGACCACGTGCGATTGTATCGCGCTATGGACAACGTCACTTGCTGTTTGAACATTCACGAATTTTCGACTCCTGAGCGCAATGGGGAAATAGTCCCCAATCCTGCTAACTCGTCCCAAGCTTCCTCCCCACCTCAGTAACGAGGCGAGAAAGAGCCGCTCTCTCTCGCACCTTGTTGTTAAATGATGAATCGAACTTGCCTTCGGATTAAGATGTCTTAAACTTGTGACTCCTTTCTCCAAACTCCCTCTTCCACTTCAGAATCGGGCATAAATATACTCGGGTTTTACTGTAGTTCGAGGAGTCCGCACGCACTTCAAGGCAGTCCTTATCGTCTCGTCCCATGAGCCTTTATCAGACAGCAGACTTTCTTTGCCGTGATTATACCTAATCAATTATTAGCTTCTGTGAACGGCAAGCCTTTTAATTTGTGCAACAGTCACCCTTCGTTTAATCAACCCGAAGAAAATCTCCATCGATTACCTTTAAGGAAAAGAGGTTTCTTCTTCCAGTGGAATTACGAGAATTCCCACATTTCCCTTCCAACGTCATGTTTGAAGATTGGCTATTCTAATCAGAAGGTTGGTGTGGATTGTACGTTATCTGCTTCAATCGTCCCGAGTCCCACTTACCTCATCGGATCGTGCCCCACTTGCCTCATCGGATCGTTCTCCTCTCGCCTCATCGCAAGAAGGACTTTCCTCGAAGTCATCGGCCCGTAAGACTGAAACCCCCTCCATTAGTAGTTTTGTCAAGTTCCCCCTTTTTATCTGAGCCTAGTAACATTAATCAATTAATTCTATTTCAGAATCCCTCCTAATAATAATGATCAAGAGACTATATTAATTTAAATAATTCCCTTTTGCCTATTATAATTCTTATTTTGATATTTGTACGTAAAATTATTTTCGTTGTTTCATCTTTAACTATCCTTGAACGATACTCTCAGTCGATTCAAGTAAATCTCGCCAACCATTTATGCACTCTGTCTGATTATTAAGGATTTGAAACCCAACGCCTCAAGTTTGACCTCCTAGTCAGTCGTTAATTCCTGCGAATAGTCCTTCAACGGTTCGCGTTGCAGTAGGTGATTAAGTCAATCCCCCCTTAATATAGGAGTAGTGTATGGTATATAGTTTTTTACCACGACATTAACATGCAATACCTTTCGGGCAACTAATCAACTTCAACTCCGCAAAGGAGACTTGCGTAATTTGCGAAATGAGAACTCATTCAGGAAAGTTGTATTTCCAACCGACCTCATTCTTGATAGTCTCTGAATTTAGATTATTATTTTTCATCGTTTCTGGCATTTCCATTTTGCTTAATTTCTCTCTATTAATTTAAAATACCATTTGAAAGTATTTACCGAAGAAAATCTAAAAACTTTGTTTAATCTTAGACAGCAAATATCCAAATATTTAGATGGTTCTAATTCAGTGAATTTCAAATTTTATGAGATGTACTTCGATGAAATGACCAGTTTCTAGCAAAATAAAAAAGGCCAAAATAAATTATTCTTCTATTTTGTGCGTAGTGTCGAATTATTTAAATAATTCAGGGTGTCAGAAGAATTATTATGCATTGGAAAATATAATCTTGCCAAGCTCACAGTGGTGAGAGACTGTTACTATGTCTAAAGCACTCTAGCTCGCAAGCACCGCAGTAAATAACAACAGTCGGAGCTAGTAAACTACCCGTATACTTCTTCGTGGCAGGGTGGGAGGGGCAGAAAAGGACTGTAGTAAAGTTTCATATGGCAATGCTTCTTATAACATATATTAAACTTCTGCCCCAAAGATCTATCTGACCAGTTTTAAACCACTGCGACTGTTGCTATTCGGATACCCAATAAAAACTTTCTCTCTTGCAAATCAAGTTTCATTATTTCAAAATTGAATATATATAATTAATTATAGAATACCTGTTTTCTTTTTTTTATGAACTTCTGAACGCCATTGCGTAGGATGAAGATAAAAGAAGAAGTTGTCAAAGAAAATAGAAAATTTACGTTTGTTTTAGCTATTCTTTTAGTTTTAAATGATATTGATTTAATCTATGAAAGCGAAGAAGGTTGCTTGTTAGTCTATCAGAAAACATTCAACTACATGAATATCGATTAAACAACCAAGACGAGAAAAATATGTAAATTACATAAGATATAATTACTTTGTTTGGGGAATGAGGCTTGAAGATAACTGTGGGCCAAAGGAATATGTGATAAAGGCGAGTCATCGAGTGAAAATCTAGTTTCGTGACCTCGCTAGATTTTAGCGTCTGAGGAAAAAAGATAACTAGACACCAATTATTAAATTTAATATATAAATGGTCTTTTCTTTCTATTCTAAAAAAATTTTTAGAGGTATTCATGGACCACTGATATTATTATAAAGATAAAATTAATCGCTTTTCGCTATTAATACTATAAAGTAAATGAGAAAATCATAAATTATATAATAATTCATAAACTCCTTTCCAAGAAGGTATATTTGCCTTAAAAAAATCTCCTCCCATCCAATTATTAAAATAAGCTTTTGCCTGACGAAATTCAGTATAAAATATTGGGAAATATCAGGAAAACATTTGTCATTTTATAATAAAAATTGCACCGTCTTAATAAATTGACATCTACATATATACATTAAATATATTTTTAGCTTATATAGACTATATAGATGTTAAAATCAGAGGCATATACATATTTAGAAATGGCGTAGTGTAGTAGGGGTAGGAATAGCCTAGTGTTGATTGTATCGACATTTCTGCTGTTAATAAATAAGAATTTCTCCCTCCGGTTTCTAAACAAATAATGTTTAATAACTTTATCTTAAAAATGTGCACTTAAATAAATAATGATTTAAAATGAATACTAAAAAAATCTATGATATCTGGTATTAGTTCGCACAAAACAGCTAGTTGTCATTTTGCGAGCCTCATAAAATTGGTTTAAGCTAACATTTTACAAATATCTGAAGCTTTGTCGTCATTTCCAAGCTTTATAAACCTTACAATAACACATTACACATGATAAAATTGATGGATCTATGCAAATTATTATCTGATTTATATCAAGTTTTATTTCATATAAGAATTTTCATCAAGGTTTATAGGCTGTTAACTTGCGTTAACTACTTGTTAACTAATATACTTGTAAAATATTGAGATACTTAGGATGGTTACGTAATTTAGAAAATACGTAAAAGCCAGGTTCAAAAGAGATACGTGTACACCCGGTAATTCCATCATAATTAGACGGCTCATTTGGTTAACCGTGACGTGACTCCTTGATATTTTAATTTACTCCAACTTAACTACTTTCTTTACGAACACTTGTTCTAGAGTAGCAGGGAGTGAGTGCCTAGCAGTCGGATCGGAAGTTAGGCAAACTCTTTCCTGTCAGTTGGTACCATCAGAGAATGCATTAATTCAGGAGTACCATATTTTCTCGTGAGATATTAGTTGCTGAATGAAGTGAAGATAAAAACGCAATTTTATTTGGATCAAAATTGATTCTCATATTTCCCGTCCGAAAGTTTCTCACCTAAGGCCGCAAGAGGTTTGTAATCAGGATATTTACTCACGGGAGATGGTTGAGGAGGTAGTTGTAAAATAAAGGAATTCTGATACTTCTCAGATTTTTTTTCTAGAACTTACACATGCCCTGTCACAAAGTTAGATTCAACCCATTGCAGGGGTTTCTTGAATTTTCAATTCTTACTATAAGACGTGAAACTTTGACTGCATATGAGGATAGTTACTATCGCATTAATATCGAGCTGCAAGAAACGTCCTTGATTGGAAGAAAGGTAAATGATGGCGCAAACGCGTAATTAAAATTTATGATACATATAGAAAAGTCTGGTGTGAGAGCGTCAACTCTAACAGTTTTATTCTGAATAGAAACAGTATATCTTAGCAATAAGTTACATGTGACCTTTACATTTGCAGTAATAATAAGTTGTATAAGCTGCTTTCAACTTTAAAGCAGTCTTTGGGAGATGCACTAAAAGAAGTACGATCGTAAAGCATCGATGATTAGGAATTAAAGTTTTCTAAAGAATTAAAATCACCTCAAATTTTTAAACCATTATATGAGAGGTCAACACAAGCGTCATATCCATCTGTCTGCTTCTACCTCATATCAGATAATGATACCCTTGATAGGATTCATCGAAATAGAACTGCAACGTGTACAGGCTATATATAACACAACAGAAAAGAGTAACAGGGTGTAAACAATGAGCGATGTACAAGTAGTAAAGAGTATATTGATTAAAACTACTGCAAATGTACGACTTAATAATTTTATCAAACTTCTCTGAACGAAAGCAAATGCGAGCACAGGAGTGTCACCTCTATCATAAAGATGGTGCTGCCCTAAGGACCCTCTGACGATGGCAAAGGAAAAACAAATATGCCGTCCACAGATGGTTGTAACGAAGGCCCTCTACCGGTCAGAGTGATGCTGTCTTGGTTTTCCTAGTCCGCCCAAACATCAAGGTCGGCAAAGGAAAAACAAATATGCCGTCCACAGATGGTTGTAACGAAGGCCCTCTACCGGTCAGAGTGATGCTGTCTTGGTTTTCCTAGTCCGCCCAAACATCAAAGTCAGGCGAAGATTTAATAATTTGAATGAATTCGTAAATCTTGATATCACAAACTAACTAACAGGAGAGTATAAATTCTGCACCCCTTAAAATACAAATGGAGGGGCTACAACCTATGTTATGCCGCTCTAGTCTATCCGCTTTACGTAATTTAAAGTCTTCACCTTGGTTATGTTAAATTTTGTTGTTCGCAACAGTCCTGAGACGCAGACAGACCACAAGTTCCCCAGTAGACTGTTAACTACTAAAAGCTGAATTTACCAACTCAGCAGCTAAAGTAAGCGTTCCAGGGGGAATTTCTATACTAGTTCGTACTAATAATCGACAGAAAGGCCAGAAACAGAACCTGCTGTGGCAGAACCAGTGATTGGACCAGAGACTTTTAGTTAGCTTAACAGCGAAGAAAGCAGCTAGTCTCGCCCTCAATAACCATTACAATACTATGCACCTAAGTACAGCCGTAGGGTTATTGTGATAAAATTAATATTCACATAAATTACATCCCAATGTCTAGGACCCCTTAATTTAGTGTATTAAGACTTACGGGGTCAAAGAATGTTGTTAATTCATTTTTTAGAGCCTTTTCTGACAGTGCCTGAAGTATTTAATCCGGATATTTAACCTATGGAAATGGTTGAGGTGATAGTTGTAGAAAAAAAATTCTGATCCCTCTCGAATTCCTTTTTCTCTAGAACTTCCTCATATCTCGTCACATAGTTAGATTCAACCCAATCAAGGAGATTCTTAAATACGCATTCCGTTTTACAAAACCACTAACGATGTCATTTTACTTTCATTGCAACCATACTGAAGAGAACTATGATTCTCTATATAAAACACATATTCCCATTGCAGCTTCGATTAAGGGGTGCCTATCTAAGGTTTAGGCAACTTTAGATTGAGAAACTCCTCTAGAGTGATATGGCTTCACCTTTTTGAATGTATGTTATAGATTTACTCATTACATGTATTATTTCTGTTTTATACTAACGGATCTTTCTCTTCTTTCTTTTCAGGGCTAAGAAGAGTAAAAGAACTAGAGCATTAACAAGTTACAGTGCCTTTGGCGACCCACTTTCTCATTATGAGCTGCCAACAAAACAGCAGGTTGAAAGATATATTTAGTATGTAAAAGACAATAAATACAAGAGACACAAGCATGTTATTCTTAAGTATCCTATGCCCTTACTGAGATTTTGTAAAAAAACACTATTCTCTTTCGGCCGATCAAGAATGTTAAAACCAAATTGCTCCGATTAGTTAAATTGGCGTCTGTGGTGTCATAACAGGAATAAATAACACTAAGAGGAAAATTAAATATCTAATCATTGCGTCAACATTTGGAAATACTAGGATGCAAGTTTGCTGATCACTTGGAATGCAAGTGTGAAAAAAACATGTAAGTGCCACGTCGTGAGCATAAATTTGTTATTGACCTAAGAACCAGACGTCACATAAAAATTGTAGGAGTGGAAGTAAAAAAAGTCAGATGATTAAAAAAAGGAAAATCAGAGATGAGTTTTATTCTGTAGAGAAGAGAAGAAGAAGATTCACAAAGAGAAAAGAGGGAAAAGAATACTACAATTTCAGACGAGGCTTTGAATGAAGAAACCTCCTCTCCTGACATTTCGATGATGAATGGAAGAAAGTCTTTGTGAGAACAGAAAAGAGCATCATACCAATACTAACAATTGTGATGGAAGCAGATCAGTATTATGTGTCAAATAGAGCTGCTGTTGAGGTAAAAAAGGGGTGTTCCAAATACTTCTCCCCCAAAATTTCCACCTTTAAAATATGTGTGCTCAACTCTATAAAACCTGAAATGTGCCTGATGATTTGCTGAAATTTTTTTATCGATGTTACGGCCTAATGAACATCCATTGCGCTTCTCCCATACCCATCTTTTAAGTCATCCGTGAGCATCGTTTGAACCCATCCTGAACTCTTCTTTTTTCCTACCCGAATACCCATTGATCTCTCCCTAATACACCCAATGAGCCCTCCAATAAGCGATTGGCTTCCATAAATATCCATTGACCCCTCCCTAAATACCCATTGATCAATAACTGTACACACATGTCACTAGTATGAATGCGCTAGATACTTCGCCTTAGACAAACAAATTTATACTGTTACGCTCATTGCATCCCATCTGTTACGCCTATTGGCCACTCGTATAACATTCTTTGCGCCCTCAAGGTCGAAAATGGTGTTTTAACCAATACACTGCCATATGTGTAGTCCATTTATTGCGGGCGCTCAACGAACACTAGGATGGATCTAATTTTTTTTCGATTTTTAGAGAAAGTGTTTTGCGCATGCATGGGTAAATAGTCTCCACAGAGCGATAAAAATCATGTTTTAATAAAAAAATATCTTTCTTATAATTTTGAAAATATTTTAATATACATAAAATTTCTTTATAAGAACTATAAAGCCGATAAAATAGACAATAAGCTCGTTTTTCGAAGCGTTTTGGCCAAGTTTATATATTTTCCCTCGGAAACAAAATTAGATATTGAAAAATAGGTATTTTATATTCATATATTTTTTTTATATATTCAAAATATTGGCTCGTCGACAATATTTTGCAGGTCTGCATTGGCTATCTTTATTGTAAGTGGTAACTCAAGGCTGCACTTTTCTTCAGTGGTAAGTAGATCTGTCAGCTCCCAATGCCTTTATCTCATCTTTAATTAATATCATTTTCATCAAGCCATTTCATCAATCGTCAGCATTACCTACACCTTTTCCTCGAAGCGCCCCAAAAATGCTCCACTTATTTTCATAAGTCAGATGGAGCTACCGACAAAAATCAAAATGTATTAAAGGAATTGCGAATAGTGTTTTAAGGTCATAACCCACTAGCGGTTCAGCAACTGCAACTAACATTCAGATCACAGTTGCCCTTTGACAACATGGAAGAGAGGTGGGTATTTTGCCGGTCGCTTATATTCTGCAATATTTAGATGAGAGCTACAACTAGAAAATCGATGATGTGTTCAATATTTAGTAATGGGTATGATTTGTGTTTGCAATGTTTTATCACGTTTGAATATATGAGGAAATACTATCATCATGTGAAAATTTAGTTGAGTTCATCAAAGCAAGATTCAACATACACCGACTTTCCAGTTGTGATTACTAAGAGATTAGCATACCTGTAAAAATTAGCATCCATTTGAATAGCTTCGGCGGCAAAGATTTATATAATTTTGTAAAGTTATCGGGATAAAATAGCAAATATTTTCAAATCGCTGAAGGCTAAAAAGAAGAACGAAGTATTACAGAAAAAACTTGAATTCTTCTATAGATCAACTAAGAAATTTTAATTGAAATCTCACTTGTAAATGCTCTAAATTTGAACCAAATTATGCCGCTTTTATCTAGGACAATTACCACTTTAAGAGGCATTCGTCTTTACTTGACCAAATAAAAGATAGAAAAATAGCAATAGGAACTTTTTATGTTCAAACAACAAAGAAAAACAAGAAGACTCTTGACAGGAGATTGGCAATGATGAAAAAAGTAAAATTAGCGCATGATCAAGCGCCGAAGACTAGAGAACGACAAAAATCTTCTCAAACGCAGCCTTCTTTGCCTTTCTAGAGTGAATAATAGGTTACATCTACATGTTCATTGTAATCGTATGAACCAACAGCAAGCAAAAAAGATTAGATAAATGAAAGAAGAAGAATGAAACTCAAGGTACTTTTTGAAACAGTTGCTGCCTTCACTGCTTCTGCCTAGGTTTATGATATTGGTTGTATGCCACAGTGTGAGGTCAGTTAAGTGATTGATCGAAATAAGGAGACCAGAAAAGAGGTTTCCTTCTGAGCATCAGCAAGATGAATAAATGATCCTACCATTAAATAAAGGGCATTTTCTTTGATGGACAAAAGGATTAAATAATGATACAAAAGAAATTGAATACATTAAGCATAGAATGTCAGTAGCTGAGGGCATTTAGTTTTACTTCAACAACTAAAATCCCACTTTATCGGGAATTTCAATCCTGCGACAGGTTATGCCACTGCAACAACATCCGGTATCATCAGCTTTCTAGAAACAATATTAGCATCGACGACATTGTGTCTATCGGCTGTAATGGCACCGCAGTGAACATAAGTAGAAAGGTTGAAGCCATTCGCATGATTGAAAGAAAACTGCAAAGACCAGTTATGTTGATCATAGGCTTATTAAACTGTAATAAATTATCATTGCGACTTCTCCTTCAAGACTCGTACGGCAAAAGAACTGAGTATTGAGTTGTCCTGAACCACTTGCAAAACAAGCGAAAGAATGTGAAATACTTCCAATTAAAAATTTCGATGCCATTACATCTCCCCTGAATGAGATAGAATAGGCATATTTGAAAACTGAGCAAAAATATTTATTAGCGATTTACAGAGCAGTAGCGATCAATACCAGTGTTTTGGCTCTAACAGCTCAAAATACAGGTAGGATGATGAATTCTAGGTTTCTAACAACAGCAATTAGATTTCTAGGTCTAAGTGTTTCAACCAGTGGTAAATTATGGGATTCATTGTGACTGTTTATGCAGCAATTCGATTTTAGATAAAAAATTTCTTATTTCACTGAATGCGCTAAACATTTGTTTTAAATTATGCGTCTATCTCAGACCATGCGTCAAAGATCTAAGGAAATTGCCAACCATATTCTCACCAATAAAATATATTGATCTCCATGCTCCATGATGATGAGCAACAAATATGACTCTTCGGATGGAGACAAAAACTAAAAATACAAACAAAAAAATCAATCTAGGAGATATTTATGCCTTCTTCATGCATGAGCTACAATGTGACAGTCAAACCTATTACGAAATGATCAAATGGAAAACCATTCTAACAAAAACAGTATCTGATACGCGAATAAGAGTTTTCGAGATTGGAGGCCAAGAAGATGGACAGATCCAACTTTTTTCTTGTCATATTCTGGCCGTTGAGAGGCTCATCAAGATAGTGCCCGATCCCTCTCTCCGTGTAAGTGGGATAGAAGATTAAGACTGATTTATCCGCTCTTGTCTTCACTACTGTATATTTCGATATGCAGCCAAAGGAAGGTTGGTTATAGCTAGATAGGGTGTAACCTGACGTACAGCAACCTCCTCGTGGTGACTTCTGGGTTGCTATATTTATAACACTAGTACCTTTATAGAATTAGCAACCGAGGTCAATTCTATAATATGAATATAAAATAGCTATTTTTTTTAATATCTGTTGTTCTGGTCGGGGGCATATATATTAAAGTCAGACAACAGACCTTGGAATTCGATCATATAATGTCTTTTTTAACGACTTTATAGTTATTTGATATAATTTTAATGTACATATATTGAAACATTTTTAAAATTACCAGAAAAATACATTTTTGTCTACTATTAGTGCCACTACATTATAGAGGCTATTTACTCATACATGCGAAAATTTCTCTCTCTATTAGAATATGAAACTTGAAATAAAATAAAATTTCATCCACAATAATGATCCCCTCCCGCGCCTTAGCAATACCATAACAGTCATCGAACTCTATCTGTTTAACATCTTTCTTTACGGTTTGCACTCCATTTATTGCCGACTTGTTGACCGCTCCCTAAACACCAATTGATCCCTTTCCATACCCTCCTTGAGCCCCTCTCCTAAAGCCAGTTAGCTCTCCCTGAACACCCATTGACCCATCCTCTAACACCTATTCTGCCCTCTCTTAACACACCTTGAGCAATATTTAACCTATCCACCTGTAAATTTAACAAAAAGCTTTCGACTTACTCTTCCTTTAGACCAAAATAGACCCTCTTTTAAACACTACTTGTCATCGCCTATGAACTTCTTCATTGTCGACTGCACCTATATGAGTTCGACCCTTCAATTACTCTAAATATCCTGAAGCACATGATTCAGTAACTAATATATATATCTACAATTATAATCCTATCCCTATAAATATACATATAATTATTGAAGAAAATTTTGGTGATGAGGCACTAGATACTTGCAAATATACATATATGCATAAGTATAGGCTACGTTAGACACGAAGTATAATTTAGGTGCTTGAATCTTTTTTTCGTTTTAATATTATATCAGGACCATTCTGTTAAATTCACATTTACTTTAAATCATAGAAAATAAGAATAATAGAAAAGAAATAGTGTTTATATGAATTAATATAATGCGAGTGCAAATGTATAGGAGACAAGGATAGCCTTTGTATTTAAATGAATACATATCACCCGCAATCCGGAATGGTTTAAAACGAGTTCAAAACGCTTCTGGAGTAAAGATGAACGTTTGATAAAGATAAGTTATCTGCTACTATACGTACGATATCTGTCATTCGTTGTTACGATGTCGTTGAGAATCAATTTCCAAAAGTGCAATTGTTAAGACCGATGAGCATTCAGAAACCATATTGTTCAAGACCGCTTATGGATAAAATTTCTTTCTTTATGATCATTAAAATTTCTTTTTTAAATATACTTAGTATGAAATACAAATCTAATATCAGGACAGGAAAATCATTTGCGTGAAGGTCCCAAAGAATCTGAGCTCTAAAGATTTTTGGTCTCTAATAAAAGATTTCATCAAATGAGTTACAACCAAATCGTGAACGCGTGGCAGAAATGTACACACATCAACAGTACAACGTTATTTAAAACGAAAATAATTTCATAAAGTGGCCGGTTTAGTCTTTGCTAAGAGGTACTTTGATGTAGCCAAGCTAAATTATATCAAATAATATGGTCACATGAGGAAAAGAAATAGCTATTTGAATAGAAATAGAAACGAGAATTTTACGTTTTGTTGAGATCTGGATGAGCTCTCGTGGAAGAGAGCCCTGTCCATACTGTCAAATGCGGATAATTGGTATAAACACGTAAGATAAAGTAAATGGTTTATAAGATCAGTCAATTTATATTAGAAACGCAAAAGCTAAACTTCACGATCAATGGAGATGCAATTTGAAATGCAGCGAGAATATAAGCGGAGTACGATTGACAGAGCATCGTTACTATGGATACCAACGAAAGATGTGAGATTTCAGAATGTAGCATAGCTTTCCACCTTGCTTCATGGCTGGGGAAATGTAATGAAGGCTGACTTGAATCGTTTGAACTTATTCAGATTGTATAGCTTGTAAATTGGGGAGTCTGGCACGTCGCCAATGTGGAGAAGAATTGACTTCCCTAGAATGATGGTTCGATTGGAAAGAGAAAAAAAGATAGCCAAACCTCAAGATCCAAATGCAAAGAAGGGTACTTTCCCTCTCTAGCCGCCGAGAAGTATGCGGAAAATCAGCTAAAGTTTTTCTTGGTTGTGCGGAGAGCCTCTTAAGGGTATATTTTTCATAAAATGAGTTGAAGATTGATTCTTAGTGTTTTTATAATTTCCATTGTAATGCAACGTTTAAAATTGCGCTCCTAGATAGGGTATCTACATTTGATTCTTTTCATATATTTTGTTCCCAAAGAATTTAAATTTTGCATATAAACCTAAATTAGAAATGCTAAAAAAAATTCCAATTTTAATCAGCAACTAATCCCTTACTTTTTTTTAATTAGCAGTTACTTAGAGGTCTTTCTACAGCTACAATTCTTTGAGAAATGGTGTTCTTTTAATCTAGGTTAATGAATTGCAAGATTAAACATAAGAGGGGCGGTCAATAAGTTTTGCAATTCGCATATAAGGAAACGAGATATTAGGAAAAGTGTTTTATTATTTTCAATATAACTACCCTCGACCCCAATGCACTTGCACCAATTGTTCCTGAGGCTTCGAATTCCCGACAACCAGAAATCTCCCGACTGCTGTAAAATCTACCCCTGGACGGCGAGCTGGACATCTTCATCGTCCCCAAACCAGCGTCCACGCAGTGCAGCATTGAGCTGGCGGAATAAAAAGTAGTCACTAGGGGCCAGGTCTGGACTCTAGGGAGATGGTTGAGCTCCTTAAATCCGCACTCGCGCAATTCAGCTTGTGCAACTCTGGCCTTGTGGACTTTGACGACGTTGAAGTCGATCATGGGGCGTGAGGTTTCTAGTGACCCCAACGAACAGAAACCTTGGTCATGGTCAAATTGTCGTGGATGATGTTGATAACACTTCCATGTGATATTCCAAGTTCTCGCTTAATTTCTTCGACCTTCACCCGTCCATTTTCGAGGATCATCCTCTCCACACAGGCCACATTGTCGTTGTTGGTCACGTCTGACGGGCGTCCTGGACGGGGGTCATCTTCAACGAACTCACCATCATGACGGAACTCCCTTTTCCAACGAGCAATGGTTGCATAGAAAGGGGCGGTGTCGGTGTACACTGCAACCATGCGTTTATGGATCTCTTTTGCATTCTTGCCTTCCTTGGTCAAAAATTTGATCAATGCGCAGTGTTCAACATTCTCCATTGTTGAAAATTTGTGACTGACGATCTGCGATCAGCTACTGCTTGTTAAATAGACGAGGCAGGAGCGTGCGACTGCAGGTCCTGACTTGTTATAACTTGTCCTAACACCGTCACAAACAGCCATCCTCCTTTTGCTGTTTTGCCCAACCTATTCGCGAAACTTATTGAACGCCCCTCGTATTCATAGTAATGTCATTTTTCAATTTGGGTTAGGGCATAAAATGAGTGAAATTATGCTAATCATTAGCGCATAAATCGTCAAAAAAAGGTACGATATTATCGTCCTTACATAATGAGTCATAAAATTCATCGTCATTAGTGTCGTTAAACCTGCAGTATTGACACTCTAATCTTTAAAAAGGCTTATTCTGTAATAAATTGAGCGCTGAAGTTTAAGTTTTTCAGCAGTTTTTGAGGCGTTATTAATGAAATTAATATCCATTCACTCACAGAGGGAATTGTAAAATAACCCTCAGAAATTGAAAAGGAAATAAAAAACATTATATGAAGTCCATTAATTGCTTGAGACATTAAGTTATTGAATAATATTAAGTGAAATTACCTTTCTATTATAGAAATCAATAGGCGCCAAAATATCTTTATGTATGCGATTTCAGGGTTAGGTGGGAGATAGAATGGGAAATGAGGGAAGGAATAAAAGCAGCTGACCAAATTCCTTGTGGTGGGTGACTTTGTCAGATTATTTACAGTATATTTCATTTAATAGGACATCCACTGTTTTCTTATGCGCCTTTTGAAGTTGAGGGTGTCTTTAGAACTGCCCTTAACTGATTTCGCTCGTATCTTTTATCTCTTTCTCAGCTTATTCTTATTAGGGTTAATATATTTAAGTAAGCTTAAATGTGTTGTTGGTGTTCCTCAAAGCTCAGGTTTTTGTCTGCCTCTGTTTCGTTATTCTCGTTCCCATCTTGCTATTCTGATGCGTCGTATGGGTCTCTCATTTCATTTATACATATGTTGTTGAGATACGAATCTTTTTTTTTTCAACTTTGTTGTTGAACATCATAGAATTCTATTATCTTTTCGACCACCATCATTGCATGTGTTTCGGACAACTTTTTGAAAATCTGTCTGTCTATCCAATAGAGAAGAGGTACCTAGCTTTAAGTATGCCAAGCAGCTGAGGAATGGGGGCCGGCAGCCAGAAGAAGCCATAAATTAAAGTAATATTTTTGTAGGTCGGAGGAGCAAATTCAATGAAATCAAAAGCCACGAGCGTCAACGCTATATTAACATGACACAAAACATATAACAATATGTGACTTTTCAAATTAATTAATATTTAAGTTTTTATAATAAGATGGTTGCATGTTTTGGAGTAGGAATAAAATAACTAACTCATATTAGTTTAATAATAATCGCATAGAATCATTCATATGAGCATAGGTTATATGTGATCGTTACATATTTTTCAAAAGTTTAATCGTTGAGATTTCGGAAATAAAATAATGGGGATCAAAAAATTAAATTTCTGCATTCAAGCATTTCTTTCGAAAAGTAAAATCGCTCTTCTTGGAATAATGAGCAGATGTGTGAGCTTAAGAGTGATTCGATATAGCATAATGATTTTAAGACGTGACAATTGCCATTTCTACTCTAGGATTGTCAAATTTAAAAGGAAGATCCATTTTAGAAGAAATATTCATTTATGAGCGTACTGTACAAATTGCTAGTTCAATAGAAGTGAATAGTTTTTATAGAGCAAAATTTTTATTATCAAAAGTAGAGTGAGAAATTCAGAGTATTAGTGTTAAGCATTCAGTCGCAAACATAAAGGAAAAGTTTGACCTAGGTCACTCCTTATATATAAGGAGAAAGAAAAGCGGCAGCAAAAACAAAAATTTTAATAATAAAAGTAATAACACCAACGAGAGAGGGAGAGAAACTAAAGAGTGAGGGAATATTTGTAAAAAGATGACGGTTACTCCTTTTCATCAGGTGATACCTATCTGGTAGGAAATCAATTAATTTGGGCTGACATAACTAAGTTTCACATGAGAGGAGACTTTGACTTCAGAGTCACTGAGCAAGGTTTGTCCTACTAGAAATGGATGCAAAATCGATCGGTTCACTACTTATCCAACTATCATGAAAATGAAACATCTGGAGTTCAAAGAAAATACGAGTATCAAGCTGGCTAAAAAGTTGAGGTGAAAGATCTCAAAGTTGTAGAAGACTATAATTCATTCATGGACGGAGTAGACAAAGCAGATATACTCAGACCCTTGCATGACCGAAAGAGAAAGTGAAAAAAAAATTTGCCATCGCTTATTTTTTTGATTATTAAAGATTGTTCTTGTAAATTTCTTTGTAATTTACTGGAGCTTTATGGAGCAATACCTCATTTAGAATTCCAGAGAAAAGTAACATGAGGTTTGTCAACTCAGGGGAAAATGCCATACAAAAAAGGGGTAGGCCAAAAGATTCAGGTGATGATGTGAGGGTCAGCAAACCACCTAATCGTAAAATGAAGACATTTTCATTGCCGATTGAGATTCATAAAGAGAATAGAGGTGCACATGGGCTTGAGTTTGTGGAAAACAGGAGTAGATGGGAATTCTGTGCTTCCAAACAGGTGCAACCTCGCCCTCATTTAAAGCGTACCTTGTGTAAAGTTTATTTTTGGGTAAGGCCTAAAACTAGAAGGGAAAAATAAAGTTAAAATAATTCCAAGAAACAATAATTCAGGACATAAAGGGCTAAGTGCATGACATTGAATTTAGGTGGGTTAAACTTCATTTGTCTTTTATCCGACCATTATGCAATTTTGTGTATGTTTCGCTGCAGTCATAAAACATTTAATCTAGCCTAGCATTATTTCTCTTTCTTTCAGGTGGTCCGCGAATTTAGAGATTTTATAATTAGTCGGTTATCGTGGTCACTTATATATATTATGAAAAATAATGAACCAAGAACTTACCCCTGAGGAACCCTACTGGTTACTTGGAGACAGTCCAAGTTTATCTTACTTCATGTCTAAGTGTTTGAGCTATGAAGGAGCATGTGTTATATCCATTTCCATGAGGTTTATGTTTAATAAAAGCTGTTCATGCGGTACTGTATTAGACGTTTTTTGAAAGGCAAACTTAATTATGAGTACTTCTTAATTATCAATTTAGCTGGAAATATTTGGTGCAATAATTATATGAGATTTGTTAGACATGATCGTTCGGTTCTAAACCCCTGCTTATATTTTTAGATTAAGTTATTATCATTGGCGTGGGATGAAATATTATCTTTGCTCATCGCTTCTAATACGTTGATAATTTTCGACTTGAAGCTAAGAGGGCGAAAGTTGCGGAATCGGATTTCTCCCATTTTATTTAAAGATTTGCCTGATATTAGCTCTTCGGAACTCTTTTAAAAATATTCCGTCACATAAAAACGATTAAAAATCCAAGTCATTGGTTTTATGAGTTTCTATTTTATTTGTTTAAGGTGCATCGGGTATATGCAGTCTGTCCTAGGTACTTTCGATTGTTTCATTTTAGGTAAATATACAGTAACTTTGCATTGGCTTACTCGCGCGGAAAAAAAGATTAAGGTTTCGCATAAACAATTTACTCAATTAATGTGGTTAACAACATAATGTACTCAACAGTAATAAGACATAAGAAATGATTATTTAGTGTCCTAAAGTTTGCTTCCAGGTGAAATGATAAGTAACCTTAATCGATACTATAGATTCTCTTCTAAGCTTTCTACTATTAACGTTGACATAAAAAAGCTTAGTCTTATTTACCAATTATCCGTGTCTAAGTATGGCCAAGTGTACGGGAATATGCGCACACAGGCTCTAAGTTAGGCCAAGCAATCTGACAAATGTTATTGTGCTAAGAGTGCCATTTGAATAGATAGCGGCAGCTGCGTGATCAAGGAATATTCCAAACACAATGACAAAAATATATTTTGATACACACTAAATGAAAGGCACAACAATAAATATATATATATATATATATATATATGGGTAAAGGAATAAGATGGAATTAGGTTCTGAATTCTAATTAGATAACCGTGGTTAGGGAATGGTTATAATGGGACATTTAGAGTAGTGAGTGATTTAGTTCATTTGAACCTCGAGAGTAAGGTGGGGCAAACTTGGAGGAGGTCTTCGCGACCTTGATTACTTACGGGTGGTAGCCCCAAACCTTCCTCAGGTAGGGCTACTTTTTTGAACTTATGTTTTGCGAGATGCGGGCCTCTTGTCCTCAAGAGGTCACCGAACAAACATCGAAGGGGAAGGGGGGGAGATGACTTCTCCACACTCAGCTTGAGCAATGAGTGAATGGCGCTAGCAACTAAACTCGCCATTATTTCATGTCTTGTATTTAATAAAATTCTTGTTATGTTGTTCGTGTACATTTATATATCAACGGTCATATTTTTATACGAAGTGATATAAAATTTGCCGCGGAGGTACATCTCGGCAAAGGATTTATTATAGGTAATTTTAGGTTTCGCCTTGCCCAATATTGAATAACATTTATGAATACAATAAAGTACATCACTTACTCATTATTCTTCATACTAATTTTGGATCTCTTTTCATATATATTATTTAGCTCGTAGGAAGAAAAAGAAATTTTAAATTAATTTTCACTTTAGGTTTAAATTATTTTAAATTGAGGTGAAGTTGAAGAGTTATAAATATAGTAACCATATATTAAAAACGGCTTACAGAAACTCTAGATTTATTATTATTAAGTAAAGACCATCTAATGGCATCTCTCGTTGTAAGTAGAGAGCGGTAATGAAAATGAAGCTAGAATAAGTTAAAATGTGTGGCATACATATAGGCAGGAGTGGTAATCAATCTTATAGATGTTTGCTGGAGCGTGTTGCCACATACTACACTAGGCATCTATCTGTCTTAATGCACAATTGGACATGAATGGCGTAGGGTTCCTCTAAATTTAATTTGTAGTAGAAACTTTACTACGTCTCCACCATCATCACCTTGTTCATTTGAAAATTAAGGTTGTACCTGATTAATCAATAGTGCTCGTAATGCATTTGGGAGTGGAAGACTATGTTTAAAAAATGAACTGGATTTTTTAGATTCCTCAAAATAAGGATTTAAAAATAAAATAAAATGTAAAAACGAGGGTGTAGTTGGCTTTAGAAACATTTTTTTCACCTATAGACTGATAAAGTTAGAATGAAGCACCATAGTAATTAGGTAGTAAAATTTTTTTAGCTCTCAAAGTGGGGCTAGACGAGTATATGAATAGCGAATATTACTGTTCTTTCTTGTGTTAATATATTTGGTACATTATGTATATATATTAAAATCGATATTATTTAATAGTGTAGTTGCCAAATTTTGCTTGTGACAAGCTCTGATTTGAGGATAATTCAGAGGTGAAATCTGGATAGCATCGTTTATTGTAATTTGCAGAGGTACTTTTGATTCAAGCTGATGATCCTTGAAGGGCCTTATGTTACTTTGTAACATTTTCGTGGCCGTTAATCATAGGTGTTGCAATTGAGGCAATTATTGAAACTAAGTTATCAGTGCAACGATGACTAGTGGAGCAGTAAACCAAACTGCTCTTTGGGAAATGATATCTTTTGCATTACTTCGCTCGACAACTGCCTTAACCCTGCCTTATATGGCCTGACATAACATGATCAAAGCCGTGTGGAGGTGATTCGAAAAATTAGGAAGATAATTTCCCCCGGGGGACAAGTTTTTGATCAGACTCAATGAAATTAATAAACAATACTGATTCGCATTATAAATATCGCTGCCAGATGGAGTTATTTAATACCTTATTCTCGGTTGTATAGTAAGAGAAACGCGTAAAAGTGCAAGCGTCAGCTGGAAAATGATGCGCCCCAAAGGAAATAAACTTGATCGAATAAATTGGAAGAACTCAAAGATGGAGCTTTCATTAATCAGAAGGGCTGTAACTTAAAAAAATTACTTTTACCAAGAAATACGTGATGTCTTGACCACGCAGCAAGGGTATATAAATGCGAATAGAAGGTAGCGTGACGTTAAATCAAAATCAAGCTGAAGCGCAAAACTTGGCAAAAAATGACGAAAACTGAGAAGAAAAAACTATACAAATAGAGTAAAATGCGATCCCAAAGTCTCAGGGTAATATACTTTAATATATTGATGATACGAGGGGCGGTAAATAAGTTTTTCAATTCGGATATAAAAAAACGAGATATGAGGAAAAGAATTTTATTATTTTTCAATATAACTACCCTCGACTTCAATGCACTTATGTCAATTGTCTCTGAGGCTTCAAATTCCCGACAAGCAGAAATTTCTCGACCGCTGTTCAATCCACTCCTGGACATTTTCATCGTCTTTAAACCGGCGTCCACGCAGTGCAGCATGAGCTGGCGGAATAAAAAGTAGTCGCTAGGAGCCAGATCTGGACTGTCGGGGGGATGGTTGAGATCTTCGAATCCGCACTCGCGCAATGCAGCTTGTGCAACTCTGGCTTTGTGGACTTTGACGACGTTGAAGTCGATTATGGGGCGTGGGGTTTCTAGAGACCCAACGGGCAGAGACCTTAGTCATGGCCAAATTGTCGTGGATGATGTTAATAACACTTTGATGTGATATTCCAAGTTCTCGCTTGATTTCTTCGACCTTTACTCGTCGATTTCCAAGGAACATCCTCTCCCCCCAGCCACATTGTTGTCATTGGTCACGTAAGACAGGCAAACTGGACGGAAGTCAACTTAGAGGGACTCACGATTATGGCGGAACTCCTTATTCCAGCAAACAATGGTTGCATAGGAAGGAGCGGTGTCAGTTTACACTGCAACCATGCGTTTATGGATCTCTTTTGCATTCTTGCCTTCCCTTGTTAAAAATTTTATCACTGTGCGGTGCTCAAACTTCTCCATTGTTGAACAATTTTTGACTGATGATCTGCGATCAGCTACTCCTTCTTAAATAGACGAGGCAGGAGCGTGCGTCTGCAGGTCCTTACTTGTCATAACTTGTGCTAACACCTCCACAAACAGCCACCCCCCTTCCTCTGTTTTGCTCTACCGATTTGCGAAACTTAGTGAGCAACCCTCGTAACTTAAAAAAAAACAGAACGGCTGGCTTAATCCTGCTTCACCCTTATATACGAGTGGCGGTGAATAATTTTGGGGCATTGGTAAGGCAAAACAGAGGAAGAGGGATGGCTGTTTGTGGGGGTGTTTTGACAAGTTATGACAAGTCAGGACCTGCAGCCTCACGCTCTTGGCTCGTCTATTTAAGCTGCAGTAGCTGATCGCAGATCGTCAGTCCTAAATTTTTCAACAATAGAGAAGGTTAGGCACCACTTAGTGCACGTGTGGTGAGGCCGCTCGAAACTTCTGAGCTGGAGGTTCAAAGAATGACGGACTCCAAAGACAGGGGATGGGGTAAAGTCTGGTCCAGGGGAAAGTATTTCGGCTACTCGAAATGAGGAGGGCTTCGACAGGAGTTGATGAGAGAAGTCGGGAAAATCACTCGGTGGCGATCGTTAATGGAATTATCTCACTGCTGGGGCTAATTCCAAATACACAAAAATAGTTCAGATGTCACTTTGTTTGTTGTTATCACTTGACTTGGAACCATGGGAAAGTTTCTGGGGTCTGGGCTAGACTTCTCAACTCTTTGCTTGTCTCATGGAAAGCGAGCAATATATATGTTCAAGGCACTCCCCGTGACGGGGGCTTTAGTGGAAAACAGCTCTACTCTCGAATGGCCTTACATCTTCTTGCAGAGGCTATTCTGCCCGTATAAAAGTGAGTCGGGGTGGAGATGGTTCAAGGTTACCGCTTGTGGATGGGGGGAGGGGTAGGCTTACAAATTTAGGCCTAACCGGGCGTTCTGCCGCGCCTGTAAGTTCCGTTTTTGCCCAAGAGCTTTCGCGTGCGGATTCCCTCACACATCTCCCAACCGAAAGATGATGCTTTACAGAGTAGTTGAGTAGGAAAGGATCATCTTAACCCGTCAAACTTGAATTATCAAAGGTCTTGGGAAATTGTGACCTGCTAAGACAGGTGTACACATAAGCCTTAAACAGGTCAATCATAGAGAATTTAACTAATACAATTTTAAACAAAAGAATAATCATAGGAGAACATTGGCTACATTTCAGTGGACCCCCCACACCAAAAAAAAAAAAACGATTCCATTAAATGAAGGCATAAATATGGGACAAAAGAACTTAAAAATTTGGTGTACCCCCCAAAAAATCATAATTAGGAGCATTAATAAGATAATATATATACAATTCACGTGGAAAACCTTCGCTCCCGCCAGAGTATGGATAAGGTAATCCACGGGTCCTCTATCCTCGAGGACTGGGTAGGGTCCCTTTCATTGGCTAAGGATTTTGTTGCACCTTCGCGCCAGGCTTGAATTTTCGTTCTCGTGACTTAAAGTCAAATTAGGTCTCAAACCTCTCAATAAGTCCTTCTTCACGGGATATGAGACTCGTTTGTTACCTCAAGTGTACTCACGTTCGAGAGCTGAATTTTTCTTCCAAAGGGGGGAGAAGAGTTGCGCTCCGGGGGGCTTGGAACTCTGGTTCGATAGAGATTTCCAGGGGAACAGGTGCACGGGATTCCAGGGCTGCCTTTGTACGGGTAATCACGGGCTGGGCCACGGGATGGTCGTGAATTACGGGGTTCTGACCGAAAAAAAACGGAGCAGAACTGGATTGGGGCCGCTACCACTTCGGCCCAACCCAACATATAGTCACACTCGATGAGATAACGAATTACTGGGAAACGACTGGCCCGGCCAAGGTAGTCGTGGACCACCGCAATTTTCTTGTGGTCGGGCCCAACAGGGGGTAGTGAGTCCTCAAGCACTATAATGCAGGTGCACCCGATGTCACGGACGAGGGTGGATACTCGGTGACCGTTCACACTTTCGTTCTCGAACTTCATTCCACCACGGTTGTTCTCATTAAAAAGAAATTTTACCTGATGGATCGAGTCTAGGGTGGGCTAGGGAGGTTCGGGAGTCTTTTGAGGCTACGGAGGAGGATCAGGGGTGGCCCCGATTTGGTGTACTTGGTGGGACTGAGAGTTTGCGAATCGGGAGATTTTCGATGACAGTTCGTGCGGTAATGGTTGGGAACCCCGCAGGTTTGGCAGACGATCGGTTCTTTTGGTACAGCACAACCGGGGGAGAAGAAACTAGGGGCTTAACGTCTCGGTGTCCGGATGGATGGAAGTTTCTTGGCCTCGAGGGACTAGAAGCTTTGGTAAATTTTGGAACCAATTTTAGGGGGGGAGAGGGCAAAAAATATAGTTTTGGGGGGCGATTGGGGAGCCTTTTTAACATCCTTAGGGTATAAATCGTGACTACCCGCGTAATCATCGGCCTCTTCCAAGCACTCCTTGAAGGCGCGAATTTCGGGAGCCACGAGCGCTAAAAGCTGATCCCTAAGGAAGAAGTCCAGAAGGAACTCGTAGACCTGTGGAATCTTGCACGCATCCAGCCAACACTGAAAGTTTCTTTGGAGGATGTACCTATGTTGTTGAAAGGTTTGGCCAGGGCGGATTCTTTCCTGGCGGAATAGGGAGCGGTAGAATTCGCTATTTATATGAACAGGGGCTAGCAATTCGGACTTTAACGTGGAATAGTCCAAAGTTGCTTTCGGAGGAAGGGATATGAAGATATCCCTTAATTTGGCATTTAGGAGAGGAAGTAAGCGAGCGACGCCATCATTTTCGGGGCCCATCTAATGATCTGAAAGATTCTCTCAAAATGGGCCAAAAATGACCCAAAGTCCTCTCCATCAGTAAAAGCGGGAAGGTGGACTGAAGGAGTTTGGGAAATTTCAGCCCGGCAACCGGAGGACTGAAAATCCATTTGATTCCGGCTCATTTACAGCTCATGCTGCCTAATTTGTTCACGTTCTTCCATCTCCATCTTCAGTTTGTTTTCCTCCATCTTCTGTTTGTTCTCCTCCATCTCCATCCTCAGTTTGTTCTCCTCAATTTTGTCCTTCTTCATCTCCATTTCCATCTTCAGTTTGTTCTCCATCTCCGTTTTTAATTTGTTCTCCTCAATCTCCATCTTCAGTTTCTTCTCCTCCATCTCTATCTTCAGTTTGTTCTTCTCCATCTCCAATTCCCTTCGTTCTGCCTGTTCGTTTCTCTCTGCTTCCTGTAAGTATTTTAGCAGGTCTTTGCCCGAAAGACCTAACATTTCACCCTGACTCTTGAATTTTTCGAAGAATGACATTTTTACGCAGTTACCTAAGGGAACACTGATACGCGAACGAGCTAGGACACTACCCACGCGAAACGAATACCTGAACATTCGTGAAGGCCTTAATCCCAATAAAAAAATTAGATACAGCTACCTACCTCTACTGTTTGTAAGTGGGAAAAAAAATTAAAATTGTCCCACCGGAATTAAGAGACCAAAGACATTAACTTCTTTGGATTAATAACCAGAAGAGTCTCAAAAATTCGAACACAATAAAAAAATTTAATTAACTGGGGTCCAACACATAATCTAAATAGACTACGTTCCACTGCTCTTCAAATAACTTGAACTTTCCTTCTGCCAAAAATTAAAATAAAAGGGATGAACGAGAATAACAAGAGAACTTCTAATGTCGAAATTAAAATGAAATGGGTTCGTAAAAACCCCAACACACTTGACACCAGGTTTATATAATATGTATATTAATATATATATATATATATATATATATATATATATATATATATATATATATATATATATATATATATATATATATATATAATATATATATATATATATATATATATATATATATATATATATATATATATATATCGTAGTGTGAAATTACATTATATCAATACCATATTATATCTATGAGGGAGGGACCAATAACTTGAAAGTGAACAGACAAAACGGACGGAAAACCACGAGTTTAGACAAGCTGATTAGCAAGAGAGTGCAACGAGGTCAGGTAAATTATGGACAATGGCACAGCTGAAGGTTATTTAAAGAGGCATCAACAAAAATATAATTTTATTGACACAAAAATAATAAGAGAATTGATGGGTAAAATTACCTCAGAGAATTAACGGGCAAAATCACATCAGTAAATGAAAGCGGGAATTGTAGTTATAAATGACACTATGAAGTTAGAACTTAAGGTATTACAAGACGAGACTATTCAAATAAGGGGGGAATTAACTCAATTGGGTTACTGAAGAGGGGGAGAGGAATTGGCTTACGGATTTCTACTGCACGTGTGGTGAGGCCGCTCGGAACTTCTGAGCGGGAGGTTCAAGGGATGACGGTCTCCAAAGACAGGTAGGGGGGTAATTTCTGTTTAAAGGAAGACTATTTCGGCTACCCGAAATGAAGAGGGCTTCGACAGGAGT
The DNA here is from genome assembly GCA_963969495.1 of Ceratothoa steindachneri. Taxonomy (NCBI): domain Eukaryota; kingdom Metazoa; phylum Arthropoda; class Malacostraca; order Isopoda; family Cymothoidae; genus Ceratothoa; species Ceratothoa steindachneri. The sequence continues at coordinate 55,687,099 of OZ018331.1, read as the reverse complement.
TGCTGAGAGAAGTCGGGAAAATCACTCGGTGGCGATAGTTAATGGAATTATCTCACTGCTGGGGCTAATTCCAAATACACAAAAATAGTTCAGCTGTCACTTTGTTTATTTTTAGCACTTGACTTTGAACCATGAGGAATCTTCTAGGGGCGGGGCTAGACTTCTCAACTCTGTGCTTGTCTCATGGGAAGCGAGCAATATATATGTTTGCCTCTCTCCCCGAGAGGGGGGGTTTAGTTGGAAACAGCTCTACTCTCGAATGGCCTCGAATCTTTTTGCAGAGGCTATTCTGCCAATATAAAAGTGAGTTGGGGTGGAGATGGTTCGAGGCTACTGCTTGTGGAAAGGGAGGGTGGGGGAGGCTTACTAATTTAGGCCTAACCGGACGTTCTGCCGCGCATGTAAGGTTCTGTTTTGCTCAAGAGCTTCCAAGGGGGGATTCCCTCACTTTAATTATCAATAAGTATATATATATATATATATATATATATATATATATATATATATATATATATATATATATATATATATATATAAATCCAAAGCATTGTAAGAAAGAGGAAACGAAATAATATTTTTCTTCGGAAATAGTTATTTCCTACTCCCTGTTGTAAAATTGTATTCCGCGTAGCCGAGTGGTTAAAGGCTTGGTTTAATTGAGATCAAAGCATTTGCTCAGGGTACTTAGTTCGATCTCACCCAAGCTCGGATTGTTTCGAAGTAGCAAATAACCATTTCCGAAGAAAAAATTATTTTTGGTTTCTCTTTCTTTTTGTGTTTTTGATTTATTTTATCGTTCTCTTGCGCTCATGAGAGATATACATTATATATATATATAGTTTTATCTCTATATAATTTCTCGTCCAGTTTAAACCTCCTCCTGATTATTTTTTTACTGCTTCTAAATGCATGAAATTAATATTATGAAGTTTAATTTAATTTCATTTTCTGTTTCTTCATATAAAACACAACGGATTCATTTTAAGTGTTTTTATACCATCAAAGTCATAGCTACACACATATTTACTCTTGCATTTTCCTTTTCTCTTCTATTTAAACTTACACTCATGTACCATGATTATAATAATAAGGACATTAGCTGTATTATTATATGTGATTACTTTAATTTCCATTCTATATTTGTATTATCTCATTTTAATTACAATAAGTTTTGCAATTATTGCTCCCAATTAAAAACATTCGAACATTCTATTGCCTCATTTGTTCAGTAATTTTCTTGAGCTCTTTCCCTCCGTTTTAAAATTGGCATTACTCGGCAAGAGATGCGGCACATAAAATATTCTCAATCGAGAACATTGAGGGAAGGAGTAGGTGTTTACTAATTGAAGTAACCTAAATGCCTATGAATTAAGCCAATTAATCTCTAAAAAAAATTCAAAGATACAATTATAGTACATAAAGTACGAATGCTAAATCATTCGTGATTTAAAATAAATCTTATATTCCCTATTCTTTTATTCGCAAACAAACTTTGAGCTTATTTCCTTACCTTCCTAGAAATCAAAAAGGGTCTTTCATCGATATAATTTGTGAAAGTGGTTGAAATATTTTGAGAAATCATAGTTTATCTAGTTATGATTTTGTTGTGTCGGTTCGCCTCCATTACTCTAATTATTGAACTTTCACTGTCTTCATGATATATTGAAAGGAATTTTAGGTTTCCTGGAGCTCCTTTTCTATAAATTATAACACTATAAATATCAGTCAAGTTTCAAAATATTTCATATTCTATCATAATTCATTCATAACTTGTGGGAATTCAGGTAGAAAAGCTTCTATTTTCCAATAGTACCATTCTGTTATTGACAAACAAACCTGACTATTTAAAAAGATATTCATCCTGGGCTTAATATATTTACGTTAGTGCTAGCAAAATAAAAAAAAACCCTCATAGGCCATGTTTTTTGTATTAACACGCCTTAAATATTTATGAATATATGTACATAAATCACACAGGGGAACAATTTTAATCACATTTACTGGTGCCTTATATTTATCTTCCAATTTTAATTCGTTTTTCATGTTGATTTCAAATATATAATCCATTTTTACCTACACCCTATAGTCATTTTGTAATTTCTATTTTCTCTTTTCACCAAAAACTGCCCTCCGAACGGACAGAGAGGGTGCTTGTACAAAGCAAATGCTTCAAACTACCGGCCTATATTCTTGACATCAATCTGTTCTAAAACTCTTGAGAGAATAATAGTTTAGCTGCTCTATGACAACTTGGACATTAACCTTTCTGCTATCAAATATTAGTTTGCTTTTCGTGCAGGTTTATCAGTGACTGATCAGCTATTGTTCGTCTATGATTATGTTAGTAAACACCTTGATTTGGGTGCTGTGATTGATGTCCTGTATTTCAATTTCAGCAAGGCATTTGACGTTGTTTACCAAATTGTTACATATAGGCATTGTTAACGCTCTGTTGGGCTGGATAAGTGACTTTTAACAGAACCGCGTAAATGAATGTCGTTTTACAAGGCTCATCTAGTCATTTTGTTCCTGTTACGAGTGGAGTCCCACAAGGTTCGGTGGTTGGTCCTGTGCTTTTTCTTATCTTTATCGATTACAGTGCTGCAGGTTTGTCATGCAAATTTGCCCTGTTTTTCGATAATCTTAAATTATACGAGTATCTTGCTCTTCCCTTTACTGAGTTAATCACTGGTACAGGCTTTTATCTTTCTCTTCAAGAGGATGTTACTTTGCCTTTTCATAAGAGCAGATCTTGGAGCCTTTCTTTTTCTGTTATTAATGTGTACATATTTGCTCTAGTAGATCTATTTCTATCCCTATAGGGGAGTACTTTAGGGTGATTACCCTATTCCTTTAAAGACCTCTGTGAAGGATTTAGGAGACCTTATCGATTCTTTACTGAAGTTTGACCGGCATGTCAATGAAACTGTCTGTAAGGGAAAGGGAGTATCCAATAATATTCTGAGAGGCAGAATTTGTAGGACACCTAAGTTCATGGCCCAAGTGTTCATCACTCATATTCGACCTATTATTAATTTTGGCTGTGCGGTGTGGAATACTGGCTGTGTTGGCGACTTGCACTTATTGGAGTCTATACGAAGGAGATGGACAGAGAAGATTTTGGGATTTTCTGATCGTTGTTATGCTGATAGATTACACAGTGGAACAATTTGGATCACATTTTGTGGTGACTTAGATTTATCTGCCAATTTAATCAGTTTTTTCATGCTGATTTTAAATATATAATCAATTTTTACCTACATACTATATTTATTCTGTAATTTCTATTTTATTTTTTCCCCGAAAACTGCCTTCACGGATGGACAGAGAGGGTGCTTCTAAATAGCAAATACTTCACAGTACATAGTAGTAAGATAGTAATAAGTGTTATTGCAAAAAATATTGACATTATTGTTTCTTTTTTTAGGTTCTCAAAGTAGAGTGATGGCTTCGTCAAGAGGAAATTGCGTTAATGATCCAGACACCTTCTGCTACATATGTGGTTGTTACATGCTAGTTCGTCAAAGGTGAAATTTATCAAACTTTGTGATCGACACTTATAAGGCATATATTGATGTTCCTCTTGGCGATCAAGATAAGAAGTGGGCCCCACATGCTGTTTGCTATAGTTGTGTGGAAAATCTTCGTCAGTGGACGAAAGGAAAGAAAAATGGTCTTCATTTTTGAATCCTCATAGTGTGGCGAAAGCCAAAGGATCATGTGTCGGACCTTTATGTCTGTCTGGTAAATACTAAAGGGATTGGCAGGAAAAATCGGTACAAGATAGGCTACCACAACATTCCTTCGGCGATCCGGCCAGTACCTCATTCTGAGTCTTTACCAGTTTCCATTTTGAGTGGATATGCTTCCTCCGAGGATGAAAATGATGTAGCTGATATGGACGTCCAGGAAATGGATTCAGAGTCTGTATATTCATCATCAGATGTTGAACAGTCATTAGCTCCTCATTGTTTTAATCAAGAGGATTTGTATGACTTGATACGTGATTTAGCGCTCTCCAAGAAAGCTGAATAACTGTTAGCCTCCAAGTTAAGTGAAAGACATATGCATGACAGGTCGGTACGTGTATCATTTTACCAAACAAGGTAGAGTACATTTGTTAAGTATTTCTCTGAGGACAAATAATTTGTATACTGCGACGATGTTGCTGGATTGGCACCTATAGCTCTGTTGAGTGGACAGCTCCAAGCGAAGACTCAAGTGTGTCTATTTTCATAATAGCAATGACGTTGGTGCAGCCCCTCTCGGTCACTCTGTCCATCTGCGAGGAATTCATGATAAAGTAAGAATGGTCATGGATTTACTTAAGCATCATAAATACAATTGGATCGTATGTGTAGACCTTAAGATGGTCAAAGCTTCCATGCTATATCTGTATGTTAGAATAGTCGAGCCCGTGACAAACACTGGTGCCCAAAAGATTAGCCAGTTCGGGAAACTTTGGAAGCAGGAATTCCAAACATTGTTAATGAGCCAATCGTAAGAGGAGAGAAGATCGTTTTCCCTCCACTTCATCTCAAACTGGGGTTGATGAAGCAGTATGTCAAGGTTTTGAGCACTGACAATGATTGTTTTCAGTAAATAGTATGGACATTTCCTGCTTTGTTATATGAAAAAATAAAAACACGAGTATTTGATGGTCCCCAAATACGAAGACTTCTGAGTGATTCTAGATCCGTTAACACCATGAATGAAAAAGAGAAGGCAGCCTGGCTCTCATTTTCTGCCGTTGTTCGTAACTTCTTGGAAAACAAAAAAACGCATAACTACGAGGATCTGGTTACTAATATGCTTTTAGCATATCGTAATCTGGGATGCAACATGAGTGTGAAGCTGCATTTCTTAAATAGTCACCTCGACCGATTACCAGAGAACCTGAGAGCCGTGAGCGACGAATAGGGCGAACGCTTCCATCAGGATTTGATGACGATGGAAGAGCGCTACCAAGGTCACTGAAATAGACACATGATAGCGGGCTACTGCTGGGCGATTAGAAAAGATCAGATAGAGAAGACTTACAAGAGAATGAGTTACAAACGCAAATATTTGCCCGTTGAAATCAAGAAGAGGTCCTTCAGCCTGATGTACAATCATTAATATATTAGTATCTATTTGATTACAGTATTTGTAATCCTAATGTGTAATTCAAGTTTCTTCTCATATGCAATAAAATGTTTGTGAAAAAAACCTACTTTACTATAAATAACACAAAAGGATGATTCAAAATTACTTCAGGCGTGATAAAATGAAAATTATTGTATAATATTAGTTATTAATATTACGAAAAATCTGTATCATTTAGAGAGAATCTGATTTTAGATTTGAATTCTGGAGGCTCGAATTAGGTAGGAAAATGTACTTTTGTCACTTCACTAAATACATTGTTTTCCAGTGTAATTAATGGTTCCCTTTTCTTTGTAATATATATGTAGAGTGTATACTGCTATGATTTAGAGAGTTCCTACAAATTACCATTTTGGTGAACGAAGTAGTATTAAAATTAAATTACAGGACTATAGTATACATATATATATATATATATATATATATATATATATATATATATATATATATATATATACACAGAGTAGTCACCCATTTAAAAGTAGCAATGAAATCCTCATAAGTATGCATACACCATTTTCCCCTCAACAGTGTCTTCAGGCATACAAATAATAGTTGCGGCTCTATTATCATAATCGATCTTCGGTCGGTAAATTTGTAACATATGTAACTATGTATCAAATATCTGGTACCTTGAGGTTCATTGTGGCCCCACTATTGCCAAGGGCATTTAACAATTATGGAAGATGGAAAGGTATAGACATTTCTCCCACTTTTAGAAGCTGATACGATCTTTGGTTGTCGCGTTTTGCTTTTTAGGTAAAAATACATTTTATTAAATAGAATCAGAACAGAATCTACCCAAAATATTAACCCAAGATTTCGATTGAAATTTTCTCTTACAAATTTTTCTCCTCTTTTCATTCCATTTTGTTTTCTTCTAACTTTTCTTATTATGAGAAACTTCCAAATTAACTATTATCCACAGGGGATCAGATGGGAACTCTTATAAACGAGAATCTCGACTCAACAACTACAATGCGTGTATCGATCGACGTAGATACTTATTGTTCAGGAGCTAGTTTCTCTGCTAACGTATTAATGCAATATTAGGGAAAATAAAATAACGGTTTTTCATTGTTCTATGAATCGGATAATGTGAAGAGTAATAAACTATTCTTAATATAGGAAAAAATAGCGCGTTTTGCTTCATTAAGTATCTGTTTGGAGGATTTCTGCAATTGTACAAATTTTCTTTTACCTACTTATTCAAAGGGTACTATATGTTGATTTTAGGATTTTTAATTGACTATATTTGGTTTGTAAATCAGAGATGTTACTTTGGTGGAAGTGACTTTTTATCGTTTTAATATGTCTATTGTTTTGCTACAGTGTAATTTTACATTCAGATTGTGAAACTATCGGGTTCTTAAAAATTGAATTTTTTTGTTGAAAATCGTTCGTAAAAATTTTACAATATTTACAAATCAAGTTTAATGTTGTCCATGAAAAGCATTATTAAAATCAAACATAAAGAATGATGCCAAAAAATGATGTTTGTTAGTTTAGATGATTAGAGAGAATAAAAGCTAATATACACTTATGAATGTGTACGAGTAAGTTATTGATTAAATTTGAATTAAGAATTTAGGAGGAAACAGAGTTGCACTTGCTCCTCCATTAGCACCTTCTATGATTTCTTCTGGATGTGTAATAATAATTCATAGTGTTTTTAAATTAAGTTTTTTTTTGCCAGTACTGATATCTTTGCCTAGAAGTGAAACAAAAGAGTCGAGAAGACTTTGTAACATAATTGGTTGCTCACGTTTTCACCGACATACGAGTATGTTCAGCCACAACTACCCTCGATCCCTCTGTGATTAAGGAGGCAAAGTTAGAAAGATCTTCAGCAGAAATATTTACTATTATTAAACAACTGAGTAAACCGTTGCCATTAATATCTGCCACTGGCAACCATAGAGAAAAAGATCATACGATGGTATAAAACTTTCTCAAGAACAAAGAACGCATTTTTATAAAATTAAAATAGATTAATTCCAATGTATTATCTGATTAGCTGACAATTGTGAAGTGTATTAACTGCTTCTTCAATACGCCAATTCAAGGTTGCTGCTGATTTCAAATGGACTTCGAGCCCCAGCGTAATTTAGTGCCATAGTTGAGCTCATTCACAGGAGTTAAGAATTGATCTCGTGGCGTTAGATGAATACCGGGAAAGAAACAGATACAGATATCTTCGAATAAATAAAAACTAGAAAAAAGCACGATCTACGATTGTAGATTCATCTACCAGCAAAGATATTATGATATTATAGGAATTAGTGAGAATATGAGTCGGAGAGAACAGAAAAATAAGAGACATACAGAGGGAAACTCTTCAAACGGAGTTAGCTAGACAAATTCGTAGGTTAGAATCCTGAATAAAACAAAAGCAAAGTAAATCGTCAGATTGAAATAAAATGGGGACTATAACTATTAATACTGGTGAGGGGCTAGGGAGGGGCTTTGTCAAAGTGAATCTAATCCTAAGGGAACAAATTATATTTACGTTCAACTTGTGAGGGAAACAGTGAGTTATTATATTACTAAATATTTTTTTCCAAAATACAATATAATATATAGTACAAATCAATGTTAGTCCTTAATTTTAGACATGGATAGTAATACATTTTTAAAATATAGCAGTTTCTTATATCGAGCTTCTTTTAGTTAAAGTTAAAGAATATATTTTATTAAATAACGGCACTATCTTGCTTCATTTTACTCCCACACATATAGACTGCCCAGGTTTCTAGGGTTTTGATATCGAATTAGCTAGTCGAGATTAAATAGCTCTTATGCAAGTTACTAGTCTTCCAATAAATGATTAAGAGCTACCATAGGTATAATTGGGCAAAACTTTACACGCGCTTAAGCGCATAAAAAAATGGTTAAGAAAATATATGATAATTAGCTAAACAGAAAACATCAATGTGGGTCATATTGGAGAGAAGGAAAATTCTAAAGTATGAAGTCATAGTTCCAAAATAAATAATGGAAGATAGATGAGAGAAAACCTAGGTTTATTGTTTGAACAAAAAATGATGGTCTACAGCAAACTGGTCATCATTCAAGTTTTATTTTACAGAATGCTCTACAGAAGCGTTTTAAAGAGCATTTTAGGCAAAAGATAGAATTGCAAAGGCAAGATCCGGATAGAAAGGAAGTTTACCAACAAGAGCTAAGATTCTTCTTATCTCATAAAATTGATTTGTTACTGATAATGAAGTAAGACTAGGAATATTTGCTTTCACTGTCTATATCTATATGTTTATATGAGTGCAGAAACCCTAAAATGAAGAAAAAACTAACAGTCATATCATTAGAGAATGTATATCTAGTAATTTAAAGATCAAGACAAGCAAAATGGATGTAAAAAAAAAATACGTTATTCTGAAATTAGGTTTGTTTTATTTTCTATTTTTCCGCATACATTGTCAACATACAACTATAATGGCATGGACAGTCATCCCTTTCTCTCTTTCTCTATTTTTATAGAATTGAGCTTCTCTAAAGTTGCGATAATTATGACACGATGATTTTACAATTCCAGAGACGGGAGCCATGATTGCACACTGTTAATCGAAATGTCATACTTCATTACTAGAAAGGAGGTATATACCAAATTCTAACTTCATGTTTAAATAAAATATTGCAATTTATATTATTATAAATCATAATTACTATACCTCCTTGCAAAGAAAAAGAAAATTAACTATTAAACAAAAACACAATTTAAATTTTTTATATAAAGCATATGAAAGATTTTTTAATACTTCTGAAAGAATAAATCAACTATCGGGTTTGAAAGAGGAGAGAAACCAGAGATATTTACCCAATAACAGCTTAAAACAAATAACACTATGAAACAAAAGAGTTTTGAGTATCTTTGCCCTGATAAGCACTTGTTCACTTACATCTAGTTGGGAATGGTCCTTTTTCAAATATGTATATGATGGGAGTGAAATAAAATGTTTGTTTACTTTCGTTACACTATTAATTGTTTTGTGAAGGAAATATATTTCTAATAAGTAAATATGAAAGTTGGTTTCCAAGAAATATTTTTATTTTAAGTTTGATTGTAAAAGATCTGAGATCCCGTGCTATGGTATCCCACCATGGACAACGTCACTGGCTGTTCCAACATTCACGAATTCTTGAAGAGTGAACGCATTGGGAAAATATTTCCTATTCCTGCGAACTCGTCCCATGCCTCCCCCCACACCTCCACGGCTAAAAGGCAAGGAAGAGCCGCTGTTTATCGCACCTCGCTGCTTAAAGATGAATCAGCTCCGCCTCCAGATTAAGATGTCTGGAACTTGTGACTCCTTTCTCCAAACTACCCCTTCCCCCTTAGAATCGGGCATACAAATCCTTGGGTATATTGTATTTTGGGGAGTCCAGCGCGGACCTAAAGGCCGTCCTCATCGTCCAAAGTTTAAGTAAGTCCCGTGATTCTGCTCTAATCAGTCGGTAGCTTATTTAAACGGCAATCCTTGAAATTTGCGCAACATTCTCCTTTCGCTTAATCGAAGCGAAGAAAACCTTCATCGATTATCTTTGAGGAAAAGTAGTTTCCTCTTCCAGTGGAATTACGAGAATTTCCACATTTCCCGACGAAAATCATCTTTAAAGATTGGCTATCTTCATTGGAAGGTTGGTTCAGTTCGTGCTCCACCTGCCTCAACCGATCGTGCCCGACCCATCTCATCGGATTGTTTTCCACTCGCCTCTTCGAAAAAAGGACCTTCCTGGAAGTCACCCATCCGTAAGATTGAAAAACCCTCCATTATTACTATTTTCAAATCCCGTTTTTGATCTGAGCCTAGTAACATTAATCAATTAATTCTATTTGAGAATCCCTTGTCATAATAATTATCAAGAGACTATATTAATTTAAATAATTCCCTTTTGCCTATCATTATTCTTATTTTCATCTTTGTAAATAGAATTGTATTTTGGTTGTTTGATCTTTAACTAACCTTGAACTATACTCTCGGCCAATTCAAGTAAAGCTCGCCAACCAATTATGTCTGATTATTAAGGATTTGTAACCCAACGCCTCAAGTTTGACCTCCTAGTCAGTCGTTAGTCCCTGCAAACAGTCCTTCAACGGTTTGCATTCAGTAGGTGATTAAGTCACCCCTTACATAATATAGGACTAGTATATGGTATAGAGTGGTGTATCACGACAGTCATTAATTTTAACCATTAAATTTCTTCTTGTAGATAACTTGTTTGTGTGCATGGGAGATTATACTTCTGCTGACTAAGAACAGGTTTTGAATAGGCTTTATAAATTCATTACGATGAATACTTTCTCATATCATAGCATTCCTTTAATTCATCAGAACCAAGAAAATAATTTCAATGAATTAGTAGTTTGAATATTCCAGGTTAAAAAAGAATGCATCTTTATTAAAAGAGAAATATATATTTTTTTTAGCAACTCACAATAAGTGTATTTACGACTTCTATCCTTCTGGTTTGATTTTAATGGTTTACTTTATATATCATCATAAAGATAAAACCTTGGCATTGCTTAAACATATATTGTTATGTATTTCATTACGAGAAGTTTCAATCATTAAATTTGTATTAAATTTCCACATTTATCATGTTTCATTTCGTTTTGGTATATGTATACGATCAGATTTAATAATTATCGAGAACCTACTTAATTTTAGTTTTAAAATAGGTGAGAGAGCAATCATTTAACGCGATATCACAATCTCATAGAGTTTAACATCGATGCAAGTCGAGGATTGACTCTGCGGTAACGAAGGAAGTCACACGATAACAATTGGGGGAAAGAAAATAGATCCCAGTACGAGCCTTAGTTAATCAAAATCGAATGCGGTTGGCCTAAATAGTCAATTATTATAAGTTATGGATTTAGAGAAACTGATTGTAGAACAATAACTTTACTGTATACAAAGAAAATATTATTAGCAAAAGTAAATAAATGACAATAAATAATATGAGACCCGGGATACCAAACGGGGATGATACAAATGAGTCGATGGGGACGAGAGTCCAGAAGAGAATGTACGGTGATTGCTTCCAGGGAAAGGGGGAGAGTGCAAATAACGGGTAGACCCACGTAAAGCCTAATTCACCGCAAGCTTTGGAAACGACGAGGAAGCGGGGCGCTGCAATGTTCCACTTGCAAAATTCCTTCGTTTAAACCTCACTGAAAAATGAACGAAGGAGTACTGCAGATGAGAACGAGGTTGATACCCGAGTGATAGATGCCTGTGCGTGTCTATTGCCTGTCGGGCGAGAACTCTGGCTTTAGGTACAAGCGAGCCCGGATAGAGAGGTGATGTTTCGCGTTCCTAGCTGGAAGCCGTTGGGAGGCGGAGCAGGGCGTACGAACTATACGGGTATGCTAACCAAGACGGGGTTATAGGGTACTAATTTCTCAAAGCTTTCCCCGAAGTATTTATACTGTTTTGGCGACAGCGGGTAGCCAGGGGCCCCAAAAGGCGGACGTGGATCTCATTAGACTTGGCTTTCCATGGTGGAGGGAATATTGTAGGTGAGCATGACAGGCTCGCGCAAAAATCCTCGACGCCGTAGGTCTGGCGCCGATCACAAGATGGAATGGGGGAGAAGAAGAACCTAACATGCATCACACGGCCTTGCGACATTCTTGAGATGCCTCTTGGGTTAAACTGGCCGGAGCATTTGTGATAAGAGCTCCGGGGTCATCCAAAAGCGCGAAATTCTCGCTATTCCCTTGGGGCTGTCTGGGAGTGCAGGTGCAGCTTTTCTCAGCCTTGGGTTTGGGGGGAGGAACCTTCTCTCTTTTACACAACAACCCAACTTCATGTTAATTTGATTAACATTTAGTTTATTTATGAACTTATATTGGAGGAAATGTGGAAATTTTCAGATTCAAAAATGTATATTAGATAAATTTAAAAATGTTCTTATCTAGGGCAAAACCGCAAAATTTGAATTGAATAAAAGCCATTTTCTATCATTTTAAAACGCACTTATTATTGAAAAAAACTATTAACCTCTTACTAAACATTGCGTTACATTTAGTAACGATTCATTTTTTATCTGTTCGTTTTGGGGTCACCTCTTGACTGGTTCTTCTATGTACAGTAAGAAGAGTTTCTAAGTTAGCCACGGCCGAAAAAGTTGGAGTTAGGTTGCTCAAACTAACAATTTTATTTCGATCATCCCCAAATTAAATTATTTCATGGTAAATAAAATTCTTAAAATTCCTCCAATGAGTGTTGGAATGAACGAAACCTTTTTATTTAGATTATCGGAAATACATGATCCATTCCCGCAGTCGATAGGTTGAGCATTTTACTTACTTAAATAATATTTTTTTCTTTGAATTTAAGTCCTTTCCTACCCGACTGATTTCATTCCCTACCCAGCTGCTCTCCTGCGAAGCCGTGTTATGTCTGTGCTCCTCATTAAAACTTACAATTGTGTCGTGCCCAAACCTTTCGTGTAGTAATGAAGTTAGATAAATTTAAATTACAATCCGTGATATCAGAGGTATAATTAGCGCTATAAATTTCAATTTCATTCTTAACACTTTATATAATCTCTATTTTTACATGTCTATCGTAAAATTTGATTTTTCTCGTTGTGGGGCCTCGTTTAATAAGGAAATTTACGTTCATATAGACCCCTTTAATTACAATTTATGCCGGTTAGAAACAATGCTAGACCAAAGAGGGTTAAAGACCGTTTTGAAATACCATGATTTAATCCATTCGCTTGCAAGTCCAATTGAAGGGGAAACAGAGAGCATTCTAATCGGGGACTAATTAATAAAGAAACAGGATTCAGAATTCAAAGCACGTAATTCAGCTAAGCGTAAGAAAATTAATCACTTAGTCAGAAAAATCCAAAATCTAAACACAATGCGAAGACCACGCGATCCTTTCCCTTGTTGGTGGAAACGAAATACCCCGATTAGACGCAACTCCAATCGAAATTGTTCCCAGAGCGAGGGACTTAATTATATCAGCCATAGAGAAAGCGACTAAAGCAGGGGTACTTGGGATAATTCCGAAATTAAAATCAAATCTGAGAATGCAGTTAATGACAAGATACACTACTAAATACCTTAAAAGTTTATTTCAGGAGACCGGGGTTGAGTTTTTCAATTTTTAAAGCGATTTTAAGTAACCCCTCTCGCATTTTCATAATGATGGCATACATTTGAATCCAATCAGGGATTCTAAACTAGGCACAGAGCTGCCGGCCCGATTTCATGTACTAAAGCAAATGTTCTGAGTTTAAGCAACAAACAACCTAAATTTAGGGCAATGCTCCAAGAGGGCGATTAGGATAAAGTATGTATTAGCAAAACCTGGTTGGATAGAGTTTCAAGAGAGTTTATTGCGGAACTTGATATAGAAGCGTAAAACATCCATAACAAAGACCATGTAACCGGGAGAGGCGGTGATGAGTTAGTATACGTAAAAAGGCAATAACTGTAAGAACAATCGGCGTATCGGCAGTAAATATGAAGAGTGAGTTTCTGTTAATTGGACATGAGTGTGTTAAAAATAATAAAATTAACTTAGCTGTTCCTTATCTCTCCCTATCTCAAATAGAATCAGAGGTAGTAAAAATACTCGTTGAGTGCATTTTATCTATGGTATGAAAAAGAAAATCAATAATTTGTGATTTTAATTACCCCAACTTTCATATACAAAGTATACTTCGGATAAAGTAAAGGAGAGATTGGTTAATTTCATTCAAGATAATCATCTTATTCGAGCAGTAGAGAAACTCGGAAATACAGAAAAGTGTGCTCACTATCGATTCCGATTTGTTGAAATACGTTCGCCGGAATAATGGAAAATTAAATAGGGCACCTTGGGTTAGACTTTTAATAATAAACTTAATTCGAGAGCGAAATAAAAACTATCAAATTTAAAAACAATACAAAAACGGTCGCAAATTGTGAAAGATACGTACACTCCCGAAGGCTAGTAATACGGGCCGTTATTGGAGCTAAACTGAAATAGGAAAAAGATCTTGCTTAAAGTTGAAGCACGAACTGAAGTGGTTTTATAGTTACGTAAAGAGTAAAAGCCCATAATAGATTCAATAGGGCCGATCAGAGGTAAAGAGGTAAAATTGCTAAAATAGTAAATGAGTAATTCACAAGCATTTATATTATGGAGGACGTTGCCCAATTAGGTACACTAGTAAAAGAAATGAATCTTGAAAGACAAAATATTCTATCCACAATAAATATAAATGAAAGGGAGATTATCACGTATATTAATAAAATGTAAAAAAATAAGGGCCCTTGGGCTCGATGGGGTATACTTGATTCATCTTAAAGAACTAAAGAATGAGAAAGCAAGACCGCTCTGCACACTTTCAATTGATCAATCGAGAACAGGCCTAGTTTCCATAGAGTTCAAACGTGCCAATGTTACCCCGATATTAAAAAATAAAAAGAAATCCGAGCCCTCTATTCTCTCCCATCAGCCTAACTTCTGTAACTAGGAAGCGTTTAGAGTAGATAATTAGAGATAAATTGCTGAATCATCTTGAGGCGAATAAATGCCCAAGTAGGCAGTCGTCAGATGAGCTCTTAAAAATTTTGGGGAAAAAATTGAGGCATATAATTTAATCACAGAATCCGAGCATGGATTCAGACGAGGGTGCTCGTGCCTAAACACCTTACTCAAAATACCTTCATACCATGATTTGCATCTACGATGAAACTAACCTGGTGGGTATAATTTACATTGAATTTAAAAAGTCCTTCGATACAGTTTCACACGAAAGACTATTGATGAAAGTTTGAGCGATTGAAGTGAGGGAAAATATAATAAAATGGATTATAAACTGGGTCTCAAATCATTCATAGCAGGTTGTTGTAAATGGTGCATGCTCAGAATGGACCCATGTCACCAGCGCGGTTCCACAGCGGTCAGTTTTGGGCTCAGTATTATTTATTGTTTACATTAACGACCTGAATAATGGAGTGATTAGTATGATCTCTAAATTTGCTGATAATACGAAGCTAAGAAGCCGAGCCCTTTCTAGATCCGATGTAGGGCAAATGGTGGGAGACCTTGATAGAATTGTCGAATGGGTGGACAAAGGCCAGATGGGCTTAGACATAAATAAATGAAAAGACGCATTTAGGATGTCATAACTTAAAAGTAGCATATCATATGAAAGGCTGAATCTTCGACTCCGTTAACTAAGAAAAAAACCTAGAGGATTTTAATCTCAGAAGATCTTAAAGTATTGAAACAATGCCCAGAAGCTTGTAAAAATGCGAAACCGAATGCTAGGATATATCGCTCGGAATTTCACACTTTCAAATAGAAAGGTATAATTCTGAAATTATACAAAGTGCTTGTGCGCCCACACCTTGAATATGCTGTTTAATTTTAAGCTACTAAACCAGTTCGTGGAATTCGAAGCAGCCCGTATGAAGAGAGACTCCGCTCATTAAACCTACTATCCCTTGAAATTAAACGATTAGGTGGGTAGTTGATAGAGTTCTTCAAAATCTTATAAAGATTTACTAATATATATTACAGAATATTGTTAAAGATGGACGAAAGGGCCACTACACGCCAAAACAGTTACAAATTAGTGAAAAATGACAACTCTACATCAGCTCAATATTACTTTCCTTCTAAGATCACGCAAATTTGGAAAATAGCCTTCCCTACCTTGTAGCCGAAAGAACGTCTGTAAATATGTTCAAAGACTGACTTGATGAATAATTCAATAGTGTAGATATAACATAGTAGGAGCATGGATGAAAACTTCATACATAATATAGACTTAAACAATAAAATGAAATGATGAAGAAAAAGATGCCAGCGACGTCCCCCTGCATGGTGTGGAGTAAATGCGAATTCCCTCTTTCCTTTTGTATCTGTTCTATAGGTATTTTCTCATCACTAGCACACGAATCCTGCGGGAGCAGAGAGTATTATCCTACCTCCCCCCCACGTTCGTAGGAGCGTACACATGCATTTGAAGAATGACTGAACATCCATGTCAAAGGGTACACATGTAGATAAGTGTATACTGTAGAATTGAAATAGGTAAAAGAAACCAAAGTGAAACCAACAAACAGCATGTTAGGAGGCAAAACAAAAGCATGATACACTAACATTAGTAAGTGGTAGTCTAACACCAACTGTGTAAGCATACCTTCCGTTCTTTGTTGGTCCTTGTTTCTGTAGTTTTCTAGTTTTTCCAAACATTTTTAACTTTGTAAATATATGTTGTTGTGTTAAAACGTATTTTTGCCACGAAAATGGAAGGGAACCGTTGGCTCAACTTTTAGATCTAACACATTTAATAAATTATAGGTTTTTTGAAGTTATATCCAGGTATTATTATTTTTGAAACTAAATATCAAAACGAGAAATAAAGGTATTCTATCACTTTGCTACAGTAGGATTTTCTGAACCAAAATGGTTTACTTTTTTCATGTCATGAATGTGTATTTGTTACTTAAGCTTCATCCTTGCTAAAATAATTCAAGATCCTGCGCATGGAAGCAGAAAATCTTATGTAGCATTTATCACTCGAGCAATCGTATTCACGAGCACATGCAAGATACGATATCTGCGTAAAAATTATCAGCAAACTATGAGAAGACTTTGGATTTCTTTGGAGCCAAGCCATTACTGAAGACAACACCATAAGGTGTTTTTATTAATGGTTTTTCTCGATCTAAATATTTTTCCGGTGGTTGCTTAATAGATTTGTCATTGATGTATCTATTCCATGAATGATTCGTTGAATGATATTTATGAAAATGGTATATAAAACTTTCCTTATACATACTGAGGTAATTTAATGAAGTGGATTAGTAGTTGATAAAAAGAGTAATCTTTAGCATCGATCAATGGGAATTTTACTCAGTAGATCAAAAATAAAAGGTGATGCCGACATATGAACTAAAAGAGATGATAAACAGAAAAATAACTGACAGAATAAAAAGAATAATTAGCTGCATTCTAAAATACTAACACTAATAATAATTCAGGTTCTAGAGACCTTTCTCCCCAAAAGGGCACTAATGATATGAAGTTATTCTTCTTGAGACATATGGTCGCAAAATGGGTAACAGGATCTTTAAATTAAACCTTCTACATATGATATTTTTGAAAGCAGCAGACCATACCTCAACCTAATTTAAATACTTGTTGATGAATAGCATTTGGCCTGACAGGGGAAAGTGGTTGTTATAAAACTACTACCCTGCCTTCAAAACTTCTTTGCAAGGTTTTACCAACTGATTTAGAATCTTTTTTCCCTGCTGAAGTTAAGAATATAATTTCTGTTCTTTGGTCAGGTCTGGTTTCTAAGATATGCTTGATTTACATTAAAACGTATATTACAAAGGAGTGCTACCATCCAACCATCTATTACTTCTGTTTTGTCACATCTAGTGATGAGTAACTATACATAATCTATTTTATTCATTATTTGAATTCTATATTTGCTTTACAATGGATCATGCGTCTAAGAATTAACCGAATAGGTTTTGTTACATCTATGGACATGTCACTCTTGTAGGCTGGCAAGCAAACGCGCAGATTTTTTTCTTTGGAGTGAAACTATGGGACTAGTATAAGCCATTCGCTTTAAAATATTTATGGAAAATTTCCGGGATTGGATAAATAAATAAGGAAGAGTATGCCATTTATCATCCCAATGGTGTGGAAAGAAAGCACATATCACGTCACCGACTGCTATTTCTAAGTGACAAACTTGAAAGGCATCACTCGGAAGAACAAGCACGATGTTCAATCCCCCAATGTTCTATCTGCTATAAAACCAGTCCCACATGCCCCCTATCTTCCTATTCCTCAACCTGATTTTACCATTGGTTTTCACTCTGATTTCGAGGATAGTGTCACTACCAATACAGCTGAGTTTGATGCACACAAGCCAGAAGAGGGCGAAAAACTGGTGCCATTTACGCAAGCCAAACTCAACGACTTGACACAAAACGTTGTCCTTTCCAAAGAATCTGCTCAGTTATTGGGTTCACGTCTTGAAGAGAAATGTATGCTAGAACCAGGAAGAAAATCCTATTAGTATAGCTACCACGAGAAGAATTTAAGTATTTTTTAAACGTTTGATGAAGCCTAATTACTGATCTAGTGTAACAGTATTCGTGACCTACTCAAATTAATTAGCCTGGAGTATGATGTTATGGAATATAAATTTTTCATTGACTCATATAACAGAAGTCTCAATGCAGTTGTTCTTAAAAGTTTACATTGATCCCTGTTGGACACTCAGCTGCAATGAAAGAAACCTGCAATAGCATGGACCGTCTATTGTCTGCTCTCAACTGCCAGAAAAACAAATGGCTGAGCTGTGAAGATCTCAACCTTGTCAGAATTATCCTAGGCCTTCAAGGTGGGCACACAAAGTATCCATGCTTTATGTGCTTGTGGGATAGTTTCACTGACAACCAGCATTATGTTATCCTAGACTGGCCGTCAAGATAAGGATTATATTTCGGTTCAACCAACGCTCTCTCGCACCCTCCGGTTGAGCCAAGCAAGATATTGCTTCTACTCATGCACACCAAACTTGGTTTGATGAGGCTCTTTATCGAGGCAAGGGAGAAGGAAGGTAGAGGATTTGATTTTCTCCGTCAGACGTTTCCAAGAGTCAGCATGGAAAAACTGAAGGCAGGTGTATTTGATGGCCCTCAAATAAGGCAACGCATCAAGGACACCAGTTTTGATGGCGCACTGAATCCTGCTGAACTCTCTCTCTGGTTGTCCCTTAAGTCATTCATTTCAAAATGCTTTTGATGAGTTAATGGAGAAGTTACGCAAACTTGGTGCGCGTGTGTCAGTAAAAATGTAATTTCTTCAGGTGCACCTGGAAAATTTCCCTGAGAATTGTGGAAACTTCATTGAAGAACTTGGTGAGCGCTATCACATAGATATCCGTTTGATGAAAGAAGGCTACCAAAGCCTTTGAGATGTTCTGTCTGCTAGAAGCAATCGGAATTTTCCGAAGAGACCATGCTTTTATGAGTAGATTTTTGTATGTTATACTTTTCTTTTATTTTTCTAATAAACCTGGACGAAATTAAATTTAGTTTAATGGAGCAACGGAATAAAAATTTCTGTCATGAATTGTAGACAAAAAGTATTTGGAGTTCTAATTGAAGATCAGTATATGTCGTGGGTGACCGTGAAGAGGGTACGCCACGAAATCGGCATAAAAATCCCAGTGCGAGGGTTAAATAAGCAAAGTCGAGTGCGGTTAGCATAAATAATCAATTCTTAGAGGTTCTGGGATTAGAGAAATGGATGGTAGAAAAATCTAACTACTATATGCAAAGAAAATATTAATAGCAAAAGTAAATAAATGGCAATACATAAAAGTAGACGCTGAGTACTAAACTGGGGGGAATAAAGGAAATATAAAATGACTCGATGACTACGAGAGTCCGAGAGAGAATGTACGGTAATATCTCCAAGAAAAAATTGATAGGATGATAATAATAGAGAGATTCACGTAAAGCCTTATTGACTGAAAGGTAGAATACGACAAGTACGCAGGGTGCTGCAGGGTTAAACTTGCAAGACTCCTTCTTATTTAACATTGCTGATAAATAAGCGAGGGAGTCTTCCAGACGAGCGATAACCGAATGATAGATCCCTGTTTGTGCCTATCGTCTGCCGGGCGAAAATTCTAGCCTTAGTTACGAACAAGGCCAGGTAGAGATGACGCGTCGCATTTGAAGTTGGAAACCGTTGGCAGGCGAAGCAGGGTGTACGAGACTGTGCGTGACTGCTTACCAAGCCGGGGCTGTATGGTACACATTTCTCAAAGATCTTTTGCACTCTAGGTCTGGCGCCGATCAAACGGTGCAAGGGCGAGAAAGGGAACCCAACGACGGGCGCACAACCGCGCGAAACTCTCCTTGTTTCCTTGGGACTGTTTGGGAGTGTAGGTGTATCTTCTCAGGCGCCCCTGGTAGACATTGAGGTCTAGGGGGTGGGGGGCTAACCTCTTTCTCTGATATCTCCTTAATTGCCAAGATGAAGCTTCCGAAGGAAGTGACATTAGACTAATATAGGGTAATTACACGCCTAATTTCCCATACGGACACAATTACAAAAGGGATGGTACCGGGTACTCTGCACAAAAATTAGTCAAATAAAGGGGATTCGGTTAATACTCGGTATTCCCATTACCGAACACGCCAAGAAAAAAATAAATAACATTAATAATACAATAATAGCCGGGGTCAACGTATTCTTGTTAACAAGGAGCTTATAAACAAGGATATTTAAAAAACAGAAAGTCCCTCAATACAAAAAAAGGTACATACTAACAGAGTAACTCTTCAAAAGTATATACACAATAATAAAAATAATGGCACATATTCTTATAAAGCGTTAGACAAAACTAAAAGGATTATTCAGGAATATATACGTTATCATTAATTAATGACAAATTACTGAGGAGAAAAATCAAGAGGATTTCTGCTTAAGCTGTCCGCCAGGCAATTTTCGGATCCCTGAATGTACACAAGTTTAAATTGGAATTCTTGGAGAGAGAGACTCCCCTAAATGAGGCGCCCATTATTGTTTTGAACGTTCATTAGGTAAGAGAGAGGTTTATGGTCTGCCTTGATAATTTATTCTTTCCCTAAGAAAAACACTTTGAACTTGTGGATGCTTCAAACCATGGCAAGAGCCTTTTGCTCGATTACCGCATAGTTTTCTGGCAGGAAAGGAGTTTTTGGCTCACAAACGTGATGGAGAAACTGTCGCCATGGTCGCATACTGGACGAGAACACAACCTATGTCATGGTTACTCGCGTCAGTTCGTATGCCAAAAGGTTTAAGGGGGTGGGGTAAGGGGAGGATTGGTGCTGAAGACGCGGCACTCAGGGGCCCTTTTTATTGAGGAGATAACACAGCGGCACGGGGATGGAGGAGAAGTTCATACTAAAACGTCGGTAGAAGAAGGCGGACCCCATGAAGGACCTCAACTGCTTCTTCGTTGCAGGTAGTGGAATTTCGAGAATTGCCTTGATTTTATCAGCTTGAGCAGCTAAGGAGTGATTCCCTATGTGGAAACCGAAATAGTCAATAGTGCCAAAGGTGGAGTTGCACTTGTTTGGTCCAATCGTGAGGTGGTGTTCCCGGAGTGGTCACAGGAGGGCACGAAGGGCAGCTAAATGGTGGTCATATTCCTAGGTCGCCACGTAAATGTTATCGAAGTAGAAGGTGACGTGGGGCAACTGATCCAATATTCGCCTGACCATTTGGTTATAATTCCTACATGCTGTCACCAACCCGAAAGGGATCAAGCCTTTGTTTGTAGAGAAGGTTTTGTACCTCTTTATCTCTTTCTTAAATGGTAACGACAGGGAAACAATACTCCGACTCCGAGGGTTCTATAATACCCATATTCAATAGTTTGTCTACCTCCTCATTGAACGCTTTTCTTAAGTGCATAAGGATGCAGGACGACTTCGAACGGACAGGTACCTGGGTGGTTAGCCGAGTATTATGCTCGAACTGCGTAGCACAACCAGGAGTATCCTAGATTATCTCGGTGAATTAAGTAAGTAGCGCTTGTAACTGGGTCATCTGGGGGATCGGAAGCTGAGAGTTGATGCTTAACTCGGTCGATGGGGAATTGGAGGTATCTGGAAAGACGTAAAAAGGATATTCTGTGTCTTGTTACAAGGAGGCGACTTCTACCACGAACAAGAGGTAGAGCGGGTAGCTGGACTCCAAGGCGCGATCTACGTCCAGGGCCACAAGTTGATTGGCATAAGCGCGTGGATGTTACCTTTTAAGCGTGTTCACGTACAATAGCTTAGTGCCAGAGTGGATTAGATCAAGTAGTCGACGGGGCCCGTCTCTCGATCACTTGGACGGGGACTTTTTATTGGCTCAAAAGTTTTTTGTTATCCATGAGAGTAGTAAAAGGACTTTTTCACCGGTTTTAAATTTTCTCTCTTGGGACTTACAGTCGAAGTGCGTTTTATGCTTGCACAAGTTTGTCTCGGCGTTCTGCTGCGCGATCTCTGCGCACTTTCCTAGCCTCTTTCTTAGGTCTAGGAGCTAAGCGTAGGAGGATTGAATCTCCTCGTCTAATTTTGAATTGGAGAAGAGCTCCATTAGAATGCTAAGGGGCCCCTCTACCATTACGTCAATAGAGAAGCTCAAATGGGGCAAAACCCAACGTGCGATGGGAAATTTCCTGGGAGGCGAAAAAGGCTACTGGCAAGAAATGGTGGCATTCTCAGGGTTGTTGTTGGTGGTATCAGGGACTTGAGGTGCTCAGGGGAGGAGAAGATTCCAATGGTATTGAGGGAGGCACAGACGTGCCATAGACATGGCACAGATCTGTTGTACCTGTTGAGAAGAGTTGTTCCTAAAATAACAGTTCTGGGGGCAGTTCGTTTTCTGATGGCCCTCCACACCACAGGAAGAACAAATGTATGGTTTCCGGGTGAAAGATAACGTAGGGCGGTGTGAAGAAAATAGTTTTACCTCTTGGGGTTCGGACGAAAAAAGTGGTTTCGGCTTCAACGGCTCAATTACGTTAGCAAACTTGTTTCTATTTTGCAGGATGAATTTACCTTTGTTTGGTTTATGATTTGGTAAAAGGCTAGCGTTTTCTTCCCTTAGTTCTGATAAAGGTTGTGGCTTGCTGAATGAATGTTGGCATCTTATATGCATTCCTTGAATGTGAAGCACAACCGGTCTTTCAAGAAAGTTATGACCTCAGCCGCAAGTGCAGCCACCAACTGGTCTCTCAGGAAAAAGTTAACGAGGGCATTGTAGTCATACGGGGTTTTAGAAGCATCAAGCCAAAGGTTGAGGTGACTCTGGAGGGTGTACCATAACTGACGTTGTGTTGGCCTGGATGTAGGCAGTCATCTCTGAATTTGTATTAGTAAAAGTCTGGGGTCATGTAATATGCCTCTAGTAACTTCAGTTTAAGGACCAATAATTGATTTTTTACCCCAAAGGGAGTGATATTAATATATGTCGGAGTTGGGAATTTAGAAAGGGCAACAATTGAGCCACTCCATCTGCCTCGATGTCCCAATGGTGGATTACGAAGATTTTCTCGAAGTGGATTAAGAAGGCTCCGAAAATCATGCCTTCCTTAAAAACCGGAAGCATAATAGATGCGGTAAGTGGAGCTTCAGACAAGGAGCTTAAAGACAGCGTCTCCTACCTGGTCCTACTTATTTCAAGTTCATAAAGGCGGATTCTTTCCCTTTCTTCTCGTTCTTCTCTTTCTCTTCTTTCTTCTCGTTCTTTCTCTTTGCCCTATCCTCCTCTCGAATATAGTTAAGAGGTCATTACTGTTGAGCCCCAGCGACTCGCCTTGAAACTTTAACATGTTAAATATTGAGGACATTTTTTCGCGTTCGATCAACTTTCGAGTAGAGCAGCACAAAAATGGGGGGAATTATTTGACGCAGAGAGGAAGTGCTATGCTGGAAGAGCTTTGGCGGACTTCGGATCTTTTACTTGAAAAAAATAGACAGAACGATCTTTATTTCGCACAGTGCAAATTCTTATTTATACTCGAAATATTCACTCCGGAATTTAGCGAGAGCCTGTATTGCCCAATACGCACGAAGAAAACGACAACACAATACCCCAAAAAATAAATAAGATTAACTCCTTTACAAAACAGCAGACGTTTTATGTTGCCTGGAAAGGGTTAAAATTTAATACATAATATGCTCCAAAAAGGAAAAATGGGAAATGGGTAAAGTCTTTTCATCAGTTTATAAAACCAAAACTTTTAATGTAGAATAATAACACCATTTATAATCTATCACAGGCCTAAAAGAAATGAGATTAGATACTACGAGTTACCCTAAAAAACTTGACAACAGAATATAACATAGATTTCGTAGGGTGACCGCGAAAAGAGCACCCTAGAAAATCGGGATACAGATCCCAGTGCGAGGGTTAAATCAACAAAGTCAAGTGCGGTTAGACTAATTAATCAATTCTTAGAGGTTCTCGGATTAGAGAAAACGATGGTAGAAAAATATAACTACTATATACAAAGAAAATAGTAATAGCACAAGTAAATAAATGACAATAAATAAAATAAGACCTACGGTACCAAACCAGTGGGTGGGGAATGCAATACAAAATTAATCGACGGCTAAGAGAGTCCGAGAGAGAAGGGACGGTGATTGCTTCAAAGGAAAATGAAAGGAGTGCAAATGATGGGGAGACTCACGTAAAGCCTAATTGACTGGAGGCTTAAAAACGACGAGTACGCGGGGTACTGCAAGGTTGAACTTGCAAGGTTCCTTTTTCTTTAACATCGCTGAGAAATGAGCGTGAGAGTACTCCAGTCAAGCGATAACCGAGTGATAGATGCCTGTCCATGTCTATCGTCTGTCGGACCAGAATTCGGGCCTTAGGTACGAGCAAGGCCAGGTAGAGATGACGCGTCGCGTTCGAAGCTGGAAGCCGTTGGGAGTCAAAGAAGGTGTACGAAACTGTATGCGGCTGCTAACCAGCACGGGGCTGTATGGCAGTGATTTCTCTTTAACTCAGTGCGCCAGGAGTGGGTCCGGGAGGATCGTCTCTGTGGGCCTCCTAGCCTTGCGCAAAGTTCCTTGTTGCCGTAGGTCTGGCACCAATCATACGGCGCCACGGCGTTTAAGGAAACCCAACACGGTTCGCAAAAAGGCGCAAAATTCTCGCTGTTCCCTTGGCACTGTCTAGGCGAGCAGGTGTATCTTTTCAAGCACCACATCTAGATGTTGGATCAGGGAGGGGGGTTAACCTTTTCTCTTTGAGAGTAAGTAATGTCAAATTTTCAGTATATAGCTGAATTATGAGGTGGAAACTCTAGAACAACTTTAATATCCACTTGGTTTCCCACCAACTGGGTTCTTGGGGAGCAGCCTGAATCATCGGTTTTAAAGCAGATTACAACTCCTCTTTATGCAATATTAAAAACAATGACACAAATGTTGCGTTTTCTACATAAATACATTGTTGTGATGTGGTCCTATATTCACAGTTTAGTATCTTGTCTATTCAAATTACATCCTTGTGCAAAAACCCAATCCCACTATATTTCACTTATCATGCACGATTTTACCCAATTCCTCCTGAATGCACCCATTATCTTTGAAAACATCATTAACATAATCAACCAAACTTTTTTAACTATTCCCAAACCTCAATACTCAATCTTATTTTATCCTCTTCAGTTAACTATTCTTATGTGACCATATCAGCTAGTATTACTTTTTTTTCAAAACCACGTTACTCCCATAAATATCTCTAACTCGGATTTTGAGCATTAATTATCTCCCTCAAGTTTACCATGTGAGGTGATCATTTTCTTCTTCTTTTTGTCCAATACATCAACTTTTTCAACAACTTTCTCTTGTGCAGATTCTTTGCACATGACATACTAATACCCTTAGATTGCACTAACATACTAAACACACTAAACACTGCAATAGTTGTAGTGATGTAAATAACTATTGAGCCACAGTACGCTATATAAAATCATTGATGTAATTTTATATTCTCTTGCATTTCAGGTGATATTTTTTAAAATAAACTTGTAGAGTTAGCACTTTTTCATATTTTACTACAATATTTTTAACTAATAATTTTGAGCCCGCAGGGAAGATGAATAAATTCCTGAGACCTATGTGCCTAGTTGTTTCTCCTAGTTCAAAATACATTAGTTCTGATTCAGCAATAAATATTCTTCAGGATCACCATGTTCAACCTAAATGTGAAGTGTTTGCAAACTATTTGTTGACTACTTGTTAATAGCATGAAGAATATATAAATGAAAATCTAGAGGAAATTCCATTGTTCTGCCTTGATTGCAACGTCACAACTCTTGCTGCTCCATTAAACGTGATAATTACAAAAAGGATGAATTTATCAGAGTATTTGGTGAGAATGAAGACTTTAGATTTTACAACACTCAAGATTTTGCAAATAATAGTTTAAATTTCTACTTGCGCTTTCCTGAATTAACTTCGGTGCTGAAACTACGTCTTATGCTGCCCACAGTTTTGATGCTACTTGTGCCATTGCAACTTCGAGGTTAAAATGTTATTTTTGCAGTGTTTCTCCTCGTGATCCTAACCAGTGCTCAACAAAAGATACCACTTGCCATAAATCTAAAAAAAATTGACAATATGCTTAGTTGTGCTCCTAAACTTTCTCTTCTACTTCTGCGTCTACTCATTCTCTTACATTGCATAAAATTTCTAACTGTACTCTAAAATAAGTAAACCATCAATTCTAGATATTTTGGCTAGTGATAATCAATAGACTGGGTTTTTAAGCTTTTCTGAACACCTTATGAAGCACAAGTTGAAGATAGTGCAACCTAGCAATTGGTAGCTTCGCCATTTACTTCTACTGTAAGTCAAACTGCATGGTTAGCGTAAACCTACGATAGAAACGTAGCTCAAACATAGGTTTCTCTGTTACCAGAGAGTTGCTAAAATATTTTTCAGGGTCAAGCGTTCATGAGCCAGTACTCAAGTTTCTCAATCCCCTTTGTTCTCCCAGAGAATCGTCTTTACGTCTTATATTTTGCTGCTTTAGTGTACTCTGACATTAGTTTTCTCAAATTTGCCCCTCAATGCAAACCTATTGCTACTAAATCTTGGAGATTTGGAGATGAGGATAAAAAGTGAATTTACTCTGAAATTGATAAAATGTTACAAGGATGTGTTATTGAAGAGATTAAATAATTATTCTGGATAGCTCAATTTCGGATCGTAGCAAGTGAGCGAAAAAGAGAGATATAAGTATACGATTACAGCAAGTCTATTACGCTTTATTATTGGAATCTTATCGGAATACTCTCTGTGGGATTTTTTATTCTTCAATAAGATCGGAATTCTTCTTTTTGTTAACAAGTTTCCTACCCTTAGTAAGGGATGGAAAGCTTATCATGACTTTAAAAAGAGATTGGGATAGCTCGCATTCCATCACTTGATAAAAACTATTCGAACACATCCTAACAGCCATTATAGCTAGCTTGAGCCAAGTAAGCCCTCCAGTTACTTTTTTACCCACCTAACGCACTCTCACCTGTTAAAAAAATGAAATTCCAATTGTAGGTAGAGTGAAAGAGGATTTTACTTTCTGGCAAGCCGATGATTTACACTAGTCAGGGATCAACAAGCCTTCGACTATACTGTTAAGAATGAAAAACTTTGGAAAACCAAAAGGTAATAAAATGCACCGATGGAGGATCGAACTGGGGATGCTATGAGTATGACAGCATTAACTGTTTTGGTAAAAGTAACAATTCAGCTGACACGGTCTAACGAGCCTCTTGAAGAGAGAATATTGGTTTTGAAAAATTCTCTGCAATTCACACTAAAATTTTCATCCAGTCTTTCTACTTTCATTCGATTGAGAGTTATAATTCATGTGTGCGTTTAATTCCCTTTATATATTCGTTTGAAGCCTCGAATCTATGCACCATCCGGAATTCTTCTTTTCAAAGACATACAACCACTTGCACGCTTACGCTTGGATTTCAAAATTGCTTCTTTTTTTTATTCCCAGAAATTGCTTTATGCTGAAAATATTAGACGGGAATTCGCCTTTCCCATTTGCATGCTAGAAGATAAACACTAGTCTATTGTGTGAATCAGATATTTGCCATTTTTTGTATTCCTCCATATATTAACTCCAATCATGGTCCTTCATTCATGGCCAAGGAGCTGCAGGATTATATAAGTAATATAGGGATCACCATCTGCCAAACCGCATTTAATTAACGTCAGAGGAAGGCAGAGTGAGAGCGTTATAATGGAACAATTTGTAATAACATTATTCTGGCCTCGACATTTAAGAATAGTAAAAGTGTTTATGGAAGACCTTAATCTCTAACTCTGCTCTGAATCATGTCTATGCTCTGTAGTACTACAAAGGCTATACACAACTACAAGATAATTTTCTGATAACGGCGTCGGTCTCCCTGGGGCCGTTGATAATCAACATCAATATCAAATACTGGAGTCCTGTGGTGTCGACACGTTTCCATCCCTACATGCAGCCCACTTTTTGCCGAGGTAGATTTGTTCGAAGCAAAGCCATAATATCCTCACCTATGATTTTGATGGACATCTTAGTGCGTCAAATGATTACAACTCTAACTTCTCCTTAAGTGAGGAGAAATCAGAACTCCGCATGAATACTTGTACAGAGAGTCGAAAGTGGATCATCATAAGATAACTTCACGATTTATTTTGGATTCATTCGATTCAGCAGGAAAAGAAGCTTAAACGGCTTAGGTGGACGTAACTTAAGGAAGCGGAATGTTCTCCGGACCATGTTTCTGGTTTTATAGCGGAACTTCACTCAGTGGATGGACCCTCCAAATCTCTCTCTTTCATGTATTGGACACTCTAAAGCGATTTGCTGGAGAACGCCGCAAGCCACTACGTTATCCGGAAAGTTATTTTTTCCAAGAAGGGAAAATGTGCTGAAGTCAATTATTTCTGATGTTTGGACTATTTCTATCCACCATTTTGTACCATAGTATTTTCTTGCTTTGCAGGTTTTTGATTTTGTTTTAGTTTAATAAATTATAGAATAGGTATAAATTTTTCTTATTTTCCAACATCTATCATTTAAGGTCATGTGTTTGCAATCTGCTAGATCAGTATCATTAAAATTGATAAGGCTGATCAACAAATTTTAACTTTTTTTCTTAATTAGGTTTGAGAACTGTTCTTGGGAAATTCGGGGTCAGTAAGTTTAAAAATGGCAATAGTTTTCGTTTATAACGTCAAGCGTTTTATTTATGCACTGGTCCATATTGGTATCACTCATAGTAGCAGGCTATCTTACGACCAAGTGAACGGAAGTGTAGGCGTTTGGTATTCTTCTTATTTCATTTTATCTATGAAATTAGACTTCTCTTTATGCACATCTAGATATATAAATAAATTGTGTTTAATATAATTTTGTTTTTTCAAATTTCTTTGATGAAATAATATGCAGGAGTATGATCTCATTACAAAGGAAATGTTTGAATTCCGTTGATTTCGTTTTGCTATATATGTATGTGGTTATTTTACTGCACAAACTCAAAGAATAAACATTAGTATCTTTGTCAACAGAGCATACTTGGCTTACTTTAAGATTAAATTATGTGATCATAATAAATCGTGGGCTCCCCACAATGTTTGTAATCCATGTGACGAAAATCTACGCTAATGGACAAAGCGCACAAGGAAACAACTAGGATTTGGCATTCCTATGGTTGGCGGGAGCAAAAACACCATGTAAACGATTGCTACTTTTGTCTCACAAAGACTCTGATCATTTCCAATACAATCTCAACTTCTTCCACCAATCCGAGACTATTAACATATATACGCATAGATAGAACCCATACAACACCATTAATCTGCATTCTCACAAACTTGTCATATATTCTCATACGTACTCCTCTCAGTAGTCAGTCAATAGGTATATTAAACAGCCATGGCTACATAACACAACCTTGTTTAAAACCCACCTCCAAATTCAATTTACTCATCTAATGTCACACGATTGACATGATCATAAGTTTTCTCTACACCCACGAATTCACCATTAATTTTACCACTCTTATCTATTGTTTTTTATGCTGTTTTCTTCAAAACAATTATTTCATCAAGACACCACCTTCCTACTGTATATTTTATTTTGTTCATTTTCTTTCAAACTCTCATACACTTAATCTACAACACTGAATATCCTTATACCTCTGTTATTCTGTTATTCTTTCATTAAGCTTTCTCAAATTAATCTTTATACATCGGAACTTGTATGCATTTTGCTAGTCCTTGGCATTATTGCATTTATAAATTCCTTTCCCTTATTAATATATCATAAGCACCTATTAACTTAATCATCACCACATTTTTAGCATCTTAGCGGTTATATCATCTAACTGACCTTTTACGCCATTTATTAGACCTCTCAGCCTACTAATACCCTGTTCCACGCTTATCTTTTTATATACCAATACCACACCCGATTTTTAGTTATGAAACCAATTAAATTTATATTTGCATCATCTTTCCTACCCATATTATACAACCCATCAATGTATTCTCACTATCTACTTTTTCCTAGTATCCACTCACAAATATCATGCCACTTTTCTCTTTTAAATCACACTGGTAATATTCTTGGACAACCTCACTTCCATCCGTAAGAGCTTCCGGTTCCTGACGGGATCCGCATTTCTTTGTCTAAAAGATTGATTTGCTGCTTCTTTTACACTGCTCAATCACTTGTTTCAATTTCCTCTTGATCTTCGTATATCCATTCATCCGCACCTTCATTCACCGGCAATATAATTATTCATCTCGACTATTAAACAGTTTCCACCGTTCATAAGATCATTCCACATCGCCATTCCAGTTCTTGAATACCTCCACATAAATCTTTCAATGCGCATTACTACTCCCTTAAATATCGTCGACATTTACTCTTTCTCATTGTTCCCACTTGTTTCCTCTCTTTTTGTTTACAATCATTCTTACATACTTTCATATTTCTCTCTGATTCAATAACCTTTCACTTATGATTCACCTTCCTTCCCACATTGCTCAACTCTTCTGATCCATACAGCAAACAATTTAAAGTTAAAAAGCAGAATCGTATGATTAGCTAGTTTCATAGGGTGTATCTGACAGCTTTCATAACATGTTGCCTGCTGCATACTTGTGCTATAAATGTCTTTGCTACACATAAAATTCTTTAAGCACAAAACCATATTAACTTCTCACCATTTTTATTTTCTCCAGTTTTACCAAATGTTCCACTTTTCTCTCATCTCTTTCAGTCATCTCTACGTTCATTCATACTTCCTAAAATCATCAACCAATATCCAATCCCATTACCATCCATCCAACGCCCATTGTTATTCAAAAACCGCTCTTTCTTAGCTTTAACTCTCTTATCACGCATAGTTACTCCCTTGCAAATCTCAACTTCACCTTAATAATTACCAAGCTTACATTTTCACATCTAATATTTCAATTATGCAGCTAATGACTAAAAAGCCCTGCTACACTGTCAACTCATAACACCATAATCTACACCTCATCTTACTACCATTACTTAATCCCACATAAATTATTCAATCCTTTTCATGTCTAATGACTGTTTCACATTAAGCGCGGATCTACAAACTCCCTTTTCAAATAAATTTTCTATCACGCCTTTGTCACGCATCATATATAGTTATCACATTACACTTACTCGTTTCACAAATTAAAGTTGATTACCTGCATGAATGAACAGGGTCAAATACATGTATATCTACTAGTTTCATTGATGCTTGTGTCCCATTGCATAAAGTAAAAAATATTTTTTCACAATTTACTTTCATTATGGAAAAGTTAGAAAGATTTTAAGTAATCTATTATAACTATTAGTAGTAGAAGTATAGAAGTATATCAAAACAGATTCTGAAAAATATATTGTGGAGATTTTGATTTGAATGACAGAAGTTTAATTTTCTTCCGAATTCCAGAAATCTGACAAACCCGACGTCTATAGAATCGTTTCCAAATCGAAACTTTTTAAAGTGGTATTTTTCGTCGAGTGCAAGCGACTTTTTAAGTTACTATGTTGGTCGGATGTTAACTATTTTACTGTTTAATAAGTTTTTGAATTTTTCAAAGGTCTAAGGTCAGATGATATGTTTGTTAATTAAAAACACTGTGTGTCGTAGAATTGCTCATAGTCTGGTCCAATAATTATTCTAGTCCTTGATCTGGACAAACCGCTTTTGTTTAAGTCGATGGTATTGAGACCCTATGACTCAATCTACGATCATATATAGATGTATATATATATATATATATATATATATATATATATATATATATATATAGGCTTTAATTCCTACTGAACGTGCGAAAGCTGGTTAGAGGCGGGTTGTGCCGCGACCCGGATTCTCACTATAAAAGTCCCACTTGTTACTGGGGGGAGGTTTGTGATTTTTAAATTCTAAGAGTGCATAATACAGGTTGAATAAATTAGCCGATGGAATTCTTAATTCAAGTCTTGCCAAGGGTACGTCAAAAAGAAGGAGCCACAAATAAACACACGTGCAAAAATAAACTTTACTTTAAACAAAAATAAAGATTAGTAGCAATAGTTAAACGGGCATTTAGGTAAATAAGGATTAAATACTAAACACGGATTAGTCCGGGTTGACAGCAATTATGAATAATAATATCAGGGAATGACTCACTTGAATCTCTTTAAAAATCGAGGGGAGGATAACCCTGACGTTACGCGTGTAGATTTATAATGACTCAATGGGAGTATCAATCACTGTTAATTAAATAGGTATTTCAAGAATAGAGGGACCTTGGGTTTACAGATTACCATTAACTGTGATGGAATGGAGAGACGACTACTCAGGTCCAGATGGGGTAGCTCGGGTGGCGTTAACACGAGTTCTCGGGGAGAAGGGGTATAAGACGACCGGAATGAACTCCACGCTCAGGCAGACAACTGAGCCAGTCTGAGTTTTCAAGGATGTGAAAATTATTGTGGTTGCTCACCTGCGTTGATCGCATGTGGACTCTTCAGGAGAGCTTACTATCATAATAGCCAGATCCAACTAGACCTTGGCAGGCGTACTACGCCTAGAAAATAAGAAACATGGAAACCCATATCACCTTTGAAGAAGGTATCCTGTCTGTATTCCTCTTAGTGAAATATTTTTTCCACCTGGTAGAAGGTCCAACTTTCCACGCATGCCAGTGTGGCCACCTACTTTAATTCTTGGTAAAGAGCAAGACTAATTATTTAGCTTCATTTTCGCAATGAAAGTAGATAGATACACACCGAGCATTAGTGTAGGTAGGGCTGGCAGGTATATGTCCAGGGATGTCACAAGACTTATAGTGAGAAAAAGGTTTGAATCTATAAATAACTCTTTGCATCTTTCTACTCTTCACCCCCTTCCCACTTTAAATACGTTATTCATATTACATGTAATTCAGCCCTTTCCGATTTCTATAAAGTTGATCTTTCAAGTTACAGAGAGTAAAATGAAATTTCTTTCCTTTTTCTCTCTCATTAATGCGCTTTTCAATTTTCATTGGAATTCTTGGGAAAAACCCCTTGTGAGCTTCCTTTTACTAACAAAAACATTGCCAGTCGCCTATCTCTTCTAAGCTGCACTGTCTCTCTGGAATTTAAATGGCCAAGTGGATCCTATCCTTAGCTTCTGGCCTATTTGGACCATAAGTGCTCTTTGGAAGTTATTTTCACCAATATGAGGCAGCTGTTTGGAATAAACGCACTATTTTAACATTGGAACTTTTGTACAATGATTTTTACTTAACCGCTTAATATAAATGAAACTATTTAGTTTTTATTTAAGTTGATTTCCTATAAATAATTAATAGCTTAATGTTGATCTGAGTGGAAGCATAGATACTGTCCCAAAGGAGGTGAAAAATCTAAAGAATATGAAAAATATGTTCAAGCTCATGTAGCTTCAAGGGAACTCATAAATAAGTATATTAACAGGGTGAATAATTCAAAAATCCTATTCTTTAGTCAGGAAGGATATTAAATTTATATCTCAATAAAGAGATTTTTCAGGCATTTTTCAGTGGTTTAAGAGCTACATTTCAGCCAGCTTTCTTTAAAGCAGGTCGTGAATGCTATTGTTACATGCGCAAGCGATCTTTCCTTCTATGATCTGATGGCACGTTTAGCATTAGCTAAAAGACACAAAGTAAATAGCTAACCTTTCATTTTTACTAATGCTGCCATCTACGAGGGGCGGTCAATAAGTTTTGCGAGTCGGTAGGGCAAAGTAGAGAAAGGGTAATGGCTGATTGTGAAGGTATTAGGACAAGTTATTGAAAAATAATAAAACACTTTTCCTCACATCTCGTTTCCTTATATCCGAATTGCAAAACTTATTCACTGCCCCCTCGTACATAGCTTAGACTATTTGATAACTATAATAATTTGGCCTTACTGGCTTGGTTGATACAGAATTGTAGTAAGATTTGTTCTGTGAAAAAATATAGATATTCTAGTAATTATAAGGGTTATGACTATGCAAATTTGTATTTTATTTGATAAAAAATGTGATACAGATGGTCGGCACTGTAAGGCGCCTAGAAGAAATGTCTTGTAAATAAGGTTAGTAATTTGCATAAATTTTCACTTCTGAAGATTAATTATTGTTTGGCTTTTTAAAAAAGGTTCTTAGCAGACAAAATTCTGTTTACGATCCTGTATTTGCTTTGAAGTAATGCCCTTAATTAAGAAATTAAATAATTTTCGAGCAATAAGAGTATTGAAATGCATTATTGTAATGAGTATTTATGCATGTGAATCTCATAATAAATTTTAACATTTAATATGGCCTGTTTTCCAATTTTACATGCGAATAATTATATGAAACAATTATTTTTTTTAATTTATGTTTCTACGAAGAAACTTGTTTCGGTTTTATAGCACGGGAATCTTAATTTGGATTTTCGTTTTGAGTTTTATGATAAAATCTTTTGAAAATCTTACAC
Source organism: Ceratothoa steindachneri (assembly GCA_963969495.1). Classification (NCBI taxonomy): domain Eukaryota; kingdom Metazoa; phylum Arthropoda; class Malacostraca; order Isopoda; family Cymothoidae; genus Ceratothoa; species Ceratothoa steindachneri. Next base: position 55,652,370 of record OZ018331.1, on the reverse strand, counting down.
ACTGATATTTTATTGAAGGATACTAATAAAAATGCATGAATTTATAGCATTCTATATGAACTGACTCTATGTCATAGAGTGAGTTTAAGGTAGGACCAAATATTATTATTTTAACCTTAAAATATTGCGTATGAAGTAAGTTTCTAATGACGCATTTAAGAATGTCAATATAAAACTAGATAATATAAACGCATAAGGATTATACTAATAAACTATTTGATCTTCCTTGTTAGTAACATACTAGCATATAAATATGCATACACGGCATAGCCGAATAGAAACGCCATTTCCGATTAGAGGTATGATAATCTAAATAGGGTGCACACGTCACTGAAGAAGTTCCCTTAAAACCGGATTGGCTTTACGGCGGCAGGCCCTGTAGATACCCCTTGACTTGGATAAGATAAACTGTAGGTCACCTCTCAAAAATACAAAGTCAACAAAATGTCCGCACATCAGTAGAAAAAATCATAGCAACTAATTTTCTTACACTTTATAAAAGCTCATTTGCTTCGCTATGTCACTTCCTCAATGATTAAAACCGCTAAATGAAATTGCACAGGAGGAACATGTGGCAGCGTGAAACTCAATACGCCGTTTTCACACAGAATTTCTCTGGTGAAGATTAATCAACACGGCTGTGTTGAACTTTGGGTGTTTTATCACCGTCTTAACCCAGTTTGCTAACCATGCCCAGCTTCCAGAGGGCATTCGTTTCCATCTTCCTCCTCTTGGGCAAGAAGGGAATCGCTATCATTTTCCGTTTGCTTCTTCGATGCCCAAGATTATCAAGGTTCATGTGTGCTTAAGCCATGTCTGATATTCCTTGCGAATTTCGCTTAATTCCCTTCGTCTCGTGGATGCCCAAGATATCAAGGTTCATGTTTGCATAAGCCGCCTCCCATATCCCCTTTGGAGGCCATCGTGCGCTAAGCTTTCTCTCTCGCCCATTGCTATGGCTCCTATTTAAAGTGATGTCTGCAAATTCTCAGCAAATAGAGAGAACCCGAGTTTCTTCCCGTGCGCACCTTAGTATCTGTCTCCAGTGAAGCGATCCCCTCGCACTTGTGATCTCGTCAGCAGATCGTCTTCGTGTAATCCGTCCTGATCAGAAGAAGATTACGGAAACACGTTTAGAAGTCGGAAGATTGTTCTGGGTTTCTTTCGTCTTACTACATTGATTGAGACTTCCGCAGTCCGCAGAGGAATCTCGATTTCGTGATTACTTCTCCCTGGAGCCGAGGTAATCTCAACCCCCTACGGAGTGTGTCTGGACGCCTTCGCATCGCAAACCCTATCGACGGAGACTTACACATTGGTCTTCCACATCCATAGTTCATCTCCCAGAGCTAACCAAGAATCCTTTCCTCTTAAGCCCCACCTCTTCGTTCCCAGTCCTAAAAAGAATTCCCGCATTTAGTGTAACGCCAATAGACTTACTAAATCTTTTATTCAATCCAACTTATTGGATCACTTATATATTTTCTCGGACCTAGTTTACTTAGTTTTTGTCTGTCATAATATTCTTTTGTCGTAATGATTATTCTTTAGATTTCCATATTTATCTCTGCCAGTATACTTAATTTTATTAAAGTTTATTTTTGTAGAGGTGTTTATCTTTCGAATAACCCTTGAGACGAACCCGGAAAACGTATTCCCTTTTAGAGAGCCAACCTATAATATCGCACTCTAAGTAGAAGACCCTTAGCTCATTTTCCAATTCAAAAGTATCCCGAGCTTAGCTCCGATATTGGCTATCTTGCGTACAGTAGTGTGTACCTTTAAAGACTTTTTGGTTACACGACTTCGTCTCTCGACAGAATAAAATAAACAAGGAATAAACGAATTCTCACATTCGAGAAAACATTCCCTGGATTTTACATAAGTTTTATTTCTAATGTCTGTTTGTGTGAAGGTGTAACCTTTTTGATTGAGATTACAATATGATTGCTTTTATAGTTAACTGCATTGACTTTATATTGTTTTGCCCCGTAAAGGATGTACTGTGTAGAAGATTACAGTTAGAACCTTAAAGGCACACATCCCTCCAAATGTCTGCCGCACCTAAAGTTGTCAAAGCTGAAGCTGATATTGCCTTACGATTGCGCAAAAGCATAGATGAGAAAAAAATGGACAAGCGGTGGTAGAAGAAACAAATTCTGGGAAGATAGCCGACAACGTTAGATTTCTTACCCAAAGCACCGATCAACGCGGGAGTGGATTAAAGTTCAATTTCTTCTCCGCCCAGTCCAAAAATTAGTGGCATTGAGGTATTCTGAGACTACTCTACGATATGAGCTGCCGGTAAAGAAAAGGACAGCCATAAGACTTGTACATAAATTGGCGTAAAAAGTGTACAAATGGAAAAGACTAGAATTAGTTAAGCCAGAGCATCGCTCCTTTAGCTAACAACTGTAACCATCTAAACAGGGCATTCAATGTGGAGTCAAACTAGAGTGCGACTAACGTGACTTTATTCCTCTAGACCAGTGTTTCCTAATGCATGACCTACGCCACACCGATGGAGCCTGGGGAACTTGGGGTAGAACCTGGGGGAGGGAAGTTTTTTATACAATGAGCAATCATCTGTTTTTTGTAGATCTTTGCTAAATGGCGACATACTTCAACCAACAGCTTTCTGAAGTGAGATAAAAATCAGTTCATCAGAGCTGATTTACTTCAAGGGCTTTAATTAGTTTCTCACTGGCCTCTGAGGTAAGCTCTAATTTACACGGTATTTCCTTTTTTAGTCGCAGTGGCTAAGCGATTCGTTTGTGGTGAATAAATAAGTTAGATTCTTTTGTTCTCATTAATTAAGATTAAAAAATTAAACTAGATATAATTTTTTGTACTTTTCAATCATCGGTGGGGCATATGTTTTCTAGAATATTATAGGGTGGTCTGGGTGGCTAAGAGGTTGTGAAATACTGTTCTAGACATTTTCATTTTATTCACTTTTCCCACTCTTTTACCAAATCTCTTCTCAATCTTTCTTAGAGACAGCTAATTCTTTCACACTATTTTCCCAACCAGCTTTTACCTCTGGTTGGGGTCTGAAAAAAGAGCTGTAGTTTACGACTCTTTCCTGGCTTGTGTTGAAATGAGGTTGAAAAAAGGCCTCCTTTCTTACCATCCTTTTGCCCTTTGCTCACTCCACCCCTATCTTTATTTTCTTTATCCATCATTTTATTTACTCATTAATGGTTGTCCTGTGTAGCAGTAAAAACGGGGTTGTAGTTGACATATGATGGATTCTTCGCCTCAACGGCCACAGCGCCTGGAGGATAATGGGTGTATCTATGTCTTCCATACCATTACACTTCCTTTAGCTGTACTATTTTCTTCAAAAATCTCTCCTCACAAAATTCCAACTGGATATGCCTTCATTGGTGTTTAATAAAATGAAAGGAAAAGAATTAAAATATTTTGCCTTCTTCTCATCCTTTCTTCACTTTTGACCACCTTATTGCTCGTTTATTTCAATGTCGATGACGGGTTTCACCATCAACGCATTGCTATAAAGTCGAATTCTCTCGGGAATCTTGATCATAATAGCTTTGGGTTGCTATTCTTACAATGAGTAATTGTAGGTTTGATTGTCTTGACATGAGTAATTTTTGGTTTGATATTCTTAACATTAGTAAACTAGGTTCGATTTTATTGACTAGAATACTTTTAGGTTCGATATTCTTAACATAAGAAATTTTGTGTGTTACCAAGTTCTAGAATGTCGTAATCTCGCCTCTTAGAGCTTTTACTCGCACTTTTTCTGAAAAGATACCCTAGGCGGGGGTTTAAAAGAAGGTTGTAGAGTATTTAAGCACTATTAAGAGTTTTGTTTGTTTGGTTGGCGTGATTGGGAAGACTGCTTTATGTCTACCCCTCGAGTTTGTTCTGACTTAAATGATTTTGCAAAGATTCCGTTTCTAGGCTGGGTTCCAGAAGGTGCCTTTGTTATCTCGGGGTTGAAGGAAAGGACTCGAAATGGAAGCGAAGATAAATGGGCTTTGATTGTGGAATAGGATCTACCTTATTAGCCGTAATTTAAATAAATCGAGTCATATTCGGCCTTATGTAAGTTTTAATAATGTTGGGATACCTTAAGCAAAACTACAGGACTTAAAAACGAGGAGTGGACTCGTAACACTTGTTATAATAACAGGTCTAGGCAGAATGCCTTTACTTGAGTATATCCGACCAAATCACTTAACTTATTCCTCTTCATAGTGTTTACGTTTGTTTATTTATAGTTGTCTTGCGTAAGTGGGCGTGACCTCTTTTTTTTCCTTCTCAAGGCGCGAAGAGGAACTAATGATCGGAAAGATATTTGTTCGTCTCTTCGTTGAACGTGGGGAGGAGTTACCAGAGGTGTGTGCGTTCCCACATTAGCTGTACACATTTTCAGATTGAGCTAACAAACTCTATCAAGATACAAAAGTTTGTTTTTTGTTTCACACTTTCGAAAGAACTCAACCGGCCAAAACACATATAACTCTGTATTTGCTCGGCTCCCCTCGTTATCAGGCATTGGTATTTTTTCGTCCCACAGGTGCTCATTATTGTGTATAGGTATGTGTGTGGCCGCGTGGGAAACCCGTTATTCGATTGCCTCTCTTATACTTTTCCTAAAATATTTACAATTGTGATATCAATATTTCTTCATTTTACATTGGTTTAGTATTTATCTCATGGCATATTACCTAAATAATTAATTAATATGTGTGCTCAATTTTAGGATTTCATATATCCGCCGAGCACCCATCTTTCGGGATTCGTCCCTGTGCCTACCTATTCTGCAATTTGAGTGCCAGAGGCCTACCTTCCTTGTAATTTGAATCCCACAACCCTACAAGTGCAAACGCCTTTTAAACACACATTTCAAAGAACTACAAGAATTTGCCAAATCAAGACTTCTACTCTTACTTTGTATTCTTTTTATTTATTCCTGGTGTGAGATAATTGGAATGAGATCAGATATCGGAAAGTGTATCTTTAGGAAAGGTTAGGTTATATGAGAGATTTGTAAAGGAAGTAGAAACATGGATGAAAGTAAATTGCGCACAAGACATAATATAGCAGCAGATCATCATAATACATTTTTGCAAGAGGAAATACGATCGTCTAGATGTCAGCTGCATTCTCTCTGATATCGTTGGATTAGACAGGATAAGATAGCTAAACTAATTTATCTCAAATATTTGTGAGAGGTTGTTAAATTGGCGCCCCAAAATTTTTAGGGGTAGGGCTGGATGATAAAACTATTTTATCGTGGAGGAAGTGAAATTAAGTCATTTAAACTTAATTTAATTTTTTAGCAATAAAATTAACTTTGCATAAGTTTAAATTTTCTATCCATGTTAATTGGCTTTGCTTTTCTTGAGCTGCTAAAATTGAGTTTGCTATTCTTGATATGGTAAAATTAGGTTTGCTATTCGGGACATGGTATAAGTGAATTCAGCAAGATTCGAAAATTTACCCCAAATAGGATTAATCTTCGTTGCATAAGCGAAAATAAAAGCTGGAGGCTTCTGCGCGCAAGTTTTTTTCTACCTTCCATTAATTAGTTAATGGTTCGCCGAATTCCACCACTTTCTTTATTTTCGTGACTTTAATAACTAAAAGATATGGCCAAGGGAAGGCTATTATATTTTTAATAAGATTGTAAATATTCTTTTTACCTGCATTTATATTTGTGATTATCTGATTGCGGAAGTCAGGAAGGACCACTGATTATTACATCTTTTGAACTGGCTAACTCTATGGATCCTAAAAACATCTATAGCTATATCAAGTCATTTTTATGATTGATAATTATAAAATGGGTAATTTTAGATGAAAAACGTTATTCTGCATGTATTCATGGCCATATAATTTCATAAGCCACCTAGCTAATTTCGAATAAAACGGGTGTACGCGCCTTAAGCTAATAAATCCTTTTTGTATCGTTGAAATAGAGTAACAGGAGTAATATTTTTATAACAAAGATGGTCTATCATTTAAATTAGGAAAACTAAGTGTCAAAGTTGTTGATTCAACGCTCCTAATCTGCTACTTATGTGTGAGAGTAAATCGATATTATATTAACAATCTTTTCGAACATAAAATTATCCAGAAAAAGCTTCTATGTCTGATGAGCGGGTGTGATGTTACAATTAATGAAGTTTTAGCCAGAATCATTTTGGACTGGTTTATTTATTCCCAGGAGGTGATAATTCATTGTTTCGAAAATCGTTGGCCCCGGGAAAAAGGTGGAAATAGATGGGACCAAATTATCGAAGCGAAGGTACAATCGATGGCAGGTTATCAAATGCGTGTGAGTTTATGGTGGATTCTAACTTGAAGAGAAAACAACTTACGGTGGGGAAATTGTCCTGGCCGCTGTGGATCTCGACCTAATACAAGTAAGGAAAATTTTCTTTCGTTTTTGATTGTTAAGATTTGTTAAGGTTAAAATAAAAGATTTTGCCTGAGCAACGAGGTTTAAGGTTTGGTGTAACGGGTTATCGGAAAATAATTAGTTTTGGTAATTCTACATATTAGCATAAAAAGTCACTAACTTATCGTATTACTAAACATGCTCAAATAACATACAATTACAATTCTACATTGTTTTTACGGAAAATAAAAAAAATAATAATATTAACATTATAAACAAACTTGAGAGAATAACTGAGGCAGTCTCATGGTATTTCAGGATGGCGTCCTAGAAAAATACTTTTGTTGAAATTCCGTTTGATAAAATGACTGTGACTTATAATGCGCAATAGACCTTATTTTCATCAATATACTAGATAGAGGACATTCTTAAAATAATAATAAAAAGTAGCCTAAAAAACGAGGGCCGTCTTATTCAAAATTACTGTCTCTTCTTATTCTGTTAGTGTTTATAACTCAAAATAATTTATTCTATTCGAACTTCGTCAAAATCATAGAACTCACCGATTTAAATTAGTTATTCCCTAATGTGTCTTCTTGCCAGCGATTTTATGGTAAGTTTTTTAGTCATTTCCTCATATCGGGTTGTATAATTCATTGTAATTCCTTCACAAACACTAGTGTATGGCATTTAAATTATATAAATATAGTTTATTCATAATTTTTTGCATACAACCGAAAATATTCACGGCTTTATTATTTATTCACACCAGTGGTACAGCTTTCCTGTCGGGAAGAAACACAGGAGAATTAGATTCATTCTTTTGCATAGGCGCTAAAGAATCTTCTTTTTTGATGGCTGGTTTTATGTTTTAGAATTTACACTGGATTTTCTCCTCTGATTTCTGATAACACGAATTCGACCTATTTAATAATTGTTCTAATGTGGAAGTATAATGCCACTGGATACATTGATTTGGAATTTAAGAGTTTATGAATTATTATTTACCGGAATAACTATTTTACGTTTGTCAACTTTTCGTGTATTTTCTCAATATGAAAACTTGTATTTCATCCTATAATTTAACAAAACTAATTAGCATAATTTTACATTAGTTACACAATCGAAGTAACAGGTTACGTAACTAGCCTTATTAGCCTTAATTAGCTTAATTAGTCCTAATTATCCCTTGTTTGTTCCCTAGCACTTTAAATAATAGTAGTTTCCATTTTTCAAAGCCACAACCTATCTTAGTGAAATAGAATTACAATTTACTCCTTCCACCAGATAGTTTCAAGCTTATAACAAGAAAAACATAAAGAAACTGTTTCGTTTTTAAGTATTAGATTTACTAATCGTTCATATTTTATAGTAAGGAGCTAAATGAAAGCAGTTCGAAGAATATAATTTATTTTACAACATATTTTCCATCAGTCTGATGAGATATTCTTGCAACAAAAAAGTTTATGTCTTTCGAATCCAACTCCTTAGACTTTGAAAAAAAACCGTTAGAATTTTCTCCTCGACCATTTGAATGCGTCCTTATCAAAGAATTTTTCATTCTGAATATGAGTCTCTAAAGAGAAGAAGGTTGTATCTGAGCAAGAAATATCAGATAGCTGATAAGGCCGAAGCTATAAACCTACATAGATTATTCTGTGCACATATATATCAATAATTGCGCCATGAATGGTTTGCCATTTCCTTTTCAGAAACACAACTACCTTACGTTTGACTAGCACTAGATGCTTTTAGATAACTTCACCTCAAACTCATTGTAGTAGAATATCGATTACGTTACTCCTTTTCATATTAAGCAATCAGATTCGCAATAAAGGATTCTTTCATAAGTATACTTTTGAAAAAAGACTTCACAAGGGTTTTCTTCAGAGCAAAGCGAGTTTTGTTTAAAAGGGAAAGATGCATTAATTTTGTGGGAAAAGATCTATAAATGGATGGAAACTATTTAGTTGTATAGATTCTATTGTTTGATCCGTCTTTTATCTATGTAGCTTATGAAAAACGAGCGCACTTTCCTGGAAAGCTCATAATATTTGTGTTCTTAACCTTACAAAGTCATACCTCCTTACTTATCAATTACTGAATTATACTTAAGTCTATATAAACTACATACACTAATATATATAATTCTAAATAATCTTACCTCGCCTCTTTTTTCTCTTGTATGAAGTTCAGTTCTTATAAGATAAAATATAAAAAGATACTCCTTTGTTTTTTAGTGTAAATGAAAATTATATTTTTCCTACAGAATTTTTAATTGTTTTTACGATCCCAAAGCCCAGTTTATTCCTCTTGATAGATTAAATTTAGTAATGAATCTAAAAAAACTCAATCGGAGTAGCTGTTTCTTTACATTCAGCCATTATAATATTTCCATGTTCTTTATCTGTATTAATCCCTCTAAGAGACTAAGTACAGTACTATGAAACTAAGATTTACCATCCCGCTACCACTGCAGGATGGAAAAATACGTGTAAGATGCTAAAGCAAATACTTGTGTTATTGGTGAAACATATACAAAGGCATATATTTTACTTTAAAAGAAAGACGAAAAACGCATTTTCTATCAGAATTCATTGATTTATTCCTTAATTTGACAATGACGTGGGATAAACCTGAACTATCAGTATCTAGTCTAAAATTAAAATGTGTACTTAAGATAGAGGTAAACTATATCGGAAAAATGATTAAAAAACTTTGATCATATATGAGATTTGACAACGGACCAATCTGTTTTTCCCTCGATAATAATGGATTGTTCCTGCAGTCTATCGCTAGAGTACGATCACGCTCAGTGTCTCCTATTCATCGATTCATCAAAGACACTCTAAAATGCAGTGCGGTTATAAAATGAGACCAAGAAAGCCTCTCTTCATTTACGACATTCCGTTACATGGAAAAATATTATCATAACATCGCGACTGCTTTAATGCCATGCATAATATTTACCAGAAATACAATTAAGAACTATATTGCGACTTGAAATAATTTGATATCTTAATGGGAATAGAGTCATTTTTCACAAAACGCTGTTGGTTTCTTTGCCATTGCGACAAACGATTTAAATAGAACACAATATTTGTAGTTTTCATCTGTTTCATAGAATTTTCCCAACAAAATAGATCTATTTCTATTTAGGTGTAGACCAACAAACGAGTCAGGAATTTAAAACATCAAGAATACATCTCTGGTTGCTTCACAATCTCATCTGCTCGCTTGATTTCATATAAAACTGAATTTAGTAAATTAATATTTGAGAAAGCATGTGAAAAAGAAGCTCGAGTAAGAGGTGTTAAAATTTAGGTCGTCTTCATCATGGAACTTCTACATGATTAAAACTTTTGTACATCTCTTGATGATCTGGAGAGGAAAAATAATATATCTCTCAATTATTAAAATTGTGATAAAGGACTATGGAGAAATTTGATTTCCTTCATTAATATCTGCACTTTTATTAGGATAACATAGGAGCCTTGTCTGATGAAAGAATAAAGTGAATCTATCAATATATCAGTAATATAACGCATCCATACAAAGGCTTCGAAAACGAAGAAATGCTTCCAGATTACTGCTGGATTTTGTAAAGAGGTGAAGCTAAAGTCAAGAAATGAAGGACGTCCAAAATATTTAAGTTAGATTGTTTTTTGTTTTTCTTTCCTATCTTTTCATGTCAGCTAATATATAGTTTTCTGTGTTGGGAGAAAGAGCTTATGCGCCAATAATCATGGAACTTCTACATGATTAAAACTTTTGTACATCTCTTGATGATCTGGAGAGGAAAAATAATATATCTCTCAATTATTAAAATTGTGATAAAGGACTATGGAGAAATTTGATTTCCTTCATTAATATCTGCACTTTTATTAGGATAACATAGGAGCCTTGTCTGATGAAAGAATAAAGTGAATCTATCAATATATCAGTAATATAACGCATCCATACAAAGGCTTCGAAAACGAAGAAATGCTTCCAGATTACTGCTGGATTTTGTAAAGAGGTGAAGCTAAAGTCAAGAAATGAAGGACGTCCAAAATATTTAAGTTAGATTGTTTTTTGTTTTTCTTTCCTATCTTTTCATGTCAGCTAATATATAGTTTTCTGTGTTGGGAGAAAGAGCTTATGCGCCAATAATCACGATTCCCACAGTCAAATTTGTTGGTGAATCAATCATGGCATGGTGTCCTATTAATAAGGCCCATTAAAACAAGACATGCGTTCCTTATACTTGAGGTATACTTCGAGGTAATAACAACACGCAATTCTCCTGTGCAAGTGCTCTCTCTAGCCACCCACCCCCCTTCTCCAAATGTAAGCTTCCGTCTTTGGCTTCGTATACGCTCAAGGTCATTCGAGCGACCCTTCGGTAAGTATTGTTCGTTTGTGTGTACGGCGACTGCCCCCACCAAGTCAGAGACTTGTGTAGGTCTAATGTTTTATATACCTTGCTTCCAAACCCCTGTTTAACTTTTGTAAAAAAAATATTAATTTGCATATTAGTAAAGCTATTTTTGTACTTGTTTTCTATTGTCCCAGAAACCTTCCCACACAGCTGATTTTTTTGCAGACCCAAAATTAGGTTAATTTGCATTCTCTCTATATTATAAGTCTACCACACAGACACCCGTAATCTGTCTCGGCTAAGAAACGCAGGAAAGGTTGAAATTGACCCTAATCTACGACAGTTTACAGCACCTTCCTATAGATACATATAAATAGGTTACATCTACAAACTCTCTCATTAACAACTAACCCTCATTGTTCTCGAATATCGAGAATATTCAAAACTATGTATATAAATGCAAGGTTTCCCCCCGTCATCATGAAAGGCTACTGCGTCATTGTTTTAAAGAGAGTATTACTGTCAATATCTTAATCATGGAGAAAAGGAAATAAATCATTCAAAATATTTGCAAATGCATTGTAGTCCTTCATATGAGTGGCCCTTGGTACAGAAAGTTCTCTGATTACTTATCACTGTGATAAGAGATGACTTCTTATGATCTCTTATCACAAGAAAAATATTTTCTTAAAAATCTCCCCGTTAAGCTCGCTTTGATTTTGCAAGTGAACATTTAAATAAAGTGGCGACGTTCTAGGAAAAAATACTTTAGTCAGATAAAATGAAAATAGAACAAACATTTAGGTCGAAATTCAAATACAAGTGATGGGAGGAAAATATCTAGAGCTTATGCACCAAGGAATATGATTCCTACAGTCAAATTTGTTGGCGATTCAATCATGGTATAGGGTTGTAATCGCCCATTAGAAAAGCGTTCAGAAGGATGCGTTCTTCCTGCTGGCTCTTAGAAAACATGATGTTCCTTCCATTCCTATTGACTACTCCAGACATGGTTTTAAATAAATTTATACCAAAGCCTGGACCATTCACAACAATAGTTAAATAAGTAACGATTTTGGAACGGAAATCTAGAGAATAGAAATTCCTCCCTCCAACGGCACAGAAGTTTGGTCTCAATTGTGGAAGTTAATCCGATTCTGAGCAAATGTGCGCTTTCCTGGAAAGAAATGTCTAGAGGTGTCTCATTGAATAGTCCTGAATTGATCATAGGTTCGTTTGTATTTCAGTTTTTTCTTGATTTCTTAGGCGATTGCTGAATTACCTAGCGGCGCATCCCCTTCATGGCTATAACTGACGTTCGGAGGATCTGGCAAGAATACAAACCACAGTGTATCCTTCATTGGAATATAGGTTTTTCGGTACCTTGAGAAGATAAAAACGCAAATAACCTCGTTTGTCTTCATCTCCATATGAGAATGGGATTAAAGCCGAATTAATTGCAAATGACCAATAAGTTTCGCGCAAATATAAATTATCCTTAAGAAAATGTGAGAAGTGGCTTTAATGGGATAACTTAATTTACAAATTACATACCTATGTTAAGTTTTTATATTTATTTATTCATTTAATGAAACAAATTGTGAACCAAATGTTGGATGGTTCATAGCTGGAGAGGTGATGAGTGGAATCCATCTTGGTATGTTATGTACCATTTATAAGCACTCACCTGGCTGCTGCAACCAAGGGCATTCAGAAATTTATATCATAATATTAGGCTATTAATTTAAAACAAAAAGAAAAAAAGGATGTTTTTTAGAATCAAAAGAAGCAAACAAAGTGAAACAACAAAACAAAACGGCAAGCTCTGGTGTAGGAGGGAGGACCGCTTCCAGCACCAGAAGTGGTCAAGCAAATGTGCAAAATATTACAGAAAAGAAGAAACCATCCTGCTCCCAAATATCAGGGGTCTACATGTGTGTACAGGGATCCGTCCAAACACACGGGACCATCTTTAGCAATCCCGTTCGATCAAGTACTGGAAAAGATAATTTAGGCGAAGATTCCAAGAATGGAACATTTAACAAGGATGTTACTCAAATTGGGCAAATATCGTAGTCGTTGCATAGTGGTGCAGGTGGACGCTCCATCAAATGGCGGTCGGTAACATAAAGCCACTGGGGAATTTAAGGGTACGTCCACAGTTGCTTCGCGATGACAGGCAACTTTGGCTTCCAGTTTCCCCTCCTTTTGCCAGGCAGTCTATACAGCAGATACTCGTATGTTTCATGTCACTGTGGGTAAGAGTGAAACACTGGTCGTCCTTCACTCTCTCTAGGCTATTGTGTGCCCTCATCATCACGCTTATTCTCCCTAATTCCCCCCCCTTCTAAAACACAGCAGAAGATAAACTTGACATTATCCAGGGTGGAGGAAATCGGGGCGTCTCGGAGCGCAAGACATGGGTTGCCTATTGTCAAACTATAGAAGATCAATTCAGATGCTCTTTGAGTCGCTAAAGAAAATCATTATGTGTCCGACCGTCATGACCTGTCATCTATCATAACGAGCGTAGTAGTGTAACCAGATCAATGTTGAAAAGAGAATCGGCGCCTGATTAATCCGCACTAACTTCAAACAAATAGGATTCGTCGTTAAAGCCGCCCTTCTGGTGGAAATTAGAGACACCGTGTACGTAGTGAATTATTGCGTACTGAATCAGTACGTAGTGTACTGATTCAGCGTGATAAGAATTATGCTACAAAGAGGTGGATCGTAATAATCTCAGTGATGTAGAAGCCTTAAGTGCATGGGCGTAGTAAAAAATATTCATTGGAGGTGCCCTCAATGCTGGAATTCTTGGCAGAGCCAGAGACGCCAACTACTTTAGAGCTAAACCGAGCTCTTTAAAGGGTCTCCTAGCTCTAATGCCAAAGTGGTTAGTATATTTATTGCGTCTCTTGTGGGAATAGGTACCGTTGAGTTTGACGCAGAGCAGGTGAGAGCCATTTTCGACCCAGGGTGACGACGGGCTCGCGCTTACAAGCGCATAATGTTATGTGTTCGGCGAGAAAGGGTGGCATATTCCCGACATTGACAATTAAGCTCTCAATGTGGGACGCACGCAAATCACCGGTTGCCAGATTGAGATTGTTGTAGTGAATTGAGTACACCTTCCGCAATGCACACTCATTTGTGTATGGAAACAACTCGAATCAAAAGTGAAGGCTCGAATGAACAAGAGAAGTATAAAACAGCAATGCAGTAGCCCCAACATCACTCCAAATGATGAACCTAAAGGAGTGAACAATTTCCGTGGTGTGGGTACTGGAGACCCAAAGGTAAGGAACTTTAGCCTTCCAGATGATGCGTCGGTCAATAATAAGGAAAATTTGCGAATCCACCACTTACAGGCGGACAAATTTAGCAATAATTCCGTTTGGATTAGAGGTGTGAATGGTGAGAGAATTAAAAAAAACAGCAATATTGGTCAAATACAACATAAATATGTGGCGATCGACGTTCCAACTAATACATAAAGGCCACACCAAAAGAAATTGAATGGTCGTGTGGGTAGTGTATTAAAACACTCCCAGTAGCACCAAAGTGATATCTATGCTGGGCAGGCAATGTGTGTTACACTAATAATGTCACAAGTTAATTGGGTGGAAACCGGACAGATTAACGTGATATCTATAATTTTTCCAAATAGCAAGCAAAGTAGCCATTTGGCATGCGTTTGATAGGACACCCTCTTTCTATATCAAGTTGAACAAATCTAACCATAAGGCCAGACCTCGCTTAACTAGAACTTACAATGCATATGAGACATAGACTGGACCAGGCGCGGTGTCAGCACATAAAGCGAGAGCGGAAAGAAACTCAATAAGCATAAACTTTGTGTTAAAGGGTTTTCCACCTCTGAGTTAAAGTATAGTTGGCGACCTTCAGTTACATCACGACGTGCATTGCTACTGAATGAGCAGGCAGCTAGAGAATGGGCAGAAATTGGTCACGAAAGACTCAGCCACAGACACATCGTCCGCGTTTGGGGCCGGGAGACCTAGAGAAAATCAATTCGTAATATGAAGACACGTATGTCTACCTAAAAGAGCGGTGGCCGTGAATATAAACATACCTAATCATAGCCGTAGCTCAATGAAATCATTCAAGGATCACAGAAGCGCATGTACAAAAATCGCTTCTGTCTTTATGCCGTCTCACACACGGATCACCATCATTGAAGGAGAACGGCGTTCAAAAACATATAGATATCCTTAAAATTTTAGTTATGCTCACGCGATGAAGTAGCCGGACACCAACTCAACAAATCAGTTAACCGACCTAAGTTTCACGATTGGGACAGAAAAATCAGTTATTTCCTCAAATGTAAGCAATCGTGCACTCTCCAAGAATAACTGAGGTGGTTTTTCATTCGACATAGGCAGAGAAAATAATATTGGAATGCGAAACTTATCACTCTTATAAAGTTATCTACTAACTCCCCCCAAATCATGCCTTGCATCCGGGGAGCACAAGGACAGATCAAACCAAGACAATGAAATGTTTCTCGGTCAGTAGGGAGTAAACCCATCACAATTCATGAACCATCTTTCCACATCTTCGACTTCGATCACGTCGGCAAAAGCATCACATCTGGAATGGATCGTGTAGCCATCATCCTAGAGAGGAAATCTACAGTTCAATTTACCGACGAGGAGATAGGGCCTCAGCAACCGTTTCATGACGCGGCGCAGAATGAGAAGAGACGGGCCTACGCAGTTTTATCAAGTTGGCCACAAGTTCACAGCAATCTCATTGAAAGAATATGTCCTCTACGTTTAGCTCGGATTTGATGCATGGCCCAGTTCCAATTGAAGTTCTCACGGTAATAGTTGTTGACTTCTTGGAGGCCGAATTCCAGGAATTGCTAAATGTTCTCGTGGATGAAGGTGATTGCGCATTCGAAGATTTCTGAAAGAAGGTTGAGCTCCCTATGCGAGTCTTTCGCTTCCTCTTCCTTGGAACAATGACGGTCTGCGGGGCGCTGCTTCGTATTGTGTTTCCCTCTATTGGAGGCATCCCTACTCCTGAGTCGCCCCTCTACCGTTGGGGCTCAGGCGTTAGACTTAAAGCCCCTTTAAGTTGTCAATCTTTCGTGTGATAGCCTTAGAACCTGACGATCAATGAGTGTCTCACATTCACTTTCGTGGGGTTTTCCCCATGATAGTCTAACGAGACAGTGGGTTTGCGTTGCCGTTTAACCTTGCAGAAAATGGTGATCCCTAGTTGTAGTTGAGTCATGATGAGATAATGACATCTATCAATGTTGATTCAAAGATCAATTTGGTCTTAAGGGCCTTCAGTATTTTGGAAATTCACACTTAGTATTGTTGGTTTTCCAAACCGTTTTCTTTTAGCAATTGCAGTTATTCAATTACCTTGAAAAATGTCACACGCCCTATCCAGTTGCACATTGGAATCTCCATCATTATTTTCCGTTTTAAATTGTGGCATATGACATATCTAGATAGTTATTTCACTGACATACGATTAATCGAACTATTCTGAATTTATGAGATTTATGGGTTGGCATTACTTATATCCTTTTTATGCTCGGATGTTATTTTTAATATCAATTGTTTAGAAAGTTATCCTTAGATTTGCAGAAGGAAATACTTAGATTTGCAGAAGGAAATGGTTCGTGTTTTTCAGAATCCTTGGATTATTTTTATTTTATCCTCTTCAGATGATGACTACATACATATATTACTGCTCAATAGAATATATGAATCTCTAAAGTAGAATCGGCAATAATCGTACTCGCACATGTACCTACAGTAAGCATGTTCAGGCCTCCACATGTGCTACCACGCAGTGAAAGCAACGGTGGTCACTTTAAATAGCAAGCATAATACTTTACATGTTTCTAATATTATTATTAAGATAATTTTATAATGGTGGAGATAAACTAATTTTACTATCTTCCTTTCAGCCAAAAAAAGTAATTAAAGCAAATGAACTTACTCAAAAGATTTCGTTAAAATGAAGAAAAGTAATGAGACGTTTTTACTGAAATTTTGGAAAATTAAGTCGTAAAAATTGTGGTTAAGGAAGAATAAGTGAGAAATTCGGTAATACTTCAGATTCGGGGCGCACGGTAGATGGCGCTGTTAGTCGGCTACAATTTTGGGCTACAGCATATCTCTTATGACGTCAGACGGTAGCGTCAGATGTGACAATCTTTGTTCTTTTGGGGATTTGTAACTTTTAGTCTATTATTTACTAAATATCTGCGCTCTGCTTGTTTATAGTTTTTTTCTAAGTTAGGTAAGGTTTCTTTTATTGTTTTTTGTTTTGTTTTCGTATTTTTTGTTTACTGCGAACGACAACAGCTTATTACTGGCAACATCGTAGCTTATAAATAGGCCTCGTTTTGCAAATGTTTTTCTTTCGTTATTGTGTTTATGTGCTCTCCATGTGCTTCTTTGTTATTCGAATTGGGCTTTACTTTGTATGATCGTGAAAAATTTTAGATTATTTAGAGGTGCATAAACTAATCAAGAAACCTATAAAAGTGAGAATTGTTTGTTATTAGGTTAGGTTTTTCTGCCAGTAAAAAGCTGTTGGGGAGAAAAACCACCCAGTAAATTCAAGGGGACTGCTCGTGGGGAAGAAATCGCTGCAGGGTGACCACCCTGCGATGATCCTGAGTTTCAATCAATTGGGGGGAGGGGGTCTGGGGGGCAGTATATACTCATATACAAAAAAAATATTACGCCGATATTGTTCACAGTTGACGCTACCATCTGACGTCATAAAGGATATGCTTTCGCCTAAAATTGTAGCCGACTAACAGCGCCATCTACCGTGCGACCCGAATCTAAAGTGTTACCAGAAATTCTTGTGAAGCCAAACAAAGAGAATTAGATAAGAAGAACTAAGATGGCACACCAAACTTTTAAACAATCTTTTATCCCGTTCAGTGGTAGAGACAAGCAGGACCAGATGCAATTAATTATCGTTCTAGAAAATGCATTCTAAATAGTAAATAGATGATATATATTTTACTAAATATTATTAACGTAAGAGTAAAGAAGATTCTGTGTGAATGCTAATTAGTATAGTTAAAATTGACTCCTATGCGAAAACGCTTTCTATTCATACCTAAGTATCGAAAGTTCGAAAAATCAAAATATTAAAAACATGTGAGAAAAATATAATCAAAATAACGAAAATTCGAATGAGGTCAATATCAACCTCCCGCAATTCTTCTCCTCGAATTGCCCCTTTTCCTCGTCACCCAAGTTTAACTTGTGCAAGGCATAGACACGTGCGGATCCCTTTTAATCCGGTTATTCCATAAAGATTTATTTGTATTGCGGCCCAGCACAGCCTTTGAAGCCTCAATCCGAGTTTAGTCATTTGCCTACCTTAAGTTTGTCCCTTTTTGCCAGACTATTGAGTACCCCATAGTCTTGGATAAGCCAATTTCATTTCATTTGTGTAAATATTGATCGTTTTTTTTTGTGGTATTATTAAATATTATTTTGGTACAACTCTCTCATGTAAGTAACCCATAAGAACATTCACCTATACCTAACTAATTAACGGCTAATTTGCACTCGCTTTTTGTTATTTGCCCGCGTACTCAGGGCAACGGTTCCCTTCCCTCTTCCCTCATTAGGTTAACTCCATTATCTGTTAACGGAGCCAAGGAAAGGTCAACTGAGCGTCTTTTCACCCTATTCCACACCTCTCGGCTAATTAAATCCACTCCATATATATATATATATATATATATATATATATATATATATATATCAGCTATACCTTGACGCTCCACTTTTCTAGAATAGAATAAAGATTTAGATAGTATTAATTAAAGTAATGCCTCACGTATCTTTTAGTAATGCTTCAATGAGTAATTTATAACTTTTGCTTTCAGATTCTAAAAAAATTCTCTGATAATCACCTTAGGGTATTCCATCCTTTGTTGCCCTATCTAAAGATCGCATTAAACGTTTTTTACTCTTTGAGATTTATAAAGGTGTCAATGCAAGTACATCGAAAAATCCATTCAGGAAATGAAAGAGGAGGCTGGAAGAGTTTTTTCCCATTGTCGCAGTGGAAGATTCAGTCTAAAAGAAGGACCACGAAATGAAGGTCATCTAAAGAAGTTGATTCTAAGAAGTGCAAACTGTTGTCACCGCAAATCATGCTAGGCCAACTGAAAAGGTTTGGAAAGTTGATAGTGATTGAGAAATGGGTCACGCACGAACTTTTGCATTGAGGTTTTATTGTTTCACGATATTCCAGGCACAATATTTTGGCCAAATTATTAATAATACTCATTTATCATAAAGTTAAACACCGCCATTTGTCGATCAGTCAAGGAAGCAGAAATTCTGAACAACTGAAAACAGAAATACATCAAAAATGATCATGATGTGTACATAGTGGAGTTGTGAAGGAATTGTCCAATTTTAACTGTTAGAAAACAATCAAACAATTAATGCTATAATCTCTACTGCAATCAAATTCGTAGTTTGAAAACATTTGCGACTAAAGCAATCCCTATCTTGTCAACAGAATTGGTATTGACCATCCTCACACAGCTCGAAAGACCAAAGGTCTCTTAGAACAGCTTGGTTTGAGAAATTTCGCTTCATCCTCCGAATTCTCCTGACTTTGCTCCTTCTGATTAATTAGAACTTTTTTAGGAGATTCTAGACCATTTTCATGCTCTTAGGTTAACATCAAGAGAAGAGGATGAAAATGAATTGGATTCATAATTTGAATCTAAACCAAAAGAATTTTACAAGCGTGACATTTATAAGCTTATTGAGAGATCGAATCTGGTTCTAGAAAGCATTGGAGTTAATGTTTCTGATTAAATATTTCCAAAGCCCTAAGTGTTCGAACCTGATAGTTCTTTAAGGGCGTTAGGGAAAAAAACTTATTCTTCTTTAATTATCCGCATTACGCTGCCATTTTCGGCTAATGGAAAGTTTAATCGCCAATTACGACACGATAATAGAATTCTGAACATTGTTGAATTCATTAAAGGGGTTAATGCACTGTAATCCTAATATAAATCTAGGGACACGTTTCTTGTGTGCAAATTAATACCAATACTAAATTGATATTTCTAATTCACAACTGTGGTTAATTTAAAACGCTTATGGAGTGCTAGGGAAGTATAATGCAATCTTGTTGGAAGGAAAAAGAGTTTCAGTTTTCCTTCATCCATTTCCTATAATTACAACACATTCTTTTTAATGCAGGTAAATATTAAATACCTGATAGTCGTTTGAAGATAGAGTAATGGTTATTTTTTACGCTTTCTTTTGATCTGAGTATTCAGAGAAGGTCATACTCTTGATCAAATTTTATTGCTTATTACACATTTTTACTCATTTTGATTTATGTGTTTCATACTTTCAATTCATTTGTTTCTCCGTCTTTGGGTCACATTTAGTAAACATTTTCTAGATGGAAATTTTTTATTCGACAATTTAAATGAAGTAAAAAAGGGCCAATTGCAGCAGAAAGATTTAGAAAGCTTCATTTGAAAACTATTAAAATTTGAGCAAGTAATAATGTTTGCAAGGTAAACACTCCAATGGTGGAATGCAAAGGATATATTAAATATTAGCATGTGATGTGGTGCGTCAATGTGTTATCATATTTTCTCAATCAAAATGTGTATGTGTTACTATTTTCTTTACTAGCAGATTCTGCACCAAACTGATCTTAGAGCGCAATTTAGGGTCGCTTTTGTTGGCCTATTCTTTTTCAAATGGGGTATGGGGCAGTCTCTTTGCAGAATCATTTGTTTATTAAACATGATTTGCAATTCTTACTCACTCCTGATTATTCTTCACCGAACCCATTTTTTTACTTATATATATATATATATATATATATATATATATATATATATGTGTGTGTGTGTGTGTGTGTGTACGTCTATGAGAAAATTATGATTACGAGTACTTTCATCCTTTAAGTACATACTTTATCTACAATAATATCCAACGCAAATGTAATGCTTTTCACATATAAATAATATAAGTTGAATATGATCTATCGCGACGCTTTATATGTAAAGTTAATAAATAGATAGAATTTCGGTTGAAAAGTTCCAGCAGCTCATAATTTAATCAGATGCACAGATTGAACAAGTCATGCAAGTAGAATGTCAATTTTATATATATTTATTTAGTTGTTTTTTTTTAGGCTACTGTCACTACTCTTTAGTCCATGATTTTGTTCTCTCTCACCTTATCTCTATATTTAAACTTCTACTCGCCTTAGCCATTATTTATATAATTAGTTTTAATTTAAACTAAAATAGCTTTATGTAGGCTTGCCAGTATAGGGGATTTTAAAAGATAAATCTATACATAACAATTACCTTTTCTCCTTTTGTTTTTCATCCTTTCTCCTTCATTTGAAATTCATTGATATGGAATGTTAGTTGATGTCTTCTCCAAATTAGTCGGACCAAAATAAAGTAGGAAGATTTGATGTAAGTGCATTTCTTTTCTCCTTCATTTGAAAATCCTTGATATCGAATGTTATTTGATGTCTCGTCCAAATCAGTCAGACCAAAATAGAGCAGGAAGATTTGATGTGAGTGCATTTCTTTTCTTCTCAATTAATTAATTTAATCTATTCGAACTATCTTAATTTTTTTAGTACCAGAGTACTGGGAAAGCCGTGCACTTCATAATTGATCGTTTAGCATTAAACGTTTGACGCTCGCATTAAATAAAACAAAATTTAATTTCTGAATTCTAAATTTTTTTCTAATGAAAGGGCAACGCTAGTGATTAATGTAGTTTTTTAAAATTCTCATATATAGCTTGAGAAATTGAAATGGAGAAAAATTGCAATTACTCCCATACTAGAATATAATTTTAGAATTTTATCAACAACATTGTTAAAAGGGGAAAGGAATTTAATTTCATTCAGAATTTAATTTGGGATTTTTAATATGTAACACATATTACTTTGAAACTTTTTACTATGTTTTAATTCTTTGAGTTTCCTTCGAGGAAAAAAGTGTTTTAAATTGTATGTTTAACAAAGGCTATAGATAAGGAAGGATAAAATTGACGATGAGTTTATGGAGCAAATATGCGCCCAAAGGAGAATAAAGGTATAATTATAAACTCAACAAGATTGACCTTATATTTAGGGTATTACTAAAGCTTCAGCAACAATTCACCCTTCGAAAGTTTGTTATTAATTGATTTTTCAATTTTATATAAATAATTAGACGTTATATATTTTATCTCTCTCTCTATATATATAGATTAGGCACGGTATTCATTCCTATCATGACTATCTCAGGGGAAAAAGGGACTGGTTTCTATTTATTTAGATCTATCCATCATATCTGGTTCAGATAGTCTTCATGACATTTTAGTCGATCTCACAGGATGAACTCACCTGTATCCTAGATGACAGGATCTAGGGAAACATGGAGCCGGCCACAGACTTGCGTCATTCTCTCTAGTATTAAGCCCCCGAAGACCTTTTTAATTCTTGCACTCATCTCATCTTACATCTTGGTCGTAGATTTGTTCTTTTCTTGTTCGACTGCGCTACACGCAAAGCATTCGAGGCGGTTACAGTAAAACGATTTAGGAGACAAAGTCATTAGTTGTGTGATAGAGAATTGTCCGACATTCAAGCGATTGTCCTCTCGGTCGAAAATTACAAACGAATGCCGTCCACACCTTATATATATATATAAATATATATATATATATATATATATATATATATATTTGGTAAATTAATATATGGTAAATTAATTCAATATAGTTCGTAATAATTGATTTATTTTTAATTATTTTAATCTTTGGTTGGAGCACTATTTCTTTACCTACAGCCATAATTTTTCGTGGCATCAATTTCACAAAATGTTTAAAAAAATGCCGCTATCTTTTTTCTAATAAATTAGTGATAATTATAATACATTTTTGTTTTATGTGTAATTATGGTACTACTTATTGCTTAATAAAGACTTACCACATGCAGTCTATAGGATTCAAGTTAGAGTCTGTTATTGACACTCAAGTGGAGTCCTCCTCAAACATACTCATCATCTTAGTTTCGTGTCTTGTAAACTATGTCTTCGTCTATTCGTGTTGTGTGAGATAATCGATATATAGTTCTGAAACTAGTGAAAGCATGGTGTTATAAGTTGTGAAGTTCATTGTTACCTGGCATAAAAACAACTTTCCCGGCCGTAACACAGACAGGCAGCCCCATAGCATGCTTCACAGTTGGTACTACACAAGTGGGACGAAATGGCTCTTTCAACTCTTTTTCTCAATAAGGTGTACTCAATGTGCATAAAGACTTTAAAATTGTTACTAAAATTTTGAATTTAATAAAATTAGAAGGTATATTAAAACAGATTAATAAAATTGTCATGTAAAACAACAAGGCATTACTCTCTCTTACGTTCCTGAAATTACTTTCATCTGACCAGATAACTTTATTCTAATCATCGTTTATTTGTCGAATTTTTGTAATCTTTGCTCGCTTAAAGACGCTTATTTTGCTCACCGACGATAATGATGATTTTTTTCTTGCCATGAAGCATTTTAAATATTGATCTTTAAGTCTTTCTCTTAATGTTTTAGGTTATATTTTTTAACTTGAAGCAACATTGGCTGACCAGGTGCGTAAAAAAGCCAATTTTCTGGGATTTTGTGGTGAAACCGGAATGATATGTGTCAGCTCTTTGCTTCTTTGATACAAAGTTTTGTGTCCCTTAATAGGTTTTTATTAGTATGGACAGGATATCCTGAGAATTCTATTGTTTTAATACTCTTACTTGTGATACCCTCGGCTATAGGACGGGAAGATTTGTCCTCCCTTTGTTTTTTTATTTCTTTAAGTTCAGTTATATTAAATATTGTGAACGATATCGAATACATAAAATTTATAATTTTAAACTAAAACATCTGAAATATAAATTTTAGTAGTAAACTGAGAGAAAGTACCTAAAACTACAATCCTAAAAATACCGAGCGACTGATCGTTGACAGTAATCTAGACTGTGATTTTGAGGTCAAAAAGATTATATTTTAGGAATAGATTTAGGACATTGGGGCTATATTTGACCTACCTTCAGAGAACTTAAATTTGTAATGTCTTTAATTAATGTGGATTCAGTAAGTTATACTTCATTAAAATCATCAGAATAGTAAATCATTTAGGCACGACAAAATCTATGACAAGGGTGTCGTTTTACGACTATTATATTTATAGTAATTCGTGCAATGCATAATATGGAAACAACCACTGCCTCTCCATATTTTCGCTCTTTATCTCTCCTTGGTCGATTAACGGGCATTAATTGGCTTTCCGTGGGGAAAAATATACAACTGTTTTGTCATTGACGCTTTGTAGCACAGATTATGTTCCTTTGGTGAAAGGGTAATGGAAAACTCCCAGGCTGGTATACAAAATCGTGTTTAATCCTTTAAGTAAGTGGGAGTACGGAAGCACTAAAAAGATTTTTGCTTCTAGCATTTTTTTTGTTTGGGCGGTAGAAATTTGACTTAGATTTAGATCAACTTTGACGAATAAAATATATTGGATATTTCAATTAGATAATCATTGCGGGTTCTATTTTATTTGATCTTCTAAAACTTATCGGTCACAAATTAGAAAAACTCTAAAAATCTTAGATTATAGGATAAATTTTTATTTATAAATTATTAATTCTTCAAATTTTTTTATTCAAAAAATAGTAAACAATTGTCTTTTCTCATTATAATTTGAAATTTATGGTGGTATGGAGGTTGGTAAGCTGGTTAAAATAAATGATTAAAATAGTCCTAAATAAGTGGCTTAATTGTGATATAAAAATTACGTCATCTAGCAACATACATATACCAGAACAAAATTGTGTTGGTTTTGATAAAGATGAGTAAGGGAGTTTCAAATTATTCCATAACAAATTTACGCAGAATAAGAGAATAGGCGTATATTTGGGTGTGTATGTATCTGTTATTTTGCCTATAAATGTAAAACAGCATTTTTCATACATTATTATTACTTTGTATGGCTCCTTCAATTTTCGTATCAATTAAATTTCCTCTTTCATTTATTTTATAACACTTCATCCATAATCATTTGTTTTAATATCACTGTTAGTGATTGTCATTTGCTTTTTTATGTGACTTTAATTGTTTTATCAATATTATTCTTTCCTCTGTTGGTCGCCCTTTGCTGATGTAATAAAAAAAAGCGCGCGGGATCTCGCTGGCTATTTATTTTGCCGCCGTTATGTAATACATATTGATAATAATAATAAATTTACTAATAATAATTCAAGTAAATATTTCTAAATAAATATATTTATTAGGCACAAACTAATTTTTTATGTTAATTATCAACTCTACGACGTTCAATTTTAATTTTCAGCTCACTTCTATCAACTACATTTGGCCACCGTGGATAGATTGGTCGGTGGTCACTTTTTAAAAAACTCACTTCAACCAGCCAGTCCAATTCTTGAAATATTTTCCAATTTCTAGTAAACAACATTAATTGAAGTACATCTTCATTATGGTGTATTCCATAATTAACTGGAAGAAACATCAAATATTTTGTTGTTAAACTTGGTGAAGTAAAAAATTCGTGACGAAAATAATTTCAAAATTTAAACAAATCACACCGATAAGCTAAAAAAGACTAAATTATTTATAATGGAGGGGTTCTGCTTGTCACTAATATTTGCTCATTTTAAAGTTAGGCGTATATTGAATTTGATAAAAAGATCCTGTAAACCATAACAGGGCTATTAAATCACCCAAGGCATATATTATGTGTACACATGTCTATCACCATTCATGTTAGGGTATATTTGTGATATTTCTGCGCGTTTTTTGGGGGTATTTTTACCGCAAAACCTCTTTATTTCTTCTTAAAAAGAGAAAAAATGAGTAGGTAATTTTCTACTTTACCCTATTCAAAAACCACCAAGTAATATATATATATATATATTTTATTATTGCATTTTCCCTATATTTACCGTTAACTCACTCTTTTACAATAATTGCCCTCTCATTTTTGGGTGGGGCATTGTTTATTTTATTTTTATTTTCATGCCGCCACAGTCGCCCTGGTCTGGTTTAGTTTACATTTATATACCTTATCGCAACTATCCCCCAATTTGAAAGAACCATTATAAAGTACTTGTGTTCTTCCAAACCAACGATCTACTGCTGATACCATTTAAGAAATGTTCGCGGCAATCCTCCTTGAAGAGGAAACGAATGATTTATGTGATGATAAATGAATCCCATGAATAATGATTGAAGGAAGCCATGCAGCCATATATTTTATCAATATCTTACTTTCTTCTATCTTTTCCATATTCTTTTCCCATCTCTTCATACAAACATTCTGCGAGATAGGACTTGGCTGATTTTGCACTTTAAATTCAAGGAACAAAAAATAACAAAGAATCTGTTTTTATTTTTCTGTCAAATAAAATTATTTATACACGTATCTAACGCAATACTCAGTGCACGTTGAGAAATTCAGATTCATTAAATTTTAAATGCCACTTCAATTTACCCCAACAAACAATTTTCGCCTCAAATTTCGACTGAGCAAAACGACAAATATGTTATTAATCTACAATTCGTTCGGCGAATTTACCCATTGTTCTTTGTATACAATAAAATTTTACTGTACAGCTTTATACTGCTTTATTTCCATATCCTTCCAATTATAGGTTAAAGTGTGAGGTAGATGTGTTAGATATTATAATTCATCCTAAAAAGCCGTTTCACATATGTTATTTATCATGCATAAAGTTGCATTCTGATCAGACGAAAGAGGCCGAAAAACAGTGTAATTAATATAATCCTCGTGGTTTATCATTCAATCTCCAAATTTATGAGTTTTCAAACATGCATATATTGTAATGGTACCATTTCATAGTGTTCCTTATTATCTCGTTGATCTTCATTGTCTTATTTATTAGTGAATTCAATATTATCTCGTAGAGGATTTATTGTCTGCAAACATGTTTCTTCATCAGATCACTCAAAATAAACTTGTGACTTTCTCCCGCTCACCAAAATTCTGACATTCGACACATACTTAACTTGCCTACCTTTATTTTTTCATTTTTTGTTTGTCATTATATAGGGCATTTATTTCTTAAGAGCCATAGGAAGAAAAAGTCATTACTAAGATTAGCTAATATAGATGGCAAAAGAGTATTATATAGATAAACTAGATTGCATTACTTCAAGTCAGACTCGGCTAGCGATTTCTAGCCTTAATCCAGGCTATGGGGGCTTGATAATTAAATTGGTATACAAGATCCTTTATGTCCATTTCATTTTCTATTCAGAGATCCTCCCGGATAAAGGTAGGCTGGTGAACCGAAACGAAAGGAAACAAGATAATGATTTCCCCGCCTAAAAACTCTGCCCAATTCACTATATTTAGTTTCCTTAGCCACTAATGGTTGTAATTCCCTAACATAGCAACCTTCATTTGAGAATCTACGTAAGGCAATCCTTTCCTTCAGCAGCTAATTGTGAAGTTATGATGTGACATAGACCCGAAATGGTACAGAGAGCGACAACAAAAGGAATCCATTTTTTGCGTCTGGAATTAAAAGATATCTTTAGTTATTTTTGTTTAGTCACTTCAAGAACCTATCTATCTGATAACTTTCACATGACGCTAGTTGAACCTAAATATATAAAATAATTTTTTCTTGCTAAGTTTTCACCCTCAAATGACATAGATACCTTTTAAAATATGAGTTGTATGTTAAACAACTTGATACTTTACAAAGTTTTCTTTGTTTAGTGGACAAATGTACTATTAATTTAAAGGAGTTGTGATTTAGCCATTTCTCAGTATTAGCTAATTTATCCTACCCTATTTCGAAAAATCGATGATAGCTAAAGAAGTTGCGTGATGCTAAAGTAGTTAAAGATTAAAATTCTTTCCTCTAAAAGGATTTGCAGATTCTGTGCTTAGACGTCTTAATACTTTCTGCCTTAATTTATGCAAATTACCCAGGAACTCTTAGTATTTCAACTTATTCCAAATCGAATATTCGCTTCGATTTTTTATTTTAGGCCATTTAAGAAAGACTTAATCTTAGTTATTAAATTTGTCATATTATCAGGCTAAAATCCTTGGGAGGAATTGCATGTATGTGTAAGGCCAAAACTTATTAAAAACGAAAATCATTTTCTGCTAGAAACATCTGCAGTGTGTTAAAAAGTCGATATTTAAAAGTTACATGTAATTACATAGCCGAATTTAGTTGATTGTGCATTAATGTGAATATTCGTTCCCACTTTCCAAGAACCACTTGCAGATATCATCACTTAAAAAAGAATTGCGTTATCTAATGACACCATCTAATCACAGGAATATTGCCATTTCGACGAAGTTCGTCGACTCTCTTTTGAGTATTTCGTGAAACTTTTATTTTAATAAACCTATTAATAAAGATTATAATATTCTTAATACTATTACCTGAAAATTTATCAACCAAATGTCTATAATCACCTTATTTTTATATTTTACACTTTGAGTTTTACTGGATGCGGAAACCCTTTTTGATGGCCTTAGATTCAGATTTTTTATATTTTAGCAGAAATGCTACTTAATTTGCGAATTTTTGCATCCTGAGCACGTTGGAAAAATATTTCTCAATCATGCGAACTCGTCCCAAACCTCCTCCCCTACCCGGTGAAGAGGTGGGAAAGAGCCGGTCTGTATCGCCCCTCCCTGCCATTCTGGGTATACCCTCCAGAAACTCCTCCAATTTTGGTTAGATGCGTGTAAAGTCCCCCAAGAGTACGAGTCTTTTCTGGATTTCGTCCTAAAAGATCAATTCTTAGCTTCCCTGACTCCAGAAATCCATGCCTTCGTAAGGAATGCCTAGAAGAGGCTGATGTTTATGCGAGTAGCTATAACTTGTAACCCAAAGTTAATAAGAAGTTTCTCCGTCTTCTCTCAAGTTTAAGATTAATAACTCCATGCCTCCTCCAAGAAATACCCCTAAATTCGTAAAAGTTCAAGGCGCCTCGAAACCCAAGAACCTCCCTCTTTCGGAAACAAGAGACATTAAGCCAGGAATTACCACTACCCCCGCGTCGTTATTCTCCAAAAGGCAGATAATCTGTTTCACATGCGGAATAGAAGGTCATCATTACACGAACTTCCCTCAAAATTCTCATTTTAAAATCGTGTCCTCCCATCAGGTACATCAAGTTAGTGCCACTTCTGCTCATCCCCCCTCTCTTCAAGATACCACTACGTCTCTCTCGTCGACGAACATCTCTGGTCCTCAAATAAATTTTTTCTCTAATAAGAGCTCACACAGTGGTTGGAAATTTGATAATGGAGCCGTAAACGGATGCCGTGTGTGCACCCTCCTACATGACAATGAGTGCACATACATCGTGGTATCCGAGAATTTACTTCCCTCAGTCGGTCCTGACAACCAAAAGTTCGCTGTAGCCCATGATTACCTCGGCCGAGGGAATCGTTTCCCTATTGTAAAATGCCACATCGAATGTCAGTATTTGACTGGTTGGGTTGAAGTGGTAGCAACCCAATCAAGTTTTGCTCTGTACTGATTGGTCAGAGCCCACAGATTACAAGTAACCTGGTACAACAACCCGTCGTATTCCGTACCCAGCCCGCCAAAGCTTCCCTGGAACCCGTTCCTTTAGAAAACCCCGTCGATCAGGAGATCAAGTGCCTCTGGAACGAGGATCTTGCCCACGCCCAGAAGGGATTCGCAACTCTCCTCCCCCTCTGCGAAAAAAGCCAGAACTTAAGAGCATGAGTCTCCCCGTGGTGGAAAAAGCATTTCATGACTTGTCAAAGATGAGCTGTTACATCGTAAATGTTCCGACGGAACCAAACTTGAAATACACACTTTGTGTACTCCCTGCTTTCAGGTCCCCCAAGTCTCCAGATTTATCACGATAGTTTATTTTCCGGTCATTTTAGTCATAAGAAAACCACTCAGAGGGTTTTTAAGCATTTGTATTGTCCAGGTGTGGCCAGAGAAATTGCAGAGTACTGCCAATCATACGATGCCTGCCAAATTACATCAGCAAAATGGCACGTCAACCAGCCCCCCTTCAGAAAAGCTCTATCATCTTGGAACCTTCTTCTTGTGTGGCCATCGATCTTATTGGTCACATTCATTCCCCCTCTAGTGAAGGCAACAATTACGTCCTCACTTTGGTAGACTTCGCTACCCGTTTTTCTGAGGCAGTATCCCTTAAGCTCAATGAGAGCGTTTCGTGCACCGAAGCTCTCTTTTTCATTTTTTCTCAGGCAAAAATTCCTAAAGAGGTATTTTCAGATCGAGGGAGCCAATTCACCTCCGAGCTTATGGAGTATGTCGACAAGCTCTGCATGTTGAAAGATCTGTTTACCACCTCATACCACCCAGCCACAAATGGAAATTCTAAAAGCTAAATGGCATATCGAAAGCAATCCATAGAAAATTGTATATCGAACAGCCTCGAGATTGGCACCACTTTTCACCCGTGGCACTGTTGGCGTGTCGTGAAATCTCCCATAGGACCCTAGGATTTGCCCGCTTCGAATTACTGTATGGTTGTAATGTTCAAGGCCCCCTTGCTAGTTTAAAGGAGATTTTCACCAATCTCCGTCTTAATAATGAAATCCAATCCTCCTATTCTTACCTCCTAGACCTCCGAAAGTGCCTCGAGATATTTGTCGAAATCGCGTACCAAAATGCTGAAGTAAATTTGGTGAAGTATCTAACTTATTTCGATTTAAAGGCAAAGGAAAGAAGATTTAATCCTGGCGATGAGGTGCTGTTGCTATTTCCACGGAGTGTAACAAACTCATAAGCCAGTGGAAGGGCCCTTTTTCCGTGGATTACCTGATTCGAACTCTTTTAGGAGATAAGGTTTTCCAAATCATTATGTTAATATATATCACCGCCGTGCGTGTATCAACAATATTGTGGCCCTCGATGAAGAGTCTCCTTTGAAAGCGGTGTATCCCACTGACCCCCTTAATGTCGTACAAGTAGTATGCATTGAACAAGATGGTGATTACCCTATCCCATCTTTATCTGGATCCTAGGAATCATCATTCCTTGTGCTGAATGTCTCCCCCAGGCTAGCGCTCTTCTTTAAAAGAGTCAGCTTTAGCAGTTGCATAATGGATTTGAAGATGTCATCTCCGAGACTCCCGGTTGCCTGAATCAATTTGAGCATAACATCGTTCCTAATACTCAAGAGCCTGTTCACTCGAAAAATCTGATGGGCCTCCAGCACGAAAAGGTCAGCAAGAAAAGCTTTAGCAGTTGCATAATGGATTTGAAGATGTCATCTCCAAGACTCCCGGTTGCTTGAATCAATTTGAGCATAACATCGTTCCTAATACTCAAGATCCTGTTCGCTCAAAAAATCTGATGGGCCTCCAGCACGAAAAGGTCAGAGCCACTGTCAAGGTGCCCCTTTCACGCACGAAGAAACAGCTAAGGGCATTCATGGGATCGGCTTCCTTTTACTGTAGATTTATCCCTAACTTCGCGTCTATTTGCGCTCCTTTAAGTGCCCTCCTTCAGCAGAGATCCCCTGATCCCATTTCCTCGGATCTCTAATTCATCTAAACCCTTCGGCATCAGGAGGGATGCCAGTGACGAAGGAATTGGATGCGTGCTGCTCGAATACTCCAACGAAGGTGAAAGCAACCTAGTGCCTAACGCGAGCCGAAAGTTAATGCCCCGTAAACGTAATTGCTCGCTAATAGAAGGGGAAGCTTTAGCTATATTATAGAGTATTACCAAGTTTAGCATGCATTTAATAGGAAAAGAGTTTATTGTCGAGACTAACCATAGCCCTTTGTCGTACCTCCAAAATACTAAGGGCATGAACTAACGTATAATACAATGGCTTTTGGTATACACGTGGTACCGAAAATTGTATAGCTGATAATCTGAGCAGGAATCCATTAGCTGACAATGCTGGCTAATCCTCTAAATTATAGATCGACTGTAAACCCGTCAGCTATCCATGTAGATACTTATTTAATATAGTATGTTTTTTTTGTTGTTGTTGTTCCACTACCCTTTTAGACAAAGTTGTAATTTTGTTCCTATTTTAAATATACTTTTTTATGTTCGAATTTACATTAATTTTTGCTCAGATCAATATCATAGCCCTTATTCTTCCCTCTCTCTCAGAATAGTTCCATCGTATGGCAGGGAGGGGTGTAAAAGAATAATCTCTGACCTCCCCCCCTCTAAATTTAACGCAGAACACGTGCTGTGGTATCGCGCCATAGACGACGTCATCTCCTGTTCGAACATTCTCGAATTTTCGACTCTTGTGCACGTTGGGATAATCTTTCCCAATCCTGCGAACTCGTCTCAAGACTGCACCTTCCCGGTGGCGAGAAGTGAAAGACCGGCTCTGTCTCGCCCCTTGCTGCTAAATGATGAATCGACACCGCCCCTGGATTAAGATGTCTGGAACTTGTGACTCATATCGCCAATCTCCCCTTCCACTTCAGGTTCGAACGTACAAATACTCGGGTTATCCTGTAGTTCGAGAAGGCCAGCCCGTACCTCAAGGCCGTCCTAATCGTCTCGTCTCGTGAGCGTTCGTCAGAGAGCAGCCTTTTTCATCCGTGATCCTAGCGAAGTCAATTGGTAGCTTCTCTGAATGGCTATCATTTAAATTTGGGCAACAGTGTCCCTTCATTTAATCGAACCAAAGAAAATCTCAATCGATTAGTTTTGAGGAAAATAAGATTGCTCTCTCAGTGGAATAAGAGAATTCCCACATTACCCACCGAACGTCATCTTTGAAGTTTGGCTATCTTTATCGAAAGGTTGGTTCAGATCATTCCCGACCTGCAAGGATCTTCCTCGAAGTTATCAACCCGTAAGACTGAAACCCCCTCCATTATTTGTACTATCAAGTTCCAGCTTTTGATATGATCCTATTTCCATTAATCGAATAATTCTAGTTGAGAATCCCTCCACATTATCATTATCGAGAGAATATTTCAATTTAAATAACTCTCCTTGCCTATTAGTATTCTTATTTTGATCGGTGTAAATAAAATTATATTTTTGTTGTTTTGTTGTTAAATAACCTTGAAACGATACTCTTCGTCGATTCAAGTAAATCTCGCCAACCATTTATGCACTCTGTGTTATTATTTAGGATTTGAAACCCAACGCCTGAAGTGTGAACTCCTAGTCGGTCGTTAATCCCTCCGAACAGTCCTTCAACGGTTCGCGTTGCAGTAGGTGATTTAGTCACAACCGCAACATATAATATAGAAGTAGTGTATGGTATCGAGTGGTTGTACTACGACCATGCGCATCATATCAAAAAAACAACACAAAAGCACAGTTTTGAGCTAACAAATATTGGCAGGAGGAATAAGTTTTTGCGGTTTTAACAAATTAATTCATTACCATTAATAATTTGAAAAA
Organism: Ceratothoa steindachneri; assembly: GCA_963969495.1. Taxonomy (NCBI): domain Eukaryota; kingdom Metazoa; phylum Arthropoda; class Malacostraca; order Isopoda; family Cymothoidae; genus Ceratothoa; species Ceratothoa steindachneri. Next base: position 55,619,154 of record OZ018331.1, on the reverse strand, counting down.
CTTAATGTTTAATTGATAAAAATATGCAGTTTAATCAATAGTATATTTTCTGTGGTTATGTACGACTTCTTCCCAACTTTCAAATAGTTTTCGAGTCAAAATCTCTGTATTTTGAGTCAAATAATTCGTCTAACCAAGTTCTTAATTCCACATCAGTATTGAAGGAAACGCAGCGCAAATTGTTGGAAAGCAGATGGAAATCCGTTGGAGCCAAGTCTGGCGAATATGGAGGATAAGGCAGGATTTTCTACTAACGCGTGCGGATGGCGTCTTTTTTCATATTGGAAATGTGAGGACGATCATTGTCGTGTTGCAGAGTAGAGTTCTCCATTGACAATCTCGTTGTTCGCAAGGAACTCATAAAGAATGATAACTTCACAATCCCACCCCACACACAGCATCGTCTTTCCTGGATTAAGTCCTTGCATTAATATCGGAAAAAAATCTGTCCTTATATCCACGAGAAGCCGTGTGACGAGCATGAAAACCTGTGGCAATCGTTGAGCGTTGAAGGTTGTTGGTTTCGCTGAAAGCGTGTGGAACTCATGCACCGAGTTTTTTAACTTTCCCCATCGAATGGAGGTGATTTACTATAGTTTCCTGACGAAAATCGTTAAATCGACCTTCATCCAACTTAATCGAAAGTTCAGATTTTTTTTCGTCATTAAGATTCAAATGACCGTTTTTGAAACGCAAAAACAACCATTGAGATACCCATTCTAATAAAGAATTTTCTCCGTACAAAGCACAAATATCGCGACGAGCTTTGGCTGCGTTTGCCTTGTTCCCGTCTTGATTGAAAATAAATAACAACAAGTGTCGAAAATTTGTCTTTCTTTCAACTTAACATTCCATTTTGAGAGAACAGGAAAAAAATTAAATTAAAACAACTTTCAAATAAATCACAATGACTTATTACTCAACTTCAAGACGTAGCCTAAGAAAAAGCCTAAGCTTTGCAAATTTTGCTCTCCCCATAAGGGTCACGGCGATTTGCCATCCTGGCCGCCGTGCTGACGGGATATAGCGCTCCGTCCAGCCCTAGCATAGTCACTCTTCCTTCATTCAGATAGCCTGTATTTCTCCCCTACTTCGTCGCTTTTCAAACAACCTCTCCCACAGCTTTCTCTGGTCAGCCTCTAAATTCACAGGGTAGATGCTGACCTTCTTATCAGGCAACCGTCCCGGATCGGAGCTGAGGAGGGAGGGAACAATGTTCCCTGACCCCTGAGCTCTGGTCTGGGGGAGTTGGTTTTTAACAACCTGCTTAATCCCGACCCATACCTTCCTCACATCCTTTTTCCTTTAAAATCTATCTTTTTTACGCCGTGTTCAAGGTGGAGCCACCATGTCAATGGACTTCCAGGCCCCCAGAAGGAAGGGGTGGTCCTAGGTTTGCGGCGCCTGGCTCTGCCGGGCCTGTAAGCACCTCTTGCAGTGCTCCCTTTTTTGAGCGGCAGTCCCATCTTTTCTTTTTAAGGGGACTGCCAAGAAAGACAGACGGCAGCCCATTGCTGACCGCCCCTCGTGTAATCGGTTCAATAGGGCAAACCCCTTTAGGGGAGAGAGGGAAGCCAGGCCCCTTCGGTCGCTTACCACAAAAGACCTGCGGCAAGAATATTAAACCTTGCCGGTGTCAAGGCCTGTGCCTCTCTACACAAGACTAGTAAATATACAGCCAACGGGACCTGCGATGTCTTGGGAGGGGATGGCCAACTGGAGGCCCCTCCTGTGACAAACATGGTCCTTGAGGAAACCCAGCCTCAGATGATAGGGCCTTCCATGGGGGGTAATCCGTGCTCGGCGCCAAACACCCAACCCGAATCCGCCCTTATGAAAGGTCCTTCTCAAACAGCTAGGGTCTCTAAGGCAGTACAAGGAGTGGAGGGATCTCCTCCGACAGGTTCCTCTACGACTACCAGGACCTTCTCCATTTCGGAGAAGGACCTGGCTTAGGCCGGTTCATTTAGCCTGGGGACTTCTGCTGGCGAAGGTGAGAAGTGGGTTCATTCCCTGCCCTCCTCTCAAAAAAAAGAAAGAAAAAGACAAAAACGACCAAGAAGACTCGGGGCTCCTCTCCATCCGCGGGGGCTGTGGAGACTGGTGTCTGCTGCCACTTTGGTAGACAACCAAGCCAAGATCGGCACATCCGTCCCCTTCGCCCCCCCGTGTGCGAAGCCCCTGACTAAGACTAAGACCAAGAGTGCCCAGGGCGGAGCCTCGATGACATCGGGGACCCTCATTCAGAGATAACCTAGCGTTTTTGAGCCCGCTGGCTTTAAGCGCTTCCTCGTTATTCACTCCAGTGATGGCACCATAATGTCCAAAGGCAAGAGGATCCATCAGAGGAGAGGATTAGCTAGTGCAATTGGTAGAGAGACGAAGGTGACCGTTTCTCGGACGGGAGCCTTGTGGTGAATGCAGCGAATCCCGCCGAGGCGGCCAAGATAAGTGCTCTTCGGACACTGCATGGCATCCCGGTGAGTGTGACGCCGTATTCTACCATCACCCTAGAGCTAGCCGACCATGGGGCGGTCAAGTTCAAAAGTGTGATGAGAAAACAGGGAGGGGCCTCGAGACCCACCCCTACACTCTTCGTCACGTTCACTGTGACAAGCTCCCTGAGTTGGTGCGTGCCGGTTGGTACCGCTATCGCGTGAAAGCATTTGTGCCACTGCCGCGGCGGTGCTATTACTGTCACCCCTTCGGCCAAACAAATCGCTCCTTTAGACGTGCAAAGTCGGGGTCACCTGAAGTCAGTGTAAATTGCTCCAATGCCGCACACGATAAGTCCAAATCGTGTGTGGCCATGTGTGTCAATTGCGGAGAACCGCACCCTGCTTCTTCGAATCAATGCGGTGCATATCTCCTTGAGAAACAAATCCTAGCCGTTGCACCTAGGATAGACTCTCATTCCACGAAGCTAAGGACTTGATCCCGGCGTGCCCGGCTCTGCCTGGGACGTCATATGCCTCAGTAGTTAGAAAGGCACCCTCAGCTCGTGGCCCATCCAGGCTAATGAGCACGGTTGTTTCCGCGCACATTCGGAGCCCTTCTGCCGTCTTTACCAAACTAGGACGCTTCCCTAGTAAAGCTGGCGGCAAAAAGGGTTCATACCTAGCTCCGACTAAAACAGGGCTCACCCCTCTTCCCCCAGCGTGACCGTTTCCCGTAAGGCGAAACGGCCACGCGCCTCAACCGAGTCTTTAGACTTACAGGAGGCAACACCGCTAAATTTGGTCGCTAGGCCATCTCCCAGTGTTCGTAAAGCTGTCCCCCGAAAGGAGGACAGCAACAAAGGAGCTTCGGCTGCTTTGCCAACGCCTAATGGTGGAGGGAGGGACCCGCAGACGGTGGTTGCTCGAAAAAAGGGCCCCCCCTGCCTCTGAAGCCGCAACGACCGCCTAAGATTTCGAGGCGGAGGAAGAAAAAGACTCGTATGGCGAGCCCAACCTCCCCCAATAAGTCCTCGAAGGCCTCAGCGCCTTCAGCACTTTGTCCGACAAACAGCGCCCGGAGTTCTGCCCCGGGAAGCATACGGCTATTCCCGTGAGGGTCTTCTTTTCGAGGAGGGCCCTTGCGTCTCCTCCGAGCCAGGCCTAGAGGGCATATTCCTTCAATGGAATTTCTCTGGACTCCGGGCCAACTGGGATGAGCTGCGGAGGCTCGTCTCGTCTCGTTCCCCGTTAGCTATCTTTTTGTAGGAGACCATGCTAGGCCCGTGCCCCCTGCCCGCCCTCCTTGGAAATAAGGGTCTCGCGACCACTCCACTACGGAATGGCCGGGCTGGGGAATGCGCGGTTTACACTCGGCATGATATCCATGTTCTTCCTTTCTCTTTAGATACCTCCTTTCAGGCAGTGGCTGTGCAGCTGCACCTGGATAGGAGGTATAGTATCATTTCTGCGTATATTCCACCGTCAGTTGACTTCGACGCGGGGGACTTTCGCCGCGTCGTGGCACAGTTGCTGAGGCCCTTTCTTTTGTTTTGAGATCTGAACGGCAGGCATTCTCCCTGGGAAGATTACTCTATAAATCCCAGGGTACAAGTCCTTGCCGATCTGATCGAAGAGCTTGAGATGGGTGTGCTAAACGTGGATGAGTTTACGCATCACTGTCCGAGAACCGCTTCATTTTCTTGCCCTGACCTATTTTTCTTGCCTTGGCCAGATTTTGATTGGAGGGTGATCAATGACATCCATGGTAGTGATCACTTTGCCATTCAAATATAATTTTCAGGGCAACTGCCGCCTAAGAGCCCACCTCAGTAGTGCTTGGCGCGGGCGCGGTGGCCTGCATTTCAGGAAATGTCTTCATTCTCTATCTTAGTCGAGGAGTTTAGGTCAGTAGATGAGGCCGTTGAGTTCTTCTCCAGCAACCTCATCGCCGCAGGCCTGACTACTATCCCTGGAACGCATAGCTGACTCTGATGGGAGTGAGATGAAAATATGCCTAAACTGTGTAATCAACATTGGCAATAGTTTGGCTACGCCATCTGCCTCAATATCTCAGTGATTCACCTCAAAGATCTCCTCAAAGTGAATGAGATACGAGCCGAAATCTTCCCATTCCATAAACAGGGGCAATTTCATAGACGCTGTCTGCTATACGTCTGTTGTTGAATTAATGGAAAGCACTTCTTTCCTTACCCGACTCATTTCAAGTTCCTGGGAAAGAATTCTCTGTCTTTCCATTGCATCTCGTTTTTTTTACTCTCTTTCTGTTCTCTCTTTCTTCTTGAATATAATCTATTAATTCTTTTCCGTTGAATTCAAGAGATTCACCTTGGACTTGAAAAATCTCAAAGCAAGACAAGCTGCCTAGTTCAACAACCTTACGCAAAGGAAAAAAAAGAATAAAGCACAACAAAAGAATGTAGCAAGATTTGTTGAATTATAATTACTCGTAAAATGCTTGAATTACTTATATACACATACCGAAGTACAAAAGGGTTTTGCTTGAACCCTTACATGAAATCTTAAACAGAAATAAAACACTCGTAGAGACAAATGCAATCATTTCACACATTGCGAAATTATCCCGTACGATCACTTGGAATAAACTTTTGGGGGTCGAGATTTGAATTAAATCCCTTACTGTGATTGAGATAAGTTCTCGGCGTCTATCCCTTGAGCATGCAAAATGACGCAAAGAACATACAAATAGACAATAAAATTCTTACTGTATCTTTTTAATTATGGCAGACAATTTCAGCCCTGGAAGGACAGTCACGCCCACGAAAAAAACACTAAATAAATTCACAGGGACAATGGGAACGGGTAAGAGAAAATTAGTTTTGCATGTAGCCTATGCGAAAGTTATTCCATCACAGTTTCTAATATCAAGAACCAGAACCAAGATTAACCAAGATTAACCCAATAATATTTGATGTTAATAATGAGGAATATATATATAAATATATATATATATATAAATATATATATTTTCTATGTCGTAGGTAAGGTCAGATTCCGACCTTTGCTCTGAGTCCTTAGTCTTAGAGTAGCGAGAAAAGTGTGAGCAGATTAAACCGCTATGTGCGTGGGTAATGACAAAAGTACGTAAGAATAGGATTTTAATGCTAGCCAAAATATTTAATTATCTCAGAGGTTCTGGGATATTAACACTGAGTGAACCAATATATACAAATTAATAAAAGGGGTTTCATATAAGTACCCAATCGGATTAGATGTACACGGAAATGGTTTTAAGGGACGCTTGGATGCGGCTACGAATACCGACAAACTAACAACCTGTCCAAGTAATGGGAGACTTGAAATGGGATTTTCTTTTTCGCGAAGCCTAATTGGAGGTAGACTGAATGAGAGAGAAGGACTGCAAATGATAATTACAATCACTATGGTTAACCCGAGAATATGTGTCGAGGGAGTATCTTGCCGAGACGGGAACCGAGCCGAATTCAGAACAATAGTGTCTTGTCGCTAGCCAATCGATTAATCTGAATATAAATGTTGCCTTCAGCTCTTGGGTTGCAAGAGCCGATCTAGAGGTACACGTCTCGTTTAGGGTAGTCTGATACTAAAATCCTAAGTCCAGCATCTGATAAATTACACGGACTCACCGGAAACGGTTTGCCCCGGGCGTTGGAAGGGGGATGGGCCAGTTTATCAGACACGTCGCCGGAAGAAGTGAACCTTGGCTCAGTTCAAACCGTCTGTGATGCTTCCATCGCGACCTTTAGGCTCCCACAGCGTGTGCGTCGCTTCCTCTTATCGCAGGAAACGCTTCCTTCAGGCGCAGATTGAAGATTCTCCCGACCGCGTAGTGCTCTCTCTCTCTCTCTCCCTCTTTCTCTGACACTGTATTTAAACTTGGTAGATAGAGTTGCTGGTGTACATATACGGCGGTCAAAAGTCTTAAGAATAAATAGGCAAATTCAGAAATGAATGTGTGAGGATGGCAGAAAAATTTTAGGCACTTACCAACAAGAATTTATGGTGTTTATAAGAAAATGATAAGGATTTCAAAGAATTTTTCAAGAAAATTCCCAGCCAATACTGCTCTAAGTAAATTTTGTATTAATATATTTAATTAAAATGAATAATTCGATATATTTAAAAGATTGTATTCAATAACTTATTTATATAAATAGTTATAATCAATTGCTTTAATTTTTAAACTTGGTGATAATGTTTCCCTTTACGGTCTGAGATTTATTATCTCTACTTTATCAGTGTCTGAGGGGAATATATTTACTAGTTTAACCTGTGAGAGATTAACTTTACATGATTGCTTGCCTAATAATCTTCTACTTCTTCAACCTTCTTAATGTGCCAAACTTTAATAGGTAGTGTTCTTCTCACAACATCATGATTGCGACAAAAAGATGTTTTCTGCTAACTTGAAATTCTGAAAAATACGTAACTTAAGCATGACATAAATTCCGGAAAACGATCAGCGTTGACTACATTTTACGTTTTTTTACACTAATTTATATTTTTAATTTTTTTAGAAAAGCTAAAAGACTATTTTACTCACATTTTAACCATAAGCATAAACGACTTAGGTGTAGAGTATTGAAATATTATCTCAAATGTTCTCGAAATTACTGAGATAAATTAGTTTATATAGCAGATTTGGGGGTATTTACCCGATATAGTAAGATGTATTTCCCCCTTCAAATATTGAAGTTAGTAGGACACGGCAACCTCAAGATGTTGGCTTTGAATTTATTGCCTAAGCTACACTTTAGTCCAATTTGCGGCCTCACTATACGTCTTATAAGGTTTTAATTCAAGGAGGTAGAGCAGATGTAATATCAAGTGCCATTTCTTCCTGGTTACTGATAGAAATTTGACGATGACCATAAATGGTCGCAAAAGGTAATCAAAGATTATTTGCAAGGTTGTGCATAGTAAATGATGAACACACATTCAATTAGAATAGAACCAAACCAATACAAATTGTAGCAACTTTGTTTCTTGAAATCTTTTTAAAGTTTTAGGCAATCTAGCCTTCCTTAATTTGATTATGAATGCTAAAAGTTTAAAAATTGTCCCCAATTATCTTGTCATTCCATAAAATGTCATGATGAATAAATAAAACAAAAGCGCGCAAAGAATCATTATGTCATCTTCCTTTTTAGAGATGTTTAGTTACTCAATTCTGATTACTTATGATGATGAAGAGTAATCGAGGTCAAAATGGAAAATAGATTAAATTACTTTGGCCATATGGATCAAGGGTTGATTTAAAGTAAAATTGTCTCCTTTAAAACATACATACGAACATTTTTACATAGTCAGTTGTTGGGTCTTTTGAAACTCGTGCTCTGGGGAATTATACATGATTTTGGACGCTATGATTTATCGTTGTCAACGAAACCCAGATCAACATTCATGTTTGAGATTTATACTTCATTGTCCCACCTTCTTTGTATCTTTCTCGATTAGTTGTTTTTCTCTAATTTTTAGTGCGGAAGCATACTCTGTTTTCCTTCACATTACACTGGCTAGCAACATTCTTTATCAACATTCGTTCTTACTAAAACACTTAATTATTTATCAAATATCTTCTGATCAAAGTCCCTCATAGTTGATTGTAAGCTTGATATCTCTTAAACGCATGATATCTTAGAAGTATGATCTTATATGACAATGACCAAGAAGTTCAATCATATTTACGGGATGATTCACCTTTCAAAATAATCATTTAATTATTTATAAGCCATTTAGATAATTCCTCTTCGTCATTGTTTCCTCTTTTACTCGTTAAGTTTAATTGTAAAAACTTTCATATTTATATACAAAACTTGTTGGAATTAGAAACTTGATTTCGTTCCACTTTCTTTCGTTTTATTTCCATCAAATGCAAGTCCAATTCGTACCTGTTTTCTTCGAGAAGTGTGAGACTGGTAGAAAATCAACCTAGTAGCGTAGTGTTAAACTCGTTCAAGTCTTAATTATCCTTCGCAAATAAGGGGAACGCAACTTTACTGCTATCTCAAAATAACGAGGAAGCAAAGCTAAAATTGAGAAGCAAAATTATTTCTTTCAATTATTAATAATAATTTATGACAAAAGCGAAAAATTGGATTGTTTTTTTTATTCTTGCACACAATGCTTGAAATATTTCAAAGTTTGTTCATATAAATTCAAGTTGTTTCTATTTCCATATACCTTAGTATTATCATTTTTATTACATTAAAAACTGGAAAAGACAAAAAGACGGTATACTTCCCCCAACGCCAATGTCATTAAGAGAAATTCAATAATGTAACACCTAGTTTCCAGACAAGACCAAGGAAAATACGCAAAATGTTGTTTTTATCATCGATTTTAACTTTTAAAACTATTCTCTCATTACAAATCGCAATATTTCCTTATAAGGTATTGCCGAAAAGGCACTTCGTACTGCAAATGCACGAAGGCACCATATATAAATATGTTGAATTTACAATATTTATGAGCAAACATAACCTTCATCTGGTAGTTCTACCTTATCTAATAATAGTATTTTAAATTTGATGAAGCTGGCAGTGAAACTACATTCAAATCAATCCGAATTATCGTCATGAATGTATTCTGAAAGCCAATGTAAAGGGAAAGAACGTAGGCTTAGCTCCTTTAAAACCTTTTTAATAAACCTATTTTGAATTTTATTGGTTTTCATGGCCAATCCTGTTATATTCTATGAACTGTTTTGTTGGTTTAGGGAAATGTTACTGAATTTTATAAAATTCCACAGCTATTTTAATTTTACATTCTGTGTTAGACTAAATAGAATGATTAGATCTCTCTGAATGCAGGTTTTCTGGATTCAGATAGATCTAATAATTCTACTTGAAACCACACTAAATCATATATATTAATAAATATTACTTAACTTAATGTGTTTTATTTCTTAGACACAGATCTACATATTATTTAAAAAAATCACCTAAATGTTTCCAATATCAAGGATACAGATATTTCTACCAAAGCTATAGGTCTCTAATATTGTAGTGCTCTTAGATGTGCATTTTCTTAAAAATCTGTATCAGAAATATATTATGTAAGCGATTTCTTATAATTCTTCAATCCTGAAACTTATCCCAACCATATGTTTAGAGTATGTTTAACATTATTATTTTGTGATCTACAAGCAAAATTATGAATTTGGTAAAGAGGATTGAATCCAGATTTCTACTCCGCATTAGATCTAGAAAAAAATATTTAATACTATGAAATTCCTTTTCCCTGGAGACCTCATTAAGAATCATGTGTTCTATAATGGGAGATCTAGATCTCATTTTTGTCCAAATATAACATTTTAATATTAAAACTTTTCTAAGCAATTTCTTATGATTCTTCAATCCTGAAATATATCCAAGCCATATATTTAGATTATGTTTAACATTATTAGTTTGTGCAGCTAAACCTTAGTAGCAAATCTGTGGCAAGCTTATGTTTATACCAACTGCGATTATTATATTGTGATAAGGTAAATTTTCGAATTAAATAATATTTTCTGTTTAAAAGAAGATTTAATTGGATATTTTAGTATTTTCAAATATTCTCTATACGAGTAGATTTTACGATAGTGTCGAAATTGTGAAGAAAATGTACTATTTCGCAATGCTAAAGATAGTAGTCGAGTATTCGCATGAGTATCTGTATCCATCTTAAACTATATTCAACTATTCATTGTTGCATGGAGCAAACTTCCACACAATTTCATTGATATCCCTAACAATACTTTTTAGATATCAGGCAAAAAACACAGAACACACATAGGCGATGACATTACTCCCGTCCAAACTCTTGGAGGGGCGGATTAATCTTTAATTTTGGCAGGTTTCTTTACGTGCTTTATTCCTTGCCACAAATAAAAGTAAAGCCATGAAATGTAGCCTTTGAGCTTTTATAGTTGCTGTCGCCTTAAAAGTTGCTAAACATTATTAAAATTTGTTAAATCAACCTAAATAAAAACAGGGACATAAGAAAAGTTGTTTCATGAATTTTTAGATTTGAAGAGATTTCCATATTTTAAAGAGGATTCTAGTTGGAAGGATATTCTTATAATTTGGACCATATTTCGTTGAAATTTTTTTAACTTTAGCGAAAAATTTGCTTTCTTTCTCCGTGGGAAAAAAAAAATCTTTTATTGTGTTATTTCATTATTCTCGGCTCGCTAAGAGACCGACCTTTGTGACCGAATAGCGAAGGCGAAAGAAGCAACTCCATTGGAATTTTGTGCCCTTCTCCTTCTTAATGACGAAAGGAGTTTCTTCTTCTAGCGAATTATGCCCTGTATCTTCAAAATAATTTTATATTCCCTTACTTCACCCGATTAATTACAATTATAAAGACTTCTATAATAATAAATTAACAACAGCGTGGTTTCACTTCGTGTCTTTGTCTTAAAATATTAGAAGAATATGATTATTTTTTTTAATTTGGAGAAGTAATTTCACTTAAAGGATGATTATTCTTTTTAATTCTGAATAGTAATTACACTTAATTGGACTTGAATTCTTAATTTAAATGAGTGTTACTTTGGTACGTGTTTCTTTATCAAGGCATTGCATGATCCCTGGCAGTCAAGCATTTAGGCCTGATGCCTCGGAAGATCAAAAGAAAAGAAAATCAACTGTTTTTCAACAAGTTACATTTGTTTGAAATCCCTATAAATGTATGAAAGGGAGTCTATAAGGTATATAAAAAGGTTTAGATCAACTAAAACAACTTTTTTAAGAGGTTAATATTTTGTTGTCTGTTTTGGGATAAATTTTTGCACCCGTTTGTTTTCTCTATAATTTCGATGAAAGTAATTTGGTTATGTTTAAAAAACAAATAGAAGCTATTGATTCCAGCTGGTAACCTCGATTTTATTTTAATTATGCTTAACTTCTTGTGGTTTATAACAATATAAACGTTTGTGGTGCACAAATTAGTCATGTCGTTTTTAAAATAGTTTATACTACATGACTAATATTTTATGCGGTGCGTTTATGAATGTCCAAATCAAATTGGTATATCCAAGAGTCGCCGGGTAGTACTACACTGCTGGTGAATTATGAGTAAAAAATAATGCACTATTTATAGTAAGAAAATTGCCTGTAAATAACGTTTTGGTTTGACAAACTTTAGTAATGTAAATAATGGATTTTCCGGTATAATACAGACTAAATCAAGCAAGTATTTCCGAGATTCAATCGAAAGACTTTTCTAAAGATTATTAAATGCATTTTAGAACCTTTTATTTACCTCCGGATAATATGAAATTCTAACAAAATTAAACCATTTCATGAAGTTGAATTGGCCAGTGAAAATAATAATTTGTGGCAAACTGACTTTAAAGATGGCGAATGAAAGTGAATTTTCTGGATCAAAACTTCTTAATATTTTGTTAGTAAAATTTGATACTCCTCAGAAAACATTAGCCTGGCGATGCGAAAGAGCAATTGTGGCATCAAAGATTATTACAAGTGTGTTTTTATTTGCTTATAAATAATTCAGTTTGATATAGTCAGAGATCCACAAACAACTGTGGCCTGTGGTGTTATCCATACGCGACATCTTCCTGATCTTTGATCCTTCATGGCACCAGTACCAGAAAGTACTGATATTCCTCTACCTACCCTTAAAGAAAGGAATAATCTACCTAGAAAACTCTGCCTTATATATGACTTTTGAGAGGGATCTCATGATGTATCTGGTCTATTTAATGTAATAAGAAGAGTTTTGTTTCTCGTGTCAGGGGCATAGGGCAACGACAAGGCTTACAATTATGTTGAACTGGTTGAGAAATTAGTGAATAGCTTAGGGCCAAATGGGATTCAGGATATCCCTTAAAGTTTCCATCATTGAAGCCCATCATAATAAGTTCAATGTGAATATGGGAGAAAACTCAGATGAAACGAGGAGAGCTTCGATTAAGATATACTGAACATTGAAAATAGATTCTATGTATGTAGTATAAAACAAACATGATGAGAGACTTCATTTTGTAGCTTCTACCAGAAAGTAATTTTCATTAAAACGAAAATCGAAGAAGAATATTCACATCTATCCTTTATATGTTTTATTTTTCATTTGGAAGCTTCAATAAAATTTTACAAATTTAATTATTTTTTTTATTTTAGCGCTACAATTTCAGAAAAAGTATTTGCGTATTTTAGGTCAATATTTCATCCTAAAAGCTACCAAAGCAACGTTTGAGACAAATAATAGCTATTTTTATTTGTTTGCAATAAAAATTAGGTACGTGGGTTGGTGTTTCTATTATATGGAAAATTCTTTCCATTTGTTAGCTATATTGAAAGAAAATCCATTGATTCTTTCAACTTCTATTTTGTCACTCAATAGAAATTGAAATAAAATTGCACCTTCATCGTTATATTAGGTTAGCCAGAAACTTCTGACTCACTTTGGAAGCGGAAGGGAAAAAAATGTGGACTAACCCCAACATTTATTCTTCGAAATAATGTTCAGCTTTCTCTCTGATCTTCTTCCAGCAATCAGCCAGAATTCGAATCTGTCCCAAATACCAGTCAGCTGGTGGCTTTGATTAAAACAAATGCAGACAAGCTTTGGCTTCATATATGAGGCAGAACTTTCTGGTCAACCATATAGGAGACAAAATTTATCATAATTACAGGGTAAAACATTAGGGGTGGGAGAGAAACTTTGGAGGATACTCCGTCATTTCTTTCTTCTTCTCTCTTTTACTATAGTGATACTAAATTTCTCGACTATAATGATGGATGTTCAATTTTTATTTTCGAATTTAATATTGCGTAATTGTTCTCATTATTTAATTTATTTTTCAGTACCCCTAGCATATTGTGACTATAAAATACATGTAAAATTGTTAATAAAATCTAGGCTAAATTATGTATTAATAATTAAAATGGATTGCATGAACTTATATTTTGTCAATAAATATCCTGTAAAAGAGTCAAAATTCTTTTCTCTTATGTGTACCAGCGCATTCATGGATTTTCCTAACAACTTGTATAACGTAGGGACTTCAATGGTTACTACCGATGCCTTTCTTCCTAGGAAAATAAATATGCTGAAATACTCGATCAGATAGTCATCTCACTGCTACTTCGAACTTTTCCAACTCGCAAAGAATTGTTTGTGTACTTTGAATATTAAACAAACATTATTTACGGTTCTTTCAAAACGAGTCAGGTTGTTTGATAGGGTGGAATTGGTTGAGTTGGATTTTTCAGATTTACATTTGTAGCAATAATTACGCTTTAAATTATATTTAACTGATTAAGGAGAAGAAAATTTAAATTATTATCGTTATCTTCATCATTATCAAACACTTTTCTCAGAATCAAGGGATTACGCATCAATTAAATACAAATTAACCCACACACCCACTTTCCAGATATTTTATGCCGAGTCCACTACAAACTCCCAATCATTTATTCCATACACACAAAATTGCCCATATGTATTTTCTTAGCCAATGGCCTCAAGCAATACATGTATGAACACCTATCATACACCCATTTCTCTTTCAAACAGTTCTTCACATCATACGTGAGTTTCCCTCCCGTCGCACACTCTCACCAGCACTCTCTTTTATTATCTTCGCTAATATATTTTCATCGCTTCTTCTTAAACACATCAAAAAACACCCAGGCGCCTCCTCTTTCCCACCTTTTTATCCACTCTAAGTATCACTTCCTCATTCGTTCCCTATATCCATTGACTCTACTTTTGCTCTTTTTTGCATTTTTCCATATTATAGGGATTATTATCCCATAAAGTACTCGCTCAAAATTGCTAGGTATATTTCTTAATTGTCTAGTAAGTGTGTGGAGTACTTTGAAGTACATAATTGCATTTATTGTACTCATCTGTAGTCATTTCAAAGGCGATCAAAGGTAGTTTCTTGAGATTCAGTTAAATTAGTATATCTTGCGTTTCTTTATTATACTTGGATGTAAATTATTGTTTTTATTATTCTAATTATTCTGAATGAATTCATTTAACATATTCTTACATACAAACGAATGAAAAAGTAATTGAATTAGCTTTATTCAAAGGAATTGTTGCCATTTGGGGATCTGGCCTATTTTGGCCAGCGAATACCATAAAACATATTTCAAATTGATTGAAGTTAAGAATTTATATGGAAATATATAAAATATTAATAAATTCGTTTAATTAATTGAAAAAATAACCGATCAGCACATGTACTACATGAAAACCTTAAAAACGGTTTGTTTACGGATGTGATGAAGTTATTGAAACTATCTTTGCTACTTGGAAGCAAAACAGAGCGCAACTCTCTTGAACCTACACTCTACATATAACTATTGAAAACAAAGAAATGCCTTGAAACAAAGAAATAATAGAATTTCAAATTGAAGGCTCAATTAGTAAACTTGCCATCATGTGGTTCACACATCAATATGGATCTTTCGGTAAAGAATCCATCCATTGAAAATAGAAACATTTAGAACAAATCTAATTAGTGGATAGTACCAGTCTTTTTTACAGAATGTAACTCTATATTTTGCTCAAAATTAATCAAACAGATCCAGTCATCCCATACCTTGATTGTATTGTTGTATTATCATTGATTTCTGTAGAATCACTAATTTCCTTGATTTTGGGGACCATCGCTTTCATTTACCCATACTAAGAGAAAAGTCATCCTTTCTATTTGTAACAACAGTTGCATCATTATTGTCTTGCCATTGGGAAACTACGATGTTTTACTTTTGATAAATTACCACTTCTGCTTCACCTCTCTCTGCTTTTTTAATATCAGAAAGAGAGATGCCTCTAATCCTATCCCTAGGAATCGTACTTGTGAGATTTATATCTTCTTCCCGCAATGATTTAAGCACAGACAGGGTGTTAAAAAGGTTAACTATGTACCTATGACTCCCTTTTGGAACTAGTTCCAATGCCAATGTTTAAACTACAGATTCACCAACACTCATACCTGTTTCACGACCAGTATCTCTTCCTTCATATAGCGTAAATTTTATAAGAAACACCTCATGAGAACAGAGGCACCATATCTCATACCCAAACCATACAGGATTTCCTGAATAAACTGTTTTAGTCGGTGTCGTCCATAATAATGGTTCATTGCTTCAACAATTGCCCATGACATCGGAAGGGGGGGACAAACCTCTAAAATACTTTGTTGAAGTCCTCAAATAATGGTCTAACTTTAAAAATTGTTTAGTATTATACACAAAATGTAGTCTTCGAATAATTTCCTCAAATCTATTTACACTCATTCCACATTTAATAACAGCAAGGTTTCGAGTATATGCCTGTGTCGCCCTGAAGAGCCGGGGGTTTGGTACCTGAAAATACAAATGGCTATAAGCAATATTTCAATATAAAAAATTAATTGTCAAATAAAGTCATTATTATGCATTGGAAAATGTGTTCACCATATTATATCAAGATAACAGTAGAATACCAAAGAATTTATAGAGTTCCTCAACAGAAACTGCCAAATATTGTCCAAATTTTGTTGGTGGTATAGGTTTGTCTCTGATTTAATAAGATCCATTAGCTCATTGTTCCAAAACATTTTTATGACATCAATAAGTAGGAGTCCTTCATTAGACGATATATTCCAAATAATTGGATTATGTGGCATTAGTTTCAATACCAAACTTGCATTTATTTTTTTTCAAATTGGAGGTGTTCCATGTCTAAGTAAGCATTTAGACTTAATTTTTTTGTTCGGAGGTTGCATCTCTCTTTCGCTTTCTCTACCTTGCATGTCTTCAAACATTTCCCTTATTGAAAAAAAAAAAATAAAATAATTAATATTTACTCTCTAATTATACAGTTAAGATTATTATTACTATTATATTAGGTGTTTTACCACCACTTTAGTGTATCTCAAGTAGAATTATGTGGCTAAAACTTTAGGAATACAAGAAGCAATCTGGAATATATAGCGTACAAGAAAATAAGATGTATGTATATAGTGAGATCAGAAGTTTTGAGTAAAGAGGCATAAAAATAAATTTTAAGTCAAATATAAAATCATAAAGTTCTATTAAATGCATAAATATGTAACTAAAAAACAATATATCAGTAATTTGGATAAAAGCAACCATTATAAGTCTCGATGGCGACCTATGACTTTTAAATATCGATACAGGGGGCCAGGTAGTTTACTGTGGTTTGGAGGCAGAACCTACCTTTCTGGGAACGGGACGGAAGTTTATCTTGAGTGCCAAGAACAGGGATATTTTGCACATTTCTCTCTGGTAGACTAGGTGTAACATGATATTTTTGGGTTTTATTCATTTATGTAGGCTTTTGTAAACAGACTTTATTTTTTTACTGTTCGCAGTACGAGTTTCCAGTTGTGGGGCAGCCTCAGAAGTCTCACTATGCTGGGTTTTTGCTGTTTCTAATCTTCAGTTGCCAAACGTTGTGTTTCAGGCAAGCTTGTGTCTGTGACTGTCTTGGGTTCAAGTTGGTCTTTGGCAATCGTGAAGGCGATTGTGTTTGAGTTTGACTTATGCAGATGGTCTTTTAAGAGCTTTTCTCTTTGTTCTGCTTTCTTTAAAATAGGAGATGCATCTATTTTATTCACAAACTGTACTTTTGGATGAGATCCCATAGTTTTCACAAGAAAAGTAGGTCCTGTTTCACGAAAAACGTCCACATCCATGATAGCATCAGAGTGCTGATGGAGTATGTGGAAGGAGTATGTGCAGTGATTGACGTTTTAGGAAGATTCGGTGTGGTCCATGCTGATTACTGAACAAGATAAGAACTGGGTTACTCATATATGTTGCACGCTTGTGTTACTAACCTTCGTCAATGGTTGCACAAGAAGAAGAATGGAATGCCTTATTATCTACTAATGACCTGGCGGAAGCTACTTTACCTTAATGACAATTGTTATTTTTGCATGGTACCTCCAGTACAAAATGGATTGTCAAAGAAGAAAAAAGGAGTCTATTGAATATAAAAACACTTAATCAGTTATTTGCCGAGTTTCACATGCAGAAGCTTCTCCTGTTCCTGATGTATCAACGTCTGGATCCTTTAAAACAGATAAGGAAAGTGGTGAGGAGGTAGAAGAGAAGAATCACAGTTCTTAAGTAAAGACTTAGCGAATTTTGATAAACTACACTCCTTTAGGCCTCATTTCATAACACAAGAAGACTCCACGACCTTATCAGGGATCGGCAACTACTCAATAATAAAGCAGGGCTGCTAGGCCTTATCTTCAACAATGGAATCTCCTAGCAACGGATGTGAAAATGTCAAAGTTTTCTGACTATCACCAGCACTTCAACAATTTCTTCGTAATGGAAGGTGATTTAGTGGCCTACAACATTATTAATTGTCTAATGAAAGCACTTGGCATCGAATACAAACCCAGACATGGAGACTATTCATTGATTCATCAAAAACGAGTGAGTAAGGTGTCTTCTGCACAACGGGAATAGTGAACAATCGGTTCCTGTGGGCTATGCACCACATATGAAAGAATCGTATGAGAATATAGAGCATATTTTGCAATGCATAAAATATGATGAGCATGATGTCAGCTCTGTTGTGACTTAAATACAATTACTCGTGTGATAAGCTTACAGGGCGGATATACCAGGTACTGCTGCTTTTTGTGTGAATGGGGCAGTCGTGAAAGAGGTTCCCACTATATCAGGAGAGACTGGCCACCTCGTCAATCATTGGAGCCTGTGATTAAAAATGTTTAATATCTACTTCCACCTTTCACTGAATCAAACAATTTTGCTTCCACCACTATACATAAAAGTGTGACTCATGTTGGAGTTAAAGTGCTACATGATTTGTGTATTTTCTTTATTGTTCTTCAGAGTTGGTTTGACTGTGTTTGTTCGTCTATTATGTAAATGTATTCGTTCCAGTTTTCCGTTTGCTATTCAGAGATTAAGTTGTTGATGTATATGTTGAATAATTGTATGTGTTGTATTTTTATTTTCGAGGGGATCGTTTAGGTTTTAGATATTTTCACTGGTCTTAGTATTCTACTAGTTAAATTGATATTGAATATTTTTCTGTGATCGTGAGGGAATAATTTATCGGTTTCTTTGTGAAGCAGTATGTTATAAATTATAAATGTATGGATTCAGAGGTAAACTAATGTATAATATAAATAATATTTTGTAAGAAACGTGTTCATTAGTGAGAAGAATACTAAAGTAATTGGTTTAATATTGTAACACAAGTTTTGGTATGTCACTATGCATGTTTAAAATCTTTATGATTGAAAATCTGAGAGAAATACCTATCCTATCGATGAAATCGACTTATGATGATAGGAAATGGTCACGAATGGATTACAGATATATATATTGATATTTGCCGATTATATCATGTTGGTAAGCGAGATTGAGAGGTAATTGGAAATGATGGTCAAAGGTTTTGGAGAGTTGTTTAAAAGCATTGGGTGAAAAGGAAATGCCAAAAAGAGTAAAATAATGGTGTTTGGAGCTAAAAATGCAAAATTTAATGTATCTAAGATGTATTTTAATGAAAGCGTTAAAAATGAATCAGATGACGACCACAAAACTTTAGTGTTAGAAACTGTCTTGGAGCGTTAGTGAGTGCTAAGGGATTGAGTATATAATTTCTTAATAATCCCCATGCGAGGATGATATTGCCACCATTGCTGAATTGGGTGAGACTATGCTATGGGATTGGAAGTAAAGATTGAGAGGAGCAGTACAATAAACAAATTGAGAGTGATGTTTGGGGCAGAAAAATTTATAGATTGACGAACATCTTTTAAGAGATGTTTATGGAGTGAAAAAGAATGTGAGATAAAGAGATGGAAATAAACTTGTGTATAGGATAAAATTAAGTAAGTGTCAGCGTGAGAGAAGGGTTATTAAATTAGAAAAGATGTAGGTTGTTTATGATATTGTGTATGGTATGTTTGAAAGAAGATGCTTTGTAAGTGGCCCGTACTTGGGTCCTTAACAAAAAGATAAGCTCTGACTGTACAAGACGCCTTGTGCTTAATAGTAATAGAAGATGATTCAAGGCATAGAAAATTTAGTGGCATCGATACGCGCTAATCTCACTTTTAAGGAAAAAGATAAATATTGAATGCTTCAATTCTTGCAGTATTCATCTTATCATTTTCATCCCGGGGGAGAACTGGATACTAACAAGAATGAATACATTAATTATAATAACTCAAATTAAATAAATTGTCTCAGTTTTAAATAGGATAGAAATTTTAAGTATCTCTTACACATCAACAATTCCGCTATATATTCATTTAACTGAGAACAACGTTTCTATAATTATAGTCGCTTGATTCTTGGTCGTTTAGGGAATTTTAAATAAATCTATATTTTGGTATTAGCTACGTTGCTTCGAATGAACCATAACTTAGGTATCAAAATACTTCCTCGTCGGCTTTCAAAAATCTTAATTTCAAATTTTAGATAGAAGATAACCGTGTTGTGATGGATGCGAGTTGGCTGCTGTCGTCTCTCTAATATTCCTCGGTCGTATCTCCACTACTATTTCGCTCCGAAAGAATTTGCGCTTTCCCTCTGACACTTTCTAAATTGATTTAAACAGGGCAGAAATGGAAAACTTTATAAAAAGCGAACGGAAAGTAGAAATGTAAAGGAGATTATAAAAGACTTTTTAAAACCATTGAAAAAGTAGATATGTGAAAAGAAAGAGTAATGAAAGGTGCTGATGGAATAACATGGAATTTATTTAATTCTTATCTTTCCATGATATTAACATCAGCTTCGCTACGGAAAACTTTAGAACACACAAGCGGAAAGTAAAAATGTAAAGGAGATCATAAAATACTTTATATAACCAAGGAAAGATTATATATGCGAAAATAAAGAGTAATGAAAGGTGCTGATGGAATAAAATTGAATTTGTTTAATTAATGATTTTAGTGGCACTATTATTGGCAAGCTCTCAACTATCATACAAATCTTTCTTTATAAGTCAACCATATTAAACGCGTCACGGTCTTTCATGAACAAAGTCACATTCTCTGTGATATATTCCCTTCTTATACATGCCCTTCGCTCTAAAGTTTTCCTAGTTTCAACCAAATTCACATTTTCACTCACGCGATATACATTCGTTCCTCTCTCTTTTACCAGTCTCTTGACAAACATCTCCCTCCAATTGCCACGTTAAA
This sequence comes from Ceratothoa steindachneri, assembly GCA_963969495.1. NCBI lineage: Eukaryota > Metazoa > Arthropoda > Malacostraca > Isopoda > Cymothoidae > Ceratothoa > Ceratothoa steindachneri. Next base: position 55,598,526 of record OZ018331.1, on the reverse strand, counting down.
TTGATACTAGTTTGAATTATTCCTTCTTCTTCAATACATAAGTATCTTGACCAATTAATTGAGAGTAGTAGCAGCATACTCTCATGCAGCAATCTTAGACAAAATTTACAAGCAAACCTTTTAATTATGACCAATCCATTATCGTGCTAATGAAGTAAGCCTCGTTTCATACTTACCTTTATCAATCAAAACACAAACTAACCCTTTGAATACCGAGCCATATTTCAGTAAATTCTTCCACGTCCCCCATAATTTTCTGTACGATTTTGATTCTAATAATTTTAGATTAGTTAGAGTAATATTTATTTGGTGATATTCGGTTAAATTACTGATTTAAAGTTATTATCATTATTTTAATGTTACTTATAGGAGTCATGTAACCCACATATGGTGATAAATAATTGAGATTACCTCCAAGTGCCATAAGACCCATATATGGGTTATGAAGAATAGACCATGTTCGTCATTTGTGCCCTGCATTAACTTTCATCTCCTTTGTTTTCCTAACTAGCTTCCTCGAAACAAATAATTTCACATCACCATTATTTTTTTTATTCTTCTGCACAATTACTGAAAATATTCCCATATACAGTAGGGTGGATCGAAAAAGTATGGTTTTACAAAAAACATTTGAAATTCATTTTCCACCCCTGATTTTTGATGGAACCAGCATCAAAAACTATTGTTTTGAAATTTCAGACTTCTAAATTAATATTTTCAGGTTTCTCAACGCAATTGGAATTTTGAAAAAAAACTAAAATGTCAGAAAATTCTCCTATTTGTTTTGAAACTTCAAGTTGTTACATCAACAATTATGTCGTATACGGGGTATATTATTTTCATAGAACTTTAAAAAATAAATTTCCATAAAACTGTACAATCAATACTTCTGCCTCCATTTTAGCGAATAAAAATAATTTTTTAACTACTCGATAAGTTTTCCTTCCTTTTCTTCCGTTTGTTTCCATGAAGCCTGTAGATTTTTATCATCATCACTCTGAAATAAAACAAATTTAACATTCGAATATTTAAATTTTCAGTATTTTTCAATATCAATTTATTCGAGAAATTTAGTTGGTTTTCGGGGAAGATAGAAAATACTAATTAATTAATGATGCCTAAAAACAAATGTAAATAAAACGCCAGACGCATTAAATTCTTATTTCTGTGAACTTCATTTATTTTCAACAAATTGCTTTGTGGTATTTTAAGTTGCCTCCCGCAGACAATTATGACCAATATTGGTTTATCAATTTTAAATCGAAAGTAACTAACAATTTTTCGTTTTAAGTACGATGCAACTAAAGGTTGTGTGCATAATTTCCCACTAAATTTGTTCTACTTTTTATTACTAATTATTTTTTATTTGGTTATTTTGCCTTCTATCTTCATATTCTCAGTTCCATCACCTGTTCCAGGCGTCTAAATGTTATATTAAGCCAAACTCCGTTCAAAATTTTGGTGTCTTCGTTAAAGAAACATTGATACTAATGCGACGCTAAGCCGTTTGGTGTATTCCTGCGTGTATTCTAGGATTACCACAGTATAGCACTGCACAATACCCTCCCGTAGAGTAATTAGCTGAACATAATCGTTAGTTACAAAAGCAGCGAGAAAATACAAACTAAAACACATTGATGAGCGCGATAATAATTAGTACACCTAGGCAAGTGACTTTCTCTGCTCTATTTCGTCTATTGGGAGAAATTTGGAAGGCAAAATTCATGACGAAATTGAATTTGCCACGACTGGATTGGAAACGCGGCATATGGCGGATGGCTTCGTTCGCTATTTACTCTAAATTCAAAAGTGATGTCTCAAGGAATCCTTTGTGAACTTAGTATATGAATAACCATTGTTCATCTTATAGTTGGAAATTGAAAGCTCTTCCTTCAGGCGTTGGATGTCTTCGCTTACATTTGAAGACAGAGGGCGTTAATTAACTTGTAACAGCAGCAAACCTCATCGACACTATTTACCGTAGAAAATAGTTCGTGTAAATAATATTTAAAAACTAGAATGCACAAGAATGGACCATAAAATGGCTCACAACTCTGATTACGATCTGATCACTATAATCATTTTCCTTAAGGAAAATTATTACCCGCTGGAAAAAAACTATTTCAGCTTCTTCTGTCTTTTGTTACAAAGACACCATTGAAAAGGCTAGACTTTATCGCTTTCCTGCAGTAGGTCATTTACATTCCCCTTCAACTCTCAAATATAAGGTAAATATTTTGGGAGCTTTTTGAGGCAGATTTCATTCATTAAAAGTTTGTTAGAGAAAGAATTTATTAATTATATAAATAAGTGGAAAAAGTCAACGAAGGCATCTCGACAAACGAATGTCTACCTAGATTCGTTATTTTTACTTAAACCCCAAAAACGAATATCAACGAAGGCATCTTCTTCAGAGAGTTTGTAAGGAATGATTCCTGAAGAAATTATTGAATTAGGATAAGTAAAAAGGAGTGGAAGATAATATAAATTGCTGCGCCTAAAAGATTTCGGACACCTCTTTAATTTTTTAAAATTTCATAAATGCTTGGTTATAAGTTTTAATTTGTACTCGTATATTAATATGAATGGAACAGTGATATAAGATAGAATAAATAGCAATTAATTATATATGCCTCAAACAATTAAAATGAATTAACAAAATAAAAGTCTGACAAAACATGTAACATTAGTAACATATAATAGATAGGCAGATGTAGCTCTGAAAATTAAGGCAACACCAAACTGATAAAGGAAGCTCAGTAGGATGTCGAGAGTCCCGTAGCAATGATGAGCTCATTTATTTTTGGGAAAAATGCTCTTCACGAGGGTGCGACACATGCAGGTGGTAATGCTGGCCCAGTCCTTGGTGATGACTGTCTTCAGTTGCTCAGTAGAGGCTGGCTGACGACATCTTGCGGCCACTTTCATGTCATGCGATAGGTTTTCCGTGGATTCAAATTCTGAGATTGCGGTTTGCAAGTGCATCACCGTGACGTTTTTTACCGGAACTACTTTATGGTGAACGCAGGCTTGTGAAATACTATTGGTGATTGTTCTTTTGGGAAATCACGTTCAGATGTTGTGATAGAAATACAGGCTTAAGGAAGTTTTTAGGTTCTGCTGTAAGTATTCTCCCATTTTGCGGAGTGAAACTTTCTAAAGACGATTCAAACGCAAAAGATTTAGTTTTCCATTATTTTTTAAACTTTTTTTCATTTCTGATGTCTCTCTTATTTCAGGGACATTTAGTTTTTAAAAAATCTTATTGTAGCTCTTTCTACATTGGAATTTTCTAATTATTTGCGATTTTTTAGGAAGGCATTTCACTACCTTTCGCCATGTTGATTGCGATGCCGAACAAAAGGTTGTTAGAAAGTTTTATACTATTCCTTAAATAGTGAAAAGTCTAAATATGTAGATCTCAGAGAAATTAAGTGTTACATGTAACCAGCCTAATCATTTAAACCATTAATATTAAACATAAACATATGGATGTGAAAGAGATATCGAAAGAATACCGTTTGCTTTCGAATTTTTGTAATAAAAAATATTGAGCGTTTAGGTTATACCAAACTTGCTGATTTATTTTAAGTGTTTCTAATTATACGTTTTAACTAAACCATCCAATTACATTTACACTACAATAAAATCTTAAGGAAATATTGCAAAATTTTGGTATGAACTACCCTTGACATCCCCCTAAAGTCGAACTATTTTATATTCTATTTTCAAAGCTAAATTCGGACCTAAAGTTTGAAGAGTAAAGTCACATTTATTGTATTTTCAAAAGAAGGATTTACTGAAAATTCTAGGAGAAAAATGTGCTGCTACTTCTTTTCTTGTCATTTCCCAGAGAACTTCGCTTCACTGGTTAAAACGGGGTTCTTTATTTTCGCAATTAAAATATTAGAATTCACCGGGAGTATATAAAAACAGCATGAAATAGAATCTAATATTTATTCGTATTCCTTTGCAAATTCAAGCATGTATTCAATACTAAAACTCGGATTATGATTCTATGATGCTTCCCTTTTAGTTTACATATTCAGTCTATCTCTTCCTGCTTTTTCAGCCCTATTGTCAGTTTATGTCTCACTCCGTCTATCTATTCATTATGTATTTGAGGAAGACATTTAGGGCCTCTGAAATTTGTGACGATATGGAAGAAACAGTTTTATTAATTCAGGCTGTTCATAAACAATCATATCATTTTACTTCCTTTTCTGCCCCCTTCCGGTCTTATCTTGTCAAATATGCTCATATTTGGGGGAAATCTTGAAATATTCATCAAATACATTTTCATAATTATCAATTTCTTTCCAAAACTATTTTTCAAATAAATGAAGAATTATCCTGAAAGATTTTCAATTTTTTAAGTAATTGCAACATTGAGGTTTTTATTGCTATTTTCTTGGCGTCCTTTGTCTAGTCTTCCTCCTTTACAGACGGTATATCACTATATTTCTGCCTGTTCCAGACCTAGTATGAATCTGCACCCACGAAAATACAAACAAAGCACAAAAAAATTCATAGAGTTGTATTTAAATCTGTAGCCAAAATGTACACTTATGATGTATTGTCATGGCTATGAAAAATTTTCATTTCTTCTATTTAGGAAATTCAGAATGGTTTTCACAATAAATTTGCCCAAAATGACTGACTTTTGAAGAATAAAAATTGTTGCTGATAAATCGAGCATAAATTTTCCAAGCATAAAATAAATGGGAATCTTTAATTACCAAAGTCAAAATTAATTAAAATTCGGATGACCAATTTGAGTATCTGGTTTATCCTGATCTTTAGATATTAATCGGATTGGGTATTGTGGAGTTGCAGCTGAGAAGAATTTCTCTTTTTTTTACGAGGATTAGTTTTCTCAAGGATATAAATACCTTTGGTGTTCATCAGCTTTATTTCTTCTGAGTAACTACAGCATTTGAAATTTATTCATGGCAATACAAGCCACTTAAATAGTTATATAATCTTTAAGTTTTGGAACTTCTATCTCCCAAAAATATAATTATAACGAATTATATATAAGCAAGTTGAGAGACTTCCCCAATGTTCCATATAGCATGAGCTTGCGCTTCGTAGTCACACCTACAGTCTTTGGCCTACGGTTTATCTTACTCTAGCAACGAGCCTTTAGTCTATAAAATCAAAAGATTTGTATTACATATCCATTAATAACTTACTATTGGTCTTACTTTTGTCTGAGCCCTTCCTATTTTCTAGCCATAAATGCAAGAAATTTATTTCGGGAATATTTTCCTTCTTCTTTTCGGCTTTTCCCTACCTGGGATAGCCATTCCTGATGATTCGTTGGTCAGTAAAAGAATCTTTAATTAAGGTTTCGGCAAAGAACTTACGGACGGATGCTCTTCCTGACTCTAGTTCTCCCTATTTATCCAGAAATGGGACCCGAACTGAGTTGGGCAGCATTTCGACGGTGCTGCTTTCTTAGCGTTCATTCAGATGATGTTTGTTCCTGATTAGTTGTTTCATTCTCGAAGGTTCTCAATTAATTTTTAATAGCATTTGCATAATAACTCCTTATCTCCGTCGACTTATTTGCATTTCCATAAGAAATTCATCAAGTTCCTCCTACCTTTTTCATCAGAACACCGACATATTCTTCCCTACTCCGTGTTCATCTCTCGCTAACACCCTGAGGATAAGTGCTTCGAGTATGGCTAATACTTTCATGGAATTCCTTTGCTAAAGTAAAAATCAATCGTTAAAGGTCTTACTCCCCAAATAAATTTGCTTTTATATACGAAAATTCAGTCATACCATAATTCCAATACATTTTCTGAACTAACGATTTGTAATTATTTTTGTTTTAAAAAATTACAAATGAATATATAATCATATATATTTTTCCACAACTTTCAGAAATCAATCTGGTAAAAGCTTCAAATATAAAAAAATGTTGCCTCTTTTGCTGTTTATTGAAGTGTTAATAAAATCTTAGAAATAAATTGGATGAAAGTTTTAAATAAAACTTGCAAATTAACTCTCATAAAACAAAAAAATATTGCATTCCTACAATATTGGCATGCCTTTATAACAGCATTATGCGCTTGACTTGTTGGAAATTAAATTTTAAACAAAATTTCAACTGATACAGAAGTTAATATTATTGCATCCATAACAATAGAAGATTGTCACGAGTAGATTGGATTTCACGATTTAAGCCATTTTTTATGGACTACACATATCCTTTTATCCAATCAAATTAATGTTAATTTGCCTCAGACATTGTTAGATATATACCAGGCTACCATTGAAACTTCATAAATGCCAAAGAGATCAGTTATTAAAACAATTAAACAAATACAAATTATAAACAGTTAAATAATAAGGGTTTAATTATTTTCATGGCGTTTTTTAAATTCAACTTTTAGAGCAGAAGTGGATTATTTGTTTCCTTTACACTTGTATAAATGTTTGACAAAGTGTTGGGTTCATTTCAGTCCTCAGCTTTCTCACTGGGAGCAATTCAGATTTGCGCTCCCCGAATTTTCCTCTTCTATCTGCCACTGTGATAGATCTCTAAATATTGGATAAAAGAGATCTTTTCTCTTTGATTGATTCTGATCTCGGTTTTGGGGTCATAAATTGCCAATTTTCTTATTCATATTTCCCTAAATTTAGTCCTTTTGATAGTGTCCCGCAGAGCTTTATTTCTGAAAGAATTTATTGGTTCTTATATTTGACCTTATTTGTTTATTTAATCAGTTATATGCTTATGGCCATCAATAAATGAAACGAAAACATTGTAAATACAAAAAGTTTTATCGTTATAGTGTTATGCTATAAGCCTTGAGACTTTACTATCACTCTCTACTTATTCTTTTCAAAGAGCTAAGTGATAAAGATTTTTGCAGTAATTTATAGATAGATGATATATTTCAAACTTTTCGCAAACCAAACTGTCAACTGCCCAACTTCATGCATTGTTGGATTAACTTTCAAATTTATATTTAAAGTCATCAGCCTTTTTTAAAAATAGACATGCCATCTGAATAAATTCTCACTGATGATATTTAATTTGACACAATTCTAGTAAAACTGGAACTTTAAAAAGCAATTTATTTTGTGAGGATACTTTCCCAAATGAAGGAAAGAGAAAGAAGATTTCTTAATATTAGAAGGGTTATATAAAACCAACGGTATGTAGCAAAGGACAAATGTGGTTGAATGTACACAAATGAGTAAAAACAAAAGTAGAATCTGCGATAAATATGAAAAAGAAGGCAAAATATGTACCAATTAGATAGTAAATCCATTAGTATCTAAATTAGACTAATAATTTATTCTGGAAATAAGCAACAAAGAAAAGAAGGGTACTCGAAGAGCTCCAGAGGGTTAGAATGAAAAGGGAGACTATTTTGATTAGTTGCATATTGGGGTTATTGATGTGAAAGCTAATGGGAATACAACTTTTAAATTATGTAAAATTGAAAATGCATCACGGTATAAAACAGTTAATTAATTAAAAGGATGATAGTGCTATCACCAGTCAAAAAATAAAAAAATCAGCTTAAATAGAGGCTATAACGAGGGATATGGTAAACATTGGTGAACAATTTTTGCAGAATGGAAATAGTGGTTGCGTGGTAATGCCAATGTATGTGCTACACTGCCAGAGAAATTAAACAAACAAAGTTATTACTATTGTGAATCAGCTTAAGATTAGAAAAGAGGTGATTGCCTGTATAAGAAGAACAACTGAAAGGTTCATCGAGATGAGTAAAGCGGAAAATATTGGGTGGGCAATGTGTGGATCAAGGGATAGGACATGTAAGATTTACTTTAGGTAGTGGATCTGGAAATGGTATGATCCTGTGCAAAGGGAACCTATGTAATAGTAGGCTCAGAATATATCTGAATTGGGTAGTAAAGTGCTAAATAAAGTAAGAATCAATTATATTTAGAGTATGACCAAGGCTTAGACGACAGAAGGTAGTTTGATTATGTTCATGACCCTTTGGAGGAGAAAAAGAGTTGACACAAGATTGATGATGTTCTTCAACAGATTTAGTTCCATATAATCACAACTAGATTTTATCTACACTGATTTTGGAGATTGGTTATATTAACACCTTACACCTGTGATTTAAATTATCTCCATAATAATTATTATAGTTTGCTAAAATAAAAAACGAGAAGCCTAATCAACAGGGTGACACCTACCAATCTATCGAGTGGTGAAATATTTAGCGAGCTAATGACGCACTGCGGTTACATAATGTATTGTGAAACCTCAAAAATGACCCACTGACGCCACACCTTATAATGGTAAGATCCTTTCTAAGGAATCGGGTAAGTAGTTGTAAAGGGAAGAGTATCACTTACAAAACCTAACAAGACCTGAACAATTGGATTATGTGGGAACAAGTAATATTGACATAAATTTTCAAGACTGTGCTTCATCCGATAGTACTCAGTATTGCGAATCTGTATTATTTGTTAGCAACTTCAACAGGCATAAGTCGCATGCTCTCAATTATTATAATTTATGAAATTATGACTATATCACTTTAAGAACTTCGCAACATTAAAAAAAATCACGGAATAACCTTGACAGGACGTTATCAATTATATCATTCGAAATAGAATGTGAAACAACATAAGTGTTCCAAAGTCCTTAGAATTGGCCGAATACTTAGGATGTCATTGCTTATAAAACTCATTGAAGAGTAAAATGGTTATCATTTGACTGCCCAACATAGTAAAATGAGATTGACTTGGATGTGTTGAGGATAGATCCACTAGAAAAGTAACTGTACTTCTTTTTGGCCCGTACTAATCCCGAAATTTGTCTACCATTTTCTTTGGCAGAGATCCTATAATTGTATCTTAATTCTAGCCATGTAGCTAATGTTGAAAAAAAAAATGCCGGGCCGATCGGTTTTACTATTTCAACAGCCTTGCCAATTTATCAGCAAGCTGCGTCATGGGACCATGCGAGCTACTCGCAAGCTCATTGCACAACGTATTATGTGGCCTGGTATGAACACCGACGTTGACAAATGGACCCGCTCTTGTGTGCCTTGTCAGCGTGCTAAGGTTCAGCGTCATACAAAGATTCCTATGGTTCCTTATTCACTGCCTTCGTCCTGCTTTAGAGCCATTCACGTCGATCTTGAAGGCCCTCTGCCGTACTCTCGTGGTTGCACCTATCTTCTCACCATCATCGACCGTTTCACTCGTTGGCTAGAGGTTGTCGCCATTTCAGACCTCCGAGCATACACCATCACTCAGCCCTTATCTCAGGCTGCGTTGCTGGTTTTGGTTTCTATTCCACAATCATGACTAACCGTAATAGTTAATTTGAGTTCCACCAATGGGTTGTACTCATGGTAGTTATTGGTTCCTTTCGCCTTCGTACCACAAGCTACCCACCATAAATTAACTTGGCCGTCGAACGTTTGCATCGGACGCTCAAACAAGCTTACGCTCCACCGATCTAAATATAACTTGAGTTTCCAAGCTACCCTTGATTCTTTTGGGTATTCGTTCGTTCTTGAAAGGTAATTTGGCCTGCTCTGCAGCCTAACTAGTTTACGGTACCCAACTCCATTTTCCTGGCCAATGCTCTTCTTCTACTCACCACACTCTACTTTCTTATCTCGATCCTGCTTGATAGGTATACCATTTGGTAAGTGTGATGGCCGAAGTTAGACCTACTGTCCTAAGAGTGCCTGCTTCCCAGAAACTTTTCGCGGCAAAAAAGATGTCAACCTGTTCCAACGTCTTTGTCCGTCACCATTCAACTCGCTCCTCCTTGCAACCCGTTTAGGATGAAGCCTTTCACGTCATCTCTAGGAAGCCGAAATTCTTTGTTCTACAGTTTGGCACCAAACAGCATGCTGTTTTTCTGGATTGCTTGAACCCGCCTTTATTGACGCTGTTCACTCCAAACAGCCAACGTTTTATTTTACAACAATCTTTAAAAATGGTCCAGTGATTCTCCCAACTCGCCATCATTTAGCCTCACCAACAATCACATCTACCCCGTCCATATCTTTTGATTGCTGCGGCCTCCTTTTTTGTTGCAGAAAACCTCATCAGGAGAGCTGCAGAGTTAGGAGTCTGTCTTTCCACCTCTGGTCACCCTAGAAGCAGCAGGCCAGACTCAAAACGTCCTAAGATCACCGGAAGCCAGCTCAGAGAGGACAACAAAGCGGATTACCATCGATCCTTATGCCTTCGCTTGTGACAATGACTCTCCCGCATTTCGTGGCATTTTCCCCTCATCGTAGTCAGCCCAGTAGCGTCATAACACGGTCCTGTCGTGTTATAAGGAGACTTCAGAGATATCCAAATTAAACTTTTTTGTAACGGGAGGGGTAAATCTCTTAGTGGGGAGAATTGTAGCAGCTAAATAAAACTACATTTCCTTTGTTTCCATCCCGCAAATTGATAAAAAATATATACTGTAGGATAAAATCCTAATTTATGGTCTTTGGTCATTGTCGTGGTATAGGAAGGACCGGGAGATGGTTGGAGTTCGTACGTATGGGATGTTTACGTACTTTAAAACTGCTCCTGGATTACGTTTTATCTCTAAGAGTGCTATATATTTTTGATTATTGTGATTATTTACTGATCTAACTTTGAGAGTTCCTAGTGCCTTACTTAGCGTTTCGGGGATTTAATAAAAGTTTGTTAAAAAAACAAAAGTTTAATTAAAACAAAACAAAACAAAACATGAACTAAGGAAATAGAACACCTTAAAGGCACAGAAATAACTTCAATAATTTTAAGTGAGGCTTTCTAAAATGACATACTTGAAATGATAGTGATGGTTGACCCACAGCTCACTTTAATATAACAAAATGCATACGGACCTTACAGATACGGAAACGGTGGTTTAAATACCTTTATATTTCAAACTAGAATCGAATTTGAGTCTGAACTTGAACTCAATCGTTACGTCACCTCAGGAATTCTTGTTGTCTGGATGACGCATGCCACTTGTCCGGATGTCTTGTATAGGTTAAATAGCTTTAAAGCCAAGGATGCCTTTGCGTGTGACAGCTGGAGAGACTTAAGTCTTCAGTAGGAAACGATCTCACCACGGGACAGTGAAAGAATGTTTCTTTCTTCTCGTCGGATTACTCTGGGGAATAATTCGCACTGGCTAGCGATTAGCCAATGCAAAAATCCTTTGACTCACGGGGGTGCTGGAGGGAGTTCACTTGTGGGTCTTTCTCAAGGGCGAGAACTATCTTGGTGATTTGGGATACAACAGGATAGGGAGGTTTCTCTGACGAGAGTAAGTTGAAGATGAAGCCTAAATCAAGTTAATTTAAAGTTCAGTGTGACCACTAGGAACGGGCTCAAAGATGAGCTTCTTCTTCTTAGTTCCAGTATTCCTCAAGGGCGAAGACTATCTCGGTGTTTTAGGCTACACCAGAAGAAGTGGGGGATAGGAAAGTTTCTCTGACGAGAGTAAGTTGAACTTGATCCTTAAATCAAGTTAACTTGAAGTCCAGTGTGATCCCCAGGGACTAGCTCAAGGATGAGCTTCTTCTTCTTAGTTCCAGTATTCCTCAAGGGCGATGGCTATCTCGGTGCTTTAGGCTACACCAGCAGAGGGGTTGTTCTCAGGCGAAAGTAAGTTGTACCTGATTAAGTTAACTTAAATTTCTGTGTAAGCACAAGGAGCTAGCTCCGGATGAGGTTCTCTTTAGTTCCTTCTGTTGATAGCCCAGCCTCTTGCCGGGAAATTTACATGTAATCACCAGGAGCTAGCTCCGGATGAGCTTCTCTTTAGTTCCTTCTGTTGGTAGCCCAGCCTCTTGCCGGGGAATTCTTAGCCTGGCTGACTCACTTATTCTACCTCGTTTTTCCAAAGATCTTTGCTTTTGTGTAGGGGCAGGAAGGGGGAACGCGTGGACATGCTGCATGAAGATTCCTCCTCCTGTGGTTTTTCTCAGGGCGTCGTACCTCTGGTCCTGAGGGACCTTCATGCTTGAGGGAGACGCGCCTCAAATTTCGCCTCTGAGGTAAAATTGAATACCGCCTCTTAGGGGAAATTTTGCTGTTTTAACCGTTCGGCTTTTTATCGGGACAAGGGGCGAGAGAGAGGTGGTTACGCGTTCGGGCTACGTCGTCTACACTGCCAAGATGTTGTAGTTAACGACCAGAGGCTCGCATGTGAGGGAGGCATCTATTTCTTCACATACCTCCCTTCAAGGAACTTAATGGGGGGAGTATCGATTCTCTTACAGTCATCCAGAATTTGAGGGATCAGAATCTAAGAATAGTTGCCAAATAAGCTCTTGTAACTGACCTCTTGAAAGCTAATAATGTCAAACCATTTTCATTACCAAACAATGTATTATCTCGGGAGTAGCTTTTGCAATATGAAGCAATTTATGAATAAAGAGAAGTAACATTTCTTAGATCTTCTATAAAAGCAATGTGATTGAATAAGGAAGTCCTAGTGTTCCTTTCCTCCCATATATTTATTATACTGGCCTATGAGAAATAGCTGGGGAACAAATATTTTCTTTATCTGACTGGTTGACTATTTCCAACTTGAGTAACAGTCTGATGATTGCTTCCATTTGTGAAAATACTGTTATCATGTAACTTTAAAAGAAAAGTTATTTTTTTCTCCAAATCTCTAGTCATATGAACCAAGATATTATTTTTTTAAGAACTTATCATCTTTTGGAGGAAATTTGGAGGTTCTGTTTGAACATATGGTTCCTGTGATTCTTATTCCTAAATACCTTATTTGCGCAAACAGGTAGAAGTTGGAAGAAAAAAAATTCACACAAAGTTCTTGATTCGTTGGGTTCTCTAAGTGATTGCTCATAGAAATGACCACTTTTCGTACCTATGCTCCCATTATTCTTGGCTTTCAATGTAGATTTTATTTGATTTCATTGCTATGTGTACGCTTGAAAACAATATCAACGAATTGCACAACACAGCACCCAATGTTTGAAATCGAATCTTATTGGCTTTCCTATTATGAAATGTTTCAGGGAATTTCTTCCATAGTGTCTTACGATCTACTCATCTGCTCATCTATTGTTAGTTCCTTTGCAAATTGCCTTAGCTATTTAAACTTCTCATTCAAAGTATCATTTACCAGGTGTAAATTTAAATCCTTTATCATCTTTGCTGCTCTATGCATTTTCGTTGTTAACAAATGAAGAAACTGTTTGATGCATAGAAATCTATTTCTTGGGATCCAATAGTGCCGTTCGCTTGAGTCTGTGGTATCCGGAATAAAAGTATTCAAAAAGTATTTCAAACAGTTTGTTGACAATTTGAAATCATGCACATTTTTCTGTGTGAAATAAATGACATATTCTCTGCAAATTTGATCTAGTAAATCATCATCTAGATATAGTAAGAAAAATGACTGTACCTTTTCCATTTTCTTTATCTTTCATTGTTTTTATGCTTTTATTTTATCCATCAGTAGTTGGTGAAGCAAATTTGGTGAGATGGGCCCAATGTTTTTCTAAGAAAACTCTGAGGTTTTCATAGATTTGCTCCTTGTTTCTGTTATTTGTTCTTCTTCAAAGTCAAAAGGATGTACGAGTCGTTCAATACTTCGTGGCACATCTGACAAAAAAAAGTTCAAATTTCTGGTTTATCATCTAATCCTCATCATCAAAGTCTTCATCATCTGTTAGTTTGTTTAAGTGTTGGGGCAATTTCAACTATATCGATGAATTATCCATCAGTAGGAGAGTCATTTTATTGGAACGGTGTAAGATATGGAGTATCCGAAAAAATAAATAAAATAAATAAGTGCATATATATATACCTATAATATATATTGTAATGATTTAATATTTTCGATTTGTTTCTACATTCAAAGAGTTATAAAATAAGAAAGCTTGTCCTTTCAAACCATTTTTTATTTATACTGAATATCTAAAGAAAGTGAAAAAATGGCAGTCTCATGCCCATCGTCCCAATTTCACAACCAAAACTATTAGAGATCTATATTAGAATAATGTTATTTTCAATTTTGTTATCTCCTAGGAAAGTAAGAACATTTATTCATCTAATATAAAACTATCAATCAAATATATATATTACCTACCAGAATTTTTTTAGTGAATAATAAATGAAACTAAAAACGTACTTCCTTTCAAGATTTCCAAGCAACACTGAAAACTTTACCAACAGTAATGAACAACATTCACCAGGGAACTACCCTAAAATCTGAAGAAACTGCTAGTTTTATTACAAATTATATATACCTACATATATATATATATATATTTGCTATTTATATATATATATATATATATATATATATATATATATATATATATATATATATATATATATATATATATATATATATCTAAAAACTAATTTATTGATGAGATATTATAAAATATATTTTGGTGATAAAAAAGGACCATGGGCGCTAATGGGTTAACGTAGAGTGGAACCAACGGAAACACCTCCCCTAGAAGACAATTCATTACCTACTATATAGCAAACGACAGGCGGAGAGTGATCTACACAAGACCCACAAGTGGATATCAACTCGTTCGACGAAAACACGTTATTAAAGGTTCCGCATCTCTAGTGATGAATTTTATTCGGCGAACCTTACTGACAAAGCCTAGTGCTAGAAATGCTCGCAGATGAGCAGCCCAACTGGAAAATATGGAGAGTGCGGTCACGGAAGAAATGCTACAGAGTTGATTTGCGTTAGGTTGGTCTCTGTAAAAGGGTCTGTTACTTTACGTGAAGAGAGGTATGTTCGTCATTAAGTGTGGGGAGCGTGCTTCACAACGAAATGAATTCTGTCTCTCGCAAATTGAAATACCTGCATGCTGAAATCGTCTCGCGGCGCATCTAGCACTTATAAGTATATCACTTAAAATTCAAAGCCGGACCATACGGTGCCGCCCACAAGGAAAACCAAGGGCGTACACATTTTTCAGATGATGGAGAACTAAAATTTAGGCAAGTGGCGATGAGAGAACTAAAGATGTCCTGAGTTGCCTCATAGACCAAATTAAACTCAATCAAATAGAAATTCCATTTATCTCTGCGAATGCAGGAAATTATGCTTGATCTTACACCACGGTAGTGAGTGAGAGGTGTTAAGAGAACCGGGTTCTATGATAGGAAGTATATTAATCACTGTCATAGTTGTAGTCGACCTTCCATCATCCCGGGTGTACTTAAGAATAAGAAGATTCCAAAGTTAGGTCAAATAAATAAATAAAGCGCTTTTGGAGAGATATTTAAATTCTTCCACAGTAGGAAGTTCATCTTAATCAGTTACGCAAAGCAATGGCGACCGAAAATAATCCTGCAAATTAACCATCAATGGTGTATATCGTTAATGCTCTGAGAAAAATATAATAACTAGACAAACACGTCACGATGCGTAGGAGTTCACCTCATCAAAGCGTTTTGAATGTGGAAAGTGGAGAGGACAAGCATATACAGCCTACCCACTGGGAGTTGTTGGGCTGCATGGCTCACGTGTGAGCCATGCCAGCCAACACTTACCTACTTACCGTCCCTATCATGGAGGAAAGTGAAGAAGAGCATTTATGTTAGTCTAGAGATACCCTCCCCTCCTCTTCGGCCAAAGTCGCATAGCACTTACCACCACTTATTTACTCATATCTTCAATATATAATTCATGGAGTATTATACCAGTAAACTGGCATATACCACTTCCTATTACATACCTAATCCATAATAGTGTTCGTGGGTGAACTGCTTAGCTGTACAATTTATTGCTCAGTTATCATTCAGTTTAGCACCCTGTGTTGTGTTGACCTTGATAATCAAAAGAAGCTGTCCGAGAAAAGTGTATTTCTTACTTCCCTTGTGAGGAATGCAGGTAGCCTTTTGCTCATTTCCTTCAGATATACTCACTCCTTCTGTCGCGCGAATATGAATGAGCCGCCGGTTTCGAAGACGTCCGGCACTCTGTCAAATAACGTCCCAAGTCTTCATGGCAACTCTTGCTCTATTCATTAAATTATTTTTAGGTGAAAAAGGCAAGAATTTCATATATCCTTCCCTCCCCTTTGGTTTCCTTAGTGATGCTCGACAGTTCCATCTATGTTTTTGATTTATCAAAATGACAAAGATCCCATATTTAATCGAATCTCGCCCCTCTCCCCGAGGAGGAAAAAATAACTGGTCGTCAAAATGCATATAAGATTTTAGGTAGGCGGAGAAAGTTCTTTAAAATAAGTATCAAAAGTGCCGCACTGATTTTTAAATATATTGTAGAAATGGTCTAGGAAATAATAGGTTTTAAACGAGCTACATCCGCAAGAGTACTCACAACTGATACATGTTTTTTTGTGGTTGAATGCTAGGATTTTTGCCGCAAGCCATTGATTAATGAATTTATAAGCAACTAATATTTTTTTGAGTTTATAATCAAACTAGATTTTGAAAAACTAGAGGTAGGTTTGCGTATCATCAGTATAAAAATGAAGGTAAATCAAAGGGAATAAGAAAGATGAAGAAAGATGTGTGGATCAAGAACCGACCCATGAGGAACATCAGTATGAACATACTGCAAGAGCCATATATCATTTTTAATATGAATAGACTAAGTACAATATGTAAGATTCGAGTGGGTTAGTTAAGGCCATTTCCAGATATATCAGGAATTTAGGGAGGCGGCAGATAGGGAATAGTGTGAGTAACAGTGCCATATGCTGGAACATGAGAAAGAGGATCTCAAAAAACCAGCGATATTAAGGAGCGATATAGTAGCAACTATTGCCAAGATAAAAAGTAACAGAGCTGCTACAGGGGAAGATGAAGTGGTAATAGAAATGGTGAGAGCAGCAGGAGATTTGGTTCTGGAAAAAATGACAGAACTAGCTAATATCATATATGAAAGTAGAAATATACCAGAGGTCTTGAAAGACTATATTTATAGCATCCCTAAAAAGCCAGAAACTGTAAAGTGTGGAAAGCACAGAACAAATAGGAATAATGAGCCAGATAGTAAAGATAATTTTGCCAGTACTAAGAAACAGACTATAGAGAAGCGAAGGGGAAATATAGCAAAAGAACTGTTTGGATTGGGGGCAAGAAGGAAAGGGTACAAGAAATGCAGTTTTCTGCTTAAGAACCATTCTTAAGAGAGCGAAAGAAATGGAAAAAGATGTTTATTTGGGTTTTGTCAAATTTGCTGAGGTTTTTGGAACAGTAAAACATGGAAACTTGGTAAAAATACCATTGAATGTACCTGTTTTGGATAAAAGGACAAAAATAAAATGTCAGAAATCATTAATGATGCTATTTTGTTTTGAGTAATAATTCTTGAAACGCTCTGAAAATGCATCTCGTGTTCACTAAAGTCTTCTTGCATATAATCTCACCTACAGTGGTACTAAAATCTCGATTTTCCATCCTCATCTACCTGTATCCAAAGAAGGCACTCTGCTTTCGTAGTTTAACGTTCCTTATTTAATGGTTTACCTACTATTATTGAGATAATTAGAATAAACATTGCGAGGATTAGTAAAAAAATTTAGAGTGAGAAAGAAAAGAGTATGTAATTGAATAAATCCATTGGTCAACAAACAACCACAAATCTCGTAACGCAAAGAAAAAATGTCAATTTCTGCAATAAAGTTGAAAAATTGTATCCAATGTCCGGGGAAATAAATTTTTGCATCAACATTCAATAACGATGGATTTGTCAAGAAATATAAAATTTTTGTTTGTTTTCAGTTTTTATTTGTTTTATTGCTTGTTTTTGGAAGAAATTTGTTTAGAGAGAAAAAAATAAAGAGTGTCCACAAGTTGGTTTTCTTTTACAACAAGCTGACCCTACCATACGCTTTTATGTGGTCAATCTTTTTTCAAAAAAAAAGAACTTTGGGCCAATTTACTTGAGAAAAACGTTAACATCAGCTGATTGTATATGGGGTAGATAATGAAAGTTTGAAATTTTGAAGAAACCTAACACCATTTTTCTTTGAGTAATTTATTTATTTAAGTTACAAGATCAAATAAAAAGCTTGTACAGGTTGGTATAAAAGGGTGAATTTAAGTGAGGATCTACATGGACTGTGTAGCCAAGAATTAAGCGGGAATTTGGATATTTCCGTCAGATAAATCTGACCTACAGTTCCATAAGAATGAAAAGGTTCTTTCACATAATAAAAGAAGGAAGCAGTGGAGTGTTGTAAGGGGAGTTTTGCGTACTTTATTTCGTTTACGAGCACTGGCTATTTGGCACAGCTAAACCCCTAAATGTAGTAATAAAACCATATATCTTTTCAAAATATGGCATAAAATCCACGGAAAAATTTATCGCTATACACCACTCTACAAGACAGGTAGGACTAATATCATTCTTTGACGTGGAAAGCCTGTTTAAGAACGTACCTATCCAAAGCTTGACCCAAACTGCTTAAGGAACATGTTACGTCCATGCACATCAGAGGCTCCGTTCAGAACACTGGACGGTAATCTATACACGCAAGTGGATGGATTGGCTATGGGGTCACCCTTAGGGCCGACTTTCATTAACTATTAAATGGGCCAACTTGAAGAGAGATTATTGGACATCATACAAAATAAGCCACACACATATTGCCGAAATGTAGACGATATCTACATCAACGTCCAAAACGAAGAACATCTGATAAACATCAAGCAGCAATGTAAAGAGAACTCCGTGTTAAAATTCACTTATGAATTGAGCATGGGCGTTAGCTAGATCACTAATGTACATAGAAAAAGTAAGCGCAAAGGAAAATGCCTCAATGCGGAGAGTGAATGCCCAGAAAGGTATAAAATAAGCGTAATCGGCTCATACATCCGCCGAGCATATAAATGCTGTTCTACGTGGAAACTTTTTAGCCAAGAGATAGCTCGAGGAAAAAAACACTCGTGAACAACAGTTTATCAAACAGCATAATTGGCAAACATCTCTAATCATTTTTAAATAATCATTTCAAAGATAAGGATAAAACTCTACGAAATCAGGGAGAAGTCAACAACATCAAAGTGTATTACAGAAATCAGATGTCCACGGCCTATAAAATAGATGAAAAAACATCAAGGAGATTATTAACCATAACATCAAGGTTAAAAATAAAATGGGTAAAATTCAACTCATCATTTATTATAAATAACAAAAGACAGCAATCTCCTGATGAAAAACAACAGCTACCTAATCTCCTCGAATCTCAAGTCAACCAACATAGTTTACTAGTTCATCTGCCCCGATAAAAACTGTAAGCTTTATAACAACTCAAAATATATTGGCATGACAACTACTACACTTTCGAGACATTTAACTATGCAATTGCAAAGCGTAGGGCCAAAATATCATATGGAGAGTGTTCATAACATTAACCTAACGAGAGATATACTATTTGACAATACCGTTATTAAAAGAAAGAAGCCATATTAATAAACGAAGAGAATCCAGGCATCAACATTCAAGCGACAAGCTAGAATCGAACATTAAAATTATTTTAAAATTTCGCTCACTAGGCTGGCCCTTTTCCTATAACGTTACGCTCAAACTTGGCGGAATAAATACTTCTTAAAAATCGTTTTATTTCATTTTCTCAGATCCTCAACCCACTCATTGCATCGGTAAAGGAGGCAAGAACATATCAAAACGCTCCGAAGATGATCAAATAAGATCGAAAGCTCAGAAATTTAATTTGGTTTTTACCAAACAAATTCATTTAAAAAATGAATGAATACAGGACAAGTGATCCACTATCTAAAAGATGCAATAAAAAAGATAGTTAGAAGAAGAGAGAGTTGCGAAAGGAAATTAATTAAGGCAAAATACACAATCGTCCATATCAAATTTGCATTCAAGAAAGACTGCTACCCAGCTACACTAATATATATATATATATATATATATATATATATATATATATATATATATATATATATATATATATATATATTTATATATATAGAGAGAGAGAAAGAGAGAGTATCTATTACACGTTTGAAATCAGTCTTTTAATTAAAATTTGAAGTTACTTTGAACCTTAATTCTGACTTGTGTAGCCTCGGACAAAATTAATCAGCTATTCATATATTTTTAACGACCTAATTTAATCCATAAGGATAAGAGTGGGTGATTTGGCGGTATACCACTTATTTTCACAGAAACCAAACCCTTGAACTTCCAAGACATGTAATGGAAATTTCGATATAATTATCTTTTTTGCTATCAATTAATAGACTTAGGAAAGCTTTTGCAGTCATCATTACTTTGAAATAAAGTGGTCTTTTTCGTGCATAAATTGCTTCTAAGATTAATATGTCTGTAAAACCCACCTTCCGGAAAGGTAAAATGTTTCTAGAGATGCAAATACTCAAAATAAGTACTCAGGAAGTCAAAAGCATATCTTCTAAACATCGGAACCTCCTTCACTTGTAGAGTCAACTTCAAAACCAGCAATAGGCTGGTGTGTCTGAACCTTCACGCATGTTGAGACTAAGTTATCTTTCAGCGGAAAGTAAAATGATTGGAGAGTTGAAGGATCGTCAAAGCTTATTTTCTCTGACGAAGCTTCCTTATTACTTTTTAGAACATCTGGAAGATCAAATTTACAGCGAAGAAACGGAAAAGAAACTATAATTCTTCCATTGTTCCATCAGTGAATTATTGTCAAACAATTGATGTATGGGATTCTTTTAGCCTAAGGGAAATGACTCACTAATAATTTTTTGCTAAAATACCGCAATGAATAAAAAATTGGCACCCTAATATAATCTAAGAACACATCCTACCAACGATATTCAACTAGATTCTGTGAAGATCTATTTAGCTAAATGAGGCCCTGTGTCAGAAATCAAGTGTTAAATAAGTGGCTAGAACAAAAGTATAATGAAACATTGGATTATTGGAATGGAATCTCCCTTGATTGTAATCTGATTAAGACCGTATGCTGATTCTTATAAACTCGGTTCGAGAATCAAATGCAAAAATCCCTTGCAACCTATTATCGATGTTGCGAGAAAAATGAAACACTATCGATTAGAATATTCTCTATGGAAGAATAAGGAGAGAGAAAAAGAATTCTTTTTTTTCTCTTCCCACCTTCTCCAGTACCTCGGTTCTTCGTCATCTCCTTGAACCCCCTGACATCCTCAGTTCGCCATTGACCGTCTGCCCAAAGCAATACGCGCGAGAGCAAAACGCTATTGTCGCACACGAATTTAGTTGGCCTCACATCCCTTTCGCAGCGTTGAATTTATCTGCCCTATATAATGCAAAAATTAGAACAATGGAAAGACCATTAAGGGGGGCATTGCGACTTCTCACTATGGCCCTTATCGCGACCCAAGATAATTAAGGAAGTCTGTTGGCGATGAATCTCTCTCTTCGTATTGATAATTTCGGACTATACATATATTCGATACTTCGGAGTTCACAGGCAGAATGGATCTGAGCCGCCGTCCACTACGTTACACGTTAACAACTTTATTATTCTAGATGAATTGACTACATTCTCGCCAAGAGAAGAATTGAGTGATTTTTGAAAAGCCAAGGAAGAGCTAGTCGTCACTCAGTGTTGTTCGTGGAGGTATTTTTAGGTGCGCTTCAATCCTTCTCACTACGTCTTCGGATTTTAAGGATCCAAAAATCCATATCCGAAGCATCTTACGTTTGTCTCTTGAATTTGGATTAAGCGTCTCGTGAGACATTCACGAGTTCAAAGTCCAACTTACCTCCTTGTTTCTACTCGCTGCACATCAAGGTAAAAGATATTAAACCCCACTTCGTCATGCTCCTCCCCAAGTCAAACCTCTAGGATACCCTTTGCTCTCGAACTTGCATAACTGTAAGATCATTTCTTAATTAATTATCCCTGGTTCAATCTCAATTGATAGTGTCAATCATCTTAGCCGTGAACCGGCAATATTTAATTGCATTGCCATTTAACTTGCCGTATATGTGTATGTAAACTTTAGCCCCTTCAAAGTATATTTTTTGCAGCCGTGTTTGAATATTACTTGGCCTAGTAACTGTGTATTTAAACGACTCTTAGAGCACTTCACAGGTTGTGCCTTAATTTCAGTCGGCCAGTGTGCATATCACAGGGTACACCTGGTCATACCACGACATTCTCAATATGTTGATATACAACATTCCAGGGCGAGTTTAAGAAGTCACAAAGAGATTAAATTTTGTTTTGATGAAAATAAATTATCCCGTTACTAAAGTTAAAGAACAAAATATATCTTAAAGAAAAGAGTGGCACACTCCTGACAAAATTCCAAAGTCAATAAACCTTAATATGCGCTATGTAATTCTGTAGTGACTCAAATAATTTATTTGTTCAAATAATTATTATAACTTATTATTATGCATTTTCCAAGTAATTTACCTTTAAATATATAACTACATTGTTTGTATTTCTCATTTAAGAATATGTCCTAAGGATAAGGCTGTTAGCTCGAAACTTGAAAATATACCACTCGATGAATGAATTTTTGTTTTCTCATGTAGATATATATATATATATATATATATATATAAGAGAGAAATATATACTCCCTATACCAAAAGTATTTGTTTGAAGTGTAATGTCGATCTTTCTTGATTAATAGATTTACCCTTCATACACATTAAATAAGCTATCGATACCTATGAATAACAAGTGACCCTAGGTGTGAGAAATCCTTACTTGTAAGGTAATTATCAAACCAATTTTGCTATACTGAAGTTTGAAATTTTACACTTCATACTCAATTATCCATTGAATAAAATATAAATACAATTTTGTCGACAAGATTTTCTCATGGACTTTATACCGTCTTGCTTAAATATTTAAAAACAATTTTCAAAATCAGAAATATTGATATAAGATAATTTTAATCTTTTTCGAAGACATTGGACTTTTGTTATCCTAATCCTTAAGATGATAATTTTCTGAGCCTAACTGGCTGTGGGGGTCCATGTTTTCCACGCTTTAAATTAATCTAGGTATTTTTAAGCTTGTTACTATATAAAACCCCGATAGATGTACAAAATCAAGGAAATTATTTACAACACAGGGGAACAATTTTAATCACATTTTTTGGTGACTTAGATTTATCTCCCAATTGTATTCGTTTTTTTATGATGATTTTAAATATATAATCCATTTTACCTACATGCTCTGGTTATTATGTAATTTCTATTTTCTCGTTTCCTAGAAAACTGCCCTCCGGACGGAAAGAGAGGGTGCTTGTAGAAAGCAAATACTTCACAGTACATTGTAGTAAGATAGTAATAAATGTTATTGTGCAAACTATTGACATTATTGTTTCTTTGCCAGGTCACATGTTATAGTGATGGCTTCGTCACGAGGAAATTGCGTTAATGATCCAGACACCTCCTGTTACATATGTGGCAGTTACATGCTAGTTCGTCAAAGGCGCAATATATCGAACTTTGTGATCCGCATATATAAGGCATATTTTGCTGTTCTGCTTTGTGATCAAGATAAGAAGTGGGCCTCACATGCTGTTTGCCATGGTTGTGTGGAACATCTTCAGGCGATGTTAAAGGCAAATGAAATGATCTTTCTTTTGGAATCCACATGGTGTGGCGAGAGCCAAAGGATCATGTATCGGACTGTTATTTGTCTCTTGTGAATACTAAAGGGATTGCCTAAGAAAAATCGACACAAGATACACTACCCCAACATTCCCTCGGGGATCCGGCCAGTACCTCATTCTGAGTCATTATCAGTTCTAATTTTCAGTGGATGTGCCTTCTCCGAGGATGAAAATGATGTACCTGATATGGATCCCCGGAATGGATTTAGAGTCTGCGGATTCATCATCAGAGGTTGAACAGTCATTAGCTCCTCACTGTTTCAATCAAGAGGATTTGATTAACTTGATACGTGATTTGGCTCACTGCAAGAAAACTGCAGAACTTTTCGCCTCTAGGTTGAGTGGAAGACATATTCTTGACATCTTGATACGGGTATCCTATTACCGAAGAAGGTAGAGTACATTTGTTAAGTATTTCCCTGAGGATAAACAATTTGTATACTACCTCGATATTCTTGATCTAGTAACCGAGTTGGAACTTGGCACCTATAGCCCTTCTGAGTGGAGACTGATTTTAGATAGTTCCAAGAATAGCCTTAAATGTGTCCTTTGGCATAATGGCAATGACTTTGGTGCAGTTCCTCTCGGTCACTCTGTCCATTTGCGAGAAACTCACGATGACATAAGAATGGTCATGGGTTTACTCAAGTACCATGAACACAATTGGATTATATGTGCAGACCTTAAGATGGTCAAATTCCTCCTTAGCCAGCAGGATGAATATACGAAGTTTCCATGCTTTATTCGTATGTGACAAACACTGGTCCCAAAAGAGTTGGCCAGTTCAGGAAATTTTTGAAGACAAATGCCAAACATTGTTAATGAGCCAATCGTAAGTCGAGAGAAGATCGTTTTCCCTCTACTTCATCTCAAACTGGAGTTGATTAAGAAATATGTCAATGCGTTGAGCACTGACCATAATTGTTTTCAGTACATAGTATCGGTGTTTCCTTATTTGTCATACAAAAACTGGATGCAGGAGTATTTGATGGTCTCCAAATCCAAAGACTTCTGAGTGATTCTAGATTCGTGAACACTATATTTGAAAATAGAAGGCAGTCTGGCTCTCATTTTCTGCCATTGTTCGTAACTTTTTGGGAAACAAAAAGCGCATAACTACGAGTATCTAGTTAATAATATGCTTTTAACATATCGTGATCTGGGATGCAACATGAGTGTGAAGCTACATTTCCTAAATAGTCACCTCGACCAAACCGATTCCCATAGAATTTGGGAGCCGTGAGCGATGAATAAGGAAAACGCTTTCATCAGGATTTGATGACGATGGAAGAGCGCTACCAAAGTCACTGGGATAGACACATGATGGCGGACTACTGCTGGACGATAAGAAGACATCGGCCAGAGAAGACTTACAAGAGATAGAGTTACAAACGCAAATTTTGGCCCGATTGAAATCAAGATGAGTTCCTCCAGCGTGATGTACGGTCATTAATAAATTAGCTTTTATTCGAATACAGTATTTGTAATCCTAATGTGTGATTAAAGTTAATTCTCATATGCAATAAAAGGTTATCGCAAAAAAACCTGCTTAAATATAAATAACTTAAAAAGATGATGCAAAATGAGGGCATGATAATAGGCGTGATGAAGTGAAAATTATTGTATAATATTAGTTATTGATATTACGAAAAATCTGTATCATTTAGAGAGAATCTGATTTCAGATTTGAATTCAGTATGCTCGTATTACTCGTAGGTACGAGAGGCGGTCAATAAGTTTTGCAATTCGGATATAAGGAAACGAGATATTAGGAAGAATGTTTTATTATTGTTTAATATAACTACCTTCGACTTTAATGCACTTGCGCCACTTGTCCCTGAGGCCTCGAATTCCTGATAACCAAAAATCTCCTGACTGCTGTTCAATCCCCTCCTGGACGGCGAGCTGGACATCACCTTTGTCCCCAAACCAGCGTCCACGCAGTGCAGCTTTAAGCTGGCGGAATAAAAAACAGTCGCCAGGGGCCAGATCTGGAGTGTAGGGTGGATGGTTGAGTTCCTCGAATCCGCACTCGTGCAGGGCAGCTTGTACAACTCTGACCCTGTAGACTTTGACGATGATGAAGTCGATCATGGGGCGTGAGGTTTCTAGGGGCCCAACGGGCAGATACATTAGTAATGGCCAAATTGTCGTGGATGATGTTGATAACACTTCCATGTGATATTCCAAGTTCTCGCTCGATTTCTTCGACCTTCACCCGTCAGTTTTCGAGGATCATCCTCTCCACACGGGCCACATTGTCCTTGTTCGTCATGTCTGACGGGAGTCCTGGTCGAGGGTCATCTTCAAGGGACTCACGACCATGGCAGAACTCCCTATTACAGCGAGTAATGGTTGCATAGGAAGCGGCGGGTCGGTAAACACTGCAACCATGCCTTCATGGATCTCTTTTGCATTTTTGCCTTTCTTGGTAAAAAATTTAATCACTGTGCGGTGCTCAACCTTCTCCATTGTTGGAAAATTTGTGACTGACGATTTGCGATCAGCTACTGCTTCTTAAATAGACAAGGTAGGAGTGTGCGGCTGCAGGTCCTGACTTGTCATTACTTGTCCTAACAACGCGACAAACAGCCAACTCCCTTCCTCTGTTCTACCCTACCGATTCGCAAAACTTATTGACCGCCCCTAGTAGGAAAATGTACTTTTGTCAATTCACCAAATACATTGTTCTCCAGTGTAATCAAGTAGTATAAATTTGTGTTTATATATAATTTACTATTTTACTAGGGAAGAATATTAATATACGTTTAATGTTTTAATTTACATATTAGCAGTGGTGTTTTTCTTCTATGAGTGCCTTATATTATTCCACTTAATCTTTTCAAGTTACTTTTCTTAGGAAAACATATATTGGGGGGAAAAAGTTCGAATTTTATTGCTATGGTTTCATTGAATTCATTTTTACTTTGTCTTCAATGTGTTCGGTCATTCCAATTTTTTTTTTACCTTTTAATCACAATTAAATCGATATAAGGACAGGAAACATGAAAGTTTGTTACATAGAGTGTGTTTAGGGAAAGGACAAAGCCAAGAGAAGAAAGATAAAATGGGATATGTCTATAGCTGCATCTAGACTTAATGTTTACTCGTTCTTTATTTCCTTATATTTTATTTATTCGATCTTTCCTATCCTGTCATTCTTTATTCCATCATTCCTTCTTTTTTACTTATTCTTTATTGGTATCTTCCTTCACTTATCCCTTTATTCTTTTACCGGTTTGTTTTTTTAACTTTAAATATATCTAATTTTTCACGTTCCTTTTCTATTTCCTTCATTACGATCATTTATTTCTTTTTTTATTCTATTCTTTCTTTTCCCTTTTTTTTTATTAATCTCTTCTATTTTCTTTTCATATTTTATCATCTCTAATCTTTATTGCCGTTATCTTCAATAGTTTATCTTTAAATTAAATTTTCTCTACACTTCCTTTTTGTTTCTTATCTCCTTTCTTTTTATTCTTCTTTAGACCTGTTTATTCTTTATTCTTGGTTCTTTCCTCCCCTTTCCTTTTTGTTTTTTCTTTTTCAATTTTATTATCATTCTCTCTTAGTTAGTTTTCCTTATTCCTTCTATGTGCACTAATGGCATTTATAGCTATGTCCCCAGTACTAGACAAATTATATTCATCTATGGCTCTTTAGAAATGAACTTCGCAATTTCATTCCCGAATTGATGATACAACTATAGCTTGTATTTATCAAAGGGTTCCTTCATTGCCTCTCACATTGATTACACTAGTCAACAATGATTTTGCTACCTTGGTATTAGCTTTTGATTTATACTAAATCCAGTTTGCTGATTTCGTATCTAAAACCAGAATTGTTCTAGCACGTAAAGTTCCTGAGTTACACAATTACACTTTAGTTACACATATGGGCAGTGTCACTTCTGCAACCGTAGTGAAAGGATTTGTTGTGTGTGGTGGTTCCTGCGTTACACTCCTTATTTATCATGTTGGAAAATTTAGCCATTGTAATAGTGGTGTTGCTATTTACATACAGTGATTAATTGTATTTTTCTTTCAGATTTATCTCTCAATTAATTTGTAAATCAAATAAGAGTGTACAGAAGTATATAACAGGATATATGCAAACAAAGTTGAAAACATGAATCAGCGAGGATGTATAAATAGCCCAGACAACATTCGATATATCTGTAGAAGATATACTCGAAACAACCAGAAGAAAGATTTCGTTAAAGAGTGAAAACTGAAAACAATTATTACTTTGGTTGTAAAGTTGGTGACCAAGACAAGACCTGGGGACCTCACAAATCTTGTACTGTATGTTATACGGGGCTCATACAGTGTTTAAATGGCAAACGCAAGGGTATGACTTTTGTTTGCTACTTTTATATGACAAATATTGCGGGATTCTCAAATAAGAACAAGTCAAAAATTGTATATCAAAATTATAAGTCAGCTATAAAACTAGTATCCCTTAATATGGAGATTCCAATCTTAGTTCCTTCTTCAGCTAGTGCAGTTAAAGAAGATGATTTATCGCCTAAAAAGGAGGATAACAATGACGATGTAATGTATAAGGATGCTTTTAAGGAAAACAAGTTCTATTTAATAAATCAAAAAAGATTGAATCATCTGGGGAGAGTTTGGCTTTGTCAAACGAGATCGCAGAACTGTTGGGCTCCAGAAAACAGAAATGAAATCTTCTAGAGGATGGATAAAAAATATCTAGCCTCAAAGCTGTGTTGATACACAATGGTAACTAAGAACCTTGAATTCTTGGCGCACTTAGTGTGGGGGTGGTAGAGACATATGACTCAATGAAATTTATTTTTAAAGGTGTTCATGACTCACATCATAAGTGGAATATCTGTGGTGATCTAAATGTAATTTTTTTACTTCTTGTACTTCAGCTAGGATATACAAAGAATATGTGCTTTTTATGCCTATGGAACAGCCATGACGACAGTAATCATTATATTGTCAAAAAGTGGCCCAAAGGAGAAGAACACATTGTTGGCCGATACAATGTGAAGCACATGCCTTTGGTACATCCACAGAAGATCTACCTTTAACCACTTCAGATCAAACTTGGCCTTATCACGAATTTTGTTAAAGCAATGGCCCAAGATTCTGATGGATTTCAGTTTTTCAAAGAGAAATTTGGTGCAAAGAAAATCGACGCTAAACTTAAAGCTGGCATTTTTGTTGATACTTTGCTTAGTTCAATGATTGAATAAGTTTTGAAAAGTTGTTATCAAGCAAAAAATAAATTAACATAAGGGACGCGTATTTTAAAAATCCTTGCTTCTAAATGTACTCAAATGTAAGGAAAACGGTATTAAATCCATTTAAATAAGAAAATTACCCACTAATTTATTGATGCATTGGCTAAGAGTGACACGGAATTTGATAAGCTTCGTCTTTAATTTTTTTAAATAGGTACATAATAGTTTGCACACTGGGCTACTGAGACTTTCTCCCTGCTACATATTTTCATGTCCTCTACCTCAACCCTTTCTGATTGAAAAATATTTCAGTAGGTGGCAACTGTACTTAAACTTAAATAGTTTTGTAGTTGGTAGGGGAGATATAATCTTTGCAAATATTGTTTTGTAGGAATTTCCTTAAGGAGGTTAAGTATCCTACGTTCCATGTGGTAGCGAAGATAAAGTCAATTTAATTACTAAGTGATTTATTCCTCTTATTTTTTTAATGTTGATGAAAAATAGCATTTTCTTTACTTCATTCATACATATCTCCTTTTATTCCCACGCAAGTGAGCTAAGGCTGAGCTTTGTGCGTGTAGTGCTTGGGAGCAGATTCCCTTACACTTGTACAATACCTTCCTTTCTCCACTTCGCAAAGAGTTTCTAAAGTCTGTAACAGTAATTGTGTTATGTCTTAGTGTTTGATACTTCTATTCTTTTACCCTAAATCCCTATTTGTCTATTTTACCCATTTTATTCCTCCCTTTGATTGCCCGAGGGTTTGTCTTCCGCTGAGATTATAAAACTAAAAACAAAATCCCTTCTTATCCAAGTAGTGAAAATCTTCTCGTTGTTTGAACGAGTATCCTTTTTTTCTCTTTTTATCCATCTCCCTTAATTTAAAATGATGTAGGTAATAAATAGGACTATATAAGTGACTGAGATCTTAGTGTTATGGCTGTTATTATTAATTATTATTGTAACAATAGTTTCCATCGATTTAATCTTTTATAATATGGAAATGTGAAAATAAATTTCTTTAATAGCAATCGACACGTAAATATGTTGTCATGATTTGGGGGTTGAATGTAAATTGGCCAAAGTTTTTTCCTTTAGGCCGCACAAATTAAGTGTACTATATTTAACACTAATGTGACCCGACCCAAATTGGTGCTGGTTATATTATTTAAAAAATTAGGTAACATTATTGGAGTTGTTTATTATATACAAAATTTGTTTTTCTGATCGGGATGCACAAAGCCTCCTAACTAGTAATTTTTATTTCCTTATGACGATGGTTCTTGTATTATATTGAGCGTATTTGGCCACATTAAATTAGATAATAATGACTGAAAAAATCATACTAAATTTACTATTGATTTGCGATTTTATCTCAGATTTCAGCCAGCAAGGTATAATTCTGCTGTTAGTTTCGGTATTGGGGGATTAATATTCACAACGATGCTGATGCCATTCTACCATATTCATATCTCTGTAGATGTAAATTAGTAGGTAATTAAAAATGCCCTTGGCTTCTCGATTCTTACTTATCTCTAACTCATAAGGGAAGAGAAGAAGTGAGTCTACTCTCATGGATAAGGCGGTTCTTTGGATCGATTTACACATTTTCATCCTATTAATAAATTTATAAATAATAAAAATTGAATTGCTATATTTTAGTTTCCAGGGTCCTTGATATATCTCGCTGTCGAATAGAGATGAAAATCGCACTTTAGTGTTTATGCTTAACTGACCACCGACCAGAGTTACTTAGGCTGCAATTCGGACCAGCATCTTGGGTTAATGAACTTTTAGCAATGTGGAAGCATAAAACTCAATATGCTGTTATCACACATAATTTCTCTGGTCAAGATAAATCAACGCAGCTGTGATTAATTTAGGGTGCTTTCACACCGTGGTCTCTCCCAGTTTGATAACGCTGTCCTGCTTCCAGGTTGCCGTCGTGTCCATCTTCCTCCTGTTTGAGTAAAATGTAATCTCTCTTAATTCCCTTCACCCCGTTGATGCCCAATATTATCAAGCTTCATGTTTGTTTAAGCCGCGTCCGATATCTCTTCAGAATCTCGATTACTTCCAATTGGTCTAGTCGATACCCGAAATAATCAAGATCCATGTTTGCTTAAGCCGCTTCCGGTATTCCTTTGCGAAGGCCATCGTGCGTGAAGCCCTCTCTTGATCATGGCACTGGCTCCGAATTAAGGTGATGTTTGCAAATCCTCAGCAGATAGAGAGAACCCGAGCTTCTTCCGTCCAGACCTTAGTATCTGTCTCCCGTGAAGTGACCCCCTCGCCCTTGTGATCTCTTAAGCAGATCGTCTTCGTATAATCCGCCCTGATCAGGGGAAGATTACGGAAAGCCGTTTATACCCCGGAAGATTGTTCTGTGTTTATCTTTTCTCACCACATTGATTGAGACTTTCTGCCGTTCGCAGACAAATCTTGATTTCGTGATTACTTCTCCCCGGAGCCGAGGTATTCTCAACAACATTCAGAGTCTCTCTGGACTCCTTCGCATCGAGACCCCATCGACGAAAACCTAGCTATTGGTCTTCCACATCCACAGTTCATCCTCCAAAAGTGACCAAGAATCTTTTCCTCGTAAGTTCCTTCTCTTCGTTTGCAGTCCTAAGAAGAATTCCACCATTTGGTGTAATGCCAATAGACTTTCTAAATCTTTCATTCAATTCAACATATTAGATCACTTATATATTTTCCTGGACCTAGTTTCCTTAATTTTGCATGTCATAATATTGTTTTGTCGTACTAATTGTTACTTTGATTTCCATATTTATGTGCCCTTATTCTTATTAATTGTATTCAAGTTTATTTTTGTGGAGGTGTTTATCTTTCGAATAACCCTTGAGACGAACCCGACAAACTTATTCCCTTTTAAAGAGCCAATATATAATATCGCACTATAAGTAGAAGTCCTTGCCTTTTTTTTCAATTCAATTGTACCCGAGCGCAGCTCCGATAGTGGCTCTCTTGCGTACAGTAGTATACCTTTAGAGACCTTTTGGTCACACCCTTGATATATTCTATCCCTTATATGGATTTCAAATTCTCTTTATGTCTTCACCTATCACCTTAATTAGTGTGTCCGTTTACATCACAGATGGTGACTTAATGCTACATTATCCTTGCATAAATCCAGAAAGACGATTGGCTGCGCCCCCGTAGTTTTGTATAATGATCGCATAAGTGCATGGTGAAAGGTGGAATAGGAAAGGAATATTGATTGGAAATTATTTGTAGTATTAATATTCAAAAGCAATGGTAAATTTTAGAAATAACTACCTATTAATTTACAGCGTATAAAAAGTCAGCTCATTATATCTGGGTTTCCCTAAATTTGAATGAATTGTTTGGTTAGTTTAGGCATACTGTAGAAGAAAGTTTCCTATTAAGGGTAGATCCTAGAATGGGAATTTTCTTAACTATGATATTGGTTTGATTTACATATATTTACACGTAATTTTCTCCTCCTTAAGTTTATCAGCGACTCTTAAATGAAATTTATGTAACTAAGTACCCTCTTAGAGTCATCAGTGATAAAAGGGAGTCTCTAACAAAGAAGACAATAAATAAAATGGACAAATATACACAAAAAGCAGAATGTAGTTTAGATAGCTAACACTTACATAGTAAACCTTAACGCTGAGGCCAGAAAAGAAATTTTATCAACTCTAATAAGAAATTAAATTCCTAATCAAACTTATTGTCACGTTAAAGCCAAAGGATTAAAAATCTATTTCTCGAAATTTAATAAATTTAATCGAATTTTTCTCCCTCTCTAATGATTAAATATTTCTCTAATTATCGATATCTAAACAGATGACACCTCTGCTGGCAGCTATTAATTGCGTAACTTTTTAAAATTATAGGGCAATTTACACAGCTATCGGATTGAATAAAAATTGATGTAGTACCTTGAGTTCACTATACCTTAATTTTAAAAAATAATTAAACTCCTATTCTGGAGAAATTAGAGCTTAATTCTTAACCACTCGGATTTCATAATTCATCACACATGACAAGTTTGATGCTTTTTACCTAACGCAACTAACTTTAATGGCTAAAGTTTGTAACTTATTTGCATCTATTTTTTATGCTCTAAAACTGAAACGCCATTCCATAGGTTACACAAAAAGGCCTTTACCGAGTCACATTTTTGCTAATAATTAAGAAATTTTTGACTACAATCTTACCACAAATTTACTCTTTTGAATGAATTATATTATTAAATACATCAAAAAATAAAGACGTCAATTTGGTCAGAAAGTTTACTAAAGACGTTTGTGATGGAAGTAATAATGTTGGCAGAAACAATAATAAGTTTTTATTAAGTAAATGAATTTAGTGAAGATACTTGTAGATCTCCATTGCAATACAAGGTAAAATAAAAAAGCAATTGAACGATGCATAATACTACAGCCCAAACAAGATAACAAAATAAAATATTCTGATGAAAAGGCTCAGCTAGCTTGAAAGGTGTGTAAGAGGAAGTTGGAGAGTCAAATATCAATTACGTGTATAATGATTTATTGTCTTAAAACAGATCATAAACTTTGGGTGAAAATTTACACTCGGGACTTAATTTTCATCCACCGTGTACAACATCCTTCTAAGTCATCTGATCTTTCGTTCTTAGAAACTTTTCTATAACACCTCGCGATTTCCTGTATCAATCTTTAATAAGGTTAACTACATTTATTTTGCCATATTTTACTCTCTATTTTAATCAAGATTTAATTCATAATTTATAATTTGTTATTGAGTTTAGACTATTATTATCTTTTGCCTTTATCTTTCCCTTCCTCCACCTCGAAACCTTAGGCAAGCGGGGCAGCTTCAGGGGCGGGAACCCTCTTTTGGAGGATCCAGCGTCTCCGAGCCAGCCAGCCTGCAACTTGGTGCGAGCAAAGGAGCCGAAGGCCCTTTAGTGCTGTCCTTCTTTCGGGGGCAGCTTTAGGAACCTCAGAAGATTGCCTCACAACCCTCTTCAGGAGTGATGCCTCGTGTGAGTATAACGAAACGGTGGAGGCGGACAAGGAAGGGGGTCCTAGTTTTGACTCCGGGTTGGGTGTAAACCCTGTCTGCCGCCAGCTTTTTCTGCTAGAACCGGCAGAAGGGTTTCGAATGGGCGCGGAAACGACCATGCTCGTAGGCCTGGAAAGACAGGAGCAGAGGGTGTCGTTCTCATTATTGAGGCATAGGACGTCCTGGAAAGCGCCGGGAGCACCAGGACCATGTCCTTAGCCACGCGAAATGAGAGACGATCCTAAGCATGAACAGCCAAGATTTTTTTCTCGAGGAGATACGCACCACATTGCTTCGAAGAAGTGGAGTGCGGCTTTCTGCAATTGAAACAGTTGGCCACAAAACTATTTTGACTTATCGTGTGCGGCCTTGAAGCAGCTTACAGACTTAGGGTAACTGCGCCTTTCCACGTCGAGAGGAGCGATTACTATGGCCGAAGCGGTGACAGTCAGAGCATCTCCGAGGCAGTAGCACGAATGCCTTCACGCGGTAGCGATATCAACTGGCACGCACCCACTCAGAGGGCTCGTCACAGTCAAACCTGACAAAAAGGGGGGGGGGGGGCTTCGAGAACCTTTTCTATAATACCTCGCAATCACCTGTATTAATCATTAATAGGTTCACTACATCTATTTTTACCATCTTTTACTATATCTTTTAACCTCGTTTTAATTGTTAATTTATAATTTGTTATTGAGTTTAGACTATTATTATCTTTTGCCTTGATTTTTTATAGAGCGTGCTTTGATTAAAACTCAGTTTCTAGCCTTTATAATGTTTAATTTAAAACTAAACTTCCTGGAGTTATTTTTAGCTTTATTATTCCATTTCACTATTTACGCTTATTAGTTCTCTAAATATAGAGGCTTCTGCAGTAAAAGCAGCAGTAGTATTGTTTGCTCTAAATTCGTGGGACCATGCAGTTTTAGGTACAAGCATAGACTGAAATGTAGAGCATGGTACATTTGTTGTGGACGAGTAGATCATGAATGGTTAATCCGTGATAAAGACTCAACGTGCCTTATTGATGCGCGTTGCCCTTGGGCATCACGATCACATTCCGGAAGGAAAAACAATTCATCCTCCGGTTTTAACCTTTATACGAACGGGGTAAGATTTAAAAGGGAAGTTTTGTAGGCGACCTAGAACCACAACATGGCCGGATTTCTGTCAGAGCTTCGTTACAACAGTATTACTGCTTTTTAGCACGGAAACCCATCTCTTTCCTATACGTGTCTGATCAAAGTTACGGAAGAATTTTATAGAGGACACTGTAGAAGAATCCTTGCAAAATGCTGGTGTGCAAGAATTGAGTTAGAGAGATTATGAAACCCTTATAAATTTGTGTGGGGACATTCTCAAAACCATTCACCCAACAGCTATTCTGATCTACAGTGATGAAGCTAATTTCTATTTATAGTGGATGCTCAACAAACATAACGTTAGGTACTGGTCCAACACTAACCCTCGGGACATCCACAGGCGATCACTTTACAATCAAATACTTACTGTCTGGTGTGGTAAAGGTGATTGAAGACGATGGTTAATGTGAACGAATCGATAATTTTATCTGTCTAAAGTTCAATGAGTTACTCAACGGTCATGATCTGGAAGATGTATGGTTGTAGCAACATGTTTCTTTAATGCATATGTCTCTATGTTCCCTCTAAATTCTCCGAGAATTGTTTCAGAGTCATATTGTCTCTTTACCGAGTGATATCGAATGGCCACCAAGTTCGTCAGATTTTTTTCCCTTCTAATTTTCTTCTAGGTGACCACCTAAAATCACGAGTGTACCAACACCAGCCAAGAAATTTGCAACACCTCTTAACAAAAATAACACAGGAAGTCACTGCGATTCCATGCGACATAATCACAAAGTCAATGGAAAAATTACGAGAGACACTTCAATAATATATCAACATTCACATCTGTCATGCGACACTAGCGACCATTAAAGAAATAAACCAAGTACTAAAATTTAATATACCCACTCAATCTCCGACACCCAGCTATTCTTGATTCTTTATTCATCATCCTTCTACGTAGAATTTTACCTTACTCGAAAATTTATTTCTATTTCTTTCGATCCTAGCAATTATCCTAGCTTGTTCGGAAATTAGCAGCTGTTAAATCATCGCCATCTTTTCATTATCTTAACAGTCATTCAGCGATCTACGTGAATTTTCCTCAACTATCGCGTCGTTATTTACTCTTTGTTTAATTTTATTTCTTTTATTGATTTAAGAAGATTTATTTCCCCTCTAATTCATGTGAATATTAATTTGTTTTTATACCACTGTTTTCTTCCACATGAAAGAATAAACGCTTCATTATTACACGATGTTTTATTTTTGGATGAATTGTTTACTTTTCATTTCCATATTTATTTCGCTGAATATTTTTTGTTTAAATAATACCTAAGTAAACTTACCTATTAACTAATACATAACGATTTCATCAGACTAAATTAATTTTCGGGCAATTTATGGCAATAAAGGATCACCATATTCGAAGCAAACTTACAAAAATTAGTCTGATTATTTTAGGTAAAAATATGGTACCTTTTTGCAATTAGGGCAAAAATCATATCCTGCTGAGAAAATTACTTGATAAACTAAAACATAATGATTCCATTTACAGAAAAAAAGTAGGTAAATAAAATAGATTTTATAGGGATTGAAAATTAAATAAAGATATATAAACACAGATTCCAATACGTTGTTACCGATTGGGCTGCACAAAGCTGCGTTGTTGGGTCCAGCACGACACGGAGCCTCTGGATGTTAGCTGCATCATTCTTTTCATGTTACACCTGATTCCTCCTTTTTACAGTTAAATAAATAAAGAAGAGTAGGAGTAAAATAGAATAGATGCATTGCATAAGGTATAGAAAAGAAATAAATCAATAGATTTTAAATAGAATGTTATGTATCACTAATCGAAGTGAAATTGGTGAAGTGAGAATTTGAGTGATCTGCCATGGATGTGTTATTTGCATTCAGTAAATATCAATTGTAACCAGACAATCACGAGCATTTGTTCAGTCTTGATACTGTAATGGAGGAACGGAACAATTAAAGGAGATAGGTGGATAAATAAAGGAAATCGGAAAATTAAAAAATATGAGATATAATAGAAAATATTAATAATGGCAAATAATTGAGTAGAAAGGGACACTTCTGTAACTTAATGAAATTGGTAAAAGAATACAGACACACAAAAAGCGGAAATTAGTCATATTGAATTATATATAAAAACATGTGGTGTACAGCTTAGCACTTAGAGACATGGGCTAATCAATAAAACCAATCTTTTAACTCGGTTAAAAAATTACAAATGAATACTTTCTCTGATCACAACACTTTAATTTAGCTTCTTGCCTTATATTTAATTTTCCTCGCATCTTACCTGCATGTTTACCATCATTTACCAGCTAATACTTTCGAAGATTTGCTTTCAGTCGTCTTTTCCATAGCACGTTTTACTTTTCAAAAGTTTTAAAGACTAAATTCAATTTACTCTCTGATTCTAATACAAAAACTAGACCTTCAATCTTTGCATATCTATGGAAATCAAGTTTCTTATGGACGACATCCTCTTACTTCCCCATCTCACAAAATACGCACCTCAATGCTCTGCAATTTTTCACCAAACGACATTTAACACCATACATATATCAACAAAACAGTAACATAACTTTATGCTTGATATATACCCGTAAACAAACCGGATCATTTATGAGCATTCATTTTTATTCTCTCGCACAAAGAAAATAACTGATTTCGTGAGATTTCTTTAGTAATGGTTACTCATCTTAAAATTGCATTGAGCATGGCTCAGATCGAAGCTATCAAATAACTACAAATAATCCCCATATAAGGCGTTTCCAATCGATTATTTTAAGTTTAATTTGGGTTTCATAGTACACGCACGTGTGGTTAACTTTGTTGAATGGAGTGGAAAGCTGTATAATGTCAGCAAAAATGGTAGAGACTGGAGGCGGTGGAGATGTGGTGCTTGAGAAGAATGAGGAAGATTCTGTGGAAAGCAAGAAGTGAGAAGAAGACAGTTATGTGATGGGAAGAGAAGGCATGCGAAATTTGGCTGTAACCGGCATTGTGGAAGAAATGAGGTGAAGAGGAAGGCCAAAAGAAAAATACATGAATGGACTGGTGAAGTTGATGGGATTGTGAAAGGCGCGCGAGCAGTTTATCAGATCTTTGCGGGACAAAGAAAGATGGAAGGATTTGGTTACCGACGTGCTGGAGGATATGGCAGAGCGGTAAGGTAAGGTAGGTACAGGCATGATCTACCCCCTACCTATGCTTACCTGGTTTAGCCCCTGGTTATCAGACAAAATTAAGATATAGCTTTGTCCATAAGAGTTGGCAAAGAGCCCATGGGAACGGCGGCGGCATGAATGAAGATTAAAATAGCCAATTTCAGTCGGAGTATTTTAAGTCTTTTAGGTAACTCTGCTGGCTAAAATTATATGGGTACTGTGGATAAGAAGCATTCACCAGCCATCATCGATTCCCCTGATCCACTGTGATGGTAGCTCTCCATTGAATTGGAAGCCATATACTCGTTACTTTTTATAAATTTATAGATACTTAATGTAACCAATTGTCAGTAGTTTGCCATTTTCAAATAGGCCTTATAACTAAAAATCTATACTACTTCATTTTCTCCACTAAATCTACTATTAAACAACCTACAAAATACAAAGCTTCTACTCTATACAACTTTCCCCTTAGATGATTTCTTTATCTGGGCTCCTGACCATTTTACCACATCTCTCGCATGCATTTTTGATAAACTATTGTAATGTCCAAATGCTCATTTATTACACCCTAATCTGATCGTTTTTCATAGGAACTCTAAAGTTAGGTTGCTTTAGAAAACATAACTTCAATTCAAATTCCGTGTTTTCGTCAATCCCAATTTATAATTTGGCTACACACAATTATCAGGCAACAGATCAGAAAATCTTACCTGTATCTCTTTTATTTTAAATATAAAGATTGTCTAACTTTATTTTTTATGAATTTTTATACTCCTATCCTTTGATTCCCTTCATAATAATTTTTTCTTTCAAATAAATATTTTTTTCACTTTCGTCTGTTATTTAACCCTCGGTTTTTAATACTTATCGTACTAAATTCAAATGCACTACCTTTATTTACACTATCATTCTTGTAATACATACACGGTTTTGTTCTAGATTAATTCTATTAATTAAATTCTTGTTTCTCTAATATTCTCTTTTTTTTCATCTAAATTTTCTAGATGATGCAATTTTCATTTCAAATTAATTTCCGGCTTCGAAATTCTATTTCCGCATTTACAAAGCATCCACTAATATCGAAGCTACTTAACATTTAGATCAAATCTCCATTAACACGTCGTTTTGTATTAACGAAAATAACAATTGGACGAGGTCACCTAACGCAATCATAAAATAAGATGAGGGCAGCTTTTAAGCGAAGGAGATAGATGAGAATTGATTGGAAATTTAGAGAATGGTCTGGTATATTAAACTCAACATCCCTATTATAAAAATAACTCAGGCCAATAAAACAACCTTTGTCTCTTTCATGTTTCTCCCTTTGCCCACGCAACACATCTTTTTTCTGTCTCTAAAAATGCCGATAGATTCTTTATATCCATTGACCCGTAATGCGGAATACTTTTAAATTGAGAGATTAGTTCATTAAGGTACCAAGCCCTAAATTAAAAAAAAAAATTTCAACTTTTCTCATTAAAATAAATCCAGAATACTTAATAATGGGAGATGATAGTGAAAACAAATAAACTTCGAAAATAAATCATTGAATTGTATATAAATTAAGTAGTTACAAAATATGTTTTGGGGTAAACTTGGGCATAAAAGATGAATAAAATAAATTCTAAGAACCCCATTATAATGAACGCTTCCGAATTCAATGTTCTTTTGATTTAGTATTAGTTATTTCGTTTGTAAATGATTGATTAGGAAGGAGATAGATCGACTATTCTTTTAAATCAGTGAAGAAGGGGAGTAGAATATTTTCTCTTCAGCGTTTCATTTTAGCCTTAGTTGAAGAACTAGGTCATTTTAAATGGGTTGTGTGCCTTCTCTCAATTAATGACGTAAGTAACCTCCACTTTCGATTGTTTATACTACAAACTTTGAACTCCCTTTCACAAATTCACCAGTCTATTGACGATGTTTAATTAAAGATATTTGACTTATATACCCCGTTTTATTTTCCCTTTAAAAATAACAATATAAACAACACGAATAGGAAAATTTTCTTTCTTGTCTCATTTAGTGTTTCTATCTTATCTTGCGATTTTTAGTTGTTGTGTTTCTCTGTCTCTCTTATAATGGAGAACCCCTTTGGCATAGTTTTGGAAAAGACGCATGAACCAACGTACAGGACCCCGGCAGTACAATTAACCATCATTGTGTAGAATCTATTATGCCATCTACTCTCCATTATTTAAAATTCCCTTAACGTATCCTCCTTCTAGACTAACATTCTCATGAAATTATTTTGAAAGGAGAGACTAAATAGAGAAACTATGGATCTATCTACATTTCCCACTTACCGATTGCATTTAAAGTACCAATCGATATTTATACTGGGTTTACTTTGCTAAATTTATATTAGTAGAATTTCGCTTTTATGCATTCGTATTCAGAGGATCTCGATTTTGGCCTCAAATTTCCCTTTGATATTTATAAATCCATGAATAACTTCTTGCCTCTTGAATATTGAATGGATTCAAAGAATTAAAAAAGTGGTAATTTTACCTTCTGTTTTGGAAGCAAATAAAGACTTTATGCTTCTTGGTTTAGCTGTTTGAAGGCTAGATTTGAATAGCCGGTTCATATTTTAATACCATTTTGTATCCAGAGTTATAAAAAGAAGTACCAAATAATTATTTTCGAATCACAAACTTAGACGCGTTTGATGAATTATATCATTTAGCTAACGGATATCATAGTTGTTTTAGTACCTTAAATTTCCGCAAGCTTGGTATGTATCTATATTTACCCGATCGCCCCTTATTTGTTATAGATTAGATAAAATTCAGAAATGTTAATTTTGGTCTTCTTTACTATATTAACTTCTCCAGTTCAATCACCTTACCTCCTTTACCTTCTCCTATTATAATTGATTCTAATGGCATTCATTCGCTTAACAGTTGCATTCTCCTTATTAGCTAATTTACTATTGATTTGCAAGTACCTTCTATTCTCTTATGATTTTAAGACCACTCATTAATTTAAAGTGTAGTACTGCAGATATTGGAAGTCTGTTTATTTTTGAAACTAATATAAAAAATATCTTTGATTGACTACGGTTTTTTCTTCTGTTTACAACATTTAATTACCAGGTTTTATTCATCTTTCCTTTACATCCTTTTATCTGTCATTCGCTGATTATATTTATATTTCATTTATTTTCATTTACTCGTACTATTGCTCTATCCATAATGGTACTTATTCATTTTTGAGATTTTAATCTTGATATGCTTAATGTGAGGAAAATGAAGTTGAACTAAGTTAATGAGGATATGGGGTCCCCTGAGTAGAACGAGCAGAGAAGAGACAGAAAATATAAACGAGAAAGAGGAGGTAGCATGAAACGACCTAACATATTATTGGTGGAAGAATTTTAAAAATGATCGCAATAAACAGCTTTCATAGCAGTCTCCAAACATTTGAATTAAAAAAGAAAATATAATATTGTAGAGAAATTCATCAAATCTTTCTAATTTACAAAGAATTTCAATACTTAGACGATATTGATGGTGTTTATATATTGTTTTTTAATAATTAGAGTCTCCTAAATTAATTTAGATATTAGTAGGATGTAAGTCAATTCAGGTTCATCTAACCTAGCTTGAGTCCTAATTCTTATGAATTTAAGAAAGAAATTCAGATGTTTTAGCTGCTCCACATATTTCAGGTGTTGGCCACCCTGCCCACTACCATCTCACTGTGGGCGGTAATCAAACACTACGGATATACATCAGCGTGATTTAAATTTCCTCTCTCAGAATTACGTCAAGTTCACTTATCTCCACCAGAGCGACTAGTGCGTACTACATGTCCATTTCTTCGCCGCCCAAGATATGTAGAGCCGCTGTCGATCTTCATCTTACCACAGTGGAGGTGAAGAAAACTACTGCATCAGCACCAATTTAAATACAAGGATACAAAGTGCCATTCCCTCTGGTCCTTTCGAAGAAACTAAAAATTTGCCATTATTTGTCTTAGTTTAACTTGAGAACTAATATAAAATGCCATCTTGTCTATGTTGACTAAGATGTAGTTAACCGGCAGAATCTTTGGTAGCCCTCTACGCAATGTCAATGTGATTTTTATCAAATTAAGCCAGGAAAGTCTCTTAAATTACAGACTGCCAATGTTACTTTACTCCCATTTGCTGCTAAGCTGCTAACAAGTAGCTTTAACTTAAGATGCTTTTATACATAGATTTTTATGGTGGCAAAGTTTTCCCAGGCAATCCTCGGAACCGTTTCCTCATTAATTTTGATATTCTGTCATTGTCAGAAGATTTCACAAAGAAACTAATTTTCTAGGTTATCACTTCATTACTTGAGAATATGCTCCAATACTGAGTGGGTGATTATTATATTTTTGAATTAAAGTCAACCGAAATTATATCTACCCAAATAAAAAATTCACTATAACACCAATGAAACATTAAATTCAAGAAGTTGGAATTTAGTGTTTGTACTTAATCCTCATGACTCCTGCAACTCGTTCTGGCATTCAAGATATCAAAGATAGGAGGTCGTCAACATTTGTTGGCTTCTACTGTGAACCTGATTTGTGAGAATCGGCTACAGGTTCTCAATTGGATTAAATTCAAAGAAATTTCTAGGCCAAGGACCTAATATTTCAATTCCCGGGTGTTCAAAATATTTTGCTACCACTCCAGCTATATGAAGCTGCTCAATCATGTTGAAATGCGTATGGATCTTTAATAAGTTGTTCCGTGATATTTTTGGGATGGGTTATTGCAGGACATTTTTCCATTTTCTCTTCAGCGCTGTAATTTTAAAAATATATATGAGGGATCAATTTTCCTTGGAGGAAAAGCGTCCTCATATGTAAAGGGATTGAGGTTGCTTCATGGTTGCTACGCTGTAGGAAACCCGGTAGCGTTCTCATTTTCTTACCCCAACATTTGATAATGCTGATGTCTAAAGGGTTGAAACGTGGGCTTCGTCAGAGAAAATAGCTTTGCCCAGTTCTACAACTTGTTCTTGATATATACGAGTATTTAGTGAACTGTGGCTATTTTGCCTCTCTCCTTGTCATAAGTTGGTTGGGGAGAATTATTCGTATCAACTTGTATCAGATGCAGAAGTATCTGCCTGTTGCCACTCTTTAGTGAGTTTTAAACTTGACCCATAAGATTCAGAATCTGAGTCAACAGGCGGTGGAGGGGGTCCTGAAACTGAGAAGATAACCTTTAGATGTTCTGAATCCTTTTTTCAAGCACATCCACTTCTCTCTTTGAACATCTTGGTGTCCTGACAGAAAGTTGTGCTCTTCTTATCAAGAAGAGCACAACTGTAACCTACAAGCATACTTCAAGCGACCACAGTATGTCAGAATTTGCATTATACATCAAAATTTATCTTTGGTGCCCCAGAGATCAATTTTCTAGTTCATGGCACGAAAGAGGGGCACTCTCCTATTAGGGAGAAAATTAAACCACAAAAAAGTTGCAAAAACCACGTTTATTCACACATTTGCTGAAATTCCTAGGGATCGTTAATTCATCCTACCCATTGACTTAACCTACTTCGAAGATGAGCTGCATACAGAGGGAACTAAAAAAAACATTCCCCCTCACGTGGATATATAATGTATTTAAGGTCTTTACGGATTCAAAAGGCTGATGTCTGCCCACACGTGATAATCAAGTGTTCCTTTCAGGTAATCTTTCCTTAAAAATGGATGCAAGTACGACCGCGTGGCTAGTACGTCGCAGGGGAGAAAACATTGAGTCTGAATTCATATACAATTATTCTTCAAGATGCCAAAGGCTATTCTAAACACTTTTTAGAACTTTTAACGAAATATAAAGATCACCAAACACTTTTATGCGTGATTAAATTAATTTGGGATCGCCACTCTACTCGCAAGTGTCGTCAGCTATATTATATCACGCAATTAACAAAAGATATTCCCCATTTGGAGGACGCTAAACAGGAGCAATTACACAGAACATAGACGAAACTTCTCTTACATGAACAGAGAAATTCAAGCTGCGATTTGGGCTCTCGCTGAAGACATTTATCTGCGCATTGCTAGATGAGGACTCTACTAATCCACTTTTTCTCTTCGACGGAATTAAACTTGCTTGTGCAAGAAACTTCTCCCCACATATGAAATAGGCTAGACTCCATCAAACTGCAGAGAAATAAATCTAGCCATTGGAGAGAGAGTTATTGTCACGGCCCTCTGCATTTTGAATTCAAACTTCGCAGTTAATCACCCCTCTTGTTGATTTATTTTTTATTGACTGCTTGCTACATCTAATATTACATCAAATGGCCGGTCAAGAGTCTTCTTTTCCATCACATAATTTCACTGAAGCTAAATAAAATGCAGTAATCAGTGTTTAAGTGCTTAAACGAAGCTTCTAAATTCATTCCGTTCAAAGAGATTTGATTCTTGTATTAACCTTCAATTAAATGAAGTCTATCTTATTTATTTTTTTAGTATTTATCAAATTTACTTTTAATAATTATTTTTTTCTTTAATAAAATTGCTTCCATGCCACCTTCACTCATGTATTTAGCCTTTCCGCGAGACCAGAGGAAAGCCTTGCGCGAAGCTTCTAGGTCTTACTGAAGTGAGATGAGAGCTAGTAGAGAGCACTCGATATCTGCCTTTATTTTCCGCTCGACCTAAAATGCTAGGGAATTAAAGGCTTTTAAAAATGGGGGACATGCTTTACTTCACTATTCTAAGGAGAAATAAAAACAATTTGTCGGAACGGATTCATTCAGTTCAAGAGTCCAGAATCTTAGACCTCTTAGCTCCAACTGATATTCATGGTAATGGCCTATTGCTAACAATTACCTCACATCATAT
The DNA here is from genome assembly GCA_963969495.1 of Ceratothoa steindachneri. NCBI lineage: Eukaryota > Metazoa > Arthropoda > Malacostraca > Isopoda > Cymothoidae > Ceratothoa > Ceratothoa steindachneri. The sequence goes on along the minus strand of OZ018331.1, from coordinate 55,553,551 downwards.
CAAGCTCGCAACATTGATGCCTACTTATTTATATACCCGACCAGTTTGTTACTTGCGTTTTAACATACATACAGTGAAAAGCATAACTTTCAGTTCATTTATTAATATTGTTTTCAAAGTATTTAAAGTGACTATTAATTTCAATGCATTAAAGGAATTTTTTTATAAGTACCGATTCTATCTCGCCGATTAATTCGAAACGTAATGTATTACTCTATTTTTGAATACAAAAAATGCAATGTTAAATCACTTTAGTTTTTAATGAAGCAGAAAAAAACAATATTCTTCCTTGACCTTTCTGAATTAAAAAGGGATATATACAATATAAGTCCTCACAAATTCATTCCACAAACGCCTAAATTACCCTTTTCTATCTTATCTTTAATGGTTAGAGCATTTTAAGCTGCTTCTTTTTTTAAGATTATGTAAACTATTCAATTCTGCTACATGTAAAATGAAGCATACTGAATTTAGAATGTACTGAAGCGAAACTACCGCCGCTACTAGTAGTCTTGTTATTATTTAAAGAGTATTTGTTAGTTTACATGTCGCATAAAAGAACTACCTCCCTCGCTGATCATTATGGATTAAAAAGAAATCGATGCCGTTCCATATTTGAACGAAATATCTTGTCTGTTCTCAAGCTCCCAAGGCTACAATCTTACACATATTTTGTTTTATTAACTCTACCGTTTTATGAAACAGGCCAAACTTTGAGTTTTTTATTTTTTTTAAGAATAACTATCCATTTTAAGTTCACAGTTATATATCGACTACAGTCACAATCTCAGCGATCATCGCATCGTATTTATTAAAATCATTCTAAATGCCACTTTTTTCTGATATAAAATATGATATTGGAATGTTTAATTACTCAATATTTCAGTAAATATGATAGATTTAATAAGCATTCTCGGTCAGGTGTTATAAGACACAAGTAAAGAAGCCCCTACCTAAAAACACTAAATATTACAGCGCCTAACGACGTATGGCAATCATATTTGAAGTCAAACCTAATGATTGGATTTGGAATTGTGATTGTACTAATTAAATACAAATAGCTGACTTGTGTGATTGCAACCCTCCACATTAAAGAGGAGTAATGGGGCGAAGCCCTTATTTCGAAATAATTAGATTAGAGTTCGAATTCAAATGCGTCTATCGGACTTTGTTAGGCACTTCAATGTTTTTTCAGTGTCTGCTAATTTCGGAAGGAAAAATAAATGGAGTCATTGAATTTCGTTGAAGTTATTTACTGTGTATTCCAAATATACCTTCACTAATTATTAGGGCAACGCTCATTGATGTCTTGAAATTCTATAATACCTCTATTTGCGAATTATTTTACTATAACCCAAGTCAATGATAGTCAAACTCATTGCAAATTAAGGTTAGTGAAGTATTCCTTTATGATGTTTTGTAGGGACAGTCAAAGAGGTTGGAGGCAAGATATAGTTTTAATTTTAATTTAACAATTTTTTAAACTTTGTATTGCTTCGTTTTTGTAGATTACAACATCTAATACAATGGGCTAATATGGGAACATATAATTAAGCAAGATGTATCTATTCTACTCCATTTAGAAGCCGCATTCCTTACAACCAGCAAAAAATATTGTATAGTAATGAAATAAACATTCATTTATGTATATTTATGTATATCCTGAAAAACTAGCCATCTTCACATGCAAAGTAAAACAAAAAAAGTGCATGAGGTGGGCATTTAACCAAGACTAAACTTCTATTGCTTTTATTTACTCTAGAAACAAAGAGAATTAAAATAAGATTTACATTGTCTTAAATAAAGAAGGTGAGGAACGGATTCTTTCGAACGTGTCCTTCGAAGTAAACATCATCTCCGGGAAAATCTGAATTCTAAATAGGAATCAATTCATTCGACTTTCGAATTAGAAAGGGAATCGTCCATGTTCATAATATCTATGATGAACCATCACTTAAAATATTTAGGTAACCTAATAATACGGATTCATATATCCACGGATTTACATTTTATTGTCAAAAATTTAATTCTCAAAGTTCAATTTAGATCACTACGAATTTTTAACCACCAATTCCTTGACGAGGAGATTATACAGATTTGGCGATAAAGAAAATTTCATTTCAATCACTATTAAACGAAAAAAAAGATAGTTTTGAGTGAAATAAATAAGAAGGGGAAAAGCCTAATATTTATGGTTTCTTGAATGTCTTATTCCTTGTTCATGATGTGATTCAAGCCTAATCTATCATAACGTTATTTATCGTTATTCGTTGCGTAATACTTTTGAAAAGTTAACTAGAGAGAAAATAACTTCATCAATAAAAGCTAGGGGCTGGATGTAGGTGTAGGATTGCTCTATATGCCCGAAAACATATAGGTATGGCTGAAACCGTGTATCTTAAACTGTGTATATACCAGCATAAATAGGATTTAATGTTGTAAATAGAATTTAATTGTGTGGCCAAGCACATTTTAGAAAAGGATCATCCAATTTATTTTAATCTGGTTAGAAACATAAACACACTTTTAAAAATTCTTGTAAGACAGATGCAAGTGTTCGACCTTATTTTGCTTTCTCGTGTACTTTGCCTATAACTGACCTACTGGATGAACGAGCGCTAGTTTTAGCCGAATATCGTTAGTGAAGCAAATGCGTTTGGATTTTGTTATTATTTTTCATGCCTCTTTCACCTTTCCCTCATTTGTGTTCAGATTCGCCTGAAGCGGAGACGTTTGTGCCAAATTCAAAACCTCGGTGGTGTTCTATTTTCGTTGTAGATTATTAAATTATATATATATATAAGCAATATCTCGCAGGGGAAATGAAAGGGTGCTTCCAAGTACTTTCGAATGTTATTCAGTCCATTCTTAAGGATAACTACAAGAGAAAATAATAATATAATAAGGGTATATATAAGCTAGCAATAAATAATGGACGCCTCTAAGACAAGAAACCACCATTGAGAAAGAGGAGATGGATGGGTAAATTTCCATTTTAATTTAGGTGTTACCGGATAGGAGGGACAAGCTATGTAAGAGGCTTGAAAGAGTCAAAAACACAGCCAAAATTGTTAAAACGATTGAAGGATAAAGCGATAGTCTAAAGAGGGAGATTAGGAGAGACACGAGAAGTAAATTAAAACGAAGGGGAGAGGGCCAAGGAGAAAAGAAGATAAATAAATAATGTTAATGCAAAATCACTGCAATAATTAAATTGCTACATCAGGTTCTCATAAAAATGAAAATTGCCAAAAAATATGAGGAATAGAAGAAAAAGCTAATTTCATTAAGAATTATTTTTTTCCCTAACAACATCAATTTTAAAAGGCCAGGAAAAATGTTAAAGTTAATAAATTGGCTTATACACGAACATTCAACAAGGTTCCTTAAACAAAAATTGGCTTAAACCTACAGCCTAATGTTTTTTTGTCCATATGAAACTTTCCAGCTAAACTCTGTCGCATAATATAATTGAATGTTGTTGACGATGTGCACGTAAAAATTCTATTAGGTTTCACAGTTCATACTCGCATATCTTAATATTTGTAATCTTGTTCACTCCAGTTTAAAAATATCTTCGAGGTTGCATTTATTCGTTTGTTATAGAAGGTTTCAGTTTTTTCTTATTTATCAGAAAATGTGAGTTCATATTACAATCAAATACTTTAATTTTCCAAAAGTTTTCGATATATATCCTATACTTTGTCTATCTCTTAATTTAAGTCTCATCCTTTCTGCAAATTACTCATTTGCAGGACATCTAACTTTCCTTTTTAATATCTAGCTTTTAAAATTTGGTCGATATTATTTTAGTTATTAAGAGTAGAGTAGTAATAACATTGAGATTTGAGGAACTTTCTTTTCTCACTGTAAATTCACAAAGCCAAACCAGTTTTTGCTAATATTGTAGAACTATTTAAAAAATTATTCATCTTCGACACAAAATATATACTCCCCGAAATTAGAAAAATTTAAAATTGTGAAAATGTGAAGCTTAATTGTAAAAAATCAATACAAATTATCTTCCTCTAATGGACGTTGTAGGAGAAATTAAATGATATAAAAATTAATTGTAACTGTAACGAGATTTCTTGTTCGCTTTTTGGTAAAAATTAAAATTGAAATTAAGATTAGGACCGCAAAAAACCGGGCCTGCACACTCCTTTTCTAATATATCCTTGATTCATTAACTAATCACCCTTGATTTGCACGGCATGACAGAAGCAACGCCTGCAGACACAACTAGATCTTAATGGGAACTCCAGCAAAGAATATACTGCGTCAAACATTATTACAAGACAGGCTTGTTCAAGAGATTGCAGGACACATTTATGCTTCAGTTCGAATGTGAAAAAGCCCCCTACAAGAGCAGAAGTCAGGACTGGGTAGACCATTTCGTCCAAGCCATTCAGGACGACCGAGGAAGCGTACAGCTGAGCTGGTCGAAAGCGTGAGAGAGTCAGTTCAGCAAAGTCCAAAACGCTCTGTGCGCGAGCAAAGTTAGTCCCCCGGTATATCCCGTGAGACTTGCAGAAGTGTACTAGTAATGGATGTATCGGCCTACTCATAGAGGATGCAAAGGAAGCAGACCCTTAGAGGCTTAGATAAGGAGCAGACAAACGCTAGAATAGTCAAGCTACTGAAGAAGATTTGGAATCCTCCAACTTTCCTTAACTTTCTTTGGACCTCAGATGAAGCTCACTTACATCTTAAAATAAAGGTAGACTCTAAGAAAAATGTCTTTTACGGGACCTTCAGAGAAAAGAAGGTAGCTATCAAGCCCCTACACTCCTCTAACTTTACGGTATGGACTGCATTCTCAGCCAGAGGCATCATCAGACTATTCTTTTTCGAGGAATTTGGCACGACAGTGGCAGTCACCAAGAGCGGTATGTTGAGGTCCACAACACCTTCAAAGGGGAGCTGTAAACCATGTTTCCATCGCTTATGGGCAAGCTAGAGTTCCAGTAAGATGCAGCAAGCTCTCACATCTCAAACCTGTTGCGAGTTAGGCTAAAAGATAACTTTGGTGGCCGTGTAAATAGTCTCAAGACTGATTTTGTGTGGGCACCTCACAGGCCAGATCTTAGCCCCCAAGATTTATTTCTCTGGGGCTAACTTAAAGAGAGACGGTACGCAAAGAGATCCATAACCATTATGGAACCTCAAAGAAGCCATCGGAGACGAGATCAGAGCCAGTAGTCGGTCGGTTTGAAGGGAGGTCATCTCGAACACGTGCTCTAGAGTAAAGAAGAATAGTGCAAAGACTCTCAGGTTTTTAGATGATGTTTTTAAATACAATATACTATTTATCATCAAATTTTTATTCAATCATTGTAGAAAATTAAGAAATGAGGTCTATCAAAAGTTGTGGCCCGTTTTTTATCGGTCACCCTGTATTGCCGTCCATAAGAGATAAGTCACGATTCGGAATGCTGGCATGGGTGAAAAGTGAGAGGTGTTAGAATTGCCATGTAGAATACTGTGAGAGACAAAACTATAAAATATTTCAGAGGTAAAATAAATTTAAAAGATTTTTTACTCCTTTTGACTTATATTGAAAACCTTCAGTCATGCCAACTATACTGTCGTTACGCGACTTGCTAAATGTACACTTTAGTTATAAGAACATTCATCTATTGTGGTGTTTGTCTAATTTTGCTTGTGTTAAAGAAAGAGGTAGTCTTAAAAAATAAAAAAATAAAATTTGAAAGATTGAAGGAATTCTTCTTGTTATTATTTGACTCCTTTTTGTTCACTCACATTAATATTGTTTATTCGAAATAACATTTTTGTGAATTTCGATTTAGAGGCGTTAATCGATTTGGGTATATTCACACCGTAAATATTTCCCTCTGTCATTTTTCTTCCTGGCCCTCTTCCGACACAGAATATTCCTAATTACCTATAATCAGATGTTTTGATTTAAATAAATGCAGCGACAAGATTTTATCTTATCTATTCCTAGCTATTTCTAAAGATTTTGGCACAGACAAGCCAAATATTAAATAGTACTAAGGGCTTGGACGGACAACACCCACAAAGTTCTGAGGGAACAGACGATGAAGACTTCAGAGAAGTGGAGATGTGCCTTAAAAGTATGAAATCCAACACCGTGCCTCTGCTTTATCCTTTACAAGGGCTTAGAACTGTCAGCAGACCACCGTTCATAAAAATCTTTTCTAGTCGTTGGATCTCTCTCATTATACTCTCATAAATGGGATATAAAAATGACCGACAGCAAAATCTAAAAGGGAAATTCGAACATAGAAGCCCATAGAAAGGTTCGATTTCCTGAACATGCATTCACGCCTGATCCCCACCCCATTAGGTAGAACACACCCAACGAACCTTGTTAACCTGTAATTATATCATGGCCGACTCTAGACTACTTATTATTCCCCCTGCTAGCGATAGTACAAAAACCGAGCTCCTTTTATAAGACTTCTTCAGTTCTACACGGAGACCACAAAAACCACGACCGAAATCAAACCCAAGGTCTTTTCGTCAATTTTCTCACTCAAGCGATTTTCTTTTCTTAGGAAATAGTTTCCCCCCTTACACGAATGGCTAATACTCTTTATTTTAGAGAAGACTTCAACAAAGACTTTTTCTTCTCGCGAATTTAATAATGCCTTTAAATATTAATAATTCTAGGGTAGTTCTGAAAGTAATAATTATAATAAATGTGTATTTATTAATGGTTAGCTCGCTTATCTTTTATTCTTTCTTCGTATTAAACAAATTCATAGGCTTAAAGTGTACTAGAACTGAACTAGATTCCATATGTAGTTTCACATATTATCTTCACAGTCAAAACTGCTGAAGATGATATGGGAAACTACATATCATAGCTAATTCCGTTTTAATCCACTTTATGCTACAAAACAGTTGTTTCTTTTTACATTTAATTTACTCGTTATTAAGTAAAACAGTGTTTTTATAAAGTTAAAGGCACATTTTTAATTGCTTTCAGGGTGACTAAAGATCCATGTTTCTTAATAATAATTGATGGATATATCTAATCATCGGACGAAATCATATATAGGTAGAACTGGAGATGTCCAATATTTTGCCTTGCAATAAGAATCAGTGATATGCATGCCAAACTGAGATATACAAAATAATACTACGTATATTTTTAAATTTCTTATTAAAATTATGGGCTATATAGAAACATTGAATCCTTTCTGAAAGTTAAGGACAATCTTCAAAGCGAATTAGAGGAAAGCTTTGTTATTTATGAAGTTAAAAACTACTTGGATTTACTTAATCAAATTACAAGCGTTAGCCGTTAAAGTACCGTTTAAATGATCAGAACAGGAGAATTTCAATCGAAATCATTGTTTCCTAAATTTATATACTATGAATCACAGGTACCAATTACGTATGTGTTAATGATTAACTGTATGTGGTAAATTCTCAAAGATTCTTTGAAGTGTCCTGCCAGAGAAACAAAACATCGGTAGGCACTCTTGCTCAATAATCTTTAGTTCTGGAACTGTTTATAAGAACTTTTAATAAGTTAAACTTAACATGAGCAAAGAGAATGATAAAAGATTGGCCTACCTTGGGAAAAGGACTAATACTGTTTCCAGGGATTTATGATATTTCGTTTCAGAGAATATCGTTGCCGTCTGGAGTAGCTTATTCCTCTTGTTAGTATTTTGGGTAAGCTCTCTTTAAATTTCTCTTGTAACAATGAATTTATTAAAAAAAGACGTCCAGAACGCCGTTAGCTATAGATACGTGAAAGTTGACCCTTTTGTGTGAACTGAGAGAGCCGACGCTTTTTCTTCTGCGCCGGAGCCTTTGTCATGAGTCACGCAATATTAAATCTTACTGAAAAAACTGTTACCTTGAAACATAAAAGTTTAACTAAGCAACTTATCATTCACTATAAAAATTAATGAATATTTTATATTTAAATTAATGATTGAAATATATAGCATAATGAAAATGACAATGACATCAAACATAAATTATTATATGTTTTCGGATTCCTTACTTTAGACCTCTATCCAAGTGTTTGCCGAATATTTTAAATCCGATTGATGTCAGAAATCTTTACAGTCCAGTTCAGAACAATGAGGCAGTCCTGGAAGGTTTTCATAGACTGATGTGTGGAAGCGAGCGTTATCTTCAATGAAAATTTCATCTTGTGTTTCCGGGGAGGAAGATGGGGGTAGGAAAGTTGGCACAACAATTCTTTCTACACTTCTGCAATCACTGTGTACCTTAATCACACCATGGCCCGATGCCTTTTATTAAATACACGATCCAGAAACTGACACTTCGGCCAAACTTCACACCCTTTTAGGTCCAATTGACAGACAATATTTCACCTTTTCTGCAAAAAAGAACTCCTGAAATCCATCTGATCAAATTGAAATTAGATTAGTGACTGAAATGGACTTGGTTTCTTTTGTCATCCACCCATGGGACGTGTTTGCTGGCGAATACAAGACGAGACATCCTATTCTTCGGCCTGATCAATTGCTACATCGGGGTGCATGCGAGCGAGAATGTTGTTTTCTTCCAGCCGACATTTTAATTCTACCTCAAGAAATATATGGGCCAAATTCTTAATAATGTCTCACTCTCTCTCTCTCTCACACACATAGACAGAGGGATGCTGCCTACAAATTTTGTTGATGGGTAATCTTTTGTGTGTTGGCCTCAACACTATTTTCGAGGCAAAAGTTGAACTTTTGTTAACTTGAACTGTTCAATTTTCATTAAAACAAATTGTACATTTCTGGCACCATTTATTGAAACAGCCATGACACCTTTTAGAGTTGACAACACTTGTTGAAAGTTTAATTTGCTTAAAAATCCAATGAGAACATAAAATTCACAAGAGGAAATGCACAAATGTATTCATTGAACTTGCAAGTCAGGTTACGTAAATTCATCGTTTAGTCATAGTTTACTACTGAGTATAAATAACTACTTAGCATACTTAGATTTGTTTCGATTATGAAACAATCTCTACACTACACTGCGTAAGGGCAATAACCCGTAAAACTAGGTTGTATGCCTATGATTTATATGCGCTCAGGACTTTTCAGTCATTACTACGAAGGACCTCAGGAGATAGGATCGATTCTATGATGCTATGGTATTCTTTGGTGAAATTATGGCCGATATATCTAAGTCTCGGAGAAATTAGACGAGGTTGGTGTTTGTCTTTTGCGTAAAATTTATTTGACCTCTCTCCGATCCACATATTTGTAGCTTGTTTTTTCCTCCCCCTGGAGAACTTGTTCCCATTTGAATCTGGTGTCGTACCTCAAGTAAAATCACTGAGTTTCGGATTCGTCATTTTTGTAACTGGCTATTAGTGTTAATAAACTCAGCGATTCTTGCATCTCTCCTTCTTTATCAGACTGAGGGACTGTGGGCATGTGGACCGTGGATTGAGGTACATTCTGTCTCTTGGAGGTTGACTAAATTATGATACTAATACTGATCTCCGTTATATGTTTTTCAGACCTATTTATTCTAAAGCAAATTTGAGGGACTGGCTCAACTTTTCCAATCCGAGAACGGGGCGGAGTTTATCTGATCAAAGGGTATGTGGATGTGTTATTGTATTCTATCGCTGGGTGGATCCCTTTCAAACAGAGGACGTGTGCATGTTTAGTGTAGGCACGTGTACACAGAGTGAGTATTTAAATTTGGGAACCTGACTGGGCTTTATCAAGCCAACATCCCTAGCAAGATTGATTTCGTCTTTCACGGGTTCACATCAAGGCTGTTGGGACGGACTCTATCTCTGTCAGATTCTGTTCAATGTATTTTCACAGCTGTTTATACTGTCTTTATTATTTCTGTGGTTAGAGCGTCAGCATATTTCCTTATGTGTGTACGTTAGAATATTCGCGTGAGAACACAACAAGTTCACATGCATTATTAAAATAATATTCAGCTTTGTATGTAACATTATTTTCACATATTTACTTTGTTTTACATCAATTAATTGTTATAAGATAGCATATTATTACAATGTTCGATTTATGTACTCAATTTCAAGATTTCATAGAGCTAACAAGGTTCTCATTTATGGGGTTCTTTGTTAGCTCTACTCCACCTTGGAATTGGGCCCCACAAAGAAACTACGCTCTTATAGGCCAGTAGATCCCATTTAAATGCAAATTGCAAATGTGACAATAGATCCTTAAGAAATTCAGTATTTCTGGGATTCTGCACTTGGCAGTAAGTCAATATTTAGAACCTTGTGCATAAGTTCTATTTTAATTTCAATTTAGCTCATATGTTTGTAGGTTGCTTGTCAAAATATTAAGTATAATTAAAAATATAACTAATAATTCGTACATTAATAATTGTTGTTCCGATCTTGATTCTTAGTATTAACAGGTCTCAGAAAGCCTAGGATGCAATTTTTCTTGCATACTATTTAGAGGTAAAGAGTTTGCTATTCAAAGTCTTTATATTCACAAAAATTTTAATCCCATCATAATTTTTGTATTTAACACCTACTTATTATTCCACTCATTTTCTTCATCCAAATTATGCGTTGTTGTTTATATTAGTTTACTTTATTTTTCGCACTTTACAAAACGGCAAAATATTATTTAACACAAAGTGCAAAAATACCCATAGCTCCCAATAATATTAATTCAATAATATTAATTCTATAATTAAGCTAAAGCAATAAAACCAAAAGTATAATACGTTTTCAAATAGGAGACGTTTTAAATCCAAACTACCAACTCCAATACTATAAGCTACACACCAGACACAGAGCACAAATATACAAAACTTTCTATAAAGTTTGCGAGTTAAAACGTTAAAAGATTCTGTTCATTTTTTCTCCAAGTATGAATTTTTAAATTATAATAAAAGAAATCTCCATCTTTATGGTGCTGCTCTAAATTGTATTTCCTGTTTAATTAGGAAGAGAAAAATCGTTATTATGTCAACTAATGTAATTTAACGCACGGAATGAAATTTTTGCCATTTCTAACAAAATAATTAAATAATACTGGAGATGAAAGTTCATGTTATTTAGGGCTGGCAAAGTTATGTGTATTTTATATTTTAGATAAAGACAAATCCCACTTAGTCGGTCGAGAATAAATCTCTAGGTAAAAGAAGTTGTCTAAATTATGAGGAAGTTAAAGGCCTGAAAATGTCCAGATGGCACATGAACCAACTAAAAGTCTACTTATGCCACCGAGAAACGCACAAATCTCCTGATATTTGCCATAATCGGAAGATAATATAAGCCTCCTTGTGAAAAAATTAGTTCAGATTACAAATTAGTTATTTTCCCCGATTCCAAATGCTGTTTCCTCTTGTTCATTGCTAAAACGTTAGTTAACATATCGAAATGTTAATAAAATACCCAAGGTTTCTTTTTCAGACTGCCAGATTTGGTCAAGGATTCAGAGACTCATGAGTCTGTTATCTACAAATAGTATCAAATATATCGTGAAAAGATTCTTAGTCTAAAATTCAATATATTAACTAAAATTAATGCAATCAAAATGGAAAATTGGACATCTATCAGGAGAATGTGCTGAAGAAATGTACTACAATTTTTAATTTTACTCCAAGAAAAGGGAGCCATATTAAATTCAGAGGTAAATATTCGTTTAAAGACATCATATCTAAGGAATGTAAAAATGTGATTTTCTTATAAAGTTTTATGTCTACTTTTCAGATCTGAATGGTACACGCTAAACTGCGTAAAAAAAAGCACATTTCCAAATTCATTTAAAAGATCTAGAACCAGTCCAAACCTAACATTATCAAACCTACCCTAACCTTTTCTTACCAAACCTTACCTTACCTAACCTTACCATACCTTACCTAACCTTACCTTACCATACCTAACCTTACCTTACCTTACCATACCTCACCATACCTTACCTAACCTTACCATACCTTACCTAACTTTACCTTAACTTACCTATCCTTTCTTTTCCATACCTTAACTAACCTAAGCTACCATAACCAAACCCTTATGATATTTTCCTCATCTTCTCGCTGAAACAAAGTTGTGCGCAGAAAACAGTTTAGAAACAAGATGCAGCTCTTGTTTCTATGCGGGCATTGGTAAGCCACGTGCCGTTAAAAACACTAACCGAAGATTTGCATGTGTCTCACGGCCTTTTAAATCCTTCGCAATTATACTACAGTAAAAGATATTTTGATCTTGGCTACACTTTCAATTCATGCAGCAGGTAAGACATTTAATAACTCCCAGTATTATGTAGATTGTGAGCCCTGAATATCTTCCTCAATGAATTTACGTATTATTAGGTATTGTGACTTAGAACAAACACAGTCCGCCATTGTATCAACTACACTGAAGACAGCCCTGTGCGAACAGTCCGAAATATAAAGAAGCGTGGTATTAGCTAATAAGTCGGACTAGGCAGGGCAAATGGTCTACAGATAACTACTCAAGCTAAAAATAGCGCTAAAAATGAAGGAAATTTGGCAACGGGTGCCGAAAGATCCAAATTTAGCAAAATAATAACAGTTTGGCAAAATCAATTACTACGTTGTTATTAAGTTCCGCAAGGTAAAAATGACATCAGTGAACATCATTTTAAGAGTTACAATCGTTTATGTTGTCTTTGAAAATTTAAATATTGTATATGTCATAAAACGAATAGTATCCAATTTTTATTTATACCGAATATGAAAGGTTAAAATACAGCTTCCATATAAGAAGACAAGCTTTATAATCCAGACGCCCCGCAAATATCAATATTCACCCCTTATCTTTGCCATAGTCTCCCACTAGTTCTATTTATGCCACTGAAGTTCCTAAATTATTGGCTTAATGAATTTTTGTACTTGCCCAAACAAGCTGGTAACAAAACAATAAACGTTTAAAAAAGGGATTGATTTCGATGATTATCTATTTCGCAAAAATGATTCATGTTATTTTTATTATATTTATACTTTGAAAAAGGTGAAAGATTAGTACTTTAATAAAGACAAGAAACCTTTAGGTGTCATGCGGCTAACGGGAATTAATAGGCTCTTTAATCAACCACTATACCAAAAGCTTATTTAATGTTACACCCGGGAATTCCCGCAGACCATTAAGAAAAGTTGAGTAAATCGAAACAATTTGACAAATATCTTTAAACAAAGGTGACGAAAATAATTCACTTAGTGTAGCTTATACAATACACGTTAAAAGGTGCTGCCTACAATATAGTATCGATGTTAACTAGTTTGTGAAAATTTGACTCAAACAAATTCTTATAAATTTAAGAAACAAATTCAGATGTTTCAGCTGCTCCACATATTTCAGGTGTTGGCCACCCTACCCACTACCATCTCACTGTGGGTGGTAATCAAACACTACGGATATACATCTCGAGTTGTCTTCCCCCGTGATAACTCCAATTAACCATTGTTAGTTCCAGCAAGGCGAAAAGGAATTTTTAAGCGTATTTAAATCCCCTCTCTTAGAATTTCGTCAAGTTCGCTCATGTCCACCAGAGCGACTAGTGCGCCCAAAATGGAATTCCTTCACCGCCCAACATATATAGAGCCGCTGTCGATCTTCTTACAACAGTGTAGGTGATAAAAAGTACTGCATCAGCACAAATTTAAATATAAGGACACAAAGTGCCATTCCCTCTGGTCCATTCGGAGAAACTAAAATTTCACATTGTTTGCCTTGGTGGACCTTGAGAACTAATATAAAAACGACATATATTCTATGTTGACTAAGATGTAGTTTATGGCGAAATCTGTCGTAGCCCTCTACGCATTGTTTAAAAATAAGGCCATGTTAGTCTCTTAAATTACAGACTCAAATGGTACTTTACTCCCAATAGCTTCTAAGGTGCTTACAAGTAGCTTTAATTTAAGATGCTTTTATACATGGATTTTTCTTTTAGTAAAGTTTTCCCAGGCAATCCTCGGAACGGATTTACTCACTAATTTTGATACTCAGTCATTGCCAGAAGATTTCACATAGAAACTAATTCAGTAGTTCACAACCTTAATTGCTTTAGATTATGCCCTACTACTAAGTGGTAGATTATTACATAGTAGAATTAAAACCTACCAAAATTATATCTACTAAAATCAAACCTTTACTATAATACAAATAAAACATTAAATTTAAGAAGTTAGAACTTAGTTTTTGTACTTTATTGTAATGAATTTTGCCTCAAGTTCTGGCATTATAGATATCAACTTGTGGGGAATATTTTGATCGATATTGTTTCATTAGTCTCTTAGCAAAGATAGAAGGTCTTCAATATAGGTGGGCTTCCCTGCTTATCAACCTGGTTGCAAGAATCGGCTTCAAATTCTCAATCGGATTAAATTCAAGGAAATTTCCAGGCCAATTACCCAATATTTTAATGAGCGAGTGTTCACAATATTTTGCTAACACTCTAGCTATATGAAACTGCTTAATCATACTGAAATGCGTATAGATCTATAATATGTTGTTCCGTGATCGTTGTTTTGATGGGTTATTGCAGGACATTTTTTCCATTTTATGCTCAGCGCTGTAATTTTAAAAATATACATGAGGGATCCCTTTCTCTTGGAGGAGAAGCGTCTTCCTATGTAAAGGGATTTAGGTTGCTTCATGGTTGCTACGATGCAGGACAGTCAGTAGCATTCACCTTTTCTTACCCCCAAATTAGATAATACTGATGTCTAAAAGAGTAAAACTTGGGCTTCGTCAGAGAAAATAGCATTGCCAAATTCTACAACTTGTTCTTGATATATATTTAGTAAGCTGTGGCTTTTTTTTGCTTTCATCCTTGTCACAAGCTACTTGGGGAGAATTATTCGTATCAACTTGTATCAGATGCAGAAGTATCTGCCTGTTGCCACTCTAAAGTAAGTTTCACACCTGAACAATAAGATTCAGAATCTGAGTCAACAGGAGGTGGAGGAGGTTCTTAAACGGACTAAATAACCTATAGATGTTCTAAACCATTTTTGCAAGCACCTCCACCACTCTGTTTGAACATTTTGGTGTTTATAAGTAATGATAACTACAATAGTTTCCTTGAGAGCAAACTTTGTTCTCAAAAACTGAAATACTGTCGAAATTTCTGTTCCACGGCCACAGTCTTCAAAGCGATGATTTATGTAAAAATATATATTATCTCATTTACTAAAGCACGATTATCAATATAAGAACAATTGCCTGGCCAAATGTGGTTAGTTGGCCGATTAATGTTCTGTGAGAGTATAGATGTCAAATTTAAGATTCCATTTAGCATCAATTCTTTGTAATTTAGCTAACTTTAGAGATACCATAAGAATTCTACGAACAGATATAGAAGAGATACTGTAACTGTACTGTTTTTAGATATGTTATAGATATTTATATAATTATCTATTATCAAATAAATACTCTGCTAAATCTCTTGGCAAGACTGTAGTATTTGATATCAAGCGGGAAAACTTAGCATGACCCTGACAGAATTTTTCTCTCTACGGGAAGATGGTTGTGCTCCAACATGCTTTGTCTCTGCTTTCCACTGCGACTGATCTATCATATTCACAGATTTTACTCTATTTCCTTTCCTAGCATATCCATTTTAAGGACATGAGCCATTCATCATGTAGTCTTTCAGCTCATTGTGACATATGGTGCTTCCGCCCATTTCCGCTTGCGAATTTCCCCGCTACACAAACCTACAGTAACAAAATATCTGTTTGAGGAGATGCTGCATGCAGGCATCACTGGACACGTTATTTATAAAGCT
Organism: Ceratothoa steindachneri; assembly: GCA_963969495.1. Lineage (NCBI taxonomy): Eukaryota > Metazoa > Arthropoda > Malacostraca > Isopoda > Cymothoidae > Ceratothoa > Ceratothoa steindachneri. Next base: position 55,537,817 of record OZ018331.1, on the reverse strand, counting down.
TTAGATGATGTAAGATCCTATGGCAGTCTTAGGAGCCTTAATATACAAACTAAAATCCCTCAATCTCTCAAGCCAAATATAAACGATTTTTGTGCTGATCTAGATGGTAAATCAATATTTTCAAGATTTGCGCCTTCATTACATACTAACAAATTACCATTACCTAGGTTTCGATCCAGAAATATTTTCCTATATCGCATATCGGAATATGTTATTGGGTTATAATTTGAGTTCACAGACTCTAAAGTTATATTGACTCGGATTTACAAAGTTTATACCTCGAATTTTACGGAAGACATTTTTATAGCAAGTTCTTATCACGAAAAGCCTAACTTTTACCTACAAGCATACTTCAAGAGTCCACAGTAGGTCTGAATTTGGATTATACCCTCAAAGTTTATCTTTGGTGCCCCGGAGATTAACGTCCTTGGTCATGTCATGAAGGACGGAGAATGTCCCATTAGGAAAAGAATTAAGCCACATAAACGTTGCAAACTTCGTTTATTCACACCTTTTTAAAAATTCCTAGGGATCGTCAATTCATCCTACACATTGAGTCTACCTAGTCCGAAGATGAGTGCCATACAGGGAAAGCTGAAAAAAGCATCCCCACTCACTTGGATATACATATAAGGTATTCCAGACCTTTACGGTGTCAATGGGCTTATGTCTGCCCACACGGGATAATCAAGTGATCGTTTCAGGTAATCTTTTCTTCAAAATGGATGCAAGTACAACTGCGTGGCAAATACGTCGCAGCGGAGGAATGAGGAAGTCTGAATTCATATGCAATTATTCTTCAAATGCAAAAGGCAACTTAAACACTATACAGAACTTTTCACGAAACATAAAGATAACCGAACGCGCTTATCCGTGATACAATTCACTTTCGGATTACCACTCTACTCTTTAATATCGTCAGCTATAATATATCAAGCAATTCACAAAAGATGTTCTCCATTTGGAGGACGCGTAACATGAGGAATTACATCAAACTTACACTGACCTTCCCGTGCCTAAACAGGGAAATTCCAGCTGTGATTTGGGCTTTCACTGAAGAGAGCGAGATGGTAAAACGACATTTATCTGCGCATTGCCAGATGAGGACTCTACTAATCCACTTTTTTTCTTCGACGGAAGCAAACTTATTTGGACGAGAAACTTCTCCCCACACCTGAATTAGGCCAGACTCCATCAATCTGGAGAGAAATAAATACAGCTTTTCGCGAGAGATTTTTTACTTTGAATCATTCAATATGTCAGATATATCTCCTCCTTATAGTTATTGTAACGGTGGTCTGCATTTTAAATTCAAAATTTGCGATTTATCCCTCCTCTCATTGATTCATTTTTTATTGACTGCTCGCCACATCTAATCATATATCAAATCGCCCAGCAAGAGTTTTTTTCCTTTACGTAATTTCACTCAAGCTAAATAGTCTACAGTTCGCTTGGCTCTTTAATAAAATTAACAGTAATCAGTGTTTCAGTGCTTAAACAAAGCTTCTAAATTCAATGCGTTCAAAGAGATTTGATTTAAGTATTAACCCTCAATTAAATTAAGTCTATCATATTTATTTTCTGATATTTATCAAATTTACTTTTAATAATTCAGCCTTCCCGCGAGACCAAAAGAAAGCCTTGCTCCAAGCTTCCAGGTCCTACTGAAGCAAGATGGGAGCTAGTTGAGAGCATTCAATATCTGCCTTCGTTTTCCGCTCGAGTTAAAATGGTGCTGAAATAAAGACTTTTAAAAATGTGGGACATGCTTTATTTCACTATTCTGAGGAGAAATAAAAACAAGGTTTCAGATTCTCAGACCTCTGAGCTCCAACTGATATTCATGGTAATGGCCTATTGCTAACAATTACCTCACATCTTATCAAACTTGCAACATGGATGCCTACCGCCCATATACCCGACACGTTTTGTACTTGCGTTTTAACATACATACAGTGAAAAGCATAACTTTCAGTTCATTTATCAATACTGTTTTCAAAGTATTTAAAGTGACTATTAATTTCAATGCATAAAAGGAATTTATTTATAAGTACCGATGCTAACTCGCCTTTAATTCGTAACGTAATTTATTACTCTAGTTTTGAATACAAGAAATACAATGTTAAATCACTTATATTTTTTAATAAGGCAGAAAAACAATATTCTTCCTTGACCTTTCCGAATTAAAAAGGGATACATACAATATACGTCCTCACAAATTCATTCCAAAAAACTGCTAAACTACTCTTGCCCTTTATCTTTAATGGTTAGAACATTTTAAGCTGCTTCCATTTTATCAGTGGTCAGGATCCAATAAGATTATGTAAACTATTCAATTCTGCCACCTTTAAAATGAAGCATAATGAATTGGGAATGTACGGAAGCAAATCTACCCCGCTAGTATTTGTGTTATTGTTATTTAAAGAGTATTTGTTGGTTTCTATCTCCCACAAAGGAACTTCTTTCCTTGCTGATCATCAGCAATTAAAAATAAATCGATACCCTTCCATATTTGAACGAAACATCTTGTCTGTCTTTCATGATCCCAAGGTTACAATCTTCCACATATTTTTTTTATTAACTCTACCGTTTTATAAAGCTGGCCAAACTTTGAGTCTTCTATTATATTAAGTAATAACTACCTATTTTACAGTCTTATAATTTCACAGTTATATATGTACTACAGTCACAATCTCAGCGATCATCGCATCGTATTTATTAAAATCATTCTAAATGCCACTTTTTTCTGATATAAAATATGATATTGGAATGTTTTATTACTCAATATTTCAGTAAATATGATTGATTTAATAAGCATTCTTGGTTGGGTGTTATAAAACACAAGTTTAGAAGCATACACTTAAAAACAATAAATATTACAGTGACTAACGACGTCTGAAAATCATTATTTGAAGTCAAACTTAATGATTAGATTCGGAATTGTGATTGTACTAGTTAAATACAAATAGCTCACTTGTGTGATTGAAACCCTCCACATTAAAAAGGAGTAAGGGGGCGAAGCCCTCCCATTTAGAAATAATAAGCTTAGAGTTTGAATTCAAATGCGTCTGTCAGGCTTTGTTAGGCACTTCAATGTTCATTGTTTTTATGCAGTGTCTGCAAATTTAGGAAGGAAAAATAAATGGAGTCATTGAATTTCGTTGAAGTTGTTTACTGTGTATTCCAAATATTCCTTCACTAATTATTAGCGCAACGCTTATTGATGTCGTGAAATTTTCTAATACCTCTGTTTGCGAATTACTTTACTATACCACAAGTCAAGGATACTTAAACTCATTGCAGTTTAAGGTTAGTGAAATATTCCTTTATGATGTTTTGTAGGGATGGTTAAAGAAAAGATCTAAATTTACTATGTTAAGGTTGGAGGCAAAAGATAGTTTTAATTTTTATTTAAACATTTTCTCAACCTTTTATATTTTCGTTGTGGCAGATTGAAACATTTTGTACAATACAATAATTTGTGAAGCTCTAATTAAGCAAGATGTATCTATTCTACTCCATTTCGAAGCCGTATCCCTCACAACAAGCAACAAATAGTGTATAGTAATGAAATAAACATTAATTTATGTATATTCTTCTTAAAACTAGCCATTATATCGTGCAGATTAAAACATACAAACTTCATGAGGTGGGCATTTAACTGCAACTTAACGTCTTTTGCTTCTATTTACTGTATAGACGAAGAGAATTCAAATTATACCTACATTGTTTTTCCAGTAGAGGAGGTGAGGAGGCGGATTTGTTTCAACGTGGCATTCAAAGTTAACATCATCTGCTTGAAAATTTGAATTCGAAATACGAATCAACTGACCTACTGGATGACCTGAAAAGTATGTAATCCAACATCGTTGCCCTGTTTTATTCTGTACAAGGGCTTAGAACTGTTAGCAGAACACCGTTCATAAAATCTTTTCTATTCGTTGGATCTATCTCACTCTATTCTTATAGTTTTGATGTAAAAAGGATCGATAGCAAAATCGAAAAGGGAAATTCGAACATAGAAGCCCATATAAAAGTTCGATTTCCTGAACATGCATTCGCGCCTGACCCCGACCCCATTAGGTTTACCACACCCAACGAACCTTGTTAACCTGTAATTATATCATGGCCGACTCTAGACTACTTATTATTCCCCCTGCTAACGATACCCCCAAAATAGAGCTTATTTTATAAGAGTTCTTCAGCGATTTTCTTTTCATAAGACATGGTTTCCCCCCTTACATGAATGGCTGGTACTCTTTATTTTAGAGAAGACTTCAAAAGAAGACTTTTTTCTTCTTGCATTGCTACTATTATTCCGCTTGGTCTCAGTACTCGACTCGTTCTCTCTTTCCTCGTCCATTATGTTTACAGAATTCTTAACATATTTATAAATTTTTAACGAATTTTGTAATGGCTTCAAATATTAATAATTCTAGGGTAGTTCTGAACGTAATAATTATAATAAATGTGTATTTATGAATAATTAGCTCGCTAATCTCTTATTCTTACTTCGTATTAAACAAATTCATAGGCTTAAAGTGTATTAGAACAACACTAGATTCGATATGTAGTTTCTCATATCATCTTCACATATCATCTGCTCAAGATGAAATGGGAGACTACATATCAACGCTAATTCCGTTCTAATAAACTTTATGCTACAAAACTCTGGTTTCTTTTTACATTTAATTTTCTCGTTATTGAGTAAAACTGTGCTGTATAAAGTCAAAGGCACATTTTTAAGTGCTTGCAGGATGACGTAAAATCCATGCTTCTTAATAATAATTGTTGCATGTATCAAATCACCCGAAGAAATTATATAAAGGTAGAACTAGATATCTTCAGTGTATCTTCTATGTGTGTTTTAATCGAATGTATGATATACTGACCATGGCTTCTCTTTGAATAATAAACACATTTTTGTCTGAATTATGAATACCGTCAATGTAGGCGAGTCCTCTTTTAGCCTGTTAGGAATACAAGAGTAAGAATAGAAACTGTTGTTATGCTCCGCATTAAGCTTGTTCTTGCCATAACTTAGAAATTTATTTCCTTTCTATCAGGAAACTTTTACAATAAAGTTACAATTTATTTCATTTATGACTGTGGGTCGTAATGTCGGTGAGAGGGAAAGTATGAGATTATTTGTGTAAAGAACCAACGAGGATGGTTACAATGAAATAAATTTAAAATAATTGGACCCAACGTAAATAAATTCACTAATTATTTTCTTTCTTATTTTCCTCAATTTTTATCTTTGAACTTACTCTTTTTTGGCCATATTTAATTAAGTTAAAATAGATTTTTTATCCATTTAAAGTTCTCTTCTATTCAAGACGATTAGAGTTAAGTTTACAAAGAGATCATGAAAAAGAATATACAAATAAAAACTTCATGAGAATGTGATTTGAATGGCATAATGAAAGAAGAATAAAAGTTTAACAAAAGGTAGAAAGAATATAAATCAGGATTGAAAATAGGAAGAAAACCTAGAAAAATGACACAAGGACAAATAAACGCTTAGAATTAAACATAGGAACACTATAGTAAATAGGAAAAGGATTAGCTGAAAAATAACGTGGGAAATCAATAGAGAAAAATAACAGAAAACAAATATATTACTCGGAATGATGAAATGAGGATAAAATCAAACTAAACCACGAAGGACAGCCAAATAATCTTCCAAACATGAAAAAAAAGTGAGAGTAATGAAGAGGAAAGAAATGAGCACCAACCAACAGTGAATGATAAATGAGTCAAATTCTAATCACTAGAGGAGGCTATGAGATCACTTGAAGTACAAAACCTATAATAAAACCAATTTAAAATATTGATGTTAAGAATAAGACAAAAGAATTAAGGACAAATCATAAAAAACGTGATTACAATAAACAAGGTCGAAACTCGTAAATCATTTGCCACAGAAATAATGAGAGATAGATCTAATGTATCCAAACAAATAAGGCCGGAAGGATACAATGCAAACAGATGTCACATTGCCATAAAATTAAAAATAATGCAAGGAAAATAAATCTCCGAAATGGTGGTTAAAGGAGAAGACAGAATTACGAAAATGACAATATTAAACTTTTGGCAACAAACTTCGGTGCCTCTCAAACCGACCATTCCTTGAAAACGGTAATGAAAAGCAAGCAGAGGAATTACTTATGAATCGCCTTAACTTACATTGATCAAATTGATGTTTAGTTTTAAAATCTAAGCAGAAGACTCACGAAACGTATTAAGCTTTCTTTCCTTAAGGTCTCTAACTGCTATTTATACACACTGAAATGTGTGAAGGATCTAAGAGAGAGGAATGTTTGGAAACAAATGTTGGTGTTTATATTTATATTTCTCCTTTTCTCTTTTCATATACGGAGCCCTACAAATTTTCCTTTATGATTTTTAATCGCCATTTTTATTAGCTATATACAAATTGTTATCATATCTATCCCTAAATCTTGCTTATTTCAGTACAATTTATTGCAGTTTATTCCTTTTTATCCCCCTCTATCTCTCTATCTTTTGACCAGGCTCGCATTCTTGTATTTTCTTCCCACAATTATCCTTCACATCGTTCTACAAGAAATGACTTATCTTCTAAGATTTACATCTGAATATGTTTTTGTTCAAACTGTTCGCTTTATTTGACTATTTATACCCTTGTCTTGTTTAGGCCGCGTTCACGAACTTAGCCGAGGAACTCTTAAAACATTTAAGTAAATTTAGATCCTTTTTCAGAAATGTTGGTAATTATGTGAAGTCTATCAATGAAACTGAGGTTAGTCTAAAGCAATTAAAAAAATATACTAATACCCGACAAACTGGTGGTACTCCTTTTGACAGAAGAAGCATTTGCTTTGTACTCACACCTGGCCAAATCAGCCGCACCAGCGAGAGATGATATGGACGAAGTTAAATACTTTAGAGCCAGATTAATTTTTGTGTTAAAGAATTAATCCAAAAAAGAAGTAAAAATATCGTAAAAACCGTAAAGAAGCTAATTTTTCTAAACTATTAATTGTTTGAGTTACGCGAGGCCGAACCAAAATCTTAATATAGAAAGAAAATGTGAGGTAGAGTAGGAATAGTTCCTAGTTGGATTCGTCCGCCACCTGATCCTCACAATTGGAAACGCGGTGCCATCAATGTGAATTCTATTTGCAACAGGAAACGGTTCTTTTTTGAGGGAGCAGAGGAAATCAGAGCATTTATTTCTTGGCTGCGGAACCAAAAAATGCTTTATTATTTTGCTGACCAACACCATACTTGTAATAACTAGGGATATATTAGCTTACAACAGTTCAATTTCTATCAGATATGATTATCCAGATTTTCATGAAATATTTTCATGAAACTCGTCACACCTGTTAAGAGGAGCATCATGTGGTTGCATATGCTGATCGAAATCACTTCAATGTGGTTTGAAAATAACAATGAACTAATAGGCTACATGATAAAACCAGGTTCTATGAAAGCTGGGCCGTAAATATACACATTCGTGGTGTCCTCACAAAGTAAATTTAATCCTGTAATGCATTAAAATTTATCTTCATAGTCTGATGCATAACTACAATTCCCCTCCTCGTTTACCGATATAATTTTGGCCCATTAATTCTATGATGTAATTTTGCCTATTTATCCTCTTATTTTTGTTAATAAAATTATATTTTTGTACATGCCTCTTTAAATAACCTTAAGCTTTGCTATTGCCCATATTTTATCTTACCTCTTTACACTCTTATCCCGCTATTCCGCCCGTCGAAACTAGTGGTGTTTCGTTCCTTTGTCGGTTCACCTTTAGGTTATTGGTCCCTCTACCATAGATATAATATGGTATTGATGTAATGTAATGTCATACCATGACACTAAACTTATATGAATGGTCGTTACACAGAGTGAGTTATAAAACCATACAACAGATCAAGCTTCTAACTGATTTAGTAGCATCACCTGAATGAATCCTGATATTGATCAAATACTGTTGTAAAATTCATTGAATTCCAAGTCTTCATTCTAATCAAGAAAACTGTCATTTCATTCTTCTGCTAGTGCGATGGAGGAAGTATGTTTTTAAAAGAAGCGTGCCAAAACCAGTGTGAAAGAGACCGATATCTAACTTTGGAAAACTAATACAATGTAATACAAAACCAATTAATTCACTAAATTAAAAAAATAGTGGTTTGATAGGCCTGTGGGAGGAGGTAGACGAGTATCAAATGTGAGTCAATTGCGATGGAGTTAACAGTTTGCCAAATTTCCGAATAAATCAATCTTATTTATTAACCAATGAATTTGAACCTCCATTTTGAGAAATCGGTAGTGGCTTAGCCAACTTGGAACAACGTAGTAACATCCACTATAAACCTATCCTAAGTACGTTTTGAAACTCAAACGCTGGGGACTAAACTTTCTTAAAGGAAAACTTAGGAGTAGACACCGTATTCATTGTGTATTTTTGTTATAGATAAAAGAATATGTGTTTTCGATTTTTTGATTTGATGTCACAGCATGCGTAGTTTTTGTTATGGAAACCAAGTTTTCCTGAGAAATGATATAAATTGTAGTTTGTCATTCTCAAGTTTTTTATTTTACATGACTAAATGATTAAAAATCTACAATAAACTACTCTAGGACATTAACAGCAAGGCTCTCCTAAACTTTCATTTGATTCCATCTCGCTGTGGGAATTGAACTCCTTATTCGCTAAGCAAGGAAAGCTCAAAGGATCTAGTTGTTAATGTAAATTTATGCAAATAAGAGCACCGGTTCCACATAGAAAAGGAATCTCATTATCTTGAAACAGGAAATTATATGGCTAAAGATTTTCAAAAAAAATGATTATAAAATCTAACTTACGTTTCTAATGATATGAATGAGAAGAGCAGAAAATGGAGAGTGGGTTAGCTTTTAGCATCTAAGATGATTCACCTTTTCGTAAATCACAATTAATGAGCAAAGGAAAGACAGCATTACTTGAGTTTTGACTTGGTAATGCATGGTTAGGGTGTAGCTAATGGCCGATTGGTCAGCTTTTGCGATAAACCTGCTCCATGTGAACTTTCAGTGTCATGTACCACTCTTGAATAAAGCGTTCGATAGTCAAATAGAGAATAATTCGTAGCAAGAGGAAAATTATTTAAACGGATAACGTATTACCGGAAAGCTAATTTGGCGATATATTAATTAAGCTGCAAAGAATTACCTCATCGAGTTGTGATTTAACTAGATAATTTTATAGTTAAAAATAGGCACATTTTATTGATTACAGAGAGGATTTCTTTGATTATTTCCTGAGTTTAGTGGAAAAAACAAGAAGGACTAGAATGGTAATACTACACTCTAATCGATGTTCCACCAGTGGAAAAGTGTAAAATTTGTCACTTACATTGGAACAGAGAAAGTGGTAAACGACATGGAGTATATGGGGAAACAATTGACTTGAAACAAGCTGGCAGAGAAGATCTTGCCTGCCAATTTGTTTTTATTACATATACAAATTCAAATAAAAAGTTAACCTGATCGAATTTGGTCTCATTTTAACTCAGCAAGCGTTATATGTGCCAGTTGTGGCAGATCATGAATGTTCACCTCTACTTTACTTTAGAATAATTACTTTGTATATTTTAAAATATATCTGAGAGCAGGATCTTAGAGAACAGTGTGCACACATTAACTAGAAACAGAATTTCTTTCTTATTTTCCTATCTGCAATCGAGTTCAATGTGCAAATATTGGATCCGGCTGACGAGAATGCATTGGAAACACATTCACCATAAAAATGTCTTCCTTTCAGTCACACTTTCAATGGCTTCAACTTCACTCTATCTATGTAGTTAATATTAATTGAATATAAAAGATAGGCGTCCGACTGAACTTTAAAAAGAAAATTATTTACAGAAGCTGAAATACCAGTTACAAGTTACTGAGAAAAGGAGAGGAAGAGTGAAGCGGGTTTTGTAAATAGGCTCACATAACAATTTTTGAAGTGATAAAATCATTAGGTCTACATAATGGAGTTTTCCATTCTATTAAATCTTTTTGTGTTAGGCCAATGTTAAAAGAGATCGACTTAGAGTCTCATAATCCCTTTATCACTTAAACTTTTTCCTATTAGGGATACAGATGGTAAATACTGGCAGTCAACAGTATGATGGGCAGTTTCCAAAAACATTATTTTTGCACAAAATTTAAACGATTTTTTATACCCCTGGAACCAAAATCAGCCAATATTTTTTTATTAATGGAATGATTAAGCACATTGTTGATCAAGCCAAATTATATGAAATTTAGTGAAATCCCAGTTATCCTCAAAATACGAGAGATTATTATTATTATTATTAAAGTTCCAAGCCACAACCCCAACTGGAAGAGCAAATAGCTATAAGCCCAAGGGCCCCAGTGGGGAAAGAAACCTGGTATGGAAAAAACGAAACAAAGATTAAGAAAAACATAATAAATAAATAGAAAATCAAAAAAAAAAAAAAAAATAAAAAAAATAAAAAAATTAAATGCTATAATGTTAAAAATATTATAATATTATATATGTGTGGATAATGAATAAAATATTAAAGTTATAAGTTTCTGTTAATTAAAAATGTATTAGCACCCACTTTAAATTTCTGAAGTTCCAAGGACTCAACAACAACACTAGGAAGTTCATTCCACAGTTTAGTTGTGTTAGGAATGAAACTTCTTGAAAACTGTGTTGTGTTGAATCTCATAGGCGTAAAGGCCCTACTATTGGCATTTAGTACACCTCTGGTAACTCGTTGAGGGGCATATAAATTGGGCAGATCGTGATGCAGTGGATGATCTGCATTGTTAAAAATTTTATATAAGATGCATAAGGAGCTTATTGCTCGCCTGTGCCACAGATCAACTTTGAGGTCAGGAATTAAAAATTTTATTGCTCTCAAATTTTTATCTAATAAATTAAGATAAGAGTTGGCTGCCGAACTCCAAACAGGGGCGCAATATTCAAAACACGGAAGAATAAAAGCATTAAAACAATTTTTAAGAACAGTCTGCTCTCCAAATACTTTGTAAGATTTCCTCAAAATGCCAATTTTTTGAGCAATAGAGGAGGAAATAGATCGAATGTGATTCTCAAAAGTAAACCTAGAGTCAAGCATAACTCCAAGCAACTTAAAAGAATCACATATGGAGATGGGAATGTTATTTATTAAAAGATCTGGATGGGGAGGATCTAGTGTTCTGGATCTGGTAACAATCATACTCTGGGTTTTCTTTGCATTTAACTTCATGCCCCATGAAGTGCACCAAACATTTATCTTAGCCAGATCTCTATTTAAAGACTCTGCAACCGATGCTCTCAACTCAGGAGATGGGACTGGGGCTATTAGAGTAGCATCATCAGCATAGGCTATAAGTCTATTTTCCAGTCCAAACCACATATCATGGGTATATAATATAAACAGTAGAGGACCAAGAACACTGCCTTGTGGTACACCAGATAGCACCTCTCTCTCATCACTAAAATTATTGTCAACATAAACCTTTTGATGTCGATTTGTTAAAAATTGTTCAATAATATTTAAAAATACACCACCTACTCCCAACTGCTTCAACTTAAATATCAGGGCCTTATGATTGACACGGTCAAATGCGGCACTGAAATCCAGGCCAACTAAGCGAACTTCTTGACCAGAGTCTAATGATTTTTGGACAATGGTGGAGACAGTGAGAAGTGCATCACAAGTGCTCAGACCCTTACGAAATCCAAACTGTAAAAAGGGAAACAGACGATTAAGCTCGGCAAATGTACTTAAACGTTTAGCTAGTAAACGTTCAAAAATCTTAGATAGAACAGGAGTTATAGAAATGGGCCTATATTCAGTAGGGTTAAAACTACCACTTGCACTTTTACATAATGGAATGATGTTACCAATTCTCCAACATTCGCAAAAACTACCACTCCTCGCCAGCTTCCGAAGAATAACGGAAAGCTTGGGAGCCAAATACTCTGCAGTTTTCTTAAAGAATAAAGGGAATATACCATTTGGGTCAGTACCACCATAAGCATCCAGATCAAGAAGTAACTGTTTTACTTCACTTGAACGGAAAGCAATCTTGTTTAACCTTGGTTCAGGGAAACAAGTGTCAGGTAGAGTTAGATTCTCATTACTTTGTTTATTATCAAAAACATCAGCCAACAGTGTTGCCTTTTCTTCAGGACTATGGGTAATGGAACCATCAGGTTTAAGAAGGGGTGGCATAGATGAATCATTCCCAAAAAGAGCAGACTTGAGAGTGGTCCAGAATTTGTGGGAATTTGCTGTGCGCTGAAGAGTTCCCTTTGTGGTAGTATTGAATTCAACTTCCGCATTATTATATACCCTCTGAGCTGCTGTTCTGTAGTGCACATAATTATCCCATAGAAAGGCAGATCTACTCCCCTTCCACAGGTTGTAGGCTTCTTGTTTCTGCATATGAGCCCTCTTACAGTCATCATTAAACCAGGCTTTGTCCTTAGTGCGATATCTGATCATACGGAATGGAACATGTCTATCAATAATTGAAACAATTTTATCATTCAAAATACGAACTGCTTCAACCTCCTTATATATTAGTGGCCAGTTGATCCGGGAGATATCATTTAATATATTGCACCAGTCTACTTGAGATTTGATGAATACTTTGCTTGTATGAGCTATATTAGGAATAGATTGCACAATACAGATAGTTATAGAAATTGCACAGTGGTCAGAAGTTCCCACAGGAGGATCAACAGCACTTGTAACGACTCCAGGGGAATCAGTGAAAACCAAGTCAAGGCAGTTCCCAGATGAATGGGTAGGCTCCCTAATGACTTGCTCACAACCCGACTCACACGCAAAATCATAAGCCCTGATACCATGACAGTCAGTAGGGGAGACAGAAGACAGATGATGAGATTAGGAGGTTTCTCAGTATATTGTTGTACACGGGTGTCTTCAACCTGGCATATGTTGTTGGTTACTAGGCTTCTCAAACTAGAACAATGATCAGAAGAATGATTCGCTTTCATGAGAATACAAGCCAAATACTAATCATTTTAGATTTTAAAAAATTAGGCGTTTGTTTCAAATGCCTGGTATGTACCCAAGATTATAAGCACAATATTGATGAAGTAATGCTGGCTTACAAAGGTAATAGAGCTGGTAATTTGTTGCGTAATTATATTGTTAACAAGCCAGACAATGGTGATTTAAAATATAATGCCGGTCTAGTTCAAATCGATCAATTTGTGACTTAATTCTTAACCAAGGAGGCACTACAATTTTTTTTTATATTAACCTCTCAGAGTTTGACCACCTATTCGTTGTTTCAAAGATTTCTTTCACTATTGTAAAATTATTTATAAACCTGAATATAAAGAATATTGAAACAATTCTTTAATTGCATGTAATTTATAAACTATCTGAATTCAGAGATTTCCTTTTATTTTGGGGTACAGTTAAATTAAATAATTGTTGTGGGTTAGCCGAGATTATAGTTTTTATTTTTATATTATTATGATTAATAATGTGGATCGTATGTTGTGTATATCCAGTGATCGCTTCAGGATTGATCTCTAAGAGCGTTTTTCTTATTTTTATACTATTGAATGAATAGAAAGGCGAGTTATCTCTTTAATATACTAAATACTGCCAACGCAACTCGTTCAAGGATAATTTAACCCCTTCATCCAAAATAGACTTTTACTGTACATTAATCAACTTAAACAAAATTAATATATACACGTACAAAATACAACTTAAAGTGGTTCTTAAGTCCCGTTTAAACACTAGGTTTCTGTTAGCTTCAAGGGAGAAAAATTTCCTTTAAAAAAAAATCGATCTAAAGATATACAAATACTCTATGTTGAACGCACAGGGACATGAAAATAAAATTGATTACTCACATAAGGTAGTGGGGTTTACGCAGATAATTTAAACAAAATACATTCACTCGAATATTGTCTGGAGAAGCGTCGTGAGTTTAGTTTATTTGCTTCTCAATAGATGGCGTTGCTTTGAACGAGGGGTAGAAGAATGACGTCACGCGGAATTTCGAGGCGACAGAGGAGGAGAAAATCAAAACAAAACGACGATTGAGGAGGCGATGAGACGGATGTTTATGAGCTTGAAAAGGTTTTCTCAGACTAGGCTTGAAAATAGCTGTATGATTTTCGAGGGATTTGGTTTCGCTTTTAGAGCTTCTCCTTTGGGTAAGAAATCTATCTAGTTTGAGGTGTCAAACTCAGATAGGGTAAGATCACTTGACGATCTTTGGTAATCAAAATGTGCCGATGGTACTTGGAGGTAAGATCAATTGACGATCATTGATAATCAAACTGTGCCGATTATACTTGGTGCAATCTGGTATTGCCCAAGAAAATGAAAGTCCTTCTTAAATTGCTGGGGGAATTCTATCCCGGCAAGTTCTTATCGATGTCGTGAAGTTAACGAAATAGTCTTCTTTTTCTCCTGACGAAACGTTTTACACTAGAATTACTCCCGCGGAGTAATCGTAGGGGAAGGGGTTAGCAAGAGGAGTATCGAAGGTACCCTTGTTTTGGGGCGTCTGTTATTTCTCTTCGTATACATTTTGAAATTAGGGAAACTGGATCTTATATTGAATTGGCAGGAGTCGGTGTCAATTCAGGCCTGCTTGGCGTCAGGTTGCTCTGGGAGAGCGTAATACGAGATCTACAGTTTAAATTTTTGAATTGCTTGTTTATAAATACACCCTCGGAAGGTACGCCTTTTGAGCAGAGGTCAGGAATAACTGTCTTCTAAATTTACCAATTTAATCATACTTGTATGTTACCGGAGACTAGCATGGCTTAGAGAAACCCAGCTAGGTTTTGTTTTTCTTTCATTATTTTTCTTCGCCATGAGAAAGACCTCAATATATATATATATATATATATATATATATATATATATATATATATATATATATATATATATATATATATATATATATATATATATATATATATTTATATATTTATACATTTATATATATATATATATATATATATATATATATATATATATATATATATAAATCCATTAAACCACATTGAAAGAGAAAACGGAATCATTTTTCCTTGTAGTAATATTTTTATTACCTTTTTTTGAAAAATTCCGTGCAGGGAAGCGATTTGAACCAGACACACTGAGGAAGCGAGCACCACTTTAAGCACAGTTAAAAGTATGCCATTAGTATACTACGCTACGCAGAGAACCAAAAAATTCTCTAAATAGAATAGCTTTTAAAGAACACTTTTACCAGCTCGAACGGAGACTATAAAAGAATTAGAAAATTAATTCTGAATTCAAAGAATAAATGATGAATAGGTAAACGCATGGCAGATATACAAATGTATATATCTCTCAAAGTCGCATGAGAGAATGATGAAAATGAATCAATTAAACCACATTGAAAGAGAAAATGGAGTAATTTTTCCTTGCAGTAAGATTTATATTACCTTTTTTCCAAAAAATACGTGCAGGGAAGCGATTCGAACCAGGCACACTGAGGCAGCAAGTACCGCTTTGATCACAGTTAAAAGTATACCGTTAGTACACTACGCTACGCAGAGAACCAAAAAATTCTCTAAATAGAATAGCTTTTGAGGGAGACTTTTGCCATCTTAAACGGATACTATGGAAGAAATAGAAAAATAATTGGGAATTCAAAGAATAAATGAAGAATAGTTTAACGTGTGGTAAATATACAAATGAATATATCTCTTAAAGTCGCACGAGAGAATGATGAAAATGAATCCATTAAACCACATTGAAAGAGAAAACGGAGTAATTTTTCCTTGCAGTAATATTTTTATTACCTTTTTTCCCAAAAATCCGTGCAGGGAAGCGATTCGAACCAGGTACACTGAGACATCGAGCACTGCTTTGATCACAGTTAAAAGTATGCCGTTAGTACACTACGCTACGTAGAGAACCAAAAAATTATCTGAATAGAATTGCTTTTAAGGAACACTTTAGCTAATTAGCATATATCAAAATAGAAGAATCCATCCCCTGCTTTTTTATATCAATCGCCCCTGCTTTTCATTGATTCTCATTTATTATTCTCTCAGTACACGTGCATAAATATATTAAACAGCCTTTGTAATATGAGGCAACTTTATCTTACACCCTGAATGTATCAAACCACTTATTCCGACTATGATTCATTTTTACGCACCCTTTATGCCAAACTTAATACAATTCATACCATTAAACTGTTTTCCATTCACTTCATATATTGCAAGCACTAACAATATTGCTTGTTTATATTTTGGCGTGATCAGAAACATCTACCATATCTATTAACCCAGAGCACGGTTCATATCTTATAATTTCATATTATCAGCAAGTTGTATATCTTTTAATACCTGCTCCATAGAGTCTTTTTCATCCATAAATCTATCAGGTTGAGCTTTCTTATATGCTTAAAGAGAAGTTTTCATTTACATTAACTAAAAAACACAAAACACTTATCCTCCCAAAATTTAGTAGACATCTTTCTCCTTTCACTCTTAAAATTCGCTAATATTGCTGCATTCTTCCATGCTTCAGGCATTCTTTCACTTTCACTAACTTAAAATACAACCATCAGACCAATTTCAAAATAAATTTATAACATTTGTCAGCCCATCAACAAATATATCATCTAATGCACCTGGATTCCCAATTTTTAGAGTTCTCAGCGAAATACCTAGAAATACTTCCTTATCTTTTTAATAGCCAGATACAGGACCAGTATTACGCCAAAGAGGCCTATCATTCGAAATATGGGATGGATACTTGAGATGCACCGGCATTTGATGTAGTTAAGTCTTCGACTTTACTACGACGAGTGATTGGTTCCACTAAATGTACGGCGCATTTTTTGATTGGCTCATTCTGGGGAAACTTCGCGCACCTTACCTCCACCGATAACCGGATGAGGGGGAATCGCTAATGATTGTCGTTTGTACTTCTTACTTGTGACAATATACTATTTGGAGGAGACTAAGCTCATCCAATATATTTAACCTATTAGTGCTGGGGTTATGCTCATATGCTTGAAGAAGTGAGTCTCCCTACGCCGCCTCACCATGGTTTTTGTAATTCTTTGGTCGTTTTTGTTTTGGTGATTATTGGCTTTGTTTTCGCTTCTATTGTGCATTTTTAGTGCCGCTTAAGATTTTTATCTTCTATATTTTCGGCGCTGTATGCCATTGTGGTCATTCTCCAGTTGAGTGCTACGCGAAAAACTTATTAGGACGCCTAAAGATGCTTAGATACCTTTTTGTATCATTCCGAAATTTAAACATAAACTTGGATGATTAAAAATATCTTAAAATTTCCTTACTACAATAATAGTGATGTAATGTTGAGTGAATTCTCCAAATTATCCGTCAATTTAGGCTTACCAGGTAAATTCCATGGTGCGATTGGTCTTTCTGACTGACTTTGAAATCGTACAAGAAGACAATTGATCCATTCAATTAGGCATATTCGTTAAAATCTGAGTCAATAGCATAAAATGACATTGGAAACATAGACTGTCCCATACAATCAACTGATGCACATAAAAGCGATCATTTGTGCTCTTAACTGTAACAATAACTAAGCAACCTAACCCCCCTCCCTCTTCTTTAAAAGAATGGGAGCAGGTTTCAGTATATGAATTGTTGTACTTAGCCAGGCACAGTCCTTTTAATGTCTTAATCAACTAATTATTTATTAAAACTTATACAAATATCTAGGGAGTGTTAATTCCATAAAAAAATTAAACTAATGCTTAAAAAGTGAGTAAATTATTTTGTCTATTCATGTATAAGGAGAGGATCGATTAAATTAGGTATTTTTTTGCTATTGCAGAAACATTCCATCCCGAATCAATTGGACCTTGATAAATAGAGAAAGAATGAAAGAAGAAAGAATAAAAAGTCGAATGAAAGAAGTAGTAGTAATAAAAGCAACTTTAACAGGGAGAAGAATTAGTTAACAAAAGCTCTAAATAAGATTGCCTGTTCATAAAATTGGATCGCTGACATTCAGCAAACTATGATGTCATGGGACTGGGTGAAGTTATGATACTCAGTCAAAACCAACGCCTAAATTTAGGAGAGAGGAAACAACTTTTGGTAATTTAGAGCACTATGTATTACATAGTTGTGGTAAGTAAAAACATCCCCATAATTGAAGATAAGATTTGTTCTTAAAATTATGCTATGATGTAACAGGTAGTTTAGAACGTGTAAACAAGGAATCACAAAACTTACCAGCTTTAAATACCTATTCCATGAATTACGAGATTTTTAATGTTTGCTGTGTGTATTATATCCTCCAATTTTTGGATAAAGTGAAGTTAGATATCTTTATTAAACAACATAAATAATTTGTAATTTGAAAAACATACGTTTCTAGAATATTACCGGAGAGTAAACGTCTTAATTTTTAAATTTATTAATTGTCTGAGACCCTCAATATGCAGCTGACAGAAGATCAATGCTACATCTTCAAGAATTATTTAGAAACCAAACCTTAATCCAAGTGCAGAACTATTTCAAATAGAAATAACCCCTAAGAGCATCTCTAAATAATGGTACTATTTGGAAAACTGTTGAAAAGTTTAAAAGAACTGGAACTATTTTCTATTAAAATAAAGAACATTAAGGACTACTGAAAAGAATTAGGTAATAAGAAAACATTAAGCGTGTTCGTCAGTTATTAGTTGTAATAGATGGTTAATTGTTTCATTCTTATTAATCATAACATAAATGATGAAACATAAATATAAACTTTAAATCAAGATATTACTCAACAATTAAATATTGTCATTTAACACCAATTATTCTAGTTTGGTGGATTCAAGACGGTAATGGTCCTCAGTGAATACTGATTTAAGAATGATCGCTTGCCGTCACAGCGCAGATATCGTCACTCCTTATTTATAGAGGCATTCGTTACACATCGCATTAAGAGGCTGTAAGCTTCCGAAAGACGCATTTTTCTATATCTCAGGCGAATTTATTAAGACATGAGCGGAAAACTACTCTGTAAAGAGATCAGCTAAATTATGTCAGGCCTACAGAGCATATTACGATATGCCAGTCGAGATCAAGACAATTTTGACCACCTTATTTCACCTGCGAGTTCTGTAAAATAAATCTGGTAAGTAATATTTATATATATATATAAATATATATATATATATATATATATATATTTAAATGTAATAACACGAAGTAAAAGGTTTTTGTGTATGTATACTCATGTTTTTATTTTGTTTTTTACAGGATGGTACATAGGAGAAAAGAGAGCTATGAATTTTGCAATCCCACAAATCTGGGGGAGAACCAGCTAAATACTCAAGCAATTGGTTTTATGCTTGGGGAACCCTTCCAAGCTTGGAGGAAGCAAATATCCGCCTGTTATCATGTATCCAGACCTTCAGTCATCTATTGCCCTAGTACCACACAGTTCCTAGCTCCCTGTATCCACTCCTCCAAAACAGAGCAGCAGTATTTAAAAAGGAAAAGAAGTTCAAATGAAGATGAATTCATTGATCTAGATTACAGGTGTGCAACTAAAGAGAGAATCCCATACTACCAAAACCAAAAAGTTCCGACCGACCTTGTTAGAAATCATGGGCTCACAAAGTAAAATGAGGAGCTATAAACTTTGAGACTCAAGCAGTAGGATTTGTTAGAAGACAGTGTGCCAATATCAGGTTAGAGAAAGCGACACCAATTTTTAAGCTTTTTTACACTTCAAGATGAGCGATGATTTTGTTTCAATGTGACCTGTCTGTTTGAGGTAAAAGAAATCGCTTATAATTCCGACAGGTTGCCCCTCTTCATTGCCACTCGTCTAGGAGCATTAAAGTAGTGTTGTTTCATAATGGGTACATCTATCCATTTCTTCCATTTGCTCACTGAGTCAGGCTAAAAGAGGAATACAGCAGTGTCAAGATCTAGCTATATGCATTGAAATATAAGGAGTGCGGTTGGAAGATTATCGGAGACTTCAAAATGATGACCTTCTTGATCGCTCTCCAAGGCGGATTTACCAAGTTTCCTTGTTATTTTTGCCTTTGGGATAGCAGGGACACCCTGGCACACTACCATCAGCGAGATTAGCCACAACGGACCGATTTTAGTGTGAAGAGAAATAACTCCATATGGCAACCATTTTTGAAACCGCGAAAATTACTGTTTCCTTCTCAGCACTTAAAATTGGGCCTTATGAAACAATTCATTAGAGCTGTATATATTAAGTCTGCAGCTTTTATTATCTCCAATATTTTTTTCCTAAGATATCCGCGGCAGAGGTGGAAGCCGTAAACTTCGTCAGTCCACAAATAAAAAAAGATTATAGAGTGCAAGGAGTTCACCAAGAAGCTTACTAGAATGGAAAACCAGCGTATGACAGTGATATCGCAGTGGATCTGGGCTTACTAGGCAATCACAAAGCTGAAATCTATGCAGATTGTGTTGACAACTTGATGAAAACCAACGGCAAGATGGTTCGCAGGTGTTCCTGAAATTCCATATTGTTGACGCTCATCTTTATCAATTTAAGGAGAACATGGGAGTCTACCCATCTTATAGGATGGCGAGCGCTTTCACCATGGTCTACTGGAATTAGAACGCCGCTATCACGGATAGCATAATGAAAATTTGATGGGAGACTATATTTACGGTCTGATTTAGGGGAGTAATTTACGGTATAAAAGTAAATGACGGAAAACTACTCATTATAATATTTTAATTGTCTCACCTATGTAATTCTAGAATAAATAAATGCTATTTTTGTATCGAGTCCTTTTGTTTCTACTTAATGCAATTAAAAGCTCAAATTTGCAGCTTCCTTCCCGAGAGAATAGGTAAATTTAATATAAATATTATTTTACTTGACGCAAAAGCAAAGTTTGAAATAAATAACAGTGTTTATTAATGGATTCTAGACACAAACAAATAGAAAATAACATTTGCTACCATTTTTACACAGTGTAATTAATCTCGGAATACACCTATTTATGTGACTAGCATAATACCAAAGAGAAGTGCCATACAGTTCAGCAGCATCAGATAGCCTTAAAAAAGCTGTCTCATAGCTTCATTGAATTTATTTTCATGATCAGGGAGAGGGTGTCATTTGAAATATTGATATCAGTTGCATTTAGTAGGTGGGGAATTGCACGCCCGCCAAGACACAACGTCCAAAAAGGGTTTGGTTTACTTATGGAATACAACAGAGTTTTAGAATTATTTCCGTTCATATTGCATGGACCTTTCTTTTAAGTTCCTTTTTAATCTTTCGTGAATTTATTTTTACTTTTATTATCTTCAGAACTTTCTATATCAGCTTCTTAAACATTTTTGCTTAGGAATTATCGTTGGTTTTAAGTTTCCTTGCCTTAAATATGAAAAAGTTGTAGCTAGAAGAAATGATGGTTTTATTGATTTTATTGACAGTCAAAAAGGATGGCTAAAGAAAAGAAACACAAGCCTTTATCTTGCTTTCAGAACTAAAATTTTTATTCATTTTCGGGCCACAAGATGCGCCTGGATCTGGACATTAGAATTCAATTGAACAGCCAAAAAACAGAAATTAATTACTTATTCATGTTGTTTGCTGGTCAATTTGAAACATTTTTGTGTTTTAAGCCTAATCTTCGTAGGTGCATAGAAGCAATTAAATTTTTCCATGCCAATTTCTCCTCACAAATTTACTCTCGGCTTGATCTACCGTAAACAATGATTCTACATTCAAAAACACATTTTACTTACATGAATGACTTCTTAAAATCTAGAAAAACGAGAAGGAAAGATGTCACCTAATGGAACAGGAAGTTTGATGTCCCTTTGGAAATAGGACGATGTATTTATAGTAATTAAGTGTATTATATGGCATCCTTAGTCCTACCATAAACTACCAAAATAATATTGAATACACTCTGCAACAAATTTAACTTTTTGTTTGTTACAGACATGTGAATAAGTATTTCTAATTAGTTAGAGCGCGTTGAATCCGAATTTGTAAACCAAAATTCTCTATTACGCCTAGACTTTGTGTAATGACCCTACTTTTTGCTATTTGTTCTGATTAATAAAAAAAACTTTTTACTTTGTAATTATTTAATTGTTAATCAAAAATATTTTAAAAGTGGGGTACCTTCCTTCTTTATTCTGCTTAGGACAGACAGTGTATATTACTGGCGAAGGTACCCCCCTTAACTCCCAAGTTATGAAGATTTTATTGTATTGATTAAGATTATTATTCACTTAAAGATTAAAGAAACTTTGATGTAGCCTTTTTTTTTTCTTTTGTGAGACATCAAAATTGTTTTCAAAAAGACCAGCAATGTCGTATAATGCCCCTTTTGATCATCCCACACCGGACATTACTTTTATCGTAGTATACCTTGTGGAACGTGATGTACTTCTTTGATGAAGTAGGATTTGATCTAAGAGTGCTATTTTTTGTTGTGTTATGGAAGAGTCGCTTCAAACAGGTGAGGATATAAAGAAACGCATAGGAATTCCCCAAATAAACTTATATTTTAAATTTAACAATTTACTACGTAAAAACAAAACATAAACCACAGAAATACTACGAATTTTAAACACACAAAAATGACTTCAATTAACTTGACACTCTAATATTTGCTAAATCGTTACTCACTTCAAAATACAAGATTTAGACTAATTGTCTCTACTGGAGTTTAAATACCTTGGTTTCTCTGGCGGCGGGTTTGCCTTTGACCTTAAACTCAATGAGCCCCAGACTCCACAGGAATCCGGTAGGTATTTTGACGCGTGCTTCGACCAGATTTTTGGAGGTGGTTCAGATCACAAGGTACTTTGGCGAGTGTATGAGATGAGGGTCTACACGGTATTCAATGAGGGGGGTATTCAATGGCGAGAACAATCACGGTGCTTTAGTAGGCATCAGGGTAGGCGGGGTCTCTCTGGCGAGAGTAAGTTGAACTTGGTTCTTAAACCAAGTTAACTTAGAGTTCCCCTACTTTGCATTCAAAATAGTATCTGAGGCTCTCTTCATCGTTATGCTGTTTCTAGTTTTCTTCCTTATGCCACCGGTGTGACCTTTTCACAAACATAAAATATGGTGAGGCTGTTTACACATCCGCGTCGAGAACTTGATACCATGACAAGATTTCAAATACTAACTTGAGCAAGCAAATGATACACAATGTATGTGAGACCCTTATCATAAGGTTCTGTTAGGAGCAAAATTTTGATAAACGTGTTAGCTTCTTTATCAGTTACCAGTTATAAATAGCAGAAAAGTTATCACAAATAAGTATGTATTAATCTGAAAATCTGCAAAAATCTTAAAAAAACCCCAGTAATTAGAATTCAATGATATTTGAGCTTCAATATAGTCTACTTTATATATATTAAAAATGTTAATATATATTAAATATATATATATATATTATTAATTAATATATATTATTATATATATATTATTCATATATTGAATATATTAAAAATTGCATATTGGTACAAAATTGAGCAAAGGTGTGAAATGTCTTGAAAAGGAAAATTCAAATTACACAAAAACTAGCGTAATATGCCGTTTCTAAAGACAAATTTATAATTAGCGGCTAGTTAGGATTGAACTGAAACATTTAAGGTCTTTATATATAAGATCAAAGATATTAAATTTTAATCTTTATCGAATATGCAGCCTAGGGAAGTTGCAAAAGAGAAACACCCTTGCTGAGAAAACCATTGCTATCGAAGAGTAAAAGCATATAATCCAGTAAGAGGGTTTTAAGGGTATTGAAAACGAGATGAAAGAAATGCATGAATATCACTCTCAAAGGTTTTTTGGTGCAAATAGTGACTGATGTGGTTGAGATTAGCAAGAAAGCAGAATAAAGATTTAAAAACTTTTGCAATATAAGTTTTGAGAGATAAATATTTAATGGTTTACACAGATTTTTAACTGTATCAGAGAAGTGAAAATGGGAGGCACCAAAGTTTAGATAGGGAGTGGGGAAGAATAAGAGAGAGAGAAGGAATTCTTCCCCTCCCTGACTTTGTCAGTTTGCTGTTGACTGCTCTAAAATTTGTCTATCCTGTAGACTGCGAAAATTAGAACAATGGAAATACCATTAAGTAGGTTTCGCGACTTCGCGCTATAGAACCTTATCGCAACCCAAGGCAATTAAGGAAGTCTGTTGGCGATGAATCTCTCTCCTTGTCTAGATAGTTTCACGGTATATATTCGACAGTTCAGAATTCACATGCAGATTGTGTTTGAAGCCACCGTTCAGTGCATTAAGTTTAACGTCTTGGTTAGTCAATAGGAAATCGACTACATTCTCATCCAGAGAAGAATTGAGTAATTGTCGAAGAGGCAAGGAACAGTTAGTCGTCACTCAGTGTTGTTCGTGGAAATAATTAGGCGTGCTTCAACCCTTTTCACCACGTGTTCGGATTGTAAGGATCGGAAAGGCCATCTCCGAAGCACCCTCCGTTTGCCTCTCAAGGATAAGAGCCCCCTCCCCCCACTTCAGTTTCTTGAAGTTGAATTGAGCATCCCGTGAGACGCCCAGAATTTTAAGGTCGAGCTTACCTGCCTAGTCTTACTTGCCGGACATCAAAGTAAAAGGGATTTAACTCCCCCTGCGTCACGCTTCCCCCACCTTTTCCGCGTCGAACTTCAAGGATCCCCTTTGCTCTAGAACTTGTATAATTGTTAGATCATTACTTATTTAATTTTCCCCCTGTTCAAACTTAATCGATAGTGTTAATTATCTTAGCAGTGGAACCGTCAATATTTAATTGCTTTGCCATTTAACTTGCCCTATATGTATATGCAATCTTTAGTCCAATTAATGTATATTTCTTTAGCCGTGTTTGAATATTCCTTGGACTAGCAACTGTGTATGTAAAGCAGTCTTAGAACCATCCCCAGAGGGGATCTTAATTTTTGTCGGCCAGTATGCCTGTGTGCGTATAACGGTGTACACCGGTCACACCACGCCAGAAAGCAATAGTTTCAGCAACCAGAATCTTCACGAATGCTCGTCAGGTTTTCCATTTTTGTCCCGATTATTGCAGGAATTGAACAATTTAGGGCAAATTAATATTAAATCTAACCAATAAGAAAGTACACCAGTTACCATCCAATACCTTTTTAACGTCACGTATGAGATGGTACATGCAAAAGAGTAGAGAATAAAGTGGTATATTGTTGTTTTGAAAATCAATATGCTCAGCTTTAAAAACAAGTAGAAAAAATAGTTCAAAAATTCTTGTCAAACGTTGGAGAGGAAATTCTCCTGCTTATGACAAGCAGGTGAACAAAATTCAAGGTGTCGAAGTAGAAGTAATTTAGCAATTTATTTGGAGAAAACATCATTAAAAACTTTACGAGTTTACCTTTAAATTCGAAGATTAAAGGAAATTTAAGAAGCATCACTATTAATATGACCACTAAAAAGTTATTTGAAGTGTCGCGATTTACACGAAATTCAGTGTCAAATTGATGATCGTTGATAGTTATAGTGTACTACGAACTATCTTCACTTGCAATAAAAATCCGTGATACGCATGCTAAGTTAAGATGTAAAAAACACTACCTATATTTCAAAATTCTTATTAAAATTGTGAGCTATATAGAAACATTGATAACCATCTTCAAAGCGAATCTGAGGGTACCTTGTTTTTTATGAAGTAAAAACTACTTTAATTTTCTTAATCAAATGACAATCGTTAGCGTTACAGTACAGTCTAAAATTATCAGAACTGGCAAATTTCAATCAAATCAACTCCTATAATGTTTACCAGAGCAAAGCCAAGGTTTCCAAAATTTATATACGATGAATCACAGGTGCCAATTACGTATGTGTAAATGATTAACTGTATGTAGTAAATTCTTAATGATTCTTTGAAAAATCCTGCCAGAGAAACAAAACATCGGTTGGCACTCTCGCTCACTAATCGAGTTCTGGAACTGTTTCCGACTCCTGCCTTGACACTTCTCTTCAAGTGTTTTCCAAATATTTTTAAATGCAATTCAGGTCAGAAATATATAGTCTAGTTCAGAACATTATGGCAGTCGTCATCCTAGAAGGTTACCACTGACTGCTGTGGGGCAGGGAGCGTTATCTTGAATGAAAATTGCACGTTGTGCTTTGGAGGATGAAGTTGGGCGAAAGAAGGTTGGCACAGCAATTCTTTATACACTTTTGCAATCACTCTGTAGCTTGATCAAACAAGTAGCCCTCTACTTTTTATTAAATACACTCTTTTAGGTGCAATTGACAGAAAAAAATTCTCCTTTCTGCAAAGAAGAACTCCTGAAATCCATCCGATCAAATTAAAATTAGATTTGCGTCTGAAATGGACTTGGCTTCTTTTGTCATCCACTCATGGGACTTGCTGGCTGGCGAATACAAGACGAAACATCTAATTCTTCAGTCTGATCAATTTCTACATCGGGGTGTATGCAAGAGAGAATATTGTTTTTATCCAACCGACATTTTTGTTCTGCTTCGAGAAGTATATTGCCAAATTCTTAATAATGTCTTACTCTTTTTCGCACAAAGACAATCATACACAGAGGGATGCTGCCTACAATTTGGGCGGATGGATAAACTTTTGTGTGTTGGCCTCAACACTATTTTCGAGGTTAATTTGAGCTTTTGTTATCTTGAACTGTTCTATTTTCATTCAAACCAATCGCCCGTTTCTGGCACCATTTATTCAATCATCCGTGACACTTGTTAGAGCCGACAATATTTGTTGAAAGTTTAATTTGATTAAAAATCTAATGACAACATTAGCTGACTCAGTTCAAAAACGAGAACGTTAAATTCACGAGAAGAAATCGCATGAATGTCTGAATTGAACTTGCAAGTCAAGTTACGTAAATTCATCGTTGATTAATAGTTTTCTACTGATTATAAAAGATAAAAAATTGTATTTTTAAATAACTACTCAGCATAAATATATTTTTTTCGATTAGAAAACCATCACTGCACTATCCTTCGTAAGGGAAAACAAATTTGAAATTAAGTTCTCTGCCTATGATTTTTTTGCGCTAAGGCCTTTTCAGTCATTACTACAAAGTACCTCAGGAGATAGAAGCGATTCTAGGATGCGGACAGACCATGGAGTGAGGTACTGTCTGTCTCTTTGCGGTTGAGTTAATTATGATAATAATACTGATACTCTTTGTATGTTTTGCAAGCCTATTTATTCTAACGCAAATTTGGGAGGCTGGCTCCACTTTTCGAATCAGAGTACGGGGCGGAGCTTATCTGATCAAAGGGTATATGGGTGTGTTCTCGGATCAACCACTGGGCGCAGCTTTTTCGATCAGAGGGCGTGTGCATGTATGTATAGTGTAGGCATGTGTACACCAAGAGAGTATTTGAATTTGGGAACATGACCGGGCTTTATCAAGCTGACATCCGTAGTAAGATTGATTTCGTCTTTCACGGGTCCACGTCAAGGCTGGGGGGTCGGGCTCCCTCTCTGTTAGATACTTTATTTTTCGCACTTTAGTAAACGCCAAAATATTTTTTCACACAAATTGCGTATCTTGCGCAATTCTTTTTTTCTGTCCGAAATTATATATAAAATAATTCATTATCTACAGTTTCTATAATTAAGATTTTACCTCTAGAGATTGTCTACCTACTTCTTATCTATATATGAATAGACATGGTAAAAATGTTTCGAGATGTTTATAATTTAAACAAATGACTTATCATAGTAATCATTATCGGAAATTTATATTATAAAGTTTTGTATCTCAATGTAATTTCATCGTAGTATTAACTTTTTCAAAACATTACATAGAGTGGAACTAATGATTTCTAAGGACTTCCTAAGGACTTCCCGTTGCGATTATTTTCGATTCCATTTATTTTCCAATAGCAAAGTTTGTTAAAAGTATGTTTTATAATTGCTACTTAATGGCTAAATTCTCTGCAAAGAGAGACTATTTTAATTATACGCCTTAGTAGACAAATGCCATCAGGATAAATCAAGAATCTGCCATATTTTTCCATTTAATATGTTTACTTTATCCTTTTGCACTTTATACTTCGCAGTTTTATCTATGAAGCAATTTCAATTAACCTAATTCCGTCTAACTTCTTTCGACATTTGTGTATGGGTCAGGTGGTTGACATGTTGAATAAGAAAGTCATTCACTGGGTAGATGTGACTATATGAAATGCCGGTGAACACTTCCAAAGGAGGAAACTAGCTCAGACAGAGCTACTAGTTTTGGCCAAAAGAAATTGAGCCTCCCATTTTGACAGATATATCAAATATAATCAAAGTGTCGAAGTTGTGAAGAGCAAACTCGTAAAATGCTGGAAAAAAATATCAGCTGAATCCCAACGTGCCACTTTTGTTCAGGCTATACTAAGAATCCCGTGTTATCACCCATAAAACGATCTAATTGAATATTTGTTATATTATTATTATTTTGTAATATTCCATTGCGATTTGAAATTATTAAATTAAAAATCAGCATACCCTTCATATTTCCATACAGTAGTTTGGAGAGTGTCCAATTTGTTGCATAATAGGAAATGCAGCGACTTGGTTCGAGGAAGACACTTTTATTGAAAAATATTCATTTGAAAGTCCGTAGCAAGTACGCAAATCAATATATAAAGCCATTTGCTATGGTCAGAGGAAAAGACGCTTGAGTCATTAGGCCAAAATTATGTCAGGTATCTTTGATATAAAAGTAGTCAGACTAGTCTTGCGCAAAAACTCTCGCATCGGTATTACCTGGAAGTTAATTTTTTTAGGTCATGGAGCAATTTCATTGTCCAATAGAGGTTGATAGAATCAACGTGAAAATAAATAGATGAAATTTTAGAAAGATTAACAAAGATTATCTGGAGAATGATCTTCGAACTTTGTTCTATCTTGTTTAAGGAAGCTAAAATAAGCCAATCTACATGGCCTTCGCAGTCGGTAAACCTTAAACCGAGATAAACGAGAAAGAATGAACTGAATATTCGCGTAAATTAAAAACAAAACAAAAAAGCACATATTCAATTGCAAAACGATTTCAAAGATTAATAGGAAAAAATCAAATACACCTAGTCAAATACACTTATAATTAATCATTTAACGAGTTTGATTATAATAAAACTGTAATTTTAACAATTAGGTATAAGAGTTGTTATGGTATCATAACATTGTATTGCTAATTTTCAGAAAAAGTTTAATTAATTCAAACATTTTCGTATCACAAGTGTAAGTTTTATGGTTTCGACTACTTTTGCAATCCACTCAACGTCTCTAAATTGCTTTAGCCTAAAAAATAGGTTTATAAACAATGGCGAATATTACGTTATTAGGAAAGGGTATACTTTCTTAAGGTAAGTATTATATAAATATATACATACATTTTTGGACTTATGAGGTTGTCCATGGATTTATGAATAACTCACCTAAATATGTTTTTATAAGGGGATTAAATTTTTTTACAAAGATCTTAGATTTTTTTGTTTGTCCATTCAAGAGAAATAATATTTCAAATAGATATTTGATCACTTTGAATTTAATTTTTTGCGTGACTTATTTATTCTTCATTTATCAAACTACCTACGTATTTTTTTAATTTTAAGTTTAATGGTGATTTAGGAGAAAATACGGTGGTTTAATTCACATTATAATGAAATGAATTAATATTTCTCATAAAATATATGTATTTTTTATTGTAGATTATTATTATAATAAGATTTATATTCTAAAGAGCTGGTATAATATGTTATACATGTACTTTATTCACTGTGTTATTTTTTAGCCTTATTGTGTATGTAAACAAACCAAATTTCGTGAACATGCTTTGTGCTCCTGAGCCGAAAAGAGAATAATGTTTTCTTAAATCATTTTGTTCCACAAAGTTAAATTATTGGCAAGTGGATAAAACTTTCATCCTTCCTTTTCGGTACCGGAAAGCAAAGGTCAAAAGAAATATGATAGTACCTAATTCCTTTAGGATATCATCATCTGTATTAATTGAAACGTAGACCATTACCAAAGTGGCTATGAAAGTGAAATTAAATTTGTGTGCAACATACAAAACTATTGTATGGAAAATATCAGACTAATTGGAAGTAGTGAGATGTAAAACACATTAAATATTCAACATATAAAAGATAGCTAAGATGGAAGTTATACCATCTTTCTTCACACACACAAATACAGTAAAAAAAATGGATTGATTTTGAGTGCGTGATAAGAAAAAATAAAAACCCGCGACCAACCCGTATAAACTAAGAACTGTGTTGATCTCCATTTGTAAGAACTTGTGTTGACCAAACTCGGACGTTCATTCAAAATTCCAAGATCTTGTTTAAAGGCTATTTTTCAACTAAAACACAACAACCCTTTGCAACTAGTTCAAAGACAAGGATACAAATTCACTTATTCTTATTTGCTCTCGGATATATTAATTTTCACTGGTTTATTTGGTTTCAATCTCACTGACTATTAGGGCTGCTAAATTGGGCGATACATGCCGCTTTTACATACGAATTCGTTATATTCATCTATTTAAATTGGGCGCAGATTAATAGTTTGAGTTATCTTTACTCATTCAGAAGATAAACTTACTTCAGAAGATTTGGATCAAATTGTCTCAATTATACATAGTTTACCATTTACTTTATCAAAGATATTCCCTTAAAACTTTATATTTTTCTAATAAGTAATATAAAACTTTATATAATGATAATGAAAATGAGCTCAAATTCTGTCTTCATTTTAGAAAAAACATATATTACAATCTCTCATCTATCATTACATATAGGATGAGAAGATTTTAGTAATTAACTAATAGATTTGGCTTTGCTGAAAATTAACTAGTAGATTTATAAAACCATTTAAAGTAAAGTTATTGATATCAGAATTATCAAAAGCAGGGATGCTAGTCATACTGAATACAAATGTAACTCAGAAAGAAAATTCAATTTGATTATGGAAAAGATAATATTTTTGAAAATAATTTTTGGGGGGGATTAAGTAGATAAATAGGTACACATAAAGGAGTTTGTGACTCCTAAAGAAAGCATAAAAAATTATCGCGGAAACTGGGGACATCCTGTTTTCCAAAGGCAGAACTCTAGGAATAATAAATGAAAAACTTGAATAAAACAAACGCAAGTCACGGCTATATAAAATAGAACACGATTTGAGATTGAATTGAGTTCAAACTTTGCCTAAATAAATACCTGCATGCAGATTATAATGAGAATTGCTGGAAAACCATAAAAAACAGGAGGCATATCTCGTAGTTAGGAAGAACAAGATGGAATGTTGAACCACCATTACCGACCCACGTCAGTTTCAATATCGGAACCTTGCTTCAGATTCCGATGCGGCAAATTGATTTCTTCACCAAGTGAAGGAATAGAGAAAGTATAAAATGGAGGCGTTCTGCTTGGCTGCTTGGTTGTCATTGCTATGACGAAGTCGGTCGTTACTATATAATCGCAATCCTTAGAGTCTAGGCACGTTCTGCTGCCCCCGGTTTTTTGGCTAAGAAGTTCATCGCCTAATCCTTAAGGTCAGCAAGAGGGCCTTAATTAATAATTCAAAACATGTCTCAGTTATTTGGTAATCAAAGTAGTCAGATTACGTGATTCAAGATTATTATAAAATGTGATCTAAGACAGACCGAGGAGGGCATTCTAAGTAGCAGTAGAGCTTGTGGGTTTGTCGCCAAAATGATTCTTTATTTCATTTCGGAATCATCTTAACTACCTATTCTACTAGGAGCTAGACAATTAGGGTATATTTATGGTTACAGGTAACTTATATCTAAATTTCGAAGGGATGGATTTTTAAAATAGTAGAGAGTAGTTTTGAAACTATATGTAATTTACGATTTCTCAACCGCAATGTGTGTGGAAATTTTTTCACCTACAGTATCTGCGGTAAGTGGAACGCACTTCCAGTGGAAGTTGTCAACAGTGAATCTGTTGACCAGTTCCAGTCAAAACTAGACAAAGTCTTGAAAAGTGGCCGTTTAGGGAGGCAAAAGAATTGAGCAGCCATGTGCCCCCTCGATTGCTAGTCCAAAGGTACCCTCTTTGAATGGACCGTAAGGTCTCCTAGGGTACATTCTTTCCTTGTAATTCCTTATAACTCCTTGTACCTCTTTAATTTTTAAGAATGATAAATGAATAGAGACTTCAATCAATAGAAATTGCTAATATACTGTTTTAAAATTTAAGAATGATAATGAATAATAGCACGCATACAAATGATTACAAAAAAAATCTTAGTTAGGCCTCTAAATCTTTTTACAGATTTAGGGCTAATATACACTGCTCAATCCGGAAATGTTATCCGTTTGCTGAGATCAGAAGAGTATTTTGTGCTAAGTCGAATTTTAAAAATATGATTTTCGAAATAAATCGATTGCTTTCTTGTGACATTTTCTGTTGATTTTTGTTAATATCTCTTCCAAAATAGGTTATTATGATAAAAAAACATCGTTTTCTAACACAATTCATTAATTATATGATAAAGAAGTTTATTAGTGTATATGCAATAGTAGACATTGATAAAGGTAACTACATTTAAATTGGATATTACGTCATCATTGCTCAGAATTCGGGGCATGAACTTCCCTTTCTTCGAACCCCTAAAATAATCAGCGGTAAGAATGTCTCTTCAAATTCCAATAATAATCAACTATCTTCACTGCATCTCAGCGTCCCTGATACCTTGTCTCCATCTCTTTAATATGCTGAAGAAATCTCAGTCGCTCTCTCTGCTCGTCGCCCATTGATGCCAGATTCTAGAAAAACCGATACAATTGTTAAACTAAGTAATGTATTTTCATGCCGATGATCTATCCAGGGTCTTTGAAAGCAGTTTGCATATTGGTGACAAGTAATTTGTAGTTTCTGTCCATCTTGTTGCTAAGAAAGCTCTTCCCGATCAGAATAAAAGCCTTTCCTTTTTACGTAATAGCGTCGTTCATTGAGTTTTCAAACTCTGGATCTGTGATAAGCTACCAGAGTTGATGACCGTCAAAGATAACAGCTTTCAACTCTCCATGGTCAATCATGGATACGCGGGCTCACATTAATTGAGACCAAATCGATTGCCGGCTGCATCAGAATGTTTATTTTTTTAAAGTAGGAAATAACTATTTCCGAAGAAAAAATTATTCTGTTTTCTCTTTCTTGCGGTGTGTTGAATTTATTTTCTCATTCTCTCGCGCACATGAGAGATATACCTTATATATATATATATATATATATATATATATATATATATATATATATATATATATATATCATGATTATATTCTTAACTCATGAGCCTGGTAGATAATGAGGAGTAGCCTTAAAGCCTCAAGTGAAATCCGAACCACAACCAGCATTTGGATGGATAGGAAGGCTATAATTATGTAGGCATATTGTGCATATTGTGCCATTTGATGCGTAGACGCAACTTAAAATGGCCATGGCTTTCTCAGTAATGCTCCAGCGCAACATAACATTTCAATTAATTAAACAAAAAATATTGCCTAAAATCATAAATGGGTTAAAAATGAATCTACGGCAATTTTACTTTAATTAAGAATAAAATAACCTTCTCCTTTTATAATTTAAGGCTCTAAAATAATAGGCAGCTATAGAAAGGCAATAATATCATTAAATAATATATTTACATAAGGAATTAAATACATGTTATTCTTACCTGGCCCTGTCTATTATAACTTCTTAAATTAGTCTGGATATTTTTAATTAGACTCTATTCTACACGATAATTTCATCGAAACACACTAGACCCCAAATCCCACAGGTAATTATTTTGTTTCTATTTTAAGTGGAGGGCCACTCTACATCTCACTATGTCGGTCGGTCGGTGGGTCCTCGCTTTGCATTTCTTTTTTAATAACACTGTAACTATTTGGCCGATTTTAACCAAATTTGAAGCCCTTAGGATGTTTTACATTTACTTTGAATGATATAATTGTCAGAGTCCTCCTAAGGTTAGCTAGGCAATTATTTTGTTTAAGGATTAACTTGATAACTATTCGGCCGATTCTAACGAAATTTGAAGGCCTTATGTAGTTTTACATTCTCTTTCGAATGATATACTCGTTATTGCATAATTCATCCTAATGATAGCCCATGAATTATTTTGTTTAGGCAAAACTTCGAAACTATTGGCCGATGCTAACTAAATTTGAAACTCTTATGTTGTTTTACATTCAATTTAAATTCATAAGATCGCTAAAGTACCTCCCAAAGGTTAACCCAGGAAATACTTGGTCTTTGCAATAATTTCATAACTCTTCGGCCAATTCTAACGTAATTTAAAAGACTTATGTTGTTTTACATTCTCTTTTGATTTGTAGAATTACCAAGGTCCTCCCAAGGTTAGTTTGGGAATTGTTGAAACTTTTGTCGTCGTAAGGTCATAAATTAGAATAAGTAAGAGCACGTAACTTTTTAGGCTAGCAAACCTTGTGAATGAGTTTGCAGTGACAGTTTTTATGGGTAGCATTATAAGACCAATTATTTAGGTCGATCCCAGAAATCGGGCTCGGTATCTTTGGTCCTTTAAGTGATTTCTTTTTAGGCGTTGCTGAATCATTTCTCTCAGCTTTGACCATTTATTTGGCTCAGTGCTCTTTTCGGAAATATCTTTCTGTTGTAAATTCTTGTTGTTTCTTTGTATTTTCCCACATTTTTTTCCACTTCTATGAGCAGATAAAACGTATTCTCGTTGAAAGAGGCTTAGCATATTTTTTTAGGAAGATATTACAACACGGATCTTCATGCTTAAACTATTTGCTTAAATTTTTAAGTGAAGTGATCACAACGTTTGAAAAAAATAATGCCTTAAGTGTATGTAGTTTACCTCGATTAAAATAAACGTGTTTGACACCCTTGCACAAATAAAATTTCTATTAAATCTAAAAATCGCACGGAATAGGGGAAGCCAAATAAAATTTATTGGAAGATGCTGGAAATTGGTAAGCAGAATTAGCATGTTTCTCCGCTTATTTAATGTATAAAAACGTACTAGATAACAATTTCTTGTGTAAAATTTATACATTTGCTAGTTACACGAAACTCTGGCCAAACCAATAAAATTGGAATATAGTAGTATAATGGTCGGAAGATGGCAGATACCCTTTCAACGTTTACGAGTTTAAAGCACTACACTCATCTTGTGTTTATCACAGAACAGATTATAATACGGCTTAAAAAATTTATATTTTCAACAAGGAATTGGCGTCAAAAAACAACTTTATGGTTTTAGATTACCATTAAAGATTTTCTATTTAAATAAAGAAGTGGGGTATGGTTTAGAGTGGTGTACCCAACATTGTATAAAAACAGACAATCAGAAAAGACATGCATTATACCCAATACTTTTGTTTTAGAGAAGTAGGGTATATGCGGGAAATAAATTATTGTGATGAAAGTTGCTATAAATCTTGCGAAATTTCATGGCTTTTTTTTTTATTATTATTCTATAGAGCCCATCTGGCAACTGCCCACTTGGGCATAAGTCGCCGAAAAACACGACAGCCTAGAACTAGGGTACTTTAAAATAAAAATATGAAAACTTAACAATGATATAAATTGGAAAATCTTAACAATCAGGAAGCAATCTCCAGCAGCAGGGGGAGGTCCCCCTCACCCCGGTGCAGGAGAGTGCAACCTACAAACAAAACAATAACAAAAAAAAGAACCTTAAATAAAGAGGAGAAGCCCGGCCTCCATCCAAAAGTCAACAAGTCTACAAGTCAATGTGCAAGAATCTGTCCCGAGTACAAGGGACAGGCGGTAGCGACCCCGCCCATCCCGGTAAGGGGACAGGTATCGTGCGTGAAGATCACCCAGACTGGGACATTCGACAAGAATGTGCCGAACAGTCTGGGGGACGACGCAGTCGTTGCAATAAGGCGCAGGCGAGCGTTCCACGAGATAGCGATGATTCACACGAGTGTGTCCGATTCCGAGACGAGAGAAAGCAACCTAAAGCCGCCGCGGCATTGAAGGATAGGTCCATGAAAACAGTCGCAGCCTAATGGCACGCAATTATAAGTTTCCTTCGACCGTCTCCCATCTTCTTTGCCAAGCAGTCCGAAGAGCTGCCCGTATTCCTGCCATGTAGTCGGTGTGAGGAAGAGCAAAACGCTGGCCCGGTCGCAGAGTCCTCGCGGACTCTTTGGCACCCTCATCGGCGCGCTCATTTTCCGCAATTCCTGAATGTCCAGGAACCCAGCAGAAGATTATCTCTACATCCACCCGGCTCGACAAAACCGTGGCGTCACGGATATCGCCAACCAGGGGATGCGGAGATTCCAATACCCCAAAAGCAATCAGGGCGCTTTGTAAGTCGCTATAGATCACAATCCGGTCTCCGAAACGTGAACGTCGCGTAATCTCCCGTACCGAGTGGTGTATTGCCACGAGCTCGGCCGTGAAAACAGACGGAGCGCCTGACTTTAAACAGAGGGGATACAGGGTAGGAAGCCGACCCCCTTTTTGGACTTGGAGCCATCCGTATACAATGGCACGGTTTCAGTGTGACACAATGTGTGCTCCAAAAAGGTCGAACGCAATACCCCTGGCGCAGTATAAGCTTTGGGAGCAGAGACGTAGAGACAAATAGCAAAATGTAATACCCTCCAGGGTATTGTCCTGGGCAGAACCGGGGCGCCACTTGCCCGAGAGCTATATGTCTCCTCTCGAAGGAGTTTCCTAGGCCCTAAACCCTTTGGGTTTAGGGGTATGACTAACGTCTCTCGGCGGCATAGGCACCATCGAGATCAGCTGCGGATGCAGTGAGAACTGTTGGCGACTGAGGGAGGCCCAGGCTCTCGCGTACAGGCGAGTGATGCACTGCACGCGGCGCAGAACGAGTGGCATCTCTTCAGCCTTGACTAACAGGCTCTCAATGGGGGAAGTGCGGAAGGCACCGGTTACGAGGCGAAGGCTGTGTGGTGGATCGAATCCACCTTCCGCAAAAAACGCTCAGATGCGGATGCATAAAACTCGCATCCGTTGTCGAGTTTCAAGTGAACAAAGGATCGATAAAAAAGTCAAGCAGTAGCCCCATCAGCGCCCCAAACGCTGAACGTCACAGGACGGAGAATGTCCATGGCGCGGGTACAAAAGACCCTAAGGCTGCAAATATGAGCCTCCCAGGTGAGGCGTCGGTCGAATACAAGACCAAGGAAACAATTTGGGCTTATCGTGTGCGACCTTGGAGCAATTTACACAGACCTCAGGTGACCCCGAATTTGCACGTCTACATGAGCGATTCGTATGGCCGAAGCGGTTACAGTAATAGCCCCCCTGCGACAGTATCACGAATGCCTTCACGCGGTAGTGGTACCAACTGGCACGCACCGACCGTGGAAGCTTGTCACAGTCAAACGTGACGAAGAGTGTAGGGTTATGTCTCGAGGCCCCTCCCTGTTTTCTCATCACACGTTTAACCTTGACCGCCCCATGGTCGGCCAGCTCTAGGGTGATCTCCTCAATGGAGTAGTCAATGAGTTCCCTCACATAAACTAAACCTTTCACAAAGTTCATGTTAGAGTGCGGCGTCACATTCACCGTGGTGCCATGAAGTGTCCGAAGCGCACTTATCTGGGCCGTCTCGGCGGGATTTGCCGAAAAAGCCAGGTAACCTCTGAATCAATGGCCCTGATGTCATCGAGGCTCCGCCCCGTGCATTTTTGTTTTAGTCTTAGTCATGGGCTCCACAACCGTGGGGGCCGTGGGGCCGAATGTGCCAATCTTGGCTTGGTCGCTTGCCAAAGTGGCAACAGTCCCATCCGTCCCCGCAGCCCCCGCGGATAGAGAGGAGCCTCGAGTCTTTTTTGTCTTTTGGGTCTTTTCTTTCTTTTTTCGAGAGGGGGGCGGGAAATGAACCCGCTTCTCACCTCCGCCGGAAGAAGCCTCTAGGCCAGATGGACCGGCCTCAGCCAGGTCATTCTCCGACATGGAGAAGATCCTGGTAGTCGATGGGGCCCCGGTCGGAGGAGATCCTCCCCCTCCTTTTACTGCTTCGGAAACTACAGCCGTTTGAGGAGGACCCTGCATAGGAACGGATTCGGGTTCGGTGCTTGGCGCCGAAGGCCCTACCGTCTGAGGCTGGGTTTCCTTAAGGACCAGGTCTATCTCAGGGGGGGCCTCCATTTGGTTATCCTCCCCCCCCAAGACATTGCATGTCCCGTTGGCAGTATCGACACTAGTCTTGTGTGGGGAGGCATGGGCCTTGACTCCGGCAAGGTTCAATATTCTTACCAGCAGGTCTTTTAAGGGAAGAGACCAAAAGGTCATGGCTTCCCTCTTCCGTCTAAGGGGGGTTTGCCCTACCGAGCAACTTTGATGTGGAGTGGCTGGCTAAGGGTTGCCTGCTGGCTTTTTTGGCAGTCCCCTTGGAAAGAACAGAGGGGACTGCCTTTACCCGTAGGAGTAGGAGAGGAGTAAGCCTCGTCTTCGGTTGAAGAGATCTCGAGGGGCCCCTGCGCAAGCACAGGGGAAGGACCTCCATTTTTTTGCTGGAGCTGCCCGAGTGCGGCTCCGTGACTGTTTCAAGGGAAGTTTTGTGTTGGATTTTTGTTGGGGTTTTTTCATACATGGGCATGGAGACCCTTTTTTTATACGGGACGCAATAGCTCATCACCTCTTGCAGTTGCCCGCACTGCAAGATGTGCTTACAGGCCTGGCAGAGCCAGGCGCCGCCATTTTGGACTACCCCTCCCGCCTGGTGGCCTGGCAGTCCATCGGCATGGCGGCTCTACCTTAGACACGGCGTAAAAATGGATAGAATTTGAAGAGAGAGGAAAAGGGATGTGAGGAAGGTATGGGTAGGGATGAAGCAGGTTTTTAAAAAAACCCTATCCCGAACTGGAGCTCAGGGGTTAGGGAACATTTTCCCCTCCCCCCTCAGCCCCGATCCAGGACGGTTGGCTTGAGAAGAAGGTCAGCATCTACTCTGTGAAATTAGAGGCTGACCAGAGAAAGTTGTGGGAGAGGTTGTGTGAAAAGAGAGGAAACAAGTGTTTTAAGGAAAAGAAGAGAGGCTAAGCTGAGTCCCGCCGTGCTGAGTCCCGTCAGCACGGCGGCCACGATGGCAAATCGCCGTGCCCCTTACAGGGAAATTTCATAGCAGAATATGAGCCACATTCAAGGGTTCCTCCACTTATGTAGTTCATAACATGAGCGCTAAATTCACCTCTTCCGCTCATTAATTGCTGGAGACACCCATAACTTCTTAAAGCTTTTAAATTAAAATAGGGAAATAATTTGGGAAATTCGTTTTATTTATTGCCTCATACGTAAATGATTTCAAAATAGAAATATACAGGAAAACCTAATTAAGGGCTCAAGTAAATAGATTTGAAACACTGACAGCTTATAAAATTATGATTATTGCCATTTATTTCAACATCGAGTTTTGGGCAACACTAAAATAAAAAAAAAGAATAATTTAGGAAAAAACACAACTAATATCAAGGAATACTCTGTTTCCCAATTTAAAAGTAGAAAGGCAAATATTGTATAAAATCGTTGCAAAGATCCAAAACACTTCTTACAACTTCAATCTTCATACTTTACGAATCAATGTTCTTTACTAAACTTATATAAATTGAAAGAGGAACTGCCTTTTCGCTTGAAAGATGGTAAATTTTAGCTATGACGTAGAATACATATTTTATATATTTTATTATAGTGACATTCTCAATGAGTGCAAAACAATGGAATTCGAAATTTCTCAATTTTAGTTATAGATACAATATATTGGATAAAAATATTCGCGAGAGGAATTAGCTAAAAGAGGCACTTTTCATCGATTGGACTCAAACTGTCACCATTGTTTTTTCAAAATACAAATGCTTTAATTTTATAAAACAAAAAGGGCTATGACAATAACATTCCCATCCAGGAAAGTAATACTAGAAAGCAAATAAAGAAGCAAGATTATAAATATTATACGCTGATATGATGCGTATCAAAGGGCACAGAGCATTTGATGTCGGAGAAATATGACAATAAAATGTGTGTCAAAGAAACGAATCTTTTTAGGAATTCTTTAAAGAAATTAAATCAGAAACAAAAGTCGATCAAACAAAAGAAAATGAATTTAAAATGAAATCGCGAAGATAGAACCAAAAGATGCCGAGAAACATTTAAAGCTTAAAATAATTTCACTTAATGCCTTCCGCATAGTTTGATTAAAATATGAAGGATCTAAAAGTAATAAAAATGGAAACTGAAAGTGATACTTTTAAGGAAACCTCAAAAAGATGGAAGGAAATTAGTAGCAAAAATAATGTACGAAGAAAGACAAAAACAGGCTGGAAGCATATTTTTGTCCAGACGAAAATAATGAAAGTACTAAAACTAGAATTATCTCAAATCGTTATAAAACTTGACCAGATAAACGCGGTCAAATATAAATTCTCTGAGATCATTCTGGCTATAAAATGGATCTTGAAAAGCAAATAGAATAAAGGATTCTGTACTTAAACATAAAGGTTATATAGGAAAATTGAACCATATAATTATTTTTTCTTACCTCGTCATCACTGCTAATTTAACGGACCAAACTCTTGAGACACATTTAATTGATGAAGTCTTTTTATTTGTAAATTTAAAAGAATAAATTATATTTTTAAAAATGACAAAACATAAATTAGAAGTGTCGTAGGATGCTCCTTCTTTTTGTTCTATTCTAAGAGTGCTGAGAGTGTCTAATATATTTTGATATCTGAATATCTTAACGAACAGAGCCGTTCTGAAACACGTAAGGATATAAAAGAAACAAGTCTAATTCCCCAAATAAACTTGTATTTTAACTTTAACCATTGAATACACAACATCTAAAAATTTACTACAGCAATACTCTGAATATTTTCATAAACAAGAATTAATTAAATTAGTTTACCCACAAAAATTGGTTAATTTCTCTACACACAACAATAATATAAGAATTAGGCTTACGGACTCATCTGGAGTTTAAAAGGCCTCAGAAATATTATTAACTCACGACGCATGCCGACTTGCCAGATGTTGCTGGGCAAAATTACACGGTTGTTTTGCCGAGGGTGGTATCTGGGGGGTCCACACGTTCTTCCGGGGGATGGGAGCTTCAAGGACGAGAACAAATACGGTGCTTTATGCAAAACCTAGGCAGTCGTGGTCTCTCTGGCGAAAGTGAGTCGAACTTGGTTCTTAAATCAAGTTAACTTGGAGTGCGGTGTGACTACCGAGTAACGAGCTCGAGGAGGAGAGTTCTCCTTCGTTACTTATTTCCTTATGGACGAGGACGGAACTCAGGGAGGGTCTTCTTCAAGCGCGAGGATCGATGAGACGGGGTTTCTCTGACGAGAATAAGTTACTTAAAGTTCGGTTTAGTAACCAAGGAACTAGCTTGAGGATGAGCTTCTTCTTAGTTCCAGTCTTCTTCAAGGGCGAGTATAACGGAGGGGGATTTCTCTGGCGAGAATAATTTGAACTTGGTTCCTTACCACGTTAACTTAGGAGTTCGGTGTGGCCACCGAGTAACAGGCTCAAGGGTGGAGACTTCTCTTTCTTCTTTTCTTAATTACTCAAGGACAAGGAATAACCCTGGTGTTTAAGGAGCACCAGGATATGAGGAGTCTCTCTAGCGAGAGTAAGTTGAACTTACCAAAGTTAACTTATCGTTTGGTTTGATAACCAGGGACTAGCCTGAAGATGACCTTCTTCTTAGCCCCTTAAGGTAGGTAGCCCTGCCTCTCTTGCAGGGTACTTCTTGGTCTGGCGAGCCAAGTACACTACCTCTCCAGTCTCGGTAGTTCCGTTTGATCCGAAGACTCCGTCACCTAGAGACTGACGTATACTACCCCGATATTCCTCAGAGTTCCTCATTTATACCTCATCACCCCCCGAGGGAAGTGGTAAGGGGGGGAGGGGATTGAGGACTGCCCCAGGAGAGTTCTTTTTCCCAAAGGTTTTTCCCACGAACTCAAACATCAGCTCCTCGTTAGCCTTCGAGATTGGGAGAAACACGTCTCCAATTTCTTATTTGACGTAAAACTGGATCTCACTCTCTTGGGGGAGATCTTACATTTTGACCTTTAGGTCTTTCATGGCACCGAGTTGAGCGACGCTTTGGTCACGCTCTTGGCCCAGCAATGACTGACGCGGATGCCTTTGCGGTAACCGCCTTGTAACTGCACCAAGAGTAAACGGGGTGGGGGGGAGGAAGTGACGATTCCCCTACAAGAAGCTTATATAGAGTTGCAACGGGCCTATACATAAAACTTATAAGTCAGTCCTTACAGCCTCTAGTATTTCGGACCATGTTTGGCGTAAGACAATCAGCAATTTGGACCACACTCGTGCTGTCTTTTTACTGTTCTCAAAGTATTGTATAATATGAGGAGCGCTCAATAAGTTTTGTGAATCGGTAGGGCAAAACAAAAGAATGCGGATGGCTGTTTGTGACGATGAAATGATAAGTTACGACAAGTCAGGACCTGCAGCCACACGCTCTTGCCTCGTCTATTTGAGAAGCAGTAGCTGATCGCTGATCGTCAGTCACAAATTTTTCAACAATGGAGAAGTTTGAGCACCGCGTTGGGATCATATTATTGACCAAGGAAGGCAAGAATGCAAAAGAGATCCATGAACGCATGGTTGCAGTGTACACCGACACCGCTCATTCCTATGCAACAATTGCTCGCTGGAATATGGAGTTCCGCCATGGTCGTGAGTCCCTTGAAGATGACCCCCTCCAGGACGCCCGTCAGACGTGACCAACGAGGACAACGTGGCCCATGTGGAGAGGATGATCCTCTAAAATCGCCGCTGAAGGTCGAAGAAATCGAGCAAGAACTTGGAATATCACATGGAAGTGTTATCAACATCATCCACGACAATTTGGCCATGACCAAGGTCTCCGCTTGTTTGGTCCCTAAAAACCTCCCTCCCCCCATGATCAACTTCAACGTCGTCCAAGCTTACAAAGCCAGAGTTGCACAAGCTGCCCCGTGCGAGTGCGGATTCGAGGAGCTCAACCATCTCCCCTACAGTCCAGATCTGGCCCCTAGTGACTACCAATTATTCCGTGAGCTCAAGGCTGCACTGCGTGGACGCTAGTTTGGAAACGATGAAGATGTCCAGCTCGCCGTCCAGGAGTGGATTGAACAGCAGTCAGGATATTTCTAGTTGTCGGGAATTCAAAGCCTCAGGGACAAGTGGCGCAAGTGCATTGAAGTCGAGGGTAGTTATATTGAAAAGAATAAAACATTTTTTCTCATATTTCATCCATAACCGTTTATTTTAAGAATGAGATTTTTTGATGGTTTGAATAAGACTTTTTCATTTAGTTCGGTTGTAACCTAAGAATATTTAATTTTTTTATTAAAGTTATTTCTAATAATTCCCTTATAAGAACTACAGAACTACAGAAT
The DNA here is from genome assembly GCA_963969495.1 of Ceratothoa steindachneri. Taxonomy (NCBI): domain Eukaryota; kingdom Metazoa; phylum Arthropoda; class Malacostraca; order Isopoda; family Cymothoidae; genus Ceratothoa; species Ceratothoa steindachneri. Next base: position 55,494,348 of record OZ018331.1, on the reverse strand, counting down.
CTAGGAACAGCAAAGACCTGTAAGGTCCGCTTGAGGCTAGTCCGCTACACTAAATCCATAACTACGATACACACTTATCTACGAGTGTATCTCTAACATGCTATATATTTATTTATTTATTTACTTATTTAATTTTTTTTAATATATAATCTACTGTACACACTTATCTACATGTGTACATTTTCATGCATATTAATTACTTCAACCTAAAGGAAGGGGGGGGTTGATACAAAGTTTTTCTTCTCAACTTCCGCAGCCCTCGACTGCTAGTGGTGAAAATCTAATTTTAGGATAGTAAGACTATTTATAGGATAGGCGGAAAAAAAATCGATATCTAAACTACACATGCAAGAGAAATCGCTGGCATCATTTTTAGTCATCATTTTTACTCGTTGTTCCTCCGCACCAAACTTTTTTTGCAAAGACGTTTTAATTACTGTGCTCAGACTACATTATATTTATACTATTTAGGTGCGCGTCGAGACGGTTTTTAAACATATTTACTGACGTACTATCTACTACGTGGGTGGGTAGCCTGTTCCAAATTTTTCAGTAATTTTAAACGTAAAATAGTTTGGGGGTATACTAGTGTTAAATCGCTTGTTCACTAATTTTAATCCATGTTGGCGAGTGTTTCCCCTATGATCCATTCAAACAATTTCCTATAATCAACGTTTGAAAATCCTTTCAATAATTTAAATACTTCTATCAGCTAGCCCCGTAATCTTCTGCCTTCGAGAGATGGAAAATCTAATGCCCTGAGTCTTTCCTCGTACAGCCTGTTTCTCAGCTCGGGAATTAATTTTGTAGCCCTACGCTATACTCTTTCTAATTGCGCGATATCTTTGTTTAAGTATGGAGCCCAAAATTGGACCGCGTATTTGAGCAGTGGACGCACAAGTGATTTATATAACGGTAAAATTACATTTTTTTTATTTGAACGTGAAATTATGCGCGATATAACCCAGCACTCGATTTGCTTTTTTACATGCATCCGCGCATTGTTTCGTGACTTTGAAGTCATCCGAGACTAAAACTTCCAGGTCTTTTTCCAATTTAACCACGTTGATAACCTGGCCTTTCATGGTATACTCTACCCTCAAATTATGGCAACCCAAATGCATCACCTTGCATTTACCTAAATTAAACTGCATTTGCCACTTATCCGCTCATCTGACAATCAAGTTGAGGTCCTTTTGTAATTTTTCCACATCTGATCTTACATAGGCACGGTTGCCCAGCTTCGTGTCGTCAGCAAATTTTGAAATCATACTAAATACGCCATTATCCAAATCGTTTATATATATTAGAAATAATAATGGGCCAAGAACCGAGTCTTGTGGCACTCCACTACTGACGTTGACCCAAACAGAACATTCACCATTTATAACTACTCGCTGCGAACGATCCTTCAGCCAATATCTAATCCAATTTAATATCTTACCCTTCACACCGATTGCTTCAACTTTCATTAATAATCTCTCGTGCGGAACGGTGTCAAACGCCTTTTTAAAGTCTAGATAAATTACATCTACAGCTTTGCTTTCGTCGTAAACGCAAATCATTTTATGGAAGAATTCCAGCAAATTGTGAATTCTGGGATCCAAACGAGATTAAAATCCTTTGTTGCTGGTCAACAATTGCCTGATGATTCGTGCAAGTAGGTTGGCTGTCACGATTACTATTTTCCCTCCCACGCATATCATGAAGGATAGAATTAAGACTCGAATTTAATTCGTCAACTTTACGGTTGGTCGAGATAACGTCCCTCGCGACGGAATTTAGTTCCAATTTAATTTCGCTAATAGCGTTAGCAAACTTACGCTCCAATGCATCGTTTAAAATACAGAAACGGCGAATTCTAGTTTGTTCGATGTTAGAAGGAACGTAAATTTCCTTATTAAAAGAAGCCCCACAACTCGAACATTCAAACTTGATCAGGGGCATTGTCGATTTATAGAATACGGATGACGATATATTAAATTTACACAGTGAATAAGACGGCCAATCTTTTTAATACAGTGACTAATATTATATGAGCGCAGGAAGAAGAAGAACTACAGAACTACCGAACTACAGAATCTAGGACCAGCAAAGACCCTAAGGTCCGCTCGAGGCTAGTCCGCTACACTAAATCAAAAACTACGATACACCCTTATCTACGAGTGTATCTCTAACATCCTATTTTTTTTTATTTTTTTTTAATACTATCTACTGTACACACTTATCTACATGTGTACATTATCGTGCAATTTTAACTAATCAAACTAGGGGTCGGGGGAGATAGAAAGTTTTTCTTCTCATCTTCCGCAGCCACTCGACTGCTAGTGGTGAAGAGCTAAGTTAGGGATAGAGACTACTTATAGGATAGGCGGAAAAGAAATGGGACATCTAAGCTACACATGCAGAGAATCGCCGTCATCATTTTTAGTCATCATAATTTCATATCCTTAAACCTCCGCTCCAAACTCTCTCTCTGCAAGGACGTTTAAATTCACAGTGCTCAACTACGTTATATTTAAACTATTCAAATGCACGTCGAGACGATTTTTTAACATATTAATCGAAGTGCTATCTACTACGTGGGTGGGCAGCCGATTCCAATTTTGAGTAACTTTAAATGTAAAATAGTTTTGGGCTATACTAGTGTTAAAACGCTTGTTCACTAATTTTAACCCGTGCTGACGAGTATTTCCCCTATGATCCAGTTCGAACAGATTGCGAAAGTCAACGTTTGAGAAACCCTTTAGTATTTTAAATACTTCTATTAGCTGGCCACGTAATCTTCTGCGTTCTAGCGATGGCAAATCTAAAGCCCTGAGCCTTTCCTCGTATGATCTATTCCTCAGCTCTGGAATTAATTTCGTAGCCCTACGCTGCACTCTTTCTAATTGCGCGATATCTTTCATTAAATATGGAGCCCAAAATTGAACAGCGTATTCGAGAAGTGGCCGCACAAGGGATTTATATAAAGGTAAAATTACATCCTTAGATTTGAAGGTGAAATTACGCGCGATATAACCCAAAACGCGATTTGCTTTTTTACACGCATCCGCGCATTGCTTCGAGAATTTAAAATCGTCTGAGACTAATACTCCAAAGTCTTTTTCTAATTTAACCGCGTCGAGGACTTGGCCTTTCATGGTATATTCTACTCGTAAATTATGGCAACCCAAGTGCATTACCTTGCATTTGCTTAAATTAAATTCCATTTGCCACTTGTCCGCCCAATTGGCAATCGAGTTTAGGTCCCCCTGCAATTTATCGACATCCGATCTTACATAGGCACGATTGCCCAGCTTCGTGTCGTCCGCAAATTTCGAAATCCGACTAAGTATGCCTTTATCTAATTCGTTATTATAAATTAAAAACAATAAAGGGCCTAAAACAGAGCCCTGCGGTACCCCACTACTAACGCTGGCCCAATCTGAACATTCCCCATTTATTACCACCCGCTGCGAGTTATCTTTCAGCCAATTTCTAATCCAGTTTAAAATCTTACCAGTCACCCCAATCGCTTTAACTTTCATTAATAACCTTTGGTGGGAGACGGTGTCGAACGCCTTTTTAAAGTCTTAATATATTACGTCTACAGCTTTGCTTTCATCGTACACGCAAATCATTTTGTGGAAGAATTCGAGCAAGTTAGTCAAGCACGATCTCGCACGCCTAAATCCATGTTGGGTATCGTTAATCAGCTTATTTGCCTCGAGGTAGCTCACTATTTTATCTTTAATTACAGATTCTAAAAGCTTCCCAACTACCGAAGTTAGACTAATAGGCCGAAAATTCGTTGCTTCAAATCTATTCCCCTTCTTAAATATAGGTGTAAGGTTTGCTCGCTTGAAATCCAACCAAACTACGCCATCCTCTAATAAGCGATTGAAAATTTCACGCAATGGCTTAACGAGTTCATTTTGAAGCTCCTTTAAATGAATTGGATATACCCCATCGGGGCCCGGAGATTTCGACTTTTTCATTTCATTAGCTTAATAAATTTAAGGATTTCCTTGTCATTTATAGTTACATCGGATATGCAATTATCAGCACTACGAACTTCCCCAATTAACGATTCCAATTCGGAAGAATCTTCCACAGTAAACACGCTCGTAAAATGCTCATTTAAAATTTTGGACATTTCTGTCGGAATTTCAGTCAAACGACCATCCTTATCTTTGATCGGCCCTATCGATCCTTTTACGGGTTTCCTATTATTTACGTACCCATAAAACCGTTTCGGTTCATTCTTCGAATCCTTTGCGAGGTTTATTTCATACTTCCTCTTCGCATCTCTGACCGCACGTTTAACTTCCCTACGAGAATCTATGTAATTTTGCCGACTTATAACTGACCCATTGTTTTTATGAATTTTAAATTTTCTATTTCGGTCCCAGATTAAGCGTAGTATTAACGGACTAAGCCACGGAGCTCTCACCGACTTCCAGCTCTTACGCACATACTTAACCAAATCAGAATTCACACGAAGCAGCGTACATCTCTCCTACCGACCTGTTCTCGAATCGTATTCCCCAGTCAATATCCTTAATCCTTTCGCGAAAAATATCGAAATCACAGCTACCGAAACGAGGGATGAGCTGCGAACTCATTCTAACTTCTACGAAGGTGTTTAGTTCGAATCTAATCGCATTATGGTCGCTGGAAGCTAAATGTTCACCCACACGTACGTTTTCTAACAATGACTCATCGGTTGCCATGATTAAATCAAGAATATTGCTATCACGAGTAGGCTCTTCCACTTTTTGTACGAGAAAATTCTCCAACATAAAGTTTAATAGCCTCTCCCCCGGTTTATCAGAAGTAAGGTTGCTAAAGTTAACATTAGGTAAATTAAAATCGCCGCAGACTAATGTGGTCCCTTTTCCAATCCAAGACGTAAGCGTATCGAAGAGTGCAGCATCTTCTCTTTCCAATTGGCAAGGCGGACGATATACTACGACTAAGTTAATTTTATTTATAGCATCTAAACTTAGCTGGACTAATAAAGCATCACTTCGCATATCATCCTTAGACGAGTCCATCGTTATATCGTTTAGATCCACTTTTATATACATTAATACTCCCCCTCCTCTACCGGTTTGTCTATTTCTGTAATGAATTTTGTACCCCGCTATATCGAACTCGCAAACACTGATCCCCGTATGAGTGTCTCACCATGTTTCACTTAGGAATACGAGGTCGAAATCACCCTCTAGAATAACGGCTTTTATTTCGGCAATTTTATTTTTTAAGCTACGAACATTCGCATATATGCATCCCAGTTTGCGCTTTACGTTAACTCTTGAAGAAGATGATGATGAAGAAGAAAATGATGATGATAAAGAAAAAGAATATGAGGAAGAAGATGAAGATGAAGAAGAAGATGAAGATGGAGCAGAAGATGATGATGAAGATGAAGAATAAGAAGATGATGATGAAGATGAAGATGATGAAGCTAAAGATGAAAATAAAGATGAAGAAGATGAAGAAGAAAAAGAAAATTAAGATGGAGAAGAAGATGAATATAAAGATGAAGAAGAAGAAGATAAAGATCAAGATCAAGATCAAGATCAAGATCAAGATGAAGAAGAAGAAGAAGATGAAGGTAAAGATCAAGATTAGGAAGATGAAGATGAGGATGAAGAAGAAGAAGAAGAAGAAGAAGAAGAAGAAAAGGGTGTTCAAGGTGTTAAAATAACCTTTTAAAGGGGATTAAAAAAGGCGGTTAAGATTAGCAAATAAGGCCGTAGGCCACACCCCTCAGGGATGCCTGTGTAACCAAGCTCTTCCTGTTAAGGAAGACAACAGCGGCTTGTTTCCTTATATCCGAATTGCAAAACTTATTGACCACTCCTCGTATATCTCATATATTTTGGGGAGTTAATTTCAGTTGAAAACAATGATGTCTTTTGACGCCGCTTTCCTCTTCCCATTCTTTTGTCTTTTTAGAATGGAAATGTGTTTTTCTGAGTTGATATTGCAAACACACTAAAAAAACTCGGAAGTTCTATTCTTTCAATTGGTCGGCGCACAGAAAAGCAAATATTTTACATTTGCTTTTAACCTTTTTTGTCCAACTCATGAGGAGCTACTCAGCAAACCCATAATCGTTTACTCTTTATAAAACGAGAAATCTTAATTCATCGTGAAAAAATGTTATTTCAAGATTCAAAAAGCATGTCGCTCATTTCTTTAGTTCACTCATTGCTAATCTTAATATTGATTAGATTTTAAATCAGTTTTCTCTTTAAAATTATGTACACGTAACTTACCTCTGTTGTCGTGCTTGTTTGGAATCTGTGTGACAACTCAGAATAATTTAACCGATGATTTATCTCCAAAATATTTCTTCCAAAAGCCATAGGACGACCAGGTATTAACTCTGGTGATCTTTTGCACTTTAAGTAATTGTTAAATTTATTTAAATTAAAAGAAGGAGGGTATTTCTAGATCAATACCAATTTGGCTTGGGGACAATGCACTCGGAGATAAACCAAAAATTCTTGCAATTTTTATTTGTATGTATAATAATTACAATATTAATATGTGAAATGAATAATAAAAATACTATAATGATATGAAAAAATCTGAATAAAATTATTATATCATAAACTTCATTGCGTCTGTTCACCTTTAGCATGCCACTGTAAATTCGTCTATTAAATCTCATGATTATTAGTTCGTATTACACTCTTTCTAAAGTTCTGTTTCCCTATTCTACCTCCTACTCCTCTGCCATCAAAACCTTCACATCTTTTGTCGGTCTTGCGATGCAAAAAATACAGGAGAGAGTCGACCATAGACCTTTCTTACATTTTTCTAAACAAAGGTTTAGCTTACCGTCAGAGTTTAGTAAGATAATCTATCAAACGGCTTTATTATTTACTCTAATCTTTTTGTTTAGATATCTCTCTATTATCTATATATATATATATATATATATATATATATATATATATATATATATATATATATATATATATGGTTCCTGGTTAAAATTTATAATTTAATATAATTCTAAAAAAAGAACAGAGAAATTTAGGATAAGTTACTTAGTTCAAAATGAAAAAATATTATTCAGTTAAGAATCAAATGGAGATTATCCCGATGCTGATCGATGCGATAATCTATTGACCTTACTATCGAGGCCAATATCTGATTTCACAAGATTCACAGCTATATTATTTGCTAAACAGTGGAGTGGCACTTTAGTGGAACCTGCTCTATTTAGCTGAAATAAGATCCAATATTTTGCCCAAATAAAATATGAATTTGTATTCCTGATATAGGTAATATTTATTTCGTATCTTCTTGAGGTCGTTAATAAGGTTGATCGATTTTATATCAAAGTAGGGGTAGCTTATAAAAAGTACTCTCTGTATTGTGTCTTAGAATTTAATGGTAGAAAGAAATAAGAAACCTATTATGTTTTTCTACAACTAAATTAAGATATCCCATTGGTTGAAATTTTTTTATTAGAAGTTAGTTCTAAATCTAGTATTTTTATGTACAACATTTATATATGCAGACTCGATGCATAAGAGATTTACCGATGATTACATAAGGTTTCCTACTAAGAAACATAGAAAGGTTGTGTGAACCTCTAATTGTAGATTTACTATAGACTCAAATTTAATAATAATTTGTTCCGAATTATTTTTATCTCTACATATTTCAAAATCAGATCCTAGAGTTCCACTTCACCACCATGGTGTAATTTATATTTTGGTCTCTACAATTCAAGGATTGTGAATTCATTGACGAATGTATCATCCACATAGCATCTGTAATATATAGGTTTGTATTAAATAGGACACTTATTGATCCATAGTTTGTCATAATGGTAGAAGAATATGTTCGCTAAGGTTTATCCGAGTGGTAGGTCCATCCTGATCCCATCTTTTGTGTGCAAAGCTCTTTTTTAATTATTAAATACCGATTTAGGAGAACGAGTTTAAAATGTGACTTTAAAAGTTTTTATGTAATTGTTATTACTTTTTGGCGAGAATTAAATAGATTTATACTAATTTGGAGGGTTTTGTTCAACAGAAAATTTGTGAAAAATATTTCGATGTCAACATTACCCACGTCATAACTTCTTCAACAGGAATTATGGAATTTGCCATGATGTAGTCATTATGGTAAATTCAGACATTATTTGTCCTAGGAATTTTTATCTTAGATATGTTGTGTACATATAACATGTGGGAAAGATTAAGGCTCCGTGAAAATACTTACTTATTGGTTTAGGTATAGCGTATAGAACAAGGGGTGTTAAAAAAGTTCATAGAAACATGTAATAAAATGAAAGAAAATGAAATATAATCTTTTATCAACTTAAGCTACATTGAGATCAATGGAGCTAAAAGAAACAATTAAAACAGCTCTTTCAACTTCATCAATGTAATTCTTGCAAAGTCTAGCTTGCCAAAAAAGCGGAACGAGTGAGGTCATTATCCTAAAGAAAGAGGTTTTCTCTGAAGTTTTCAGAGGCGCATCTCTGCTATGCTCTTGTGAAGTTTTCTCAGACACTTTTTTATAATGTTCCAGTGATAGTTCTTTGCTGTTCAAGAAAGTCAGCAAGTATCACACCTTCAGCATTTCAAAAAGCCATGGCCATTAACTTTCTTCTCCATCGTTCAGATCTTTTCACTTCTTGAAAACTATTATTTAAACTGTTCTCTACCTTCCAGTTCATAATATTAAATCCAAGTTTTATCCCCAGAAGTTACAGTTATTTGAAAAATTTATCGGGATATTTATCCCATTGTTCAGAATTAGCAGTGAAATAGTAGTTTTCTTTGCCAGATTATCTTGGCTCCACAAATTTTGCAGCCTTTGAGCAAAAAGTTTACTTAGCTTCAGTGCGTCGGTCAAGATGTAATAAACTCTAAAACCACTAAACATTTATGAATTCATCAATAATCTCACTCTTCCACCAAACAAACTTGCTTCAACTTTCATGAACTCTATAGTATCACTGTGGGGTTCAAATTTAAAGTGCTATCATGCCATTCAACATTGAGCAAATTAATTTCAGTGTGACTGACTAATAACAAATGGTCAAAATTTTAATTTAGTTTAATTAAATGTTCAGTAGGTTCTAATTTTCTTGTAATATTCTTTTTCTACAAAACAAATACAATACGTGTAACCTGTTATACATTTCACCTCATAAGTATTTACTCTTCTTCAATTTGGATAAGAATCTGTCGATGCAAAATTCTATGAGAATCAAATTTCGAATAATGTTTTTTTTTAATTTACTAGCGTCAGAAGGTCTAAGCATTTGTTCCGACATTTACATCTTTATTTAGGGGCTATTATTTGCCTATATTCTTCTTTAAAAAAGGAAAAATCAATAGTTCAAAACATAGTGCCATTGAAAGGACGAATGAGCTAAAGATTAAAAATTAAAAATCTAATGATGGCCATCACGAATTAGCGGGCTTAATCCCATACAACAAATGGATTTGGAATTATTATAAGACCACAAACAGACAAGGAATTTGAACGAGTTGTTGAGGAACTGGAAATATATCAGAGCAAAATATATAAAAAACACTGCTGCAGGTTAATGCAAAACTATGAAAATACTCAAAGTTGTATTTGTTAAAAAACTCTTAAGAAAAATAATAATTATATATTTTCTATATTGTTGTAAGACTATTCTGTGTTAAATTTTATCATCTAATCGAAATACTCCATTTAAGCTCAGAAAGCTTCTAGATTGAATTCTTAACTTACCCTTGAGGAAATTTTATGAAATATTTACTCTACTACTGGAATTTTTCAAAGATTAAAAGAATAAATTATCAAAAACTTACACTGCTGAATTTTATTTATGATTGTGATCCAAATTAAGCTTATTTCCGAACTAACTGAGATTGTTTAAATATTCACATTTTTTTTATTTATTTTTTATTTAAGGGGCTATAGGCGACTGCCGACTTAGGCATAAGTCGCCGTAAACAAACAGCCTAAATCTAGGCTACTTCAAAAAATGGAACAGGGAACAACAAAAAAGAAATAACAATAACAAAACAATAACAAAAACAACAACAACAACAACAAAAACAACAACAACAAAAATTAAGCCTGGTTAAAAAAAAGGGAGAAGGCCGGCCTCCCCCAAAAAGTTAGCAAGTCCACCAGTCAAAGTGCACGCACTCGTCCCAAGTACAAGGGACAGGCGGTAGCGACCCCGCCCATCCCGGTACCGGGACAGGTGTCGTGCGCGAAGATCACCCAGACTGGGACATTCGACAAGAATGTGCCGAACAGTCTGGGGGACGACGCAGTCGTTGCAATAGGGCGCAGGCGAGCGCTCCACCAGATAGCGATGCGTCACACGAGTGTGTCCGATTCGGAGACGACAGAAAGCAATCTGAAGCCGCCGCAGAATGGGGGATAGGTCCATGGGAACAGTTGCGGCGCAATGGCACGCAACTTTAAGTTCCCTTCGACCGTCTCCCATCTTCTTTGCCAAGCAGTCCGAAGAGCTGCCCGTATTCCTGCCATGTAGTCGGTGTGAGGAAGAGCGAAACGCTGGTCCGGTCGCAGAGTCCTCGCGGACTCTTTGGCGCCCTCATCGGCGCGCTCATTCCCCGCAATTCCCACATGTCCAGGAACCCAGCAGAAGATAATCTCGACATCTGCCCGGCTCGCCAAAACCGTGGCGTCACGGATATCGCGAACCAGGGGATGCGGAGATTCCAATGCCCCGAGAGCACTCAGGGCGCTTTGTGAGTCGCTATAGATCACAATCCGCTCTCCGAACCGGGCACGTCGCGTAATCTCCCGTAGCGAGTGGTGTATTGCCACCAGCTCGGCCGTGAAGACAGAAGGAGCGCCTGGTAGAGCCCCGCTGATTTCAAACAGAGGGGATACGGCGTGGAAGCCGACCCCCTCTTGGGACTTGGAGCCATCCGTATACACTGGCACGGTACCAGCGTGACACGATGTGTGCTCCAAAAAGGTCGAACGCAATACTCCCGGCGCAGTACAAGCTTTGGGAGCAGAGGTGTGGCGACAAATAGCCAAATGTGGTACCCTCCAGGGTGGCGTCCTGGGCAGAACCAGGGGCGCCACCGGGCCGAGAGCTATATGTTGCTCTCGAAGGAGTTTCCTGGCCCTAAACCCAAAGGGCTTAGGGTATGACTGGCGTCTCTCGGCGGCATAGGCACCATCGAGATCAGCTGCGGATGCAGTGAGAGCTGTTGGCGACTGAGGGAGGCGCCGGGCTCGCGCGTACAGGCGAGTGATGCACTGCACGCGGCGCAGAGCGAGTGGCATCTCCCCAGCATCGACCAACAGGCTCTCAATGGGGAAAGTGCGGAAGGCACCGGTCGCAAGGCGAAGGCCAGTGTGGTGGATCGAATCCACCTTCCGCAATAAACGCTTGGCTGCGGATGTATAAAACTCGCATCCGTAGTCGAGCTTCGAGCGAACAAAGGATCGATAAAAAAGTAAGGCGGTAGCCCTATCAGCGCCCCAAGCGCTGAACGTCACGGAACGGAGAATGTCCATGGCGCTGGTACAAGAGACCCTAAGGCTGCGAATATGAGCCTCCCAGGTGAGGCGTCGGTCGAATACAAGACCATGGAAACGGTGCGATTCAACCACATCCAGGCGCACCCCATTAAGAAACAAATCTGGGTCGGGGTGAAGCCGTGGATGGCGGCAGAAGTGCACCACTTTAGTCTCGGCCAAAGAAAAGCGAAACCTGTGCGCTTCGGCATAGCGAGAGACGCGGTTCAATGCCTGTTGGAGTCGACGCTCCAGAGTTGGCATCTGGGCCGCGCCAAAAGAGATCGAAAGGTCGTCCACGTAGAGCGTAGCGAGAACATCTTCCGGCAGCACCGAGGCGATGCCGTTGATGCTCAGGGCAAAGAGTGTGACACTGAGGACACTTCCCTGCGAGACACCCTCTTCCTGCTTCTTTGGGCCGGAAAGAGCTCCCCCCACCCGTACGCGGAATCGACGATCTCGCAAAAATTCAGATATAAACATTGGGAGGCGTCCCCTCGCCCCCATCGTGTGGAGAGTCTCCATGATACCGTATCGCCATGCGGTATCATAGGCCTTCTCCAGATCGAAAAACACCGTGGCGTAGTGCTGTCTACAAAGGAAAGCCTCGCAGACGGCATTTTCCAGTCGGAGCAGAGCATCCGACGTGGAGTGGAACTTGCGGAAGCCGCACTGTGCGGAAGACAGATGGCCTCCGCTGTCCAGGAAAAAAGCTAATCTAACGTTTACCAATTTCTCCATCAACTTGCACACGCAAGAGGTTAGAGAGATTGGGCGGAAACCGGTCGGAGTAGAGTGATCTCTCCCCGGTTTGCGAAAGGCGAGCACAGTAGCGATTCGCCAGGAGTCTGGGAGAAGACCTTCCACCCAGATCCTGTTGAACAGATCTAACAGAAAGGCCATGCCTCGCTCACCCAGGTGTCGAAGCAGGGCGTACGGGACATCGTCCGGACCATGGGCGGTGTCCGCGCACAAGGCGAGAGCGGAACGCAACTCACTCACAGTAAACTTGTCGTTGAAGGGTTCTCCGCCTCTGGAGGTAAAGTCCAGCCGGCGGCATTCCGCGACATCACGACGTGCATTGAATGCTGGCGGAGCAGCATCACGGCTAGAGAATGCGGAAAAAGCGGTCGCTAAGGATTCCGCCACGGACGCGGGGTCTGAGATTGCGGTCCCATTCTCCTGGAGAACGGGAGGGGGGTCCTGCGAGAACTTGCCCCGAATCCTTTTGACTCGCTTCCACACCTCCGCTCAAGGGGTCTTCCCGTTAAGTGAAGACACGTATGCCCGCCAAGAAGAGCGGCGGGCGTGCTTCGAAATATACCGGAACCTAGCCCTAGCCCGACGAAATTCAGCGACAGTGAAATCGTTCGGGCGGCGCTTATAGCGCATGTAGGCATAACGCTTCTGTTTGAGGGCCGTCTCACACTCGGCCGACCACCATGGGAGTGGTCGGCGTGCAAAACGGCCAGACGTCCTAGGAATAGTAGTCAGGCCCACGGCGATGAGGTTGCCGGAGAAGAACTCAACGGCCTCATCTACCGACCTAAACTCCTCGACTGAGATAGAGAATTCAGTCATTTCCTGAAATGCAGGCCACCGCGCCGGCGCCAAGCACCACCGAGGTGGTCTCTCAGGCGGCAGTTGCCCTGAAAATGATATTTGAATGGGAAAGTGATCACTAGTATGGAGGTCATCGTCCACCCCCCAATCAAAATCAAGCTGTGCATCCGAAGAGCACAAAGATAGGTCAAGGCAAGAAAATGAAGCGGTTCTCGGACAGTGATGCGTAAACTCATCCACGTTTAGGACACCCATCTCAAGCTCTTCGATCAGATCGGCAAGGACTTGTCCCCTGGGATTAATGGAGTAATCTCCCCAGAGAGGATGCCTGCCGTTCAGATCTCCAAGCAAGAGATAGGGCCTCGGCAACCGTGCAACGACGCGGCGGAAGTCCCCCGCGTCGAAGTCAGCTGACGGTGGAATGTACGCAGAAATGATAGTATACCTCCTATCCAGGTGCAGCTGCACAGCCACTGCCTGAAAGGAGGTATCTAAAAAGAAAGGAAGAACGGAGACATCATGCCGGGTGTAAACTGCGCATCCCCCAGCCCATCCATCCCGCGGTGGTGGGGTCGCAAGACACTTATACCCCGGGAGGGCAGGGAGGGGGCACGCACCTAGCATGGTCTCCTGCAAAAAAATAGCTAACGGGGAACGGGACGAGACGAGCCTCCGCAGCTCCTCCCAGTTGGCCCGGAGTCCACGGCAATTCCATTGAAGGAATATGCCCTCCAGGCCTAGCTCGGAGGAGACGCGGGGGCCCTCCTCGAATTGAAGACCCTCACGGGAATGGCCGTACGCTTCCCGGGGGCAGAACCCCGGGCGCTGTTGGCCGGACAAAGCGGTAAAGGCGCTGTCGCCTTCGAGGACTTATTGGGGGAGGTTGGGCTCGCCATGCGAGTCTTTTCCTCCCTCCGCCTCGAAACCTTAGGCGGGCGTTGCGGCTTGGGAGGCGGGGGGCCCTCTTTTCGAGGAACCACCGTCTCCGAGCCACTCGCTCCACTTCGGGGCGTGGGCGAAGGAGCCGAAGCTCCTTTGTTGCTGTCCTCCTTTCGGGGGGCAGCTTTAGAAACCCCTGAAGATGGCCTAGCGACCATCTTCAGGGGTGTTGCCTCCTGTGAGTCTAACGACTCGGTGGAGGCGCGTGGCCGTTTCGCCTTACGGGAAACGGTCACGCTGGGGGAAGAATGGGGAGCCCTGGTTTTAGCCGGGGCAGGGTATGAGCCCTTTTTGCCGCCAGCTTTACCAGGGGAGCGCCCGGGTTGGGTAGAGCCCGCAGAAGGGCTCCGAATGGGCGCGGAAACAACCGTGCTCGTTGGCCTGGATGGGCCGGGAGCAGAGGGTGCCTTCCTAACTATTGAGGCATATGACGTCCCAGGCAGAGCCGGGCGCGCCAGGACCAAGTCCTTTGCCTCGCGGAATGAGAGTCGTTCCTGGGCCTGAACGGCCAGGATTTCTTTCTCAAGGAGAAATGCACCACATTGCTTCGAAGAAGCAGGGTGCGGCTCTCCGCAATTGACACACTTGGCCACACACGATTTGGACTTATCGTGTGCGACCTTGGAGCAATTTACACAGACTTCGGGTGACCCCGATTTTGCACGTCTACATGATCGATTCGTATGGCTGAAGCGGTGACAGTAATAGCACCGCAGCGGAAGTGGCACGAATGCCTTCACGCGGTAGCGGTACCAACCGGCACGCACCGACTCAGGGAGCTTGTCACAGTCGAACGTGACGAAGAGTGTAGGGGTGGGTCTCGAGGCCCCTTCCTGTTTTCTCATCACACGTTCGACCTTGACCGCCCCATGGTCGGCCAGCTCTAAGGTGATGTCCTCAATGGAGTAGTCAACGAGTTCCCTCGCATAAACTACTCCTTTCACAAAGTTCATGGTAGAGTGCGGCGTCACACTCACCGGGGTGCCATGAAGTGTCCGAAGAGCACTAATCTTAGCCGCCTCGGCGGGATTCGCCGCATTCGCCAGAAGGCTCCCGTCCGAGAAACGGGTTACCTTCGGCTCTCTACCAATTGCACTAGCTAATCCTCTCCTCTGATGGATCATGTTGCCCTTGGACAACATGGTGCCATCAGTGGAGCGAATAACGAGGAAGCGTTTGAAGCCAGCGGGCTCGAAAACGCCAGGTAACCTCTGAATCAGGGGCCCCGATGTCATCGAGGCTCCGCCCTGTGCACTCTTGGTATTAGTCTTCTTTGTCAGGGGCTCCGCAACCGGGGGGGCAGAGGGGGCGGATGTGCCGATCTTGGCTTGGTCGCTTGCCAGAGTGGTAGCAGACCCATCCGTCCCCGCAGCCCCCGCGGATGGAGAGGAGCCCCGAGTCTTTTTTGTCTTTTTAGTCTTTTTCTTTTTCGGAGAGGAGGGCGGGGAATGAACCCGCTTTTCACCTCCGCCGGCAGAAGTCCCCAGGCCAGATGGACCAGCCTCAGCCAGGTCCCTCTCCGAAATGGAGAAGGTCCTGGTTGTCGTAGGGGCACCTGTCGGAGGAGATCCCTCCCTTCCTTTTACTGCCTCGGAGCCCTCAGCCATTTGAGGAGGACCTTGCATAGGGGCGGATTCCCCCCCATGGAAGGCCCTACCGTCTGAGGCTGGGTCTCCTCAAGGACCATGTCTATCACAGGAGGGGCCTCCAGTTGGCCATCCCCTCTTAGGACATCGCAGGTCCCCTTGGCAGTATTGTCACTAGTCAGGTGGTGTGGGGAGGCACAGGCCTTGACCCCAGCAAGGTTTAAAATTCTTGCCAGCAGGTCTTTTGAGGGAAGCGACCGAAGGGGCCTGGCTTCCCTCTCCCCCCTAAGGGGGTTTGCCCTACCGAGCCGCTTGCACGAGGGGCGGTCGGCAATGGGCTGCCTGCTGGCTTTCTTGGCAGTCCCCTTAGAAAGCAAAGTAGGGACTGCCGCTGGAGATAGGTAGGTGCCTGAAAGCACCTCCAGAGAAGGGGGTGAGGGGGAGTCCCCTACACCCGTAGGCGTAGGAGAGGAGTAAGCCTCCTCTCCGGTTAAAGAGTTATGGAGGGTCCCTTGCGCAAGCACAAGGGGGGGGACCTCCATTTTCTCGGGGGAGCTGCCCGAGGGCGGCTCCGTCGATTTTCTTGGGGAAGTTGGGGGTTGGGTTTTTTGGGGTTTTTTTTCATTAATGGGCATGGTGACCCTCTTTTTATTACGGGACGCAATAGCTCATCACCTCTCGCAGTTGCCCGCACTGCGAGAGGTGGTTATAAGCCCGGCAGAGCCAGGCGCCGCTATTCGGGACCACCCCTCCCGCCTGGTGGCCTGGCAGTCCTTCGGCATGGCGGCTCCACCTTGAACACGGCGTAAAAAATATAGGTTGTGAAGAGGAGAGGAAAAGGGATGTGAGGAAGGTATGGGTGGGGATGAAGCAGGTTGTTAAAAAAACCCCATCCCGAACCGGAGCTGAGGGGTTAGGAAACAATGTCCCCTCCCCCCTCAGCCCCGATCCGGGGTGGTTGGCTTGAGAAGAAGGTCAGCATCTACCCTGTGAAATTAGAGGCTGACCAGAGAAAGTTGTGGGAGAGGTTGTATTGTAAGCGACGAGGTAGGGGAGAAATCGGGCTATCTGAAGGAAGGAAGAGAGGCTAAGCTGGGGCCGGACGGAGCGCTGGATCCCGTCAGCACGGCGGCCAGGATGGCAAATCGCCGCGCCCCTTACGGGGAGGGGCGCCACCGGCCCGAGAGCTATATCTAGCTCTCGAAGGAGTTTCCTGGCCCTAAACCCAAAGGGCTTAGGGTATGACTGGCGTCTCTCGGCGGCATAGGCACCATCGAGATCAGCTGCGGATGCAGTGAGAGCTGTTGGCGACTGAGGGAGGCACCGGGCTCGCGCGTACAGGCGAGTGATGCACTTCACGCGGCGCAGAGCGAGTGGCATCTCCCCAGCATCGACCAACAGGCTCTCAATGGGGGAAGTGCGGAAGGCACCGGTCGCAAGGCGAAGGCCGGTGTGGTGGATCGAATCCACCTTCCGCAATAAACGCTCGGCTGCGGATGCATAAAACTCGCATCCGTAGTCGAGCTTCGAGCGAACAAAGGATCGATAAAAAAGTAAGGCGGTAGCCCTATCAGCGCCCCAAGCGCTGAACGTCACGGAACGGAGAATGTCCATGGCGCGGGTACAAGAGACCCTAAGGCTGCGAATATGAGCCTCCCAGGTGAGGCGTCGGTCGAATACAAGACCAAGGAAACGGTGCAACTCAACCACATCCAGGCGCACCCCATTAAAAAACAAATCTGGGTCGAGGTGAAGCCGTGGATGGCGGCAGAAGTGCACCACCTTAGTCTTGGCCAAAGAAAACCGAAACCTGTGCGCTTCGGCATAGCGAGAGACGCGGTTCAATGCCTGTTGGAGTCGACGCTCCAGAGTTGGCATCTGGGCCGCTCCAAAAGAGATCGAAAGGTCTTCCACGTAGAGCGTAGCGAGAACATCTTCCGGCAGCACCGAGGTGATGCCGTTGATGCTCAGGGCAAAGAGTGTGACACTGAGGACACTTCCCTGCGGGACACCCTCTTCCTGCTCTTTTGGGCCGGAGAGGGCTCCCCCCACCCGTACGCGGAATCGACGATCTCGCAAAAATTCAGATATAAAAATTGGGAGGCGTCCCCTCGCCCCCATCGTGTGGAGAGTCTCCATGATACCGTATCGCCATGCGGTATCATAGGCCTTCTCCAGATCAAAAAACACCGTGGCGTAGTGCTGTCTACGAAGGAAAGCCTCGCAGACGGCACTTTCCAGTCGGAGCAGAGCATCCGACGTGGAGTGGAACTTACGGAAGCCGCACTGTGCAGAAGACAGATGGCCTCCGCTGTCCAGGAAATAGGCTAATCTAACATTTACCAATTTCTCCATCAACTTGCACACGCAAGAGGTTAGAGAGATTGGGCGGAAACCGGTCGGAGTAGAGTGATCTCTCCCCGGCTTGCGAAAGGCGAGCACAGTAGCGATTCGCCAGGAGTCTGGGAGAAGACCTTCCACCCAGATCCTGTTGAACAAATCTAACAGAAATGCCATGCCTCGCTCACCCAGGTGTCGAAGCATGGCGTACGGGACATCGTCCGGACCATGGGCGGTGTCCGCGCACGAAGCGAGAGCGGAACGCAACTCACTCACAGTAAACTTGTCGTTGAAGGGTTCTCCGCCTCTGGAGGTAAAGTCCAGCCGGCGGCCTTCCGTGACATCACGACGTGCATTGAATGCTGGCGGAGCAGCATCACGGCTAGAGAATGCGGAAAAAGCGGTCGCTAAGGATTCCGCCACGGACGCGGGGTCCGAGATTGCGGTCCCATTCTCCTGGAGAACGGGAGGGGGGTCCTGCGAGAACTTGCCCCGAATCCTTTTGACTCGCTTCCACACCTCAGCTAAAGAGGTCTTCCCGTTAAGTGAAGACACGTATGCCCGTCAAGAAGAGCGGCGGGCGTGCTTCGAAATATACCGGAACCTAGCCCTAGCCCGACGAAATTCAGCGACAGTGAAATCGTTCGGGCGGCGCTTATAGCGCATGTAGGCATAACGCTTCTGTTTGAGGGCCGTCTCACACTCGGCCGACCACCATGGGAGTGGTCGGCGTGCAAAACGGCCAGACGTCCTAGGAATAGTAGTCAGGAAAACGGCGATGAGGTTGCCGGAGAAGAACTCAACGGCCTCATCAACCGACCTAAACTCCTCGACTGAGATAGAGAATTCAGTCATTTCCTGAAATGCAGGCCACCGCGCCCGCGCCAAGCACCACCGAGGTGGTCTCTCAGGCGGCAGTTGCCCTGAAAATGATATTTGAATGGGAAAGTGATCACTACCATGGAGGTCATCGACCACCCCCCAATCAAAATCAGGCTGTGCATCTGAAGAGCACAAAGATAGGTCAAGGCAAGAAAATGAAGCGGTTCTCGGACAGTGATGCGTAAACTCATCCACGTTTAGGACACCCATCTCAAGCTCTTCGATCAGATCGGCAAGGACTTGTCCCCTGGGTTTCATGAAGTAATCTCCCCAGAGAGGATGCCTGCCGTTCAGATCTCCAAGCAAGAGATAGGGCCTCGGCAACCGTGCCACGACGCGGCGGAAGTCCCCCGCGTCGAAGTCAGCTGACGGTGGAATGTACGCAGAAATGATAGTATACCTCCTATCCAGGTGCAGCTGCACAGCCACTGCCTGAAAGGAGGTATCTAAAGAGAAAGGAAGAACGGAGACATCATGCCGGGTGTAAACCGTGCATCCCCCAGCCCGGCCATCCCGCGGTGGTGGGGTCGCAAGACCCTTATACCCCGGGAGGGCAGGCAGCGGGCACGCGCCTAGCATGGTCTCCTGCAAAAAAATAGCTAACGGGGAACGGGACGAGACGAGCCTCCGCAGCTCCTCCCAGTTGGCCCGGAGTCCACGGCAATTCCATTGAAGGAATATGCCCTCCAGGCCTAGCTCGGAGGAGACGCGGGGGCCCTCCTCGAATTGAAGACCCTCACGGGAATGGCCGTACGCTTCCCGGGGGCAGAACCCTGGGCGCTGTTGGCCGGACAAAGCGCTGAAGGCGCTGTCGCCTTCGAGGACTTATTGGGGGAGGTTGGGCTCGCCATGCGAGTCTTTTCATCCCTCCGCCTCGAAACCTTAGGCGGGCGTTGCGGCTTGGGAGGCGGGGGGCCCTCTTTTCGAGGAACCACCGTCTCCGAGCCACTCGCTCCACCTCGGGGCGTGGGCGAAGGGGCCGAAGCTCCTTTGTTGCTGTCCTCCTTTCGGGGAACAGCTTTAGGAACCCCGGAAGATGGCCTAGCGACCATCTTCAGGGGTGTTGCCTCCTGTGAGTCTAACGACTCTGTGGAGGCGCGTGGCCGTTTCGCCTTACGGGAAACGGTCACGCTGGGGGAAGAGGGGGGAGCCCTGGTATTAGCCGGGGCTGGGTGTGAACCCTTTTTGCCGCCAGCTCTACCAGGGGAGCGCCCGGGTGTAGTAGAGCCCGCAGAAGGGCTCCGAATGGGCGCGGAAACAACCGTGCTCGTTGGCCTGGATGGGCCAGGAGCAGAGGGTGCTTTTCTAACTATTGAGGCATATGACGTCCCAGGCAGAGCCGGGCGCGCCAGGACCAAGTCCTTAGCCTCGCGGAATGAGAGTCGATCCTGGGCCTGAATGGCCAGGATTTCTTTCTCAAGGAGATATGCACCACATTGCTTCGAAGAAGCAGGGTGCGGCTCTCCGCAATTGACACACTTGGCCACACACGATTTGGACTTATCGTGTGCGACCTTGGAGCAATTTACACAGACTTCGGGTGACCTCGATTTTTCACGTCTACATGATCGATTCGTGTGGCCGAAGCGGTGACAGTAATAGCACCGCCGCGGCAGTGGCACGAATGCCTTTACGCGGTAGCGGTACCAACCGGCACGCACCGACTCAGGGAGCTTGTCACAGTCGAACGTGACGAAGAGTGTAGGTGTGGGTCTCGAGGCCCCTCCCTGTTTTCTCATCACACGTTCGACCTTGACCGCCCCATGGTCGGCCAGCTCTAGGGTGATGTCTTCTATGGAGTAGTCAACGAGTTCCCTCGCATAAACTACTCCTTTTACAAAGTTCATGGTAGAGTGCGGCGTCACACTCACCGGGGTGCCATGAAGTGTCCGAAGAGCACTTATCTTGGCCGCCTCGGCGGGATTCGCCGCATTCGCCAGAAGGCTCCCGTCCGAGAAACGGGTTACCTTCGGCTCTCTACCAATTGCACTAGCTAATCCTCTCCGCTGATGGATCATGTTGCCCTTGGACAACATGGTGCCATCAGTGGAGCGAATAACGAGGAAGCGTTTGAAGCCAGCGGGCTCGAAAACGCCAGGTAACCTCTGAATCAGGGGCCCCGATGTCATCGAGGCTCCGCCCTGTGCACTCTTGGTCTTAGTCAGGGGCTCCGCACACGAGGGGGTAGAGGGGCCGGATGTACCGATCTTGGCTTGGTCGCCTACCAAAGTGGCAGCAGACCCATCCGTCCCCGCAGCCCCCGCGGATGGAGAGGAGCCCCGAGTCTTTTTCGTCTTTCTTGTCTTTTTCTTCTTTTTAGGAGAGGAGGGCGGGGAATGAACCCGCTTTTAACCCCCACCGGTAGAAGCCCCCAGGCCAGATGGACCGGCCTCAGCCAGGTCTTTCTATGAAATGGAGAAAGTCCCGGTGGGCGAAGGGGATTCATCCGGAGGAGATCCCTCCCCTCCTTGTACTGCCTGAGAATCCATAGCCGTTTGATGAGGACCTTGCATAGGGGCGGATTCGGGTTCGGTGCTTGGCGCCAAGCCCGGATTCCCCCCCATGGAAGGCCCTACCTTCTGAGGCTGGTTTTCCTCAAGGACCATGTCTATCACAGGAGGAGCCTCCAGTTGGCCATCCCCTCCCAGGACATCGCAGGTCCCCTTGGCAGGGTCATAAGTCTTTAGTGGGGAGGCACAGGCCTTGACCCCGGCAAGGTTTAATATTTTTGCCAGCAGGTCTTTTGAGGGAAGCGACCGAAGGGGCCTGGCTTCCCTCTCCCCCCTAAGGGGGTTTGCCCTACCGAGCCGCTTGTACGAGGGGCGGTCGGCAATGGGCTGCTTGCTGGCTTTCTTGGCAGTCCCCTTAGAAAGCATAGGAGGGACTGCCGCTGGAGATAGGGAGGTGCCCGAAAGCACCTCCAGAGAAGGGGGTGAGGGGGAGTCCCCTACACCCGTAGGCGTAGGAGAGGAGTAAGCCTCCTCTCCGGTTAAAGAGGTATGGAGGGTCCCCTGCGTAAGCATAGGGGGGGGGACCTCCATCTTTTCTGTGGAGCTGCACGAGGGCGGCTCCGTTGTTGTTATAGGGGGAATTAAGGGGAGATGTTTTTTTTTTTCATCATTGGGCATGGTGACCCTCTTTGTTTTACGGGACGCAATCGCTCACCACCTCTTGCAGTAGCCCGCACTGCAAGAGGTGCTTACAGGCCCGGCAGAGCCAGGCGCCGCCATTTGGGACCACCCCTCCCGCCTGGTGGCCTGGCAGTCCTTCGGCATGGCGGCTCCACCTTGAACACGGCGTAAAACGGATAGATTTTGAAGACGAGAGGAAAAGGGATGTGAGGAAGGTATGGGTGGGGATGAAGCAGGTTGTTAAAAGCCAACCACCCCAGACCGGAGCTCAGGGGTTAGGGGACATTGTCCCCTCCCCCCTCAGCCCCGATCCGGGACGATTGGCTGAGAAGAAGGTCAGCTTCTACCCGGTGAAATTAGAGGCTGACCAGAGAAAGTTGTGGGAGAGGTTGTATGAAATGCGACGAGGTAGGATAGGAATACAGGCTATCTGAAGGAAGGAAGAGAGGCTAAGCTGGGGTCGGACGGGGCGCTGGATCCCGTCAGCACGGCAGCCAGGATAACAAATCGCTGCGCCCCTTACGGGGCTCAGGGCAAAGAGTGTGACACTGAGGACACTTCCCTGCGGGACACCCTCTTCCTGCTCCTTTGGACCGGAGAGGGCTCCCCCCACCCGTACGCGGAATCGACGATCTCGCAAAAATTCAGATATAAACATTGGGAGGCGTCCCCTCGCCCCCATCGTGTGGAGAGTCTCCATGATACCGTTTTGCCATGCGGTATCATAGGCCTTCTCCAGATCAAAAAACACCGTGGCGTAGTGCTGTCTACGAAGGAAAGCCTCGCAGACGGCACTTTCCAGTCGGAGCAGAGCATCCGACGTGGAGTGGAACTTACGGAAGCCGCACTGTGCAGAAGACAGATGGCCTCCGCTGTCCAGAAAATAGGCTAATCTAACATTTACCAATTTCTCCATCAACTTGCACACGCAAGAGGTTAGAGAGATTGGGCGGAAACCGGTCGGAGTAGAGTGATCTCTCCTCGGCTTGCGAAAGGCGAGCACAGTAGCGATTCGCCAGGAGTCTGGGAGAAGACCTTCCACCCAGATCCTGTTGAACAAATCTAACAGAAAGGCCATGCCTCGCTCACCCAGGTGTCGAAGCATGGCGTACGGGACATCGTCCGGACCATGGGCGGTGTCCGCGCACGAAGCGAGAGCGGAACGCAACTCACTCACAGTAAACTTGTCGTTGAAGGCTTCTCCGCCTCTGGAGGTAAAGTCCAGCCGGCGGCCTTCCGCGACATCACGACGTGCATTGAATGCTGGCGGAGCAGCATCACGGTTAGAGAATGCGGAAAAAGCGGTCGCTAAGGATTCCGCCACGGATGCGGGGTCCGAGATTGCGGTCCCATTCTCCTGGAGAACGGGAGGGGGGTCCTGCGAGAACTTGCCCCGAATCCTTTTGACTCGCTTCCACACCTCAGCTAAAGGGGTCTTCCCGTTAAGTGAAGACACGTATGCCCGCAAAGAAGAGCGGCGGGCGTGCTTCGAAATATACCGGAACCTAGCCCTTGCCCGACGAAATTCAGCGACAGTGAAATCGTTCGGGCGGCGCTTATAGCGCATGTAGGCATAACGCTTCTGTTTGAGGGCCGTCTCACACTCGGTCAACCACCATGGGAGTGGTCGGCGTGCAAAACGGCCAGACGTCCTAGGAATAGTAGTAAGGCCTACGGCGATGAGGTTGCCGGAGAAGAACTCAACGGCCTCATCTACCGACCTAAACTCCTCGACTGAGATAGAGAATTCAGTCATTTCCTGAAATGCAGGCCACCGCGCCCGCGCCAAGCACCACCGAGGTGGTCTCTCAGGCGGCAGTTGCCCTGAAAATGATATTTGAATGGGAAAGTGATCACTACCATGGAGGTCATCGACCACCCCCCAATCAAAATCAGGCTGTGCATCCGAAGAGCACAAAGATAGGTCAAGGCAAGAAAATGAAGCGGTTCTCGGACAGTGATGCGTAAACTCATCCACGTTTAGGACACCCATCTCAAGCTCTTCGATCAGATCGGCAAGGACTTGTCCCCTGGGATTTATGGAGTAATCTCCCCAGAGAGGATGCCTGCCGTTCAGTTCTCCAAGCAAGACATAGGGCCTCGGCAACCGTGCCACGACGCGGCGGAAGTCCCCCGCGTCGAAGTCAGCTGACGGTGGAATGTACGCAGAAATGATAGTATACCTCCTATCCAGGTGCAGCTGCACAGCCACTGCCTGAAAGGAGGTATCTAAAGAGAAAGGAAGAACGGAGACATCATGCCGGGTGTAAACCGCGTATCCCCCAGCCCGGCCATCCCGCGGGGGTGGGGTCGCAAGAACCTTATACCCCGGGAGGGCAGGCAGCGGGCACGCGCCTAGCATGGTCTCCTGCAAAAAAATAGCTAACGGGGAACGGGACGAGACGAGCCTCCGCAGCTCCTCCCAGTTGGCCCGGAGCCAACGGCAATTCCATTGAAGGAATATGCCCTCCAGGCCTAGCTCGGAGGAGACGCGGGGGCCCTCCTCGAATTGAAGACCCTCACGGGAATGGCCGTACGCTTCCCGGGGGCAGAACCCCGGGCGCTGTTGGCCGGACAAAGCGCTGAAGGCGCTGTCGCCTTCGAGGACTTATTGGGGGAGGTTGGGCTCGCCATGCGAGTCTTTTCCTTCCTCCGCCTCGAAACCTTAGGCGGGCGTTGCGGCTTGGGAGGCGGGGGGCCCTCTTTTCGAGGAACCACCGTCTCCGAGCCACTCGCTCCACTTCGGGGCGTGGGCGAAGGGGCCGAAGCTCCTTTGTTGCTGTCCTCCTTTCGGGGAACAGCTTTAGGAACCCCGGAAGATGGCCTAGCGACCATCTTCAGGGGTGTTGCCTCCTGTGAGTCTAACGACTCGGTGGAGGCACGTGGCCGTTTCGCCTTACGGCAAACGGTCACGCTGGGGGAAGAGGGGGGAGCCCTGGTTTTAGCCGGGGCAGGGTATGAACCCTTTTTGCCGCCAGCTTTACCAGGGGAGCGCCCGGGTTGGGTAGAGCCCGCAGAAGGGCTCCGAATGGGCGCGGAAACAACCGTGCTCGTTGGCCTGGATGGGCCAGGAGCAGAGGGTGCTTTTCTAACTATAGAGGCATATGACGTCCCAGGCAGAGCCGGGCGCGCCAGGACCAAGTCCTTAGCCTCGCGGAATGAGAGTCGATCCTGGGCCTGAATGGCCAGGATTTCTTTCTCAAGGAGATGTGCACCACATTGCTTCGAAGAAGCAGGGTGCGGCTCTCCGCAATTGACACACTTGGCCACACACGATTTGGACTTATCGTGTGCGACCTTGGAGCAATTTACACAGACTTCGGGTGACCCCGATTTTGCACGTCTACATGATCGATTCGTATGGCCGAAGCGGTGACAGTAATAGGACCGCCGCGGCAGTGGCATGAATGCCTTCACGCGGTAGCGGTACCAACCGGCACGCACCGACTCAGGGAGCTTGTCACAGTCGAACGTGACGAAGAGTGTAGGGGTGGGTCTCGAGGCCCCTCCCTGTTTTCTCATCACACGCTCGACCTTGACCGCCCCATGGTCGGCCAGCTCTAAGGTGATGTCCTGAATGGAGTAGTCAACGAGTTCCCTCGCATAAACTACTCCTTTCACAAAGTTCATGGTAGAGTGCGGCGTCACACTCACCGGGGTGCCATGAAGTGTCCGAAGAGCACTTATCTTGGCCGCCTCGGCGGGATTCGCAGCATTCGCCAGAAGGCTCCCGTCCGAGAAACGGGTTACCTTCGGCTCTCTACCAATTGCACTAGCTAATCCTCTCCTCTGATGGATCATGTTGCCCTTGGACAACATGGTGCCATCAGTGGAGCGAATAACGAGGAAGCGTTTGAAGCCAGCGGGCTCGAAAACGCCAGGTAACCTCTGAATCAGGGGCCCCGATGTCATCGAGGCTCCGCCCTGTGCACTCTTGGTATTAGTCTTCTTTGTCAGGGGCTCCGCAACCGGGGGGGCAGAGGGGGCGGATGTGCCGATCTTGGCTTGGTCGCTTGCCAGAGTGGTAGCAGACCCATCCGTCCCCGCAGCCCCCGCGGATGGAGAGGAGCCCCGAGTCTTTTTTGTCTTTTTAGTCTTTTTCTTTTTCGGAGAGGAGGGCGGGGAATGAACCCGCTTTTCACCTCCGCCGGCAGAAGTCCCCAGGCCAGATGGACCAGCCTCAGCCAGGTCCCTCTCCGAAATAGAGAAGGTCCTGGTTGTCGTAGGGGCACCTGTCGGAGGAGATCCCTCCCTTCCTTTTACTGCCTCGGAGCCCTCAGCCATTTGAGGAGGACCTTGCATAGGGGCGGATTCCCCCCCATGGAAGGCCCTACCGTCTGAGGCTGGGTCTCCTCAAGGACCATGTCTATCACAGGAGGGGCCTCCAGTTGGCCATCCCCTCCCAGGACATCGCAGGTCCCCTTGGCAGTATTGTCACTAGTCAGGTGGTGTGGGGAGGCACAGGCCTTGACCCCAGCAAGGTTTAAAATTCTTGCTAGCAGGTCTTTTGAGGGAAGCGACCGAAGGGGCCTGGCTTCCCTCTCCCCCCTAAGGGGGTTTGCCCTACCGAGCCGCTTGCACGAGGGGCGGTCGGCAATGGGCTGCCTGCTGGCTTTCTTGGCAGTCCCCTTAGAAAGCAAAGTAGGGACTGCCGCTGGAGATAAGGAGGTGCCTGAAAGCACCTCCAGAGAAGGGGGTGAGGGGGAGTCCCCTACACCCGTAGGCGTAGTAGAGGAGTAAGCCTCCTCTCCGGTTAAAGAGTTATGGAGGGTCCCTTGCGCAAGCACAAGGGGGGGGACCTCCATTTTCTCGGTGGAGCTGCCCGAGGGCGGCTCCGTCGATTTTCTTGGGGAAGTTGGGGGTTGGGTTTTTGGGGTTTTTTTTTCATTCATGGGCATGGTGACCCTCTTTTTATTACGGGACGCAATAGCTCATCACCTCTCGCAGTTGCCCGCACTGCGAGAGGTGGTTATAAGCCCGGCAGAGCCAGGCGCCGCTATTCGGGACCACCCCTCCCGCCTGGTGGCCTGGCAGTCCTTCGGCATGGCGGCTCCACCTTGAACACGGCGTAAAAAATATAGGTTGTGAAGAGGAGAGGAAAAGGGATGTGAGGAAGGTATGGGTGGGGATGAAGCAGGTTGTTAAAAAAAACCCATCCCGAACCGGAGCTGAGGGGTTAGGAAACAATGTCCCCTCCCCCCTCAGCCCCGATCCGGGGTGGTTGGCTTGAGAAGAAGGTCAGCATCTACCCTGTGAAATTAGAGGCTGAACAGAGAAAGTTGTGGGAGAGGTTGTATGAAAAGCGACGAGGTAGGGGAGAAATCGGGCTATCTGAAGGAAGGAAGAGAGGCTAAGCTGGGGCCGGACGGAGCGCTGGATCCCGTCAGCACGGCGGCCAGGATGGCAAATCGCCGCGCTCCTTACGGGGAGGGGCGCCACCGGCCCGAGAGCTATATCTAGCTCTCGAAGGAGTTTCCTGGCCCTAAACCCAAAGGGCTTAGGGTATGACTGGCGTCTCTCGGCGGCATAGGCACCATCGAGATCAGCTGCGGATGCAGTGAGAGCTGTTGGCGACTGAGGGAGGCGCCAGGCTCGCGCGTACAGGCGAGTGATGCACTGCACGCGGCGCAGAGCGAGTGGCATCTACCCAGCATCGACCAACAGGCTCTCAATGGGGGAAGTGCGGAAGGCACCGGTCGCAAGGCGAAGGCCGGTGTGGTGGATCGAATCCACCTTCCGCAATAAACGCTCGGCTGCGGATGCATAAAACTCGCATCCGTAGTCGAGCTTCGAGCGAACAAAGGATCGATAAAAAAAGTAAGGCGGTAGCCCTATCAGCGCCCCAAGCGCTGAACGTCACGGAACGGAGAATGTCCATGGCGCGGGTACAAGAGACCCTAAGGCTGCGAATGTGAGCCTCCCAGGTGAGGCGTCGGTCGAATACAAGACCAAGGAAACGGTGCGACTCAACCACATCCAGGCGCACCCCATTAAGAAACAAATCTGGGTCGGGGTGAAGCCGTGGATGGCGGCAAGAGTGCACCACCTTAGTCTTGGCCAAAGAAAACCGAAACCTGTGCGCTTCGGCATAGCGTGAGACGCGGTTCAATGCCTGTTGGAGTCGGCGCTCCAGAGTTGGCATCTGGGCCGCGCCAAAAGAGATCGAAAGGTCGTCCACGTAGAGCGTAGCGAGAACATCTTCCGGCAGCACCGAGGTGATGCCGTTGATGCTCAGGGCAAAGAGTGTGACACTGAGGACACTTCCCTGCGGGACACCCTCTTCCTGCTCCTTTGGGCCGGAGAGGGCTCCCCCCACCCGTACGCGGAATCGACGATCTCGCAAAAATTCAGATATAAACATTGGGAGGCGTCCCCTCGCCCCCATCGTGTGGAGAGTCTCCATGATACCGTATCGCCATGCGGTATCATAGGCCTTCTCCAGATCAAAAAAAACCGTGGCGTAGTGCTGTCTACGAAAAAAAGCCTCGCAGACGGCATTTTCCAGTCGGAGCAGAGCATCCGACGTGGAGTGGAACTTACGGAAGCCGCACTGTGCAGAAGACAGATGGCCTCCGCTGTCCAGGAAATAGGCTAATCTAACATTTACCAATTTCTCCATCAACTTGCACACGCAAGAGGTTAGAGAGATTGAGCGGAAACCGGTCGGAGTAGAGTGATCTCTCCCCGGCTTGCGAAAGGCGATCCCAGTAGCGATTCGCCAGGAGTCTGGGAGAAGACCTTCCACCCAGATCCTATTGAACAATTTTTTTTTTTTTTTTATAGAGCCCATCTGGCAACTACCCACTTGGGCATAAGTCGCCGAAAAAGACGACAGCCTAGAATTAGGCTACTTTAAAGTTAAAATATGAAAACTTAACAATCAATATAAATTGGAAAAACTTAACAATCGAAGCAATCTCCGGCAGCGGGGGGAGGTCCCCCTCACCCCGGTGCAGGAGAGTGCAACCTAAAACAAAACAATAACAAAAAAAGGAACCTTAAATAAAGGGGAGAAGGCCGGCCTCCCCCAAAAAGTCAATAAGTCCACCAGTCATGGTGCACGCACTCGTCCCGAGTACAAGGGACAGGCGGTAGCAACCCCGCCCATCCCGGTACCGAGACAGGTATCTTGCGCGAAGATCACCCAGACTGGGACATTCGACAAGAATATGCCGAACAGTCTGGGGGACGACGCAGTCGTTGCAATAGGGCACATGCGAGCGCTCCACCAAGTAACGATGCGTCACACGAGTGTGTCCGATTCGAAGACGACAGAAAGCAACCTGAAGCCGCCGCGGCATTGGGGGATAGGTCCATGGGAACAGTCGCGGCGCAATGGCACGCAACTTTAAGTTCCCCCCGACCGTCTCCCATCTTCTTTGCCAAGCAGTCCGAAGAGCTGCCCGTATTCCTGCCATGTAGTCAGTGTGAGGAAGAGCGAAACGCTGGTCCGGTCGCAGAGTCCTCGCGGACTCTTTGGCGCCCTCATCGGCGCGCTCATTCCCCGCAATTCCTACATGTCCAGGAACCCAGCAGAAGATAATCTCGACATCTGCCCGGCTCGCCAAAACCGTGGCGTCACGGATTTCGCGAACCAGGGGATGCGGAGATTCCAATGCCCCGAGAGCACTCAGGGCGCTTTGTGAGTCGCTATAGATCACAATCCGGTCTCCGAACCGGGCACGTCGCGTAATCTCCCATACCGAGTGGTGTATTGCCACCAGCTCGGCCGTGAAGACAGACGCAGCGCCTGGTAGAGCCCCGCTGACTTCAAACAGAGGGGATACGGCGTAACAGCCGACCCCCTCTTGGGACTTGGAGCCATCCGTATACACTGGCACGGTACCAGCGTGACACGATGTGTGCTCCAAAAAGGTCGAACGCAATACTCCCGGCGCAGTACAAGCTTTGGGAGCAGAGGCGTGGCGACAAATAGCCAAATGTGGTACCCTCCAGGGTGGCGTCCTGGGCAGAACCAGGGGCGCCACCGGCCCGAGAGCTATATCTAGCTCTCGAAGGAGTTTCCTGGCCCTAAACCCAAAGGGCTTAGGGTATGACTGGCGTCTCTCGGCGGCATAGGCACCATCGAGATCAGCTGCGGATGCAGTGAGAGCTGTTAGCGACTGAGGGAGGCGCCGGGCTCGCGCGTACAGTCGAGTGATGCACTGCACGCGGCGCAGAGCGAGTGGCATCTCCCCAGCATCGACCAACAGGCTCTCAATGGGGGAAGTGCGGAAGGCACCGGTCGCAAGGCGAAGGCCGGTGTGGTGGATCGAATCCACCTTCCGCAATAAACGCTCGGCTGCGGATGCATAAAACTCGCATCCGTAGTCGAGCTTCGAGCGAACAAAGGATCGATAAAAAAGTAAGGCGGTAGCCCTATCAGCGCCCCAAGCGCTGAACGTCACGGAACGGAGAATGTCCATGGCGCGGGTACAAGAGACCCTAAGGCTGCGAATATGAGCCTCCCAGGTGAGGCGTCGGTCGAATACAAGACCAAGGAAATGGTGCGACTCAACCACATCCAGGCGCACCCCATTAAGAAACAAATCTGGGTCGGGGTGAAGCCGTGGATGGCGGCAGAAGTGCACCACCTTAGTCTTGGCCAAAGAAAACCGAAACCTGTGCGCTTCGGCATAGTGAGAGACGCGGTTCAATGCCTGTTGGAGTCGACGCTCCAGAGTTGGCATCTGGGCCGCGCCAAAAGAGATCGAAAGGTCGTCCACGTAGAGCGTAGCGAGAACATCTTCCGGCAGCACCGAGGTGATGCCGTTGATGCTCAGTGCAAAGATTTTTTTTTTTTTTTTTAATTAAGGGGCTATCTGGCGACTGCCGACTTAGGCATAAGTTGCCGTAAACAAACAGCCTAATTTATGCTACTCTAAAAAATTAAACAGAAAACAATAAAAAGGAATAACAATAACAATAACAAAGCAATAACAAAACAATTACAAAAACAACAATTAAATCGCGTTAAATAAAAGGGAGAAGGCCGGCCTCCCCCCAAAAGTCAATGAGTCCACCAGTCAAAGTACACGCACTCATCCCGAGAACAAGGGACAGGCGGTAGCGACCCCGCCCATCCCGGTACCGGGACAGGTGTCGTGCGCGAAGATCACCCAGACTGGGACATTCGACAAGAATGTGCCGAACAGTCTGGGGGACGACGCAGTCGTTGCAATAGGGCGCAGGCGAGCGCTCCATCAGATAGCGATGCGTCACACGAGTGTGTCCGATTCGGAGACGACAGAAAGCAACCTGAAGCCGCCGCGGCATTGGGGGATAGGTCCATGGGAACAGTCGCGGCGCAATGGCACGCAACTTTAAGTTCCCTTCGACCGTCTCCCATCTTCTTTGCCAAGCAGTCCGAAGAGCTGCCCGTATTCCTGCCATGTAGTCGGTGTGAGGAAGAGCGAAACGCTGGTCCGGTCGCAGAGTCCTCGCGGACTCTTTGGCGCCCTCATCGGCGCGCTCTTTCCCCGCAATTCCCACATGTCCAGGAACCCAGCAGAAGATAATCTCGACATCTGCCCGGTTCGCCAAAACCGTGGCGTCACGGATATCGCGAACCAGGGGATGCGGAGATTCCAATGCCCCGAGAGCACTCAGGGCGCTTTGTGAGTCGCTATAGATCACAATCCGGTCTCCGAACCGGGCACGTCGCGTAATCTCCCGTACCGAGTGGTGTATTGCCACCAGCTCGGCCGTGAAGACAGACGCAGCGCCTGGTAGAGCCCCGCTGACTTCAAACAGAGGGGATACGGCGTGGAAGCCGACCCCATCTTGGGACTTGGAGCCATTCGTATACACGGGCACGGTTCCAGCGTGACACGATGTGTGCTCCAAAAAGGTCGAACGCAATACTCCCGGCGCAGTACAAGCTTTGGGAGCAGAGGCGTGGCGACAAATAGCCAAATGTGGTACCCTCCAGGGTGGCGTCCTGGGCAGAACCAGGGGCGCCACCGGCCCGAGAGCTATATCTAGCTCTCGAAGGAGTTTCCTGGCCCTAAACACAAAGGGCTTAGGGCATGACTGGCGTCTCTCGGCGGCATAGGCACCATCGAGATCAGCTGCGGATGCAGTGAGAGCTGTTGGCGACTGAGGGAGGCGCCGGGCTCGCGCGTACAGGCGAGTGATGCACTGCACGCGGCGCAAAGCGAGTAGCATCTCCCCAGCATCGACCAACAGGCTCTCAATGGGGGAAGTGCGGAAGGCACCGGTCGCAAGGCGAAGGCCGGTGTGGTGGATCGAATCCACCTTCCGCAATAAACGCTCGGCTGCGGATGCATAAAACTCGCATCCGTAGTCGAGCTTCGAGCGAACAAAGGATCGATAAAAAAGTAAGGCGGTAGCCCTATCAGCGCCCCAAGCGCTGAACGTCACGGAACGGAGAATGTCCATGGCGCGGGTACAAGAGACCCTAAGGCTGCGAATATGAGCCTCCCAGGTGAGGCGTCGGTCGAATACAAGACCAAGGAAACGGTGCGACTCAACCACATCCAGGCGCACCCCATTAAGAAACAAATCTGGGTCGGGGTGAAGCCGTGGATGGCGGCAGAAGTGCACCACCTTAGTCTTGGCCAAAGAAAACCGAAACCTGTGCGCTTCGGCATAGCGAGAGACGCGGTTCAATGCCTGTTGGAGTCGGCGCTCCAGAGTTGGCATCTGGGCCGCGTTAAAAGAGATCGAAAGGTCGTCCACGTAGAGCGTAGCGAGAACATCTTCCGGCAGCACCGAGGTGATGCCGTTGATGCTCAGGGCAAAGAGTGTGACACTGAGGACACTTCCCTGCGGGACACCCTCTTCCTGCTCCTTTGGGCCGGAGAGAGCTCCCCCCACCCGTACGCGGAATCGACGATCTCGCAAAAATTCAGATATAAACATTGGGAGGCGTCCCCTCGCCCCCATCGTGTGGAGAGTCTCCATGATACCGTATCGCCATGCGGTATCATAGGCCTTCTCCAGATCAAAAAACACCGTGGCGTAGTGCTGTCTACGAAGGAAAGCCTCGCAGACGGCACTTTCCAGTCGGAGCAGAGCATCCAACGTGGAGTGGAACTTACGGAAGCCGCACTGTGCAGAAGAAGGATGGCCTCCGCTGTCCAGGAAATAAGCTAATCTAACATTTACCAATTTCTCCATCAACTTGCACACGCAAGAGGTTAGAGAGATTGGGCGGAAACCGGTCGGAGTAGAGTGATCTCTCCCCGGCTTGCGAAAGGCGAGCACAGTAGCGATTCGCCAGGAGTCTGGGAGAAGACCTTCCACCCAGATCCTGTTGAACAAATCTAACAGAAAGGCCATGCCTCGCTCACCCAGGTGTCGAAGCATGGCGTACGGGACATCGTCCGGACCATGGGCGGTGTCCGCGCACGAAGCGAGAGCGGAACGCAACTCACTCACAGTAAACTTGTCGTTGAAGGGTTCTCCGCCTCTGGAGGTAAAGTCCAGCCGGCGGTCTTCCGCGACATCACGACGTGCATTGAATGCTGGCGGAGCAGCATCACGGCTAGAGAATGCGGAAAAAGCGGTCGCTAAGGATTCCGCCACGGATGCGGGGTCCGAGATTGCGGTCCCATTCTCCTGGAGAACGGGAGGGGGGTCCTGCGAGAACTTGCCCCGAATCCTTTTGACTCGCTTCCACACCTCAGCTAAAGGGGTCTTCCCGTTAAGTGAAGACACGTATGCCCACCAAGAAGAGCGGCGGGCGTGCTTCGAAATATACCGGAACCTAGCCCTAGCCCGACGAAATTCAGCGACAGTGAAATCGTTCGGGCGGCGCTTATAGCGCATGTAGGCATAACGCTTCATGTTTGAGGGCCGTCTCACACTCGGCCGACCACCATGGGAGTGGTCGGCGTGCAAAACGGCCAGACGTCCTAGGAATAGTAGTCAGGCCTACGGCGATGAGGTTGCCGGAGAAGAACTCAACGGCCTCATCTACCGACCTAAACTCCTCGACTGAGATTTTTTTTTTTTTTTTTTAATTAAGGGGCTATCTGGCGACTGCCGACTAAGGCATAAGTTGCCGTAAACAAACAGCCTAATTAAGGCTACTTTAAAAAATTAAACAGAAAACAATAAAAAGGAATAACAATAACAATAACAAAGCAATAACAAAACAATTACAAAAACAACAATTAAATCGCGTTAAATAAAAGGGAGAAGGCCGGCCTCCCCCAAAAAGTCAATAAGTCCACCAGTCAAAGTACACGCACTCATCCCGAGAACAAGGGACAGGCGGTAGCGACCCCGCCCATCCCGGTACCGGGACAGGTGTCGTGCGCGAAAATCACCCAGACTGGGACATTCGACAAGAATGTGCCGAACAGTCTGGGGGACGACGCAGTCGTTGCAATAGGGCGCAGGCGAGCGCTCCATCAGATAGCGATGCGTCACACGAGTGTGTCCGATTCGGAGACGACAGAAAGCAACCTGAAGCCGCCGCGGCATTGGGGGATAGGTCCATGGGAACAGTCGCGGCGCAATGGCACGCAACTTTAAGTTCCCTTCGACCGTCTCCCATCTTCTTTGCCAAGCAGTCCGAAGAGCTGCCCGTATTCCTGCCATGTAGTCGGTGTGAGGAAGAGCGAAACGCTGGTCCGGTCGCAGAGTCCTCGCGGACTCTTTAGGGCCCTCATTCCCCGCAATTCCTACATGTCCAGGAACCCAGCAGAAGATAATCTCGACATCTGCCCGGCTCGCCAAAACCGTGGCGTCACGGATATCGCGAACCAGGGGATGCGGAGATTCCAATGCCCCGAGAGCACTCAGGGCGCTTTGTGAGTCGCTATAGATCACAATCCGGTCTCCGAACCGGGCACGTCGCGTAATCTCCCGTACCGAGTGGTGTATTGCCACCAGCTCGGCCGTGAAGACAGACGCAGCGCCTGGTAGAGCCCCGCTGACTTCAAACAGAGGGGATACGGCGTAACAGCCGACCCCCTCTTGGGACTTGGAGCCATCCGTATACACTGGCACGGTACCAGCGTGACACGATGTGTGCTCCAAAAAGGTCGAACGCAATACTCCCGGCGCAGTACAAGCTTTGGGAGCAGAGGCGTGGCGACAAATAGCGAAATGTGGTACCCTCCAGGGTGGCGGCCTGGGCAGAACTTAGGGGCGCCACCGGCCCGAGAGCTATATCTACCTCTCGAAGGAGTTTCCTGGCCCTAAACCCAAAGGGCTTAGGGTATGACTGGCGTCTCTCGGCGGCATAGGCACCATCGAGATCAGCTGCGGATGCAGTGAGAGCTGTTGGCGACTGAGGGAGGCGCCGGGCTCGCGCGTACAGGCGAGTGATGCACTGCACGCGGCGCAGAGCGAGTGGCATCTCCCCAGCATCGACCAACAGACTCTCAATGGGGGAAGTGCGGAAGGCACCGGTCGCAAGGCGAAGGCCGGTGTGGTGGATCGAATCCACCTTCCGCAATAAACGCTCGGCTGCGGATGCATAAAACTCGCATCCGTAGTCGAGCTTCGAGCGAACAAAGGATCGATAAAAAAGTAAGGCGGTAGCCCTATCAGCGCCCCAAGCGCTGAACGTCACGGAACGGAGAATGTCCATGGAGCGGGTACAAGAGACCCTAAGGCTGCGAATATGAGCTTCCCAGGTGAGGCGTCGGTCGAATACAAGACCAATGAAACGGTGCGACTCAACCACATCCAGGCGCACCCCATTAAGAAACAAATCTGGGTCGATGTGAAGCCGTGGATGGCGGCAGAAGTGCACCACCTTAGTCTTGGCCAAAGAAAACCGAAACCTGGGCGATTCGGCATATTGAGAGACGCGGTTCAATGCCTGTTGGAGTCGACGCTCCAGAGTTGGCATCTGGGCCGCGCCAAAAGAGATCGAAAGGTCGTCCACGTAGAGCGTAGCGAGAACATCTTCCGGCAGCACCGAGGTGATGCCGTTGATGCTCAGGGCAAAGAGTGTGACACTGAGGACACTTCCCTGCGGGACACCCTCTTCCTGCTCCTTAGGGCCGGAGAGGGCTCCCCCCACCCGTACGCGGAATCGACGATCTCGCAAAAATTCAGATATAAAAATTGGGAGGCGTCCCCTCGCCCCCATCGTGTGGAGAGTCTCCATGATACCGTATCGCCATGCGGTATCCTAGGCCTTCTCCAGATCAAAAAACACCGTGGCGTAGTGCTGTCTACGAAGGAAAGCCTCGCAGACGGCACTTTCCAGTCGGAGCAGAGCATCCGACGTGGAGTGGAACTTACGGAAGCCGCACTGTGCAGAAGACAGATGGCCTTCGCTGTCCAGGAAATAGGCTAATCTAACATTTACCAATTTCTCCATCAACTTGCACACGCAAGAGGTTAGAGAGATTGGGGGGAAACCGGTCGGAGTAGAGTGATCTCTCCCCGGCTTGCGAAAGGCGAGCACAGTAGCGATTCGCCAGGAGTCTGGGAGAAGACCTTCCACCCAGATCCTGTTGAACAAATCTAACAGAAATGCCATGCCTTGCTCACCCAGGTGTCGAAGCATGGCGTACGGGACATCGTCCGGACCATGGGCGGTGTCCGCGCACGAAGCGAGAGCGGAACGCAACTCACTCACAGTAAACTTGTCGTTGAAGGGTTCTCCGCCTCTGGAGGTAAAGTCCAGCCGGCGGCCTTCCGTGACATCACGACGTGCATTGAATGCTGGCGGAGCAGCATCACGGCTAGAGAATGCGGAAAAAGCGGTCGCTAATGATTCCGCCACGGACGCGGGGTCCGAGATTGCGGTCCCATTCTCCTGGAGAACGGGAGGGGGGTCCTGCGAGAACTTGCCCCGAATCCTTTTGACTCGCTTCCACACCTCAGCTAAAGAGGTCTTCCCGTTAAGTGAAGACACGTATGCCCGCCAAGAAGAGCGGCGGGCGTGCTTCGAAATATACCGGAACCTAGCCCTAGCCCGACGAAATTCAGCGACAGTGAAATCGTTCGGGCGGCGCTTATAGCGCATGTAGGCATAACGCTTCTGTTTGAGGGCCGTCTCACACTCGGCCGACCACCATGGGAGTGGTCGGCGTGCAAAACGGCCAGACTTCCTAGGAATAGTAGTCAGGCCTACGGCGATGAGGTTGCCGGAGAAGAACTCAACGGCCTCATCAACCGACCTAAACTCCTCGACTGAGATAGAGAATTCAGTCATTTCCTGAAATGCAGGCCACCGCGCCCGCGCCAAGCACCACCGAGGTGGTCTCTCAGGCGGCAGTTGCCCTGAAAATGATATTTGAATGGGAAAGTGATCACTACCATGGAGGTCATCGACCACCCCCCAATCAAAATCAGGCTGTGCATCTGAAGAGCACAAAGATAGGTCAAGGCAAGAAAATGAAGCGGTTCTCGGACAGTGATGCGTAAACTCATCCACGTTTAGGACACCCATCTCAAGCTCTTCGATCAGATCGGCAAGGACTTGTCCCCTGGGTTTCATGGAGTATTTTTTTTTTTTTTTTTTTTTTTTTATAGAGCCCATCTGGCAACTACCCACTTGGGCATAAGTCGCCGAAAAACACGACAGCCTAGAATTAGGCTACTTTAAAGTTAAAATATGAAAACTTAACAATCAATATAAATTTGAAAAACTTAACAATCGAAGCAATCTCCGGCAGCGGGGGGAGGTCCCCCTCACCCCGGTGCAGGAGAGTGCAATCTAAAACAAAACAATAACAAAAAAAGGAACCTTAAATAAAGGGGAGAAGGCCGGCCTCCCCCAAAAAGTCAATAAGTCCACCAGTCATGGTGCACGCACTCGTCCCGAGTACAAGGGACAGGCGGTAGCGACCCCGCCCATCCCGGTACCGAGACAGGTATCGTGCGCGAAGATCACCCAGACTGGGACATTCGACAAGAATATGCCGAACAGTCTGGGGGACGACGCAGTCGTTGCAATAGGGCACATGCGAGCGCTCCACCAAGTAACGATGCGTCACACGAGTGTGTCCGATTCGAAGACGACAGAAAGCAACCTGAAGCCGCCGCGGCATTGGGGGATAGGTCCATGGGAACAGTCGCGGCGCAATGGCACGCAACTTTAAGTTCCCCTCGACCGTCTCCCATCTTCTTTGCCAAGCAGTCCGAAGAGCTGCCCGTATTTCTGCCATGTAGTCAGGGTGAGGAAGAGCAAAACGCTGGTCAGGTCGCAGAGTCCTCACGGACTCTTTGGCGCCCTCATCGGCGCGCTCATTCCCCGCAATTCCTACATGTCCAGGAACCCAGCAGAAGATAATCTCGACATCTGCCCGGCTCGCCAAAACCGTGGCGTCACGGATTTCGCGAACCAGGGGATGCGGAGATTCCAATGCCCCGAGAGCACTCAGGGCGCTTTGTGAGTCGCTATAAATCACAATCCGGTCTCCGAACCGGGCACGTCGCGTAATCTCCCGTACCGAGTGGTGTATTGCCACCAGCTCGGCCGTGAAGACAGACGCAGCGCCTGGTAGAGCCCCGCTGACTTCAAACAGAGGGGATACGGCGTGGAAGCCGACCCCCTCTTGGGACTTGGAGCCATCCGTATACACTGGCACGGTACCAGCGTGACACGATGTGTGCTCCAAAAAGATCGAACGCAATACTCCCGGCGCAGTACAAGCTTTGGGAGCAGAGGCGTGGCGACAAATAGCCAAATGTGGTACCCTCCAGGGTGGCGTCCTGGGCAGAACCAGGGGCGCCACCGGCCCGAGAGCTATATCTACCTCTCGAAGGAGTTTCCTGGCCCTAAACCCAAAGGGCTTAGGGTATGACTGGCGTCTCTCGGCGGCATAGGCACCATCGAGATCAGCTGCGGATGCAGTGAGAGCTGTTGGCGACTGGGGGAGGCGCCGGGCTCGCGCGTACAGGCGAGTGATGCACTGCACGCGGCGCAGAGCGAGTGGCATCTCCCCAGCATCGACCAACAGGCTCTCAATGGGGGAAGTGCGGAAGGCACCGGTCGCAAGGCGAAGGCCGGTGTGGTGGATCGAATCCACCTTCCGCAATAAACGCTCGGCTGCGGATGCATAAAACTCGCATCCGTAGTCGAGCTTCGAGCGAACAAAGGATCGATAAAAAAGTAAGGCGGTAGCCCTATCAGCGCCCCAAGCGCTGAACGTCACGGAACGGAGAATGTCCATGGCGCGGGTACAAGAGACCCTAAGGCTGCGAATGTGAGCCTCCCAGGTGAGGCGTCGGTCGAATACAAGACCAAGGAAACGGTGCGACTCAACCACATCCAGGCGCACCCCATTAAGAAACAAATCTGGGTCGGGGTGAAGCCGTGGATGGCGGCAGAAGTGCACCACCTTAGTCTTGGCCAAAGAAAACCGAAACCTGTGCGCTTTGGCATAGCAAGAGACGCGGTTCAATGCCTGTTGGAGTCGGCGCTCCAGAGTTGGCATCTGGGCCGCGCCAAAAAAGATCGAAAGGTCGTCCACGTGGAGCGTAGCGAGAACATCTTCCGGCAGCACCGAGGTGATGCCGTTGATGCTCAGGGCAAAGAGTGTGACACTGAGGACACTTCCCTGCGGGACACCCTCTTCCTGCTCCTTTGGGCCGGAGAGGGCTTCCCCCACCCGTACGCGGAATCGACGATCTCGCAAAAATTCAGATATAAACTTTGGGAGGCGTCCCCTCGCCCCCATCGTGTGGAGAGTCTCCATGATACCGTATCGCCATGCGGTATCATAGGCTTTCTCCAGATCAAAAAACACCGTGGCGTAGTGCTGTCTACGAAGGAAAGCCTCGCAGACGGCATTTTCCAGTCGGAGCAGAGCATCCGACGTGGAGTGGAACTTACGGAAGCCGCACTGTGCAGAAGACAGATGGCCTCCGCTGTCCAGGAAATAGGCTAATCTAACATTTACCAATTTCTCCATCAACTTGCACACGCAAGAGGTTAGAGAGATTGGGCGGAAACCGGTCGGAGTAGAGTGATCTCTCCCCGGCTTGCGAAAGGCGAGCACAGTAGCGATTCGCCAGGAGTCTGGGAGGAGACCTTCCACCCAGATCCTGTTGAACAAATCTAATAGAAAGGCCATGCCTCGCTCACCCAGGTGTCGAAGCATGGCGTACGGGACATCGTCCGGACCATGGGCGGTGTCCGCGCACGAAGCGAGAGCGGAACGCAACTCAATCACAGTAAACTTGTCGTTGAAGGGTTCTCCGCCTCTGGAGGTAAAGTCCAGCCGGCGGCCTTCCGCGACATCACGACGTGCATTGAATGCTGGCGGAGCAGCATCACGGCTAGAGAATGCGGAAAAAGCGGTCGCTAAGGATTCCGCCACGGACGCGGGGTCCGAGATTGCGGTCCCATTCTCCTGGAGAACGGGAGGGGGGTCCTGTGAGAACTTGCCCCGAATCCTTTTGACTCGCTTCCACACCTCAGCTAAAGGGGTCTTCCCGTTAAGTGAAGACACGTATGCCCGCCAAGAAGAGCGGCGGGCGTGCTTCGAAATATACCGGAACCTAGCCCTAGCCCGACGAAATTCAGCGACGGTGAAATCGTTCGGGCGGCGCTTATAGCGCATGTAGGCATAACGCTTCTGTTTGAGGGCCGTCTCACACTCGGCCGACCACCATGGGAGTGGTCGGCGTGCAAAACGGCCAGACGTCCTAGGAATAGTAGTCAGGCCCACGGCGATGAGGTTGCCGGAGAAGAACTCGACGGCCTCATCTACCGACCTAAACTCCTTGACTGAGATAGAGAATTCAGTCATTTCCTGAAATGCAGGCCACCGCGCCCGCGCCAAGCACCACCGAGGTGGTCTCTCAGGCGGCAGTTGCCCTGAAAATGATATTTGAATGGGAAAGTGATCACTACCATGGAGGTCATCGACCACCCCCCAATCAAAATCAGGCTGTGCATCCGAAGAGCACAAAGATAGGTCAAGGCAAGAAAATGAAGCGGTTCTCGGACAGTGATGCGTAAACTCATCCACGTTTAGGACACCCATCTCAAGCTCTTCGATCAGATCGGCAAGGACTTGTCCCCTGGGATTTATGGTGTAATCTCCCCAGAGAGGATGCCTGCCGTTCAGATCTCCAAGCAAGAGATAGGGCCTCGGCAACCGTGCCACGACGCGGCGAAAGTCCCCCGCGTCGAAGTCAGCTGACGGTGGAATGTACGCAGAAATGATAGTATACCTCCTATCCAGGTGCAGCTGCACAGCCACTGCCTGAAAGGAGGTATCTAAAGAGAAAGGAAGAACGGAGACATCATGCCGGGTGTAAACCGCGCATCCCCCAGCCCGGCCGTCCCGCGGTGGTTGGGTCGCAAGACCCTTATACCCCGGGAGGGCAGGCAGGGGGCACGCGCCTAGCATGGTCTCCTGCAAAAAAATAGCTAACGGGGAACGGGACGAGGCGAGCCTCCGCAGCTCCTCCCAGTTGGCCCGGAGTCCACGGCAATTCCATTGAAGGAATATGCCCTCCAGGCCTAGCTCGGAGGAGACGCGGGGGCCCTCCTCGAATTGAAGACCCTCACGGGAATGGCCGTACGCTTCCCGGGGGCTGAACCCCGGGCGCTGTTGGCCGGACAAAGCGCTGAAGGCGCTGTCGCCTTCGAGGACTTATTGGGGGTGGTTGGGCTCGCCATGCGAGTCTTTTCCTCCCTCCGCCTCGAAACTTTAGGCGGGCGTTGCGGCTTCGGAGGCGGGGGGCCCTCTTTTCGAGGAACCACCGTCTCCGAGCCACTCGCTCCACCTCGGGGCGTGGGCAAAGGGGCCGAAGCTCCTTTGTTGCTGTCCTCCTTTCGGGGAACAGCTTTAGGAACCCCGGAAGATGGCCTAGCGACCATCTTCAGGGGTGTTGCCTCCTGTGAGTCTAACGACTCGGTGGAGGCGCGTGGCCGTTTCGCTTTACGCGAAACGGTCACGCTGGGGGAAGAGGGGGGAGCCCTGGAATAGACGGGGCAGGGTATGAACCCTTTTTGCCGCCAGCTTTACCAGGGGAGCGCCCAGGTTGGGTAGAGCCCACAGAAGGGCTCCGAATGGGCGGGGAAACAACCGTGCTCGTTGGCCTGGATGGGCCAGGAGCAGAGGGTGCCTTTCTAACTATTGAGGCATATGACGTCCCAGGCAGAGCCGGGCGCGCCAGGACCAAGTCCTTTGCCTCGCGGAATGAGAGTCGATCCTGGGCCTGAACGGCCAGGATTTCTTTCTCAAGGAGATATGCACCACATTGCTTC
Organism: Ceratothoa steindachneri; assembly: GCA_963969495.1. Classification (NCBI taxonomy): domain Eukaryota; kingdom Metazoa; phylum Arthropoda; class Malacostraca; order Isopoda; family Cymothoidae; genus Ceratothoa; species Ceratothoa steindachneri. The sequence continues at coordinate 55,452,220 of OZ018331.1, read as the reverse complement.
GAAGAAGCAGGGTGCGGCTCTCCGCAATTGACACACTTGGCCACACACGATTTGGACTTATCGTGTGCGACCTTGGAGCAATTTACACAGACTTCGGGTGACCCCGATTTTGCACGTCTACATGATCGATTCGTATGGCCGAAGCGGTGGCAGTAATAGCACCGCCGCAGCAGTGGCACGAATGCCTTCACGCGGTAGCGGTACCAACCGGCACGCACCGACTCAGGGAGCTTGTCACAGTCGAACGTGACGAAGAGTGTAGGGGTGGGTCTCGAGGCCCCTCCCTGTTTTCTAACACACGCTCAACCTTGACCGCCCCATGGTCGGCCAGCTCTAGGGTGATGTCCTCAATGGAGTAGTCAACGAGTTCCCTCGCATAAACTACTCCTTTCACAAAGTTCATGGTAGAGTGCGGCGTCACACTCACCGGGGTGCCATGAAGTGTCCGAAGAGCACTTATCTTGGCCGCCTCGGCGGGATTCGCCGCATTCGCCAGAAGGCTCCCGTCCGAGAAACGGGTTACCTTCGGCTCTCTACCAATTGCACTAGCTAATCCTCTCCTCTGATGGATCATGTTGCCCTTGGACAACATGGTGCCATCAGTGGAGCGAATAACGAGGAAGCGTTTGAAGCCAGCGGGCTCGAAAACGCCAGGTAACCTCTGAATCAGGGGCCCCGATGTCATCGAGGCTCCGCCCTGTGCACTCTTGGTCTTAGTCAGGGGCTCCGCACACGAGGGGGTAGAGGGGCCGGATGTGCCGATCTTGGCTTGGTCGCCTACCAAAGTGGCAGCAGACCCATCCGTCCCCGCAGCCCCCGCGGATGGAGACGAGCCCCGAGTCTTTTTCGTCTTTCTTGTCTTTTTCTTCTTTTTAGGAGAGGAGGGCGGGGAATGAACCCGCTTTTCACCCCCGCCGGTAGAAGCCCCCAGGCCAGATGGACCGGCCTCAGCCAGGTCCTTCTCTGAAATGGAGAAAGTTCCGGTGGGCGCAGGGGATTCATCCGGAGGAGATCCCTCCCCTCCTTGTACTGCATGAGAATCCACAGCCGTTTGATGAGGACCTTGCATAGGGGCGGATTCGGGTTCGGTGCTTGGCGCCAAGCCCGGATTCCCCCCCATGGAAGGCCCTACCTTCTGAGGCTGGTTTTCCTCAAGGACCATGTCTATCACAGGAGGAGCCTCCAGTTGGCCATCCCCTCCCAGGACATCGCAGGTCCCCTTGGCAGCGTCATAAGTCTTTAGTGGGGAGGCACAGGCCTTGACCCCGGCAAGGTTTGAAATTTTTGCCAGCAGGTCTTTTGAGGGAAGCGACCGAAGGGGCCTGGCTTCCCTCTCCCCCCTAAGGGGGTTTTCCCTACCGAGCCGCTTGTACGAGGGGCGGTCGGCAATGGGCTGCCTGCTGGCTTTCTTGGCAGTCCCCTTAGAAAGCATAGGAGGGACTGCCGCTGGAGATAGGGAGGTGCCCGAAAGCACCTCCAGAGAAGGGGGTGAGGGGGAGTCCCCTACACCCGTAGGCGTAGGAGAGGAGTAAGCCTCCTCTCCGGTTAAAGAGGTATGGAGGGTCCCCTGCGCAAGCACAGGGGGGGGGACCTCCATCTTTTCTGTGGAGCTGCACGAGGGCGGCTCCGTTGTTGTTATAGGGGGAATTAAGGGGAGATGTTTTTTTTTTCATCATTGGGCATGGTGACCCTCTTTGTTTTACGGGACGCAATCGCTTACCACCTCTTGCAGTAGCCCGCACTGCAAGAGGTGCTTACAGGCCCGGCAGAGCCAGGCGCCGCCATTTGGGACCACCCCTCCCGCCTGGTGGCCTGGCAGTCCTTCGGCATGGCGGCTCCACCTTGAACACGGCGTAAAACGGATAGATTTTGAAGACGAGAGGAAAAGGGATGTGAGGAAGGTATGGGTGGGGATAAAGCAGGTTGTTAAAAGCCAACCACCCAAGACCGAAGCTCAGGGGTTAGGGGACATTGTCCCCTCCCCCCTCAGCCCCGATCCGGGACGATTGGCTGAGAAGAAGGTCAGCTTCTACCCTGTGAAATAAGAGGCTGACCAGAGAAAGTTGTGGGAGAGGTTGTATGAAATGCGACGAGGTAGGATAGGAATACAGGCTATCTGAAGGAAGGAAGAGAGGCTAAGCTGGGGTCAGACGGGGCGCTGGATCCCGTCAGCACGGCGGCCAGGATGACAAATCGCCGCGCCCCTTACGGGGCTCAGGGCAAAGAGTGTGACACTGAGGACACTTCCCTGCGGGACACCCTCTTCCTGTTCCTTTGGACCGGAGAGGGCTCTTCCCACCCGTACGCGGAATCGACGATCTCGCAAAAATTCAGATATAAAAATTGGGAGGCGTCCCCTCGCCCCCATCGTGTGGAGAATCTCCATGATACCGTTTTGCCATGCGGTATCATAGGCCTTCTCCAGATCAAAAAACACCGTGGCGTAGTGCTGTCTACGAAGGAAAGCCTCGCAGACGGCACTTTCCAGTCGGAGCAGAGCATCCGACGTGGAGTGGAACTTACGGAAGCCGCACTGTGCAGAAGACAGATGGCCTCCGCTGTCCAGAAAATAGGCTAATCTAACATTTACCAATTTCTCCATCAACTTGCACACGCAAGAGGTTAGAGAGATTGGGCGGAAACCGGTCGGAGTAGAGTGATCTCTCCTCGGCTTGCGAAAGGCGAGCACAGTAGCGATTCGCCAGGAGTCTGGGAGAAGACCTTCCACCCAGATCCTGTTGAACAAATCTAACAGAAAGGCCATGCCTCGCTCACCCAGGTGTCGAAGCATGGCGTACGGGACATCGTCCGGACCATGGGCGGTGTCCGCGCACAAGGCGAGAGCGGAACGCAACTCACTCACAGTAAACTTGTCGTTGAAGGGTTCTCCGCCTCTGGAGGTAAAGTCCAGCCGGCGGCCTTCCGCGACATCACGACGTGCATTGAATGCTGGCGGAGCAGCATCACGGCTAGAGAATGCGGAAAAAGCGGTCGCTAAGGATTCCGCCACGGATGCGGGGTCCGAGGTTGCGGTCCCATTCTCCTGGAGAACGGGAGGGGGGTCCTGCGAGAACTTGCCCCGAATCCTTTTGACTCGCTTCCACACCTCAGCTAAAGGGGTCTTCCCGTTAAGTGAAGACACGTATGCCCGCCAAGAAGAGCGGCGGGCGTGCTTCGAAATATACCGGAACCTAGCCCTTGCCCGACGAAATTCAGCGACAGTGAAATCGTTCGGGCGGCGCTTATAGCGCATGTAGGCATAACGCTTCTGTTTGAGGGCCATCTCACACTCGGTCGACCACCATGGGAGTGGTCGGCGTGCAAAACGGCCAGACGTCCTAGGAATAGTAGTCAGGCCTACGGCGATGAGGTTGCCGGAGAAGAACTCAACGGCCTCATCTACCGACCTAAACTCCTCGACTGAGATAGAGAATTCAGTCATTTCCTGAAATGCAGGCCACCGCGCCCGCGCCAAGCACCACCGAGGTGGTCTCTTAGGCGGCAGTTGCCCTGAAAATGATATTTGAATGGGAAAGTGATCACTACCATGGAGGTCATCGACCACCCCCCAATCAAAATCAGGCTGTGCATCCGAAGAGCACAAAGATAAGTCAAGGCAAGAAAATGAAGCGGTTCTCGGACAGTGATGCGTAAACTCATCCACGTTTAGGACACTTATCTCAAGCTCTTCGATCAGATCGGCAAGGACTTGTCCCCTGGGATTTATGGAGTAATCTCCCCAGAGAGGATGCCTGCCGTTCAGATCTCCAAGCAAGAGATAGGGCCTCGGCAACCGTGCCACGACGCAGCGGAAGTCCCCCGCGTCGAAGTCAGCTGACGGTGGAATGTACGCAGAAATGATAGTATACCTCCTATCCAGGTGCAGCTGCACAGCCACTGCCTGAAAGGAGGTATCTAAAGAGAAAGGAAGAACGGAGACATCATGCCGGGTGTAAACCGCGCATCCCCCAGCCCGGCCATCCCGCGAGGGTGGGGTCGCAAGAACCTTATACCCCGGGAGGGCAGGCAGCGGGCACGCGCCTAGCATGGTCTCCTGCAAAAAAATAGCTAACGGGGAACGGGACGAGACGAGCCTCCGCAGCTCCTCCCAGTTGGCCCGGAGTCCACGGCAATTCCATTGAAGGAATATGCCCTCCAGGCCTAGCTCGGAGGAGACGCGGGGGCCCTCCTCGAATTGAAGACCCTCACGGGAATGGCCGTACGCTTCCCGGGGGCAGAACCCCGGGCGCTGTTGGCCGGACAAAGCGCTGAAGGCGCTGTCGCCTTCGAGGACTTATTGGGGGAGATTGGGCTCGCCATGCGAGTCTTTTCCTTCCTCCGCCTCGAAACCTTAGGCGGGCGTTGCGGCTTGGGAGGCGGGGGGCCCTCTTTTCGAGGAACCACCGTCTCCGAGCCACTCGCTCCACCTCGGGGCGTGGGCGAAGGGGCCGAAGCTCCTTTGTTGCTGTCCTCCTTTCGGGGAACAGCTTTAGGAACCCCGGAAGATGGCCTAGCGACCATCTTCAGGGGTGTTGCCTCCTGTGAGTCTAACGACTCTGTGGAGGCGCGTGGCCGTTTCGCCTTACGGGAAACGGTCACGCTGGGGGAAGAGGGGGGAGCCCTGGTATTAGCCGGGGCTGGGTGTGAACCCTTTTTGCCGCCAGCTCTACCAGGGGAGCGCCCGGGTGTAGTAGAGCCAGCAGAAGGGCTCCGAATGGGCGCGGAAACAACCGTGCTCGTTGGCCTGGATGGGCCAGGAGCAGAGGGTGCTTTTCTAACTATTGAGGCATATGACGTCCCAGGCAGAGCCGTGCGCGCCAGGACCAAGTCCTTTGCCTCGCGGAATGAGAGTCGATCCTGGGCCTGAACGGCCAGGATTTCTTTTTCAAGGAGAAATGCACCACATTGCTTCGAAGAAGCACGGTGCGGCTCTCCGCAATTGACACACTTGGCCACACACGATTTGGACTTATCGTGTGCGACCTTGGAGCAATTTACACAGACTTCGGGTGACCCCGATTTTGCACGTCTACATGATCGATTCGTGTGGCCGAAGCGGTGACAGTAATAGCACCGCCGCGGCAGTGGCACGAATGCCTTCACGCGGTAGCGGTACCAACCGGCACGCACCGACTCAGGGAGCTTGTCACAGTCGAACGTGACGAAGAGTGTAGAGGTGGGTCTCTTGGCCCCTCCCTGTTTTCTCATCACACGTTCGACCTTGACCGCCCCATGGTCGGCCAGCTCTAGGGTGATGTCTTCTATGGAGTAGTCAACGAGTTCCCTCGCATAAACTACTCCTTTTACAAAGTTCATGGTAGAGTGCGGCGTCACACTCACCGGGGTGCCATGAAGTGTCCGAAGAGCACTTATCTTGGCCGCCTCGGCGGGATTCGCCGCAATCGCCAGAAGGCTCCCGTCCGAGAAACGGGTTACCTTCGGCTCTCTACCAATTGCACTAGCTAATCCTCTCCTCTGATGGTTCATGTTGCCCTTGGACAACATGGTGCCATCAGTGGAGCGAATAACGAGGAAGCGTTTGAAGCCAGCGGGCTCGAAAACGCCAGGTAACCTCTGAATCAGTGGCCCCGATGTCATCGAGGCTCCGCCCTGTGCATTCTTCAGCTTAGTCTTGGTCAGGAGCTCCGCACACGAGGGGATAAAGGGGCCGGATTTGCCGATCTTGGCTTGGTCGCCTACCAAAGTGGCAGCAGACCCATCCGTCCCCGCAGCCCCCGCGGATGGAGAGGAGCCCCGAGTCTTTTTCGTCTTTCTTGTCTTTTTCTTCTTTTTAGGAGAGGAGGGCGGGGAATGAACCCGCTTCTCACCCCCGCCGGTAGAAGCCCCCAGGCCAGATGGACCAGCCTCAGCCAGGTCCTTCTCTGAGATGGAGAAGGTCCCGGTGGACGCAGGGGATTCATCCGGAGGAGATCCCTCCCCTCCTTCTCCTGCCTGAGAATCCACAGCCGTTTGATGAGGACCTTGCATAGGGGCGGATTCAGGTTCGGTGCTTGGCGCCAAGCCCGGATTCCCCCCCGTGGAAGGCCCTACTTTCTGAGGCTGGTTTTCCTCAAGGACCATGTCTATCACAGGAGGGGCCTCCAGTTGGCCATCCCCTCCCAGGACATCGCAGGTCCCCTTGGCAGCGTCATAAGTCTTTAGTGTGGAGGCACAGGCCTTGACCCCGGCAAGGTTTAATATTTTTGCCAGCAGGTCTTTTGAGGGAAGCGACCGAAGGGGCCTGGCTTCCCTCTCCCCCCTAAGGGGGTTTGCCCTACCGAGCCGCTTGTACAAGGGGCGGTCGGCAATGGGCTGCCTGCTGGCTTTCTTGGCAGTCCCCTTAGAAAGCATAGGAGGGACTGCCGCTGGAGATAGGGAGGTGCCCGAAAGCACCTCCAGAGAAGGGGGTGAGGGGGAGTCCCCTACACCCGTAGGCTTAGGAGAGGAGTAAGCCTCCTCTCCGGTTAAAGAGGTATGGAGGGTCCCCTGCGCAAGCACAGGGGGGGGGAACCTCAATCTTTTCTGTGGAGCTGCACGAGGGCGGCTCCGTTGTTGTTATAGGGGGAATAAGGGGAGATGTTTTTTTGTTTCATCATTGGGCATGGTGACCCTCTTTGTTTTACGGGACGCAATCGCTCACCACCTCTTGCAGTAGCCCGCACTGCAAGAGGTGCTTACAGTCCCGGCAGAGCCAGGCGCCACCATTTGGGACCACCCCTCCCGCCTGGTGGCCTCGCAGTCCTTCGGCATGGCGGCTCCACCTTGAACACGGCGTAAAACGGATAGATTTTGAAGACGAGAGGAAAAGGGATGTGAGGAAGGTATGGGTGGGGATGAAGCGGGTTGTTAAAAGCCAACCACCCCAGACCGGAGCTCAGGGGTTAGGGGACATTGTCCCCTCCCCCCTCAGCCCCGATCCGGGACGATTGGCTGAGAATAAGGTCAGCTTCTACCCTGTGAAATTAGAGGCTGACCAGAGAAAGTTGTGGGAGAGGTTGTATGAAAAGCGACGAGGTAGGATAGGAATACAGGCTATCTCAAGGAAGGAAAAGAGGCTAAGCTGGGGCCGGACGGGGCGCTGGATCCCGTCAGCACGGCTGCCAGGATAGCAAATCGCCGCGCCCCTTACGGGGTCGCCTGCACAAGCACAGGGGAGGCAGAACTCCATTTTCTTGCTGGAGCTGCCCGAGTGCGGCTCCGTTGCTGTTTCAGGGGAAGTTGGGGGTTGAGTTTTTTTTGGTTGTTTTTTCATACATGGGCATGGTGAACCTCTTTTTTATACGGGACGCAATAGCTCATCATCTCTTGCCGTTGCCGGCAAGTCAAGAGGTGCTTACAGGCCTGGCAGAGCCAGGCGCCGCCATTTGGGACCACCCCTCCCGCCTGGTAGGATGGCAGTCCATCAACATGGCGGCTCCACCTTAGACACGGCGTATAAATGGATAGAATGTGAAGAGGAGAGGAAAAGAGATGTGAGGAAGTTATGGGTGGGGATGAAGCAGGTTGTTAAAAAAAACCCATCCTAAACAGGAGCTCAGGGGTTAGGAAACATTGTCCCCCTCCCCCCTCAGCCCCGATCCCGTATGGTTGGATTGAGAAGAAGGTCAGCATCTACCCTGTGAAATTAGAGGCTGACCATACAAAGTTGTGTTTTTTTTTGTTTGTTTTTTTTAAAGAGCCCATCTGGCAACTGCCCACTTGGGTATAAGTCGCCGAAAAACACGACAGCCTAGAATTAGGCTACTTTAAAGTTAAAATATGAAAACTTAACAATCAATATAAATTGGAAAAACTTAACAATCGAAGCAATCTCCGGCAGCGGGGGGAGGTCCCCCTCACCCCGGTGCAGGAGAGTGCAATCTAAAATAAAACAATAACAAAAAAAGGAACCTTAAATAAAGGGGAGAAGGCCGGCCTCCCCCAAAAAGTCAATAAGTCCACCAGTCATGGTGCACGCACTCGTCCCGAGTACAAGGGACAGGCGGTAGCGACCCCGCCCATCCCGGTACCGAGACAGGTATCGTGCGCGAAGATCACCCAGACTGGGACATTCGACAAGAATATGCCGAACAGTCTGGGGGACGACGCAGTCGTTGCAATAGGGCACATGCGAGCGCTCCACCAAGTAACGATGCGTCACACGAGTGTGTCCGATTCGAAGACGACAGAAAGCAACCTGAAGCCGCCGCGGCATTGGGGGATAGGTCCATGGGAACAGTCGCGGCGCAATGGCACGCAACTTTAAGTTCCCCTCGACCGTCTCCCATCTTCTTTGCCAAGCAGTCCGAAGAGCTGCCCGTATTCCTGCCATGTAGTCGGTGTGAGGAAGAGCGAAACGCTGGTCCGGTCGCAGAGTCCTCGCGGACTCTTTGGCGCCCTCATCGGCGCGCTCATTCCCCGCAATTCCCACATGTCCAGGAACCCAGCAGAAGATAATCTCGACATCTGCCCGGCTCGCCAAAACCGTGGCGTCACGGATATCGCGAACCAGGGGATGCGGAGATTCCAATGCCCCGAGAGCACTCAGGGCGCTTTGTGAGTCGCTATAGATCACAATCCGGTCTCCGAACCGGGCACCTCGCGTAATCTCCCGTACCGAGTGGTGTATTGCCACCAGCTCGGCCGTGAAGACAGACGCAGCGCCTGGTAGAGCCCCACTGACTTCAAACAGAGGGGATACGGCGTGGAAGCCGACCCCCTCTTGGGACTTGGAGCCATCCGTATACACTGGCACGGTTCCAGCGTGACACGATGTGTGCTCCAAAAAGGTCGAACGCAATACTCCCGGCGCAGTACAAGCTTTGGGAGCAGAGGCGTGGCGACAAATAGCCAAATGTGGTACCCTCCAGGGTGGCGTCCTGGGCAGAACCAGGGGCGCCACCGGCCCGAGAGCTATATCTAGCTCTCGAAGGAGTTTCCTGGCCCTAAACCCAAAGGGCTTAGGGTATGACTGGCGTCTCTCGGCGGCATAGGCACCATCGAGATCATTTTTTTTTTTTTTTTTTTTTTTTTTTTTTATAGAGCCCATCTGGCAACTACCCACTTGGGCATAAGTCGCCGAAAAACACGACAGCCTAGAATTAGGCTTCTTTAAAGTTAAAATATGAAAACTTAACAATCAATATAAATTTGAAAAACTTAACAATCGAAGCAATCTCCGGCAGCGGGGGGAGGTCCCCCTCACCCCGGTGCAGGAGAGTGCAATCTAAAACAAAACAATAACAAAAAAAGGAACCTTAAATAAAGGGGAGAAGGCCGGCCTCCCCCAAAAAGTCAATAAGTCCACCAGTCATGGTGCACGCACTCGTCCCGAGTACAAGGGACAGGCGGTAGCGACCCCGCCCATCCCGGTACCGAGACAGGTATCGTGCGCGAAGATCACCCAGACTGGGACATTCGACAAGAATATGCCGAACAGTCTGGGGGACGACGCAGTCGTTGCAATAGGGCACATGCGAGCGCTCCACCAAGTAACGATGCGTCACACGAGTGTGTCCGATTCGAAGACGACAGAAAGCAACCTGAAGCCGCCGCGGCATTAGGGGATAGGTCCATGGGAACAGTCGCGGCGCAATGGCACGCAACTTTAAGTTCCCCTCGACCGTCTCCCATCTTCTTTGCCAAGCAGTCCGAAGAGCTGCCCGTATTCCTGCCATGTAGTCGGTGTGAGGAAGAGCGAAACGCTGGTCCGGTCGCAGAGTCCTCGCGGACTCTTTGGCGCCCTCATCGGCGCGCTCATTCCCCGCAATTCCTACATGTCCAGGAACCCAGCAGAAGATAATCTCGACATCTGCCCGGCTCGCCAAAACCGTGGCGTCACGGATTTCGCGAACCAGGGGATGCGGAGATTCCAATGCCTCGAGAGCACTCAGGGCGCTTTGTGAGTCGCTATAAATCACAATCCGGTCTCCGAACCGGGCACGTCGCGTAATCTCCCGTACCGAGTGGTGTATTGCCACCAGCTCGGCCGTGAAGACAGATGCAGCGCCTGGTAGAGCCCCGCTGACTTCAAACAGAGGGGATACGGCGTGGAAGCTGACCCCCTCTTGGGACTTGGAGCCATCCGTATACACTGGCACGGTACCAGCGTGACACGATGTGTGCTCCAAAAAGATCGAACGCAATACTCCCGGCGCAGTACAAGCTTTGGGAGCAGAGGCGTGGCGACAAATAGCCAAATGTGGTACCCTCCAGGGTGGCGTCCTGGGCAGAACCAGGGGCGCCACCGGCCCGAGAGCTATATCTACCTCTCGAAGGAGTTTCCTGGCCCTAAACCCAAAGGGCTTAGGGTATGACTGGCGTCTCTCGGCGGCATAGGCACCATCGAGATCAGCTGCGGATGCAGTGAGAGCTGTTGGCGACTGGGGGAGGCGCCGGGCTCGCGCGTACAGGCGAGTGATGCACTGCACGCGGCGCAGAGCGAGTGGCATCTCCCCAGCATCGACCAACAGGCTCTCAATGGGGGAAGTGCGGAAGGCACCGGTCGCAAGGCGAAGGCCGGTGTGGTGGATCGAATCCACCTTCCGCAATAAACGCTCGGCTGCGGATGCATAAAACTCGCATCCGTAGTCGAGCTTCGAGCGAACAAAGGATCGATAAAAAAGTAAGGCGGTAGCCCTATCAGCGCCCCAAGCGCTGAACGTCACGGAACGGAGAATGTCCATGGCGCGGGTACAAGAGACCCTAAGGCTGCGAATGTGAGCCTCCCAGGTGAGGCGTCGGTCGAATACAAGACCAAGGAAACGGTGCGACTCAACCACATCCAGGCGCACCCCATTAAGAAACAAATCTGGGTCGGGGTGAAGCCGTGGATGGCGGCAGAAGTGCACCACCTTAGTCTTGGCCAAAGAAAACCGAAACCTGTGCGCTTCGGCATAGCGAGAGACGCGGTTCAATGCCTGTTGGAGTCGGCGCTCCAGAGTTGGCATCTGGGCCGCGCCAAAAGAGATCGAAAGGTCGTCCACGTAGAGCGTAGCAAGAACATCTTCCGGCAGCACCGAGGTGATGCCGTTGATGCTCAGGGCAAAGAGTGTGACACTGAGGACACTTCCCTGCGGGACACCCTCTTCCTGCTCCTTTGGGCCGGAGAGGGCTCCCCCCACCCGTACGCGGAATCGACGATCTCGCAAAAATTCAGATATAAACATTGGGAGGCGTCCCCTCGCCCCCATCGTGTGGAGAGTCTCCATGATACCGTATCGCCATGCGGTATCATAGGCTTTCTCCAGATCAAAAAACACCGTGGCGTAGTGCTGTCTACGAAGGAAAGCCTCGCAGACGGCATTTTCCAGTCGGAGCAGAGCATCCGACGTGGAGTGGAACTTACGGAAGCCGCACTGTGCAGAAGACAGATGGCCTCCGCTGTCCAGGAAATAGGCTAATCTAACATTTACCAATTTCTCCATCAACTTGCACACGCAAGAGGTTAGAGAGATTGGGCGGAAACCGGTCGGAGTAGAGTGATCTCTCCCCGGCTTGCGAAAGGCGAGCACAGTAGCGATTCGCCAGGAGTCTGGGAGAAGACCTTCCACCCAGATCCTGTTGAACAAATCTAACAGAAAAGCCATGCCTCGCTCACCCAGGTGTCGAAGCATGGCGTACGGGACATCGTCCGGACCATGGGCGGTGTCCGCGCACGAAGCGAGAGCGGAGCGCAACTCATTCACAGTAAACTTGTCGTTGAAGGGTTCTCCGCCTCTGCAGGTAAAGTCCAGCCGGCGGCCTCCTGCGACATCACGACGTGCATTAAATGCTGGCGGAGCAGCATCACGGCTAGAGAATGCGGAAAAAGCGGTCGCTAAGGATTCCGCCACGGACGCGGGGTCCGAGATTGCGGTCCCATTCTCCTGGAGAACGGGAGGGGGGTCCTGTGAGAACTTGCCCCGAATCCTTTTGACTCGCTTCCACACCTCAGCTAAAGGGGTCTTCCCGTTAAGTGAAGACACGTATGCCCGCCAAGAAGAGCGGCGGGCGTGCTTCGAAATATACCGGAACCTAGCCCTAGCCCGACGAAATTCAGCGACGGTGAAATCGTTCGGGCGGCGCTTATAGCGCATGTAGGCATAACGCTTCTGTTTGAGGGCCGTCTCACACTCGGCCGACCACCATGGGAGTGGTCGGCGTGCAAAACGGCCAGACGTCCTAGGAATAGTAGTCAGGCCCACGGCGATGAGGTTGCCGGAGAAGAACTCGACGGCCTCATCTACCGACCTAAACTCCTTGACTGAGATAGAGAATTCAGTCATTTCCTGAAATGCAGGCCACCGCGCCCGCGCCAAGCACCACCGAGGTGGTCTCTCAGGCGTCAGTTGCCCTGAAAATGATATTTGAATGGGAAAGTGATCACTACCATGGAGGTCATCGACCACCCCCCAATCAAAATCAGGCTGTGCATCCGAAGAGCACAAAGATAGGTCAAGGCAAGAAAATGAAGCGGTTCTCGGACAGTGATGCGTAAACTCATCCACGTTTAGGACACCCATCTCAAGCTCTTCGATCAGATCGGCAAGGACTTGTCCCCTGGGATTTATGGTGTAATCTCCCCAGAGAGGATGCCTGCCGTTCAGATCTCCAAGCAAAAGATAGGGCCTCGGCAACCGTGCCACGACGCGGCGAAAGTCCCCCGCGTCGAAGTCAGCTGACGGTGGAATGTACGCAGAAATGATAGTATACCTCCTATCCAGGTGCAGCTGCACAGCCACTGCCTGAAAGGAGGTATCTAAAGAGAAAGGAAGAACGGAGACATCATGCCGGGTGTAAACCGCGCATCCCCCAGCCCGGCCGTCCCGCGGTGGTTGGGTCGCAAGACCCTTATACCCCGGGAGAGCAGGCAGGGGGCACGCGCCTAGCATGGTCTCCTGCAAAAAAATAGCTAACGGGGAACGGGATGAGGCGAGCCTCCGCAGCTCCTCCCAGTTGGCCCGGAGTCCACGGCAATTCCATTGAAGGAATATGCCCTCCAGGCCTAGCTCGGAGGAGACGCGGGGGCCCTCCTCGAATTGAAGACCCTCACGGGAATGGCCGTACGCTTCCCGGGGGCAGAACCCCGGGCGCTGTTGGCCGGACAAAGCGCTGAAAGCGCTGTCGCCTTCGAGGACTTATTGGGGGAGGTTGGGCTCGCCATGCGAGTCTTTTCCTCCCTCCGCCTCGAAACTTTAGGCGGGCGTTGCGGCTTCGGAGGCGGGGGGCCCTCTTTTCGAGGAACCACCGTCTCCGAGCCACTCGCTCCACCTCGGGGCGTGGGCAAAGGGGCCGAAGCTCCTTTGTTGCTGTCCTCCTTTCGGGGAACAGCTTTAGGAACCCCGGAAGATGGCCTAGCGACCATCTTCAGGGGTGTTGCCTCCTGTGAGTCTAACGACTCGGTGGAGGCGCGTGGCCGTTTCGCTTTACGCGAAACGGTCACGCTGGGGGAAGAGGGGGGAGCCCTGGTTTTAGCCGGGGCAGGGTATGAACCCTTTTTGCCGCCAGCTTTACCAGGGGAGCGCCCAGGTTGGGTAGAGCCCACAGAAGGGCTCCGAATGGGCGCGGAAACAACCGTGCTCGTTGGCCTGGATGGGCCAGGAGCAGAGGGTGCCTTTCTAACTATTGAGGCATATGACGTCCCAGGCAGAGCCGGGCGCGCCAGGACCAAGTCCTTTGCCTCGCGGAATGAGAGTCGATCCTGGGCCTGAACGGCCAGGATTTCTTTCTCAAGGAGATATGCACCACATTGCTTCGAAGAAGCAGGGTGCGGCTCTCCGCAATTGACAAACTTGGCCACACACGATTTGGACTTATCGTGTGCGACCTTGGAGCAATTTACACAGACTTCGGGTGACCCCGATTTTGCACGTCTACATGATCGATTCGTATGGCCGAAGCGGTGGCAGTAATAGCACCGCCGCGGCAGTGGCACGAATGCCTTCACGCGGTAGCGGTACCAACCGGCACGCACCGACTCAGGGAGCTTGTCACAGTCGAACGTGACGAAGAGTGTAGGGGTGGGTCTCGAGGCCCCTCCCTGTTTTCTCATCACACGTTCGACCTTGACCGCCCCATGGTCGGCCAGCTCTAGGGTGATGTCCTCAATGGAGTAGTCAACGAGTTCCCTCGCATAAACTACTCCTTTCACAAAGTTCATGGTAGAGTGCGGCGTCACACTCACCGGGGTGCCATGAAGTGTCCGAAGAGCACTAATCTTAGCCGCCTCGGCGGGATTCGCCGCATTCGCCAGAAGGCTCCCGTCCGAGAAACGGGTTACCTTCGGCTCTCTACCAATTGCACTAGCTAATCCTCTCCTCTGATGGATCATGTTGCCATTGGACAACATGGTGCCATCAGTGGAGCGAATAACGAGGAAGCGTTTGAAGCCAGCGGGCTCGAAAACGCCAGGTAACCTCTGAATCAGGGGCCCCGATGTCATCGAGGCTCCGCCCTGTGCATTCTTGGTCTTAGTCGTAGTCATGGGCTCCGCACACGAGGGGGTAGAGGGGACGGATGTGCCGATCTTGGCTTGGTCGCCTACCAAAGTGGCAGCAGACCCATCCGTCCCCGCAGCCCCCGCGGATGGAGAGGAGCCCCGAGTCTTCTTCGTCTTTTGAGTCTTTTTAGTCTTTTTCTTTTTAGGAGAGGAGGGCGGGGAATGAACCCGCTTTTCACCTCCGCCGGCAGAAGTCCCCAGGCCAGATGGACCAGCCTCAGCCAGGTCCCTCTCCGAAATGGAGAAGGTCCTGGTTGTCGTAGGGGCACCTGTCGGAGGAGATCCCTCCCCTCCTTCTACTGCCTCGGAGCCCTCAGCCATTTGAGGAGGACCTTGCATAGGGGCGGATTCGGGTTCGGTGCTTGGCGCCGAGCCCGAATTCCCCCCCATGGAAGGCCCTACCGTCTGGGGCTGGGTCTCCTCAAGGACCATGTCTATCACAGGAGGGGCCTCCAGTTGGCCATCCCCTCCCAGGACATCGCAGGTCCCCTTGGCAGTATTGTCACTAGTCAGGTGGTGTGGGAAGGCACAGGCCTTGACCCCAGCAAGGTTCAAAATTCTTGCCAGCAGGTCTTTTGAGGGAAGCGACCGAAGGGGCCTGGCTTCCCTCTCCCCCCTAAGGGGGTTTGCCCTACCGAGCCGCTTGCACGAGGGGCGGTCGGCAATGGGCTGCCTGCTGGCTTTCTTGGCAGTCCCCTTAGAAAGCAAAGGAGGGACTGCCGCTGGAGATAGGGAGGTGCCCGAAAGCACCTCCAGAGAAGAGGGTGAGGGAGAGTCCCCTACACCCGTAGGCGTAGGAGAGGAGTAAGCCTCCTCTCCGGTTAAAGAATTATGGAGGGTCCCTTGCGCAAGCACAAGGGGGGGGACCTCCATTTTCTCGGTGGAGCTGCCCGAGGGCGGCTCCGTAGATGTTTTTGGGGAAGTTGGGGGTTGGGGTTTTTGTTTTTTTTCATACATGGGCATGGTGACCCTCTTTTGATTACGGGACGCAATAGCTCATCACCTCTCGCAGTTGCCCGCACTGCGAGAGGTGCTTACAAGCCCGGCAGAGCCAGGCGCCGCCATTCGGGACCACCCCTCCCGCCTGGTGGCCTGGCAGTCCTTCGGCATGGCGGCTCCACCTTGGACACGGCGTAAAAAATATAGGTTGTGAAGAGGAGAGGAAAAGGGATGTGAGGAAGATGTGGGTGGGGATGAAGCAGGTTGTTAAAAAAAAACCATCCCGAACCGGAGCTGAGGGGTTAGGGAACAATGTCCCCTCCCCCCCTCAGCCCCGATCCGGGGTGGTTGGCTTGAGAAGAAGGTCAGCATTCTACCCTGTGAAATTAGAGGCTGACCAGAGAAAGTTGTGGGAGAGGTTGTATGAAAAGCGACGAGGTAGGGGAGAAATCGGGCTATCTGAAGGAAGGAAGAGAGGCTAAGCTGGGGCCGGACGGAGCGCTGGATCCCGTCAGCACGGCGGCCAGGATGGCAAATCGCCGCGCCCCTTACGGGGACCATCGAGATCAGCTGCGGATGCAGTGAGAGCTGTTGGCGACTGAGGGAGGCGCCGGGCTCGCGCGTACAGGCGAGTGATTTTTTTTTTTTTTTTTTTTTTTAAGAGCTCATCTGGCGACTGCCTACTTGGGCATTAGTCGCCGTATTAAAACTGGCCTTTTTCTAGGCTACTTTAAAATAAAATTAAAGAGAAAAAAAAACAACAAAAAAAACAACACCCCAAAAGGGGGAAAGGAAGCAAGCTGGTGCGTCGGGGAGAGGTCGCCCCGGCGCAGGAGCGTGCAACTAAAGAAAAAAAAAAAAAAAAAAAACCTTGCTTAAATAATAGGGAGAAGGCCGGCCTCCCCCAAGAAGTCAACAAGTCCACAAGTCAGTGTGCACGAATCTGTCCCAATCACAAGGGACAGGCGGTAGCGACCCCGCCCATCCCGGTACTGGGACAGGTATCGTGCGCGAAGATCACCCAGACTGGGACATTCGACAAGAATGTGCCGAACAGTCTGGGGGACGACGCAGTCGTTGCAATAGGGCGCAGGCGAGCGCTCCATCAGATAGCGATGCGTCACACGAGTGTGTCCGATTCGGAGACGACAGAAAGCAACCTGAAGCCGCCGCGGCATTGGGGGATAGGTCCATGGGAACAGTCGCGGCGCAATGGCACGCAACTTTAAATTCCCCTCGACCGTCTCCCATCTTCTTTGCCAAGCAGTCCGAAGAGCTGCCCGTATTCCTGCCATGTAGTCGGTGTGAGGAAGAGCGAAACGCTGGTCCGGTCGCAGAGTCCTCGCGGACTCTTTGGTGCCCTCATCGGCGCGCTCATTCCCCGCAATTCCTACATGTCCAGGAACCCAGCAGAAGATAATCTCGACATCTGCCCGGCTCGCCAAAACCGTGGCGTCACGGATATCGCGAACCAGGGGATGCGGAGATTCCAATGCCCCGAGAGCACTCAGGGCGCTTTGTGAGTCGCTATAGATCACAATCCGGTCTCCGAACCGGGCACGTCGCGTAATCTCCCGTACCGAGTGGTGTATTGCCACCAGCTCGGCCGTGAAAACAGACGCAGCGCCTGGTAGAGCCCCGCTGACTTCAAACAGAGGGGATACGGCGTGGAAGCCGACCCCCTCTTGGGACTTGGAGCCATCCGTATACACTGGCACGGTACCAGCGTGACACGATGTGTGCTCCAAAAGGTCGAACGCAATACTCCCGGCGCAGTACAAGCTTTGGGAGCAGAGGCGTGGCGACAAATAGCCAAATGTGGTACCCTCCAGGGTGGCGTCCTGGGCAGAACCAGGGGCGCCACCGGCCCGAGAGCTATATCTAGCTCTCGAAGGAGTTTCCAGGCCCTAAACCCAAAGGGCTTAGGGTATGACTGGCGTCTCTCGGCGGCATAGGCACCATCGAGATCAGCTGCGGATGCAGTGAGAGCTGTTGGCGACTGAGGGAGGCGCCGGGCTCGCGCGTACAGGCGAGTGATGCACTGCACGCGGCGCAGAGCGAGTGGCATCTCCCCAGCATCGACCAACAGGCTCTCAATGGGAGAAGTGCGGAAGGCACCGGTCGTAAGGCGAAGGCCGGTGTGGTGGATCGAATCCACCTTCCGCAATAAACGCTCGGCTGCGGATGCATAAAACTCGCATCCGTAGTCGAGCTTCGAGCGAACAAAGGATCGATAAAAAAGTAAGGCGGTAGCCCTATCAGCGCCCCAAGCGCTGAACGTCACGGAGCGGATAATGTCCATGGCGCGGGTACAAGAGACCCTAAGGCTGCGAATATGAGCCTCCCAGGTGAAGCGTCGGTCGAATACAAGACCAAGGAAACGGTGCGACTTAACCACATCCAGGCGCACCCCATTAAGAAACAAATCTGGGTCGGGGTGAAGCCGTGGATGGCGGCAGAAGTGCACCACCTTAGTCTTGGCCAAAGAAAACCGAAACCTGTGCGCTTCGGCATAGCGAGAGACGCGGTTCAATGCCTGTTGGAGTCAACGCTCCAGAGTTGGCATCTGGGCCGCGCCAAAAGAGATCGAAAGGTCGTCCACGTAGAGCGTAGCGAGAACATCTTCCGGCAGCACCGAGGTGATGCCGTTGATGCTCAGGGCAAAGAGTGTGACACTGAGGACACTTGCCTGCGGGACACCCTCTTCCTGCTCCTTTGGGCCGGAGAGGGCTCCCCCCAACCGTACGCGGAATCGACGATCTCGCAAAAATTCAGATATAAAAATTGGGAGGCGTCCCCTCGCCCCCATCGTGTGGAGAGTCTCCATGATTTTTTTTTTTTTTTTTTTTTAATTAAGGGGCTATCTGGCGACTGCCGACTAAGGCATATTTTTTTTTTTTTTTTTTTTATAGAGCCCATCTGGCAACTACCCACTTGGGCATAAGTCGCCGAAAAACACGACAGCCTAGAATTAGGCTACTTTAAAGTTAAAATATGAAAACTTAACAATCAATATAAATTGGAAAAACTTAACAATCGAAGCAATCTCCGGCAGCGGGGGGAGGTCCCCCTCACCCCGGTGCAGGAGAGTGCAACCTAAAACAAAACAATAACAAAAAAAGGAACCTTAAATAAAGGGGAGAAAGCCGGCCTCCCCCAAAAAGTCAATAAGTCCACCAGTCATGGTGCACGCACTCGTCCCGAGTACAAGGGACAGGCGGTAGCGACCCCGCCCATCCCGGTACCGAGACAGGTATCGTGCGCGAAGATCACCCAGACTGGGACATTCGACAAGAATATGCCGAACAGTCTGGGGGACGACGCAGTCGTTGCAATAGGGCACATGCGAGCGCTCCACCAAGTAATGATGCGTCACACGAGTGTGTCCGATTCGAAGACGACAGAAAGCAACCTGAAGCCGCCGCGGCATTGGGGGATAGGTCCATGGGAACAGTCGCGGCGCAATGGCACGCAACTTTAAGTTCCCCTCGACCGTCTCCCATCTTCTTTGCCAAGCAGTCCGAAGAGCTGCCCGTATTCCTGCCATGTAGTCGGTGTGAGGAAGAGCGGAACGCTGGTCCGGTCGCAGAGTCCTCGCGGACTCTTTGGCGCCCTCATCGGCGCGCTCATTCCCCGCAATTCCTACATGTCCAGGAACCCAGCAGAAGATAATCTCGACATCTGCCCGGCTCGCCAAAACCGTGGCGTCACGTATTTCGCGAACCAGGGGATGCGGAGATTCCAATGCCCCGAGAGCACTCAGGGCGCTTTGTGAGTCGCTATAAATCACAATCCGGTCTCCGAACCGGGCACGTCGCGTAATCTCCCGTACCGAGTGGTGTATTGCCACCAGCTCGGCCGTGAAGACAGACGCAGCGCCTGGTAGAGCCCCGCTGACTTCAAACAGAGGGGATACGGCGTGGAAGCCGACCCCCTCTTGGGACTTGGAGCCATCCGTATACACTGGCACGGTACCAGCGTGACACGATGTGTGCTCCAAAAAGATCGAACGCAATACTCCCGGCGCAGTACAAGCTTTGGGAGCAGAGGCGTGGCGACAAATAGCCAAATGTGGTACCCTCCAGGGTGGCGTCCTGGGAAGAACCAGGGGCGCCACCGGCCCGAGAGCTATATCTACCTCTCGAAGGAGTTTCCTGGCCCTAAACCCAAAGGGCTTAGGGTATGACTGGCGTCTCTCGGCGGCATAGGCACCATCGAGATCAGCTGCGGATGCAGTGAGAGCTGTTGGCGACTGGGGGAGGCGCCGGGCTCGCGCGTACAGGCGAGTGATGCACTGCACGCGGCGCAGAGCGAGTGGCATCTCCCCAGCATCGACCAACAGGCTCTCAATGGGGGAAGTGCGGAAGGCACCGGTCGCAAGGCGAAGGCCGGTGTGGTGGATCGAATCCACCTTCCGCAATAAACGCTCGGCTGCGGATGCATAAAACTCGCATCCGTAGTCGAGCTTCGAGCGAACAAAGGATCGATAAAAAAGTAAGGCGGTAGCCCTATCAGCGCCCCAAGCGCTGAACGTCACGGAACGGAGAATGTCCATGGCGCGGGTACAAGAGACCCTAAGGCTGCGAATGTGAGCCTCCCAGGTGAGGCGTCGGTCGAATACAAGACCAAGGAAACGGTGCGACTCAACCACATCCAGGCGCACCCCATTAAGAAACAAATCTGGGTCGGGGTGAAGCCGTGGATGGCGGCAGAAGTGCACCACCTTAGTCTTGGCCAAAGAAAACCGAAACCTGTGCGCTTCGGCATAGCGAGAGACGCGGTTCAATGCCTGTTGGAGTCGGCGCTCCAGAGTTGGCATCTGGGCCGCGCCAAAAGAGATCGAAAGGTCGTCCACGTAGAGCGTAGCGAGAACATCTTCCGGCAGCACCGAGGTGATGCCGTTGATGCTCAGGGCAAAGAGTGTGACACTGAGGACACTTCCCTGCGGGACACCCTCTTCCTGCTCCTTTGGGCCGGAGAGGGCTCCCCCCACCCGTACGCGGAATCGACGATCTCGCAAAAATTCAGATATAAACATTGGGAGGCGTCCCCTCGCCCCCATCGTGTGGAGAGTCTCCATGATACCGTATCGCCATGCGGTATCATAGGCTTTCTCCAGATCAAAAAACACCGTGGCGTAGTGCTGTCTACGAAGGAAAGCCTCGCAGACGGCATTTTCCAGTCGGAGCAGAGCATCCGACGTGGAGTGGAACTTACGGAAGCCGCACTGTGCAGAAGACAGATGGCCTCCGCTGTCCAGGAAATAGGCTAATCTAACATTTACCAATTTCTCCATCAACTTGCACACGCAAGAGGTTAGAGAGATTGGGCGGAAACCGGTCGGAGTAGAGTGATCTCTCCCCGGCTTGCGAAAGGCGAGCACAGTAGCGATTCGCCAGGAGTCTGGGAGGAGACCTTCCACCCAGATCCTGTTGAACAAATCTAATAGAAAGGCCATGCCTCGCTCACCCAGGTGTCGAAGCATGGCGTACGGGACATCGTCTGGACCATGGGCGGTGTCCGCGCACGAAGCGAGAGCGGAACGCAACTCACTCACAGTAAACTTGTCGTTGAAGGGTTCTCCGCCTCTGGAGGTAAAGTCCAGCCGGCGGCCTTCCGCGACATCACGACGTGCATTGAATGCTGGCGGAGCAGCATCACGGCTAGAGAATGCGGAAAAAGCGGTCGCTAAGGATTCCGCCACGGACGCGGGGTCCGAGATTGCGGTCCCATTCTCCTGGAGAACGGGAGGGGGGTCCTGCGAGAACTTGCCCCGAATCCTTTTGACTCGCTTCCACACCTCAGCTAAAGGGGTCTTCCCGTTAAGTGAAGACACGTATGCCCGCCAAGAAGAGCGGCGGGCGTGCTTCGAAATATACCGGAACCTAGCCCTAGCCCGACGAAATTCAGCGACGGTGAAATCGTTCGGGCGGCGCTTATAGCGCATGTAGGCATAACGCTTCTGTTTGAGGGCCGTCTCACACTCGGCCGACCACCATGGGAGTGGTCGGCGTGCAAAACGGCCAGACGTCCTAGGAATAGTAGTCAGGCCCACGGCGATGAGGTTGCCGGAGAAGAACTCAACGGCCTCATCTACCGACCTAAACTCCTTGACTGAGATAGAGAATTCAGTCATTTCCTGAAATGCAGGCCACCGCGCCCGCGCCAAGCACCACCGAGGTGGTCTCTCAGGCGGCAGTTGCCCTGAAAATGATATTTGAATGGGAAAGTGATCACTACCATGGAGGTCATCGACCACCCCCCAATCAAAATCAGGCTCTGCATCCGAAGAGCACAAAGATAGGTCAAGGCAAGAAAATGAAGCGGTTCTCGGACAGTGATGCGTAAACTCATCCACGTTTAGGACACCCATCTCAAGTTCTTCGATCAGATCGGCAAGGACTTGTCCCCTGGGATTTATGGTGTAATCTCCCCAGAGAGGATGCCTGCCGTTCAGATCTCCAAGCAAGAGATAGGGCCTCGGCAACCGTGCCACGACGCGGCGAAAGTCCCCCGCGTCGAAGTCAGCTGACGGTGGAATGTACGCAGAAATGATAGTATACCTCCTATCCAGGTGCAGCTGCACAGCCACTGCCTGAAAGGAGGTATCTAAAGAGAAAGGAAGAACGGAGACATCATGCCGGGTGTAAACCGCGCATCCCCCAGCCCGGCCGTCCCGCGGTGGTTGGGTCGCAAGACCCTTATACCCCGGGAGGGCAGGCAGGGGGCACGCGCCTAGCATGGTCCTATGCAAAAAAATAGCTAACGGGGAACGGGATGAGGCGAGCCTCCGCAGCTCCTCCCAGCTGGCCCGGAGTCCACGGCAATTCCATTGAAGGAATATGCCCTCCAGGCCTAGCTCGGAGGAGACGCGGGGGCCCTCCTCGAATTGAAGACCCTCACGGGAATGGCCGTACGCTTCCCGGGGGCAGAACCCCGGGCGCTGTTGGCCGGACAAAGCGCTGAAGGCGCTGTCGCCTTCGAGGACTTATTGGGGGAGGTTGGGCTCGCCATGCGAGTCTTTTCCTCCCTTCGCCTCGAAACTTTAGGCGGGCGTTGCGGCTTCGGAGGCGGGGGGCCCTCTTTTCGAGGAACCACCGTCTCCGAGCTACTCGCTCCACCTCGGGGCGTGGGCAAAGGGGCCGAAGCTCCTTTGTTGCTGTCCTCCTTTCGGGGAACAGCTTTAGGAACCCCAGAAGATGGCCTAGCGACCATCTTCAGGGGTGTTGCCTCCTGTGAGTCTAACGACTCGGTGGAGGCGCGTGGCCGTTTCGCTTTATGCGAAACGGTCACGCTGGGGGAAGAGGGGGGAGCCCTGGTTTTAGCCGGGGCAGGGTATGAACCCTTTTTGCCGCCAGCTTTACCAGGGGAGCGCCCAGGTTGGGTAGAGCCCACAGAAGGGCTCCGAATGGGCGCGGAAACAACCGTGCTCGTTGGCCTGGATGGGCCAGGAGCAGAGGGTGCCTTTCTAACTATTGAGGCATATGACGTCCCAGGCAGAGCCGGGCGCGCCAGGACCAAGTCCTTTGCCTCGCGGAATGAGAGTCGATCCTGGGCCTGAACGGCCAGGATTTCTTTCTCAAGGAGATATGCACCACATTGCTTCGAAGAAGCAGGGTGCGGCTCTCCGCAATTGACACACTTGGCCACACACGATTTGGACTTATCGTGTGCGACCTTGGAGCAATTTACACAGACTTCGGGTGACCCCGATTTTGCACGTCTACATGATCGATTCGTATGGCCGAAGCGGTGGCAGTAATAGCACCGCCGCGGCAGTGGCACGAATGCCTTCACGCGGTAGCGGTACCAACCGGCACGCACCGACTCAGGGAGCTTGTCACAGTCGAACGTGACGAAGAGTGTAGGGGTGGGTCTCGAGGCCCCTCCCTGTTTTCTCATCACACGTTCGACCTTGACCGCCCCATGGTCGGCCAGCTCTAGGGTGATGTCCTCAATGGAGTAGTCAACGAGTTCCCTCGCATAAACTACTCCTTTCACAAAGTTCATGGTAGAGTGCGGCGTCACACTCACCGGGGTGCCATGAAGTGTCCGAAGAGCACTTATCTTGGCCGCCTCGGCGGGATTCGCCGCATTCACCAGAAGGCTCCCGTCCGAGAAACGGGTTACCTTCGGCTCTCTACCAATTGCACTAGCTAATCCTCTCCTCTGATGGATCATGTTGCCCTTGGACAACATGGTGCCATCAGTGGAGCGAATAACGAGGAAGCGTTTGAAGCCAGCGGGCTCGAAAACGCCAGGTAACCTCTGAATCAGGGGCCCCGATGTCATCGAGGCTCCGCCCTGTGCATTCTTGGTCTTAGTCGTAGTCAGGGGCTCCGCACACGAGGGGGTAGAGGGGCCGGATGTGCCGATCTTAGCTTGGTCGCCTACCAAAGTGGTAGCAGACCTATCCGTCCCCGCAGCCCCCGCGGATGGAGAGGAGCCCCGAGTCTTCTTCGTCTTTTGAGTCTTTTTAGTCTTTTTCTTTTTAGGAGAGGAGGGCGGGGAATGAACCCGCTTTTCACCTCCGCCGGCAGAAGTCCCCAGGCCAGATGGACCAGCCTCAGCCAGGTCCCTCTCCGAAATGGAGAAGGTCCTGGTTGTCGTAGGGGCACCTGTCGGAGGAGATCCCTCCCCTCCTTCTACTGCCTCGGAGCCCTCAGCCATTTGAGGAGGACCTTGCATAGGGGCGGATTCTGGTTCGGTGCTTGGCGCCGAGCCCGAATTCCCCCCCATGGAAGGCCCTACCGTCTGGGGCTGGGTCTCCTCAAGGACCATGTCTATCACAGGAGGGGCCTCCAGTTGGCCATCCCCTCCCAGAACATCGCAGGTCCCCTTGGCAGTATTGTCACTAGTCAGGTGGTGTGGGGAGGCACAGGCCTTGACCCCAGCAAGGTTTAAAATTCTTGCCAGCAGGTCTTTTGAGGGAAGCGACCGAAGGGGCCTGGCTTCCCTCTCCCCCCTAAGGGGGTTTGCCCTACCGAGCCGCTTGCACGAGGGGCGGTCGGCAATGGGCTGCCTGCTGGCTTTCTTGGCAGTCCCCTTAGAAAGCAAAGGAGGGACTGCCGCTGGAGATAGGGAGGTGCCCGAAAGCACCTCCAGAGAAGGGGGTGAGGGGGAGTCCCCTACACCCGTAGGCGTAGGAGAGGAGTAAGCCTCCTCTCCGGTTAAAGAATTATGGAGGGTCCCTTGCGCAAGCACAAGGGAGGGGACCTCCATTTTCTCGGTGGAGCTGCCCGAGGGCGGCTCCGTAGATGTTTTTGGGGAAGTTGGGGGTTGGGGTTTTTGTTTTTTTTCATACATGGGCATGGTGACCCTCTTTTGATTACGGGACGCAATAGCTCATCACCTCTCGCAGTTGCCCGCACTGCTAGAGGTGCTTACAAGCCCGGCAGAGCCAGGCGCCGCCATTCGGGACCACCCCTCCCGCCTGGTGGCCTGGCAGTCCTTCGGCATGGCGGCTCCACCTTGGACACGGCGTAAAAAATATAGGTTGTGAAGAGGAGAGGAAAAGGGATGTGAGGAAGATGTGGGTGGGGATGAAGCAGGTTGTTAAAAAAAACCCATCCCGAACCGGAGCTGAGGGGTTAGGGAACAATGTCCCCCCCCCCCTCAGCCCCGATCCGGGGTGGTTGGCTTGAGAAGAAGGTCAGCATTCTACCCTGTGAAATTAGAGGCTGACCAGAGAAAGTTGTGGGAGAGGTTGTATGAAAAGCGACGAGGTAGGGGAGAAATCGGGCTATCTGAAGGAAGGAAGAGAGGCTAAGCTGGGGCCGGACGGAGCGCTGTATCCCGTCAGCACGGCGGCCAGGATGGCAAATCGCCGCGCCCCTTACGGGGGCCGACTAAGGCATAAGTTGCCGTAAACAAACAGCCTAATTTAGGCTACTTTAAAAAATTAAACAGAAAACAATAAAAAGGAATAACAATAACAATAACAAAGCAATAACAAAACAATTCCAAAAACAACAATTAAATCGCGTTAAATAAAAGGGAGAAGGCCGGCCTCCCCCAAAAAGTCAATAAGTCCACCAGTCAAAGTACACGCACTCATCCCGAGAACAAGGGACAGGCGGTAGCGACCCCGCCCATCCCGGTACCGGGACAGGTGTCGTGCGCGAAAATCACCCAGACTGGGACATTCGACAAGAATATGCCGAACAGTCTGGGGGACGACGCAGTCGTTGCAATAGGGCACATGCGAGCGCTCCACCAAGTAACGATGCGTCACACGAGTGTGTCCGATTCGAAGACGACAGAAAGCAACCTGAAGCCGCCGCGGCATTGGGGGATAGGTCCATGGGAACAGTCGCGGCGCAATGGCACGCAACTTTAAGTTCCCCTCGACCGTCTCCCATCTTCTTTGCCAAGCAGTCCGAAGAGCTGCCCGTATTCCTGCCATGTAGTCGGTGTGAGGAAGAGCGAAACGCTGGTCCGGTCGCAGAGTCCTCGCGGACTCTTTGGCGCCCTCATCGGCGCGCTCATTCCCCGCAATTCCTACATGTCCAGGAACCCAGCAGAAGATAATCTCGACATCTGCCCGGCTCGCCAAAACCGTGGCGTCACGGATATCGCGAACCAGGGGATGCGGAGATTCCAATGCCCCGAGAGCACTCAGGGCGCTTTGTGAGTCGCTATAGATCACAATCCGGTCTCTGAACCGGGCACGTCGCGTAATCTCCCGTACCGAGTGGTGTATTGCCACCAGCTCGGCCGTGAAGACAGACGCAGCGCCTGGTAGAGCCCCGCTGACTTCAAACAGAGGGGATACGGCGTGGAAGCCGACCCCCTCTTGGGACTTGGAGCCATCCGTATACACTGGCACGGTACCAGCGTGACACGATGTGTGCTCCAAAAAGGTCGAACGCAATACTCCCGGCGCAGTACAAGCTTTGGGAGCAGAGGCGTGGCGACAAATAGCCAAATGTGGTACCCTCCAGGGTGGCGTCCTGGGCAGAACCAGGGGCGCCACCGGCCCGAGAGCTATATCTACCTCTCGAAGGAGTTTCCTGGCCCTAAACCCAAAGGGCTTAGGGTATGACTGGCGTCTTTCGGCGGCATAGGCACCATCGAGATCAGCTGCGGATGCAGTGAGAGCTGTTGGCGACTGAGGGAGGCGCCGGGCTCGCGCGTACAGGCGAGTGATGCACTGCACGCGGCGCAGAGCGAGTGGCATCTCCCCAGCATCGACCAACAGGCTCTCAATGGGGGAAGTGCGGAAGGCACCGGTCGCAAGGCGAAGGCCGGTGTGGTCGATCGAATCCACCTTCCGCAATAAACGCTCGGCTGCGGATGCATAAAACTCGCATCCGTAGTCGAGCTTCGAGCGAACAAAGGATCGATAAAAAAGTAAGGCGGTAGCCCTATCAGCGCCCCAAGCGCTGAACGTCACGGAGCGGAGAATGTCCATGGCGCGGGTACAAGAGACCCTAAGGCTGCGAATATGAGCTTCCCAGGTGAGGCGTCGGTCGAATACAAGACCAAGGAAACGGTGCGACTCAACCACATCCAGGCGCACCCCATTAAGAAACAAATCTGGGTCGGGGTGAAGCCGTGGATGGCGGCAGAAGTGCACCACCTTAGTCTTGGCCAAAGAAAACCGAAACCTGTGCGCTTCGGCATAGTGAGAGACGCGGTTCAATGCCTGTTGGAGTCGACGCTCCAGAGTTGGCATCTGGGCCGCGCCCAATTTTTTTTTTTTTTTTTTTTTTTTTTTTTTTTTTATAGAGCCCATCTGGCAACTACCCACTTGGGCATAAGTCGCCGAAAAACACGACAGCCTAGAATTAGGCTACTTTAAAGTTAAAATATGAAAACTTAATCAATATAAATTTGAAAAACTTAACAATCGAAGCAATCTCCGGCAGCGGGGGGAGGTCCCCCTCTCCCCGGTGCAGGAGAGTGCAATCTAAAACAAAACAATAACAAAAAAAGGAACCTTAAATAAAGGGGAGAAGGCCGGCCTCCCCCAAAAAGTCAATAAGTCCACCAGTCATGGTGCACGCACTCGTCCCGAGTACAAGGGACAGGCGGTAGCGACCCCGCCCATCCCGGTACCGAGACAGGTATCGTGCGCGAAGATCACCCAGACTGGGACATTCGACAAGAATATGCCGAACAGTCTGGGGGACGACGCAGTCGTTGCAATAGGGCACATGCGAGCGCTCCACCAAGTAACGATGCGTCACACGAGTGTGTCCGATTCGAAGACGACAGAAAGCAACCTGAAGCCGCCGCGGCATTGGGGGATAGGTCCATGGGAACAGTCGCGGCGCAATGGCACGCAACTTTAAGTTCCCCTCGACCGTCTCCCATCTTCTTTGCCAAGCAGTCCGAAGAGCTGCCCGTATTCCTGCCATGTAGTCGGTGTGAGGAAGAGCGAAACGCTGGTCCGGTCGCAGAGTCCTCGCGGACTCTTTGGCGCCCTCATCGGCGCGCTCATTCCCCGCAATTCCTACATGTCCAGGAACCCAGCAGAAGATAATCTCGACATCTGCCCGGCTCGCCAAAACCGTGGCGTCACGGATTTCACGAACCAGGGGATGCGGAGATTCCAATGCCCCGAGAGCACTCAGGGCGCTTTGTAAGTCGCTATAAATCACAATCCGGTCTCCGAACCGGGCACGTCGCGTAATCTCCCGTACCGAGTGGTGTATTGCCACCAGCTCGGCCGTGAAGACAGACGCAGCGCCTGGTAGAGCCCCGCTGACTTCAAACAGAGGGGATACGGCGTGGAAGCCGACCCCCTCTTGGGACTTGGAGCCATCCGTATACACTGGCACGGTACCAGCGTGACACGATGTGTGCTCCAAAAAGATCGAACGCAATACTCCCGGCGCAGTACAAGCTTTGGGAGCAGAGGCGTGGCGACAAATAGCCAAATGTGGTACCCTCCAGGGTGGCGTCCTGGGCAGAACCAGGGGCGCCACCGGCCCGAGAGCTATATCTACCTCTCGAAGGAGTTTCCTGGCTCTAAACCCAAAGGGCTTAGGGTATGACTGGCGTCTCTCGGCGGCATAGGCACCATCGAGATCAGCTGCGGATGCAGTGAGAGCTGTTGGCGACTGGGGGAGGCGCCGGGCTCGCGCGTACAGGCGAGTGATGCACTGCACGCGGCGCAGAGCGAGTGGCATCGTCCTAGCATCGACCAACAGGCTCTCAATGGGGAAGGTGCGGAAGGCACCGGTCGCAAGGCGAAGGCCGGTGTGGTGGATCGAATCCACCTTCCGCAATAAACGCTCGGCTGCGGATGCATAAAACTCGCATCCGTAGTCGAGCTTCGAGCGAACAAAGGATCGATAAAAAAGTAAGGCGGTAGCCCTATCAGCGCCCCAAGCGCTGAACGTCACGGAACGGAGAATGTCCATGGCGCGGGTACAAGAGACCCTAAGGCTGCGAATGTGAGCCTCCCAGGTGAGGCGTCGGTCGAATACAAGACCAAGGAAACGGTGCGACTCAACCACATCCAGGCGCACCCCATTAAGAAACAAATCTGGGTCGGGGTGAAGCCGTGGATGGCGGCAGAAGTGCACCACCTTAGTCTTGGCCAAAGAAAACCGAAACCTGTGCGCTTCGGCATAGCGAGAGACGCGGTTCAATGCCTGTTGGAGTCGGCGCTCCAGAGTTGGCATCTGGGCCGCGCCAAAAGAGATCGAAAGGTCGTCCACGTAGAGCGTAGCGAGAACATCTTCCGGCAGCACCGAGGTGATGCCGTTGATGCTCAGGGCAAAGAGTGTGACACTGAGGACACTTCCCTGCGGGACACCCTCTTCCTGCTCCTTTGGGCCGGAGAGGGCTCCCCCCACCCGTACGCGGAATCGACGATCTCGCAAAAATTCAGATATAAACATTGGGAGGCGTCCCCTCGCCCCCATCGTGTGGAGAGTCTCCATGATACCGTATCGCCATGCGGTATCATAGGCTTTCTCCAGATCAAAAAACACCGTGGCGTAGTGCTGTCTACGAAGGAAAGCCTCGCAGACGGCATTTTCCAGTCGGAGCAGAGCATCCGACGTGGAGTGGAACTTAGGGAAGCCGCACTGTGCAGAAGACAGATGGCCTCCGCTGTCCAGGAAATAGGCTAATCTAACATTTACCAATTTCTCCATCAACTTGCACACGCAAGAGGTTAGAGAGATTGGGCGGAAACCGGTCGGAGTAGAGTGATCTCTCCCCGGCTTGCGAAAGGCGAGCACAGTAGCGATTCGCCAGGAGTCTGGGAGGAGACCTTCCACCCAGATCCTGTTGAACAAATCTAATAGAAAGGCCATGCCTCGCTCACCCAGGTGTCGAAGCATGGCGTACGGGACATCGTCCGGACCATGGGCGGTGTCCGCGCACGAAGCGAGAGTGGAACGCAACTCACTCACAGTAAACTTGTCGTTGAAGGGTTCCATGCCTCTGGAGGTAAAGTCCAGCCGGCGGCCTTCCGCGACATCACGACGTGCATTGAATGCTGGCGGAGCAGCATCACGGCTAGAGAATGCGGAAAAAGCGGTCGCTAAGGATTCCGCCACGGACGCGGGGTCCGAGATTGCGGTCCCATTCTCCTGGAGAACGGGAGGGGGGTCCTGCGAGAACTTGCCCCGAATCCTTTTGACTCGCTTCCACACCTCAGCTAAAGGGGTCTTCCCGTTAAGTGAAGACACGTATGCCCGCCAAGAAGAGCGGCGGGCGTGCTTCGAAATATACCGGAACCTAGCCCTAGCCCGACGAAATTCAGCGACAGTGAAATCGTTCGGGCGGCGCTTATAGCGCATGTAGGCATAACGCTTCTGTTTGAGGGCCGTCTCACACTCGGCCGACCACCATGGGAGTGGTCGGCGTGCAAAACGGCCAGACGTCCTAGGAATAGTAGTCAGGCCCACGGCGATGAGGTTGCCGGAGAAGAACTCGACGGCCTCATCTACCGACCTAAACTCCTTGACTGAGATAGAGAATTCAGTCATTTCCTGAAATGCAGGCCACCTCGCCCGCGCCAAGCACCACCGAGGTGGTCTCTCAGGCGGCAGTTGCCCTGAAAATGATATTTGAATGGGAAAGTGATCACTACCATGGAGGTCATCGACCACCCCCCAATCAAAATAAGGCTGTGCATCCGAAGAGCACAAAGATAGGTCAAGGCAAGAAAATGAAGCGGTTCTCGGACAGTGATGCGTAAACTCATCCACGTTTAGGACACCCATCTCAAGCTCTTCGATCAGATCGGCAAGGACTTGTCCCCTGGGATTTATGGAGTAATCTCCCCAGAGAGGATGCCTGCCGTTCAGATCTCTAAGCAAGAGATAGGGCCTCGGCAACCGTGCCACGACGCGGCGGAAGTCCCCCGCGTCGAAGTCAGCTGACGGTGGAATGTACGCAGAAATGATAGTATACCTCCTATCCAGGTGCAGCTGCACAGCCACTGCCTGAAAGGAGGTATCTAAAGAGAAAGGAAGAACGGAGACATCATGTCGGGTGTAAACCGCGCATCCCCCAGCCCGGCCATCCCGCGGTGGTGGGGTCGCAAGACCCTTATACCCCGGGAGGGCAGGCAGCGGGCACGCGCCTAGCATGGTCTCCTGCAAAAAAAAAGCTAACGGGGAACGGGACGAGACGAGCCTCCGCAGCTCCTCCCAGTTGGCCCGGAGTCCACGGCAATTCCATTGAAGGAATATGCCCTCCAGGCCTAGCTCGGAGGAGACGCGGGGGCCCTCCTCGAATTGAAGACCCTCACGGGAATGGCCGTACGCTTCCCGGGGGCAGAACCCTGGGCGCTGTTGGCCGGACAAAGCGCTGAAGGCGCTGTCGCCTTCGAGGACTTATTGGGGGAGGTTGGGCTCGCCATGCGAGTCTTTTCCTCCCTCCGCCTCGAAACCCTAGGCGGGCGTTGCGGCTTGGGAGGCGGGGGGCCCTCTTTTCGAGGAACCACCGTCTCCGAGCCACTCGCTCCACCTCGGGGCGTGGGCGAAGGGGCCGAAGCTCCTTTGTTGCTGTCCTCCTTTCGGGGAACAGCTTTAGGAACCCCGGAAGATGGCCTAGCGACCATCTTCAGGGGTGTTGCCTCCTGTGAGTCTAACGACTCTGTGGAGGCGCGTGGCCGTTTCGCCTTACGGGAACGGTCACGCTGGGGGAAGAGGGGGGAGCCCTGGTATTAGCCGGGGCTGGGTGTGAACCCTTTTTGCCGCCAGCTCTACCAGGGGAGCGCCCGGGTGTAGTAGAGCCCGCAGAAGGGCTCCGAATGGGCGCGGAAACAACCGTGCTCGTTGGCCTGGATGAGCCAGGAGCAGAGAGTGCTTTTCTAACTATTGAGGCATATGACGTCCCAGGCAGAGCCGGGCGCGCCAGGACCAAGTCCTTAGCCTCGCGGAATGAGAGTCGATCCTGGGCCTGAATGGCCAGGATTTCTTTCTCAAGGAGATATGCACCACATTGCTTCGAAGAAGCAGGGTGCGGCTCTCCGCAATTGACACACTTGGCCACACACGATTTGGACTTATCGTGTGCGACCTTGGAGCAATTTACACAGACTTCGGGTGACCCCGATTTTGCACGTCTACATGATCGATTCGCGTGGCCGAAGCGGTGACAGTAATAGCACCGCCGCGGCAGTGGCACGAATGCCTTCACGCGGTAGCGGTACCAACCGGCACGCACCGACTCAGGGAGCTTGTCACAGTCGAACGTGACGAAGAGTGTAGGGGTGGGTCTCGAGGCCCCTCCCTGTTTTCTCATCACACGTTCGACCTTGACCGCCCCATGGTCGGCCAGCTCTAGGGTGATGTCTTCTATGGAGTAGTCAACGAGTTCCCTCGCATAAACTACTCCTTTTACAAAGTTCATGGTAGAGTGCGGCGTCACACTCACCGGGGTGCCATGAAGTGTCCGAAGAGCACTTATCTTGGCCGCCTCGGCGGGATTCGCCGCATTCGCCAGAAGGCTCCCGTCCGAGAAACGGGTTACCTTCGGCTCTCTACCAATTGCACTAGCTAATCCTCTCCGCTGATGGATCATGTTGCCCTTGGACAACATGGTGCCATCAGTGGAGCGAATAACGAGGAAGCGTTTGAAGCCAGTGGGCTCGAAAACGCCAGGTAACCTCTGAATGAGGGGCCCAGATGTCATCGAGGCTCCGCCCTGTGCACTCTTGGTCTTAGTCAGGGGCTCCGCACACGAGGGGGTAGAGGGGCCGGATGTGCCGATCTTGGCTTGGTCGCCTACCAAAGTGGCAGCAGACCCATCCGTCCCCGCAGCCCCCGCGGATGGAGAGGAGCCCCGAGTCTTTTTCGTCTTTCTTGTCTTTTTCTTCTTTTTAGGAGAGGAAGGCGGGGAATGAACCCGCTTTTCACCCCCGCCGGTAGAAGCCCCCAGGCCAGATGGACCGGCCTCAGCCAGGTCCTTCTCTGAAATGGAGAAAGTCCCGGTGGGCGCAGGGGATTCATCCGGAGGAGATCCCTCCCCTCCTTGTCCTGCCTGAGAATCCACAGCCGTTTGATGAGGACCTTGCATAGGGGCGGATTCGGGTTCGGTGCTTGGCGCCAAGCCCGGATTCCCCCCCATGGAAGGCCCTACCTTCTGAGGCTGGTTTTCCTCAAGGACCATGTCTATCACAGGAGGGGCCTCCAGTTGGCCATCCCCTCCCAGGACATCGCAGGTCCCCTTGGCAGCGTCATAAGTCTTTAGTGGGGAGGCACAGGCCTTGACCCCGGCAAGGTTTAATATTTTTGCCAGCAGGTCTTTTGAGGGAAGCGACCGAAGGGGCCTGGCTTCCCTCTCCCCCCTAAGGGGGTTTGCTCTACCGAGCCGCTTGTACGAGGGGCGGTCGGCAATGGGCTGCCTGCTGGCTTTCTTGGCAGTCCCCTTAGAAAGCATAGGAGGGACTGCCGCTGGAGATAGGAAGGTGCCCGAAAGCACCTCCAGAGAAGGGGGTGAGGGGGAGTCCCCTACACCCGTAGGCGTAGGAGAGGAGTAAGCCTCCTCTCCGGTTAAAGAGGTATGGAGGGTCCCCTGCGCAAGCACAGGGGGGGGGACCTCCATCTTTTCTGTGGAGCTGCACGAGGGCGGCTCCGTTGTTGTTATAGGGGGAATTAAGGGGAGATGTTTTTTTTTTTCATCATTGGGCATGGTGACCCTCTTTGTTTTACGGGACGCAATCGCTCACCACCTCTTGCAGTAGCCCGCACTGCAAGAGGTGCTTACAGGCCCGGCAGAGCCAGGCGCCGCCATTTGGGACCACCCCTCCCGCCTGGTGGCCTGGCAGTCCTTCGGCATGGCGGCTCCACCTTGAACATGGCGTAAAACGGATAGATTTTGAAGACGAGAGGAAAAGGGATGTGAGGAAGGTATGGGTGGGGATGAAGCAGGTTGTTAAAAGCCAACCACCCCAGACCGGAGCTCAGGGGTTAGGGGACATTGTCCCCTCCCCCCTCAGCCCCGATCCGGGACGATTGGCTGAAAAGAAGGTCAGCTTCTACCCTGTGAAATTAGAGGCTGACCAGAAAAAGGTGTGGGAGAGGTTGTATGAAAAGCGACGAGGTAGGATAGGAATACAGGCTATCTAAAGGAAGGAAGAGAGGCTAAGCTGGGGCCTGACGGGGTGCTGAGTCCCGTCAGCACGGCAGCCAGAATGGCAAATCGTCGCGCCCCTTACGGGGAGAGTCTCCATGATACCGTATCGCCATGCGGTATCATAGGCCTTTTCCAGATCAAAAAAACACCGTGGCGTAGTGCTGTCTACGAAGGAAAGCCTTGAAGACGGCACTTTCCAGGCGGAGCAGAGCATCCGCTGTGGAGTGGAGCTTACGGAAGCCGCACTGTGCAGAAGACAGATGGCCTCCGCTTTCCAGGAAATACGCTAATCTAACATTTACCAATTTCTCCATCAACTTGTACACGCAAGAGGTTAGAGAGATTGGGCGGAAACCGGTCGGAGTAGAGTGATCTCTCCCCGGCTTGCGAAAGGCGAGCACAGTAGCGATTCGCCAGGAGTCTGGGAGAAGACCTTCCACCCAGATCCTTTTGAACAAATCTAACAGAAAGGCCATGCCTCGCTCACCCAGGTGTCGAAGCATGGCGTACGGGACATCGTCCGGACCATGGGCGGTGTCCGCGCACGAAGCGAGAGCGGAACGCAACTCACTCACAGTAAACTTGTCGTTGAAGGGTTCTCCGCCTCTGGAGGTAAAGTCCAGCCGGCGGCCTTCCGCGACATCACGACGTGCATTGAATGCTGGCGGAGCAGCATCACGGCTAGAGAATGCGGAAAAAGCGGTCGCTAAGGATTCCGCCACGGACGCGGGGTCCGAGATTGCGGTCCCATTCTCCTGGAGAACGGGAGGGGGGTCCTGCGAGAACTTGCCCCGAATCCTTTTGACTCGCTTCCACACCTCAGCTAAAGGGGTCTTCCCGTTAAGTGAAGACACGTATGCCCGCCAAGAAGAGCGGCGGGCGTGCTTCGAAATATACCGGAACCTAGCCCTAGCCCGACGAAATTCAGCGACAGTGAAATCGTTCGGGCGGCGCTTATAGCGCATGTAGGCATAACGCTTCTGTTTGAGGGCCGTCTCACACTCGGCCGACCACCATGGGAGTGGTCGGCGTGCAAAACGGCCAGACGTCCTAGGAATAGTAGTCAGGCCTACGGCGATGAGGTTGCCGGAGAAAAACTCAACGGCCTCATCTACCGACCTAAACTCCTCGACTGAGATAGAGAATTCAGTCATTTCCCAAAAATGCAGGCCACCGCGCCCGCGCCAAGCACCACCGAAGTGGTCTCTCAGGCGGCAGTTGCCCTGAAAATGATATTTGAATGGGAAGGTGATCACTACCATGGAGGTCATCGACCACCCCCCAATAAAAAATCAGGCTGTGCATCCGAAAAGCACAAAGATAGGTCAAGGCAAGAAAATGAAGCGGTTCTCGGACAGTGATGCGTAAACTCATCCACGTTTAGGACACCCATCTCAAGCTCTTCGATCAGATCGGCAAGGACTTGTCCCCTGGGATTTATGGAGTAATCTCTTCAGAGAGGATGCCTGCCGTTCAGATCTCCAAGCAAAAGATAGGGCCTCGGCAACCGTGCCACGACGCGGCGGAAGTCCCCCGCGTCGAAATCAGCTGACGGTGGAATGTACGCAGAAATGATAGTATACCTCCTATCCAGGTGCAGCTGCACAGCCACTGCCTGAAAGGAGGTATCTAAAGAGAAAGGAAGAACGGAGACATCATGCCGGGTGTAAACCGCGCATCCCCCAGCCCGGCCATCCCGCGGTGGTGGGGTCGCAAGACCCTTATACCCCGGGAGGGCAGGCAGCGGGCACGCGCCTAGCATGGTCTCCTGCAAAAAAATAGCTAACGGGGAACGGGACGAGACGAGCCTCCGCAGCTCCTCCCAGTTGGCCCGGAGTCCACGGCAATTCCATTGAAGGAATATGCCCTCCAGGCCTAGTTTGGAGGAGACGCGGGGGCCCTCTTCGAATTGAAGACCCTCACGGGAATGGCCGTACGCTTCCCGGGGGCAGAACCCTGGGCGCTGTTGGCCGGACAAAGCGCTGAAGGCGCTGTCGCCTTCGAGGACTTATTGGGGGAGGTTGGGCTCGCCATGCGAGTCTTTTCCTCCCTCCACCTCGAAACCTTAGGCGGGCGTTGCGGCTTGGGAGGCGGGGGGCCCTCTTTTCGAGGAACCACCGTCTCCGAGCCACTCGCTCCACCTCGGGGCGTGGGCGAAAGGGCCAAAGCTCCTTTGTTGCTGTCCTCCTTTCGGGGAACAGCTTTAGAAACCCCGGAAGATGGCCTAGCGACCATCTTCAGGGGTGTTGCCTCCTGTGAGTCTAACGACTCTGTGGAGGCGCGTGGCCGTTTCGCCTTACGGGAAACGGTCACGCTGGGGGAAGAGGGGGGAGCCCTGGTATTAGCCGGGGCTGGGTGTGAACCCTTTTTGCCGCCAGCTCTACCAGGGGAGCGCCCGGGTGTAGTAGAGCCCGCAGAAGGGCTCCGAATGGGCGCGGAAACAACCGTGCTCGTTGGCCTGGATGGGCCAGGAGCAAAGGGGGCTTTTCTAACTATTGAGGCATATGACGTCCCAGGCAGAGCCGGGCGCGCCAGGACCAAGTCCTTAGCCTCGCGGAATGAGAGTCGATCCTGGGCCTGAACGGCCAGGATTTCTTTCTCAAGGAGATATGCACCACATTGCTTCGAAGAAGCAGGGTGCGGCTCTCCGCAATTGACACACTTGGCCACACACGATTTGGACTTATCGTGTGCGACCTTGGAGCAATTTACACAGACTTCGGGTGACCCCGATTTTGCACGTCTACATGATCGATTCGTGTGGCCGAAGCGGTGACAGTAATAGCACCGCCGCGTCAGTGGCACGAATGCCTTCACGCGGTAGCGGTACCAACCGGCACGCACCGACTCGGGGAGCTTGTCACAGTCGAACGTGAAGAAGAGTGTAGGGGTGGGTCTCGAGGCCCCTTCCTGTTTTCTCATCACACGTTCGACCTTGACCGCCCCATGGTCGGCCAGCTCTAGGGTGATGTCTTCTATGGAGTAGTCAACGAGTTCCCTCGCATAAACTACTCCTTTTACAAAGTTCATGGTAGAGTGCGGCGTCACACTCACCGGGGTGCCATGAAGTGTCCGAAGAGCACTTATCTTGGCCGCCTCGGCGGGATTCGCCGCATTCGCCAGAAGGCTCCCGTCCGAGAAACGGGTTACCTTCGGCTCTCTACCAATTGCACTAGCTAATCCTCTCCTCTGATGGATCATGTTGCCCTTGGACAACATGGTGCCATCAGTGGAGCGAATAACGAGGAAGCGTTTGGAGCCAGCGGGCTCGAAAACGCCAGGTAACCTCTGAATCAGGGGCCCCGATGTCATCGAGGCTCCGCCCTGTGCACTCTTGGTATTAGTCTTCTTTGTCAGAGCCTCCGCAACCGGGGGGGCAGAGGGGGCGGATGTGCCGATCTTGGCTTGGTCGCTTGCCAGAGTGGCAGCCGACCCATCCGCCCCCGCAGCCCCCGCGGATGGAGAGGAGCCCCGAGTCTTTTTTGTCTTTTTAGTCTTTTTCTTTTTCGGAGAGGAGGGCGGGGAATGAACCCGCTTTTCACCTCCGCCGGCAGAAGTCCCCAGGCCAGATGGACCAGCCTCAGCCAGGTCCCTCTCCGAAATGGAGAAGGTCCTGGTTGTCGTAGGGGCACCTGTCGGAGGAGATCCCTCCCCTCCTTTTACTGCCTCGGAGCCCTCAGCCATTTGAGGAGGACCTTGCATAGGGGCGGATTCGGGTTCGGTGCTTGGCGCCGAGCCCGAATTCCCCCCCATGGAAGGCCCTACCGTCTGAGGCTGAGTCTCCTCAAGGACCATGTCTATCACAGGAGGGGCCTCCAGTTGGCCATCCCCTCCCAGGACATCGCAGGTCCCCTTGGCAGTATTGTCACTAGTCAGGTGGTGTGGGGAGGCACAGGCCTTGACCCCGGCAAGGTTTAAAATTCTTGCCAGCAGGTCTTTTGAGGGAAGCGACCGAAGGGGCCTGGCTTCCCTCTCCCCCCTAAGGGGGTTTGCCCTACCGAGCCGCTTGCACGAGGGGCGGTCGGCAATGGGCTGCCTGCTGGCTTTCTTGGCAGTCCCCTTAGAAAGCAAAGGAGGGACTGCCGCTGGAGATAGGGAGGTGCCCGAAAGCACCTCCAGAGAAGGGGGTGAGGGGGAGTCCCCTACACCCGTAGGCGTAGGAGAGGAGTAAGCCTCCTCTCCGGTTAAAGAATTATGGAGGGTCCCTTGCGCAAGCACAAGGGGGGGGACCTCCATTTTCTCGGTGGAGCTGCCCGAGGGCGGCTCCGTTGATTTTCTTGGGGAAGTTGGGGGTTGGGTTTTTTGGTGTTTTTTTTCATTCATGGGCATGGTGACCCTCTTTTTATTACGGGACGCAATAGCTCATCACCTCTCGCAGTTGCCCGCACTGCGAGAGGTGCTTACAAGCCCGGCAGAGCCAGGCGCCGCCATTCGGGACCACCCCTCCCGCCTGGTGGCCTGGCAGTCCTTCGGCATGGCGGCTCCACCTTGAACACGGCGTAAAAAATATAGGTTGTGAAGAAGAGAGGAAAAGGGATGTGAGGAAGGTATGGGTGGGGGATGAAGCAGGTTGTTAAAAAACCCCCATCCCGAACCGGAGCTGAGGGGTTAGGGAACAATGTCCCCTCCCCCCTCAGCCCCGATCCGGGGTGGTTGGCTTGAGAAGGTCAGCATTCTACCCTGTGAAATTAGAGGCTGACCAGAGAAAGTTGTGGGAGAGGTTGTATGAAAAGAGACGAGGTAGGGGAGAAATCGGGCTATCTGAAGGAAGGAAGAGAGGCTAAGCTGGGGCCGGACGGAGCGCTGGATCCCGTCAGCACGGCGGCCAGGATGGCAAATCACCGCGCCCCTTACGGGGAACAGGCGAGTGATGCACTGCACGCGGCGCAGAGCGAGTGGAATTTCCCCAGCATCGACCAACAGGCTCTCAATGGGGGAAGTGCGGAAGGCACCGGTCGCAAGGCGAAGGCCGGTGTGGTGGATCGAATCCACCTTCCGCAATAAACGCTCGGCTGCGGATGCATAAAACTCGCATCCGTAGTCGAGCTTCGAGCGAACAAAGGATCGATAAAAAAGTAAGGCGGTAGCCCTATCAGCGCCCCAAGCGCTGAACGTCACGGAACGGAGAATGTCCATGGCGCGGGTACAAGAGACCCTAAGGCTGCGAATATGAGCCTCCCAGGTGAGGCGTCGGTCGAATACAAGACCAAGGAAACGGTGCGACTCAACCACATCCAGGCGCACCCCATTAAGAAACAAATCTGGGTCGGGGTGAAGCCGTGGATGGCGGCAGAAGTGCACCACCTTAGTCTTGGCTAAAGAAAACCGAAACCTGTGCGCTTCGGCATAGCGAGAGACGCGGTTCAATGCCTGTTGGAGTCGGCGCTCCAGAGTTGGCATCTGGGCCGCGCCAAAAGAGATCGAAAGGTCGTCCACGTAGAGCGTAGCGAGAACATCTTCCGGCAGCACCGAGGTGATGCCGTTGATGCTCAGGGCAAAGAGTGTGACACTGAGGACACTTCCCTGCGGGACACCCTCTTTCTGCTCCTTTGGGCCGGAGAGGGCTCCCCCCACCCTTACGCGGAATCGACGATCTCGCAAAAATTCAGATATAAACATTGGGAGGCGTCCCCTCGCCCCCATCGTGTGGAGAGTCTCCATGATACCGTATCGCCATGCGGTATCATAGGCCTTCTCCAGATCAAAAAACACCGTGGCGTAGTGCTGTCTACGAAGGAAAGCCTCGCAGACGGCATTTTCCAGTCGGAGCAGAGCATCCGACGTGGAGTGGAACTTACGGAAGCCGCACTGTGCAGAAGACAGATGGCCTCCGCTGTCCAGGAAATAGGCTAATCTAACATTTACCAATTTCTCCATCAACTTGCACACGCAAGAGGTTAGAGAGATTGGGCGGAATCCGGTCGGAGTAGAGTGATCTCTCCCCGGCTTGCGAAAGGCGAGCACAGTAGCGATTCGCCAGGAGTCTGGGAGAAGACCTTCCACCCAGATCCTGTTGAACAAATCTAACAGAAAAGCCATGCCTCGCTCACCCAGGTGTCGAAGCATGGCGTACGGGACATCGTCCGGACCATGGGCGGTGTCCGCGCACGAAGCGAGAGCGGAGCGCAACTCATTCACAGTAAACTTGTCGTTGAAGGGTTCTCCGCCTCTGCAGGTAAAGTCCAGCCGGCGGCCTCCTGCGACATCACGACGTGCATTGAATGCTGGCGGAGCAGCATCACGGCTAGAGAATGCGGAAAAAGCGGTCGCTAAGGATTCCACCACGGACGCGGGGTCCGAGATTGCGGTCCCATTCTCCTGGAGAACGGGAGGGGGGTCCTGCGAGAACTTGCCCCGAATCCTTTTGACTCGCTTCCACACCTCAGCTAAAGGGGTCTTCCCGTTAAGTGAAGACACGTATGCCCGCCAAGAAGAGCGGCGGGCGTGCTTCGAAATATACCGGAACCTAGCCCTAGCCCGACGAAATTCAGCGACAGTGAAATCGTTCGGGCAGCGCTTATAGCGCATGTAGGCATAACGCTTCTGTTTGAGGGCCGTCTCACACTCGGCCGACCACCATGGGAGTGGTCGGCGTGCAAAACGGCCAGACGTCCTAGGAATAGTAGTCAGGCCGACGGCGATGAGGTTGCCGGAGAAGAACTCAATGGCCTCATCTACCGACCTAAACTCCTCGACTGAGATAGAGAATTCAGTCATTTCCTGAAATGCAGGCCACCGTGCCCGCGCCAAGCACCACCGAGGTGGTCTCTCAGGCGGCAGTTGCCCTGAAAATGATATTTGAATGGGAAAGTGATCACTACCATGGAGGTCATCGACCACCCCCCAATCAAAATCAGGCTGTGCATCCGAAGAGCACAAAGATAGGTCAAGGCAAGAAAATGAAGCGGTTCTCGGACAGTGATGCGTAAACTCATGCACGTTTAGGACACCCATCTCAAGCTCTTCGATCAGATCGGCAAGGACTTGTCCCCTGGGATTTATGGAATAATCTCCCAAGAGAGGATGCCTGCCGTTCAGATCTCCAAGCAAGAGATAGGGCCTCGGCAACCGTGCCACGACGCGGCGGAAGTCCCCCGCGTCGAAGTCAGCTGACGGTGGAATGTACGCAGAAATGATAGTATACCTCCTATCCAGGTGCAGCTGCACAGCCACTGCCTGAAAGGAGGTATCTAAAGAGAAAGGAAGAACGGAGACATCATGCCGGGTGTAAACTGCGCACCCCCCAGCCCGGCCATCCCGCGGTGGTATAAGGGTATAAGGGTCGCAAGACCCTTATACCCCGGGAGGGCAGGGAGGCGGCACGAACCTATCATGGTCTCCTGCAAAAAAATAGCTAACGGGGAACGGGACGAGACGAGCCTCCGCAGCTCCTCCCAGTTGGCCCGGAGTCCACGGCAATTCCATTGAAGGAATATGCCCTCCAGGCCTAGCTCGGAGGAGACGCGGGGGCCCTCCTCGAATTGAAGACCCTCACGGGAATGGCCGTACGCTTCCCGGGGGCAGAACCCCGGGCACTGTTGGCCGGACAAAGCGCTGAAGGCGCTGTCGCCTTCGAGGACTTATTTGGGGAGGTTGGGCTCGCCATGCGAGTCTTTTCCTCCCTCCGCCTCGAAACCTTAGGCGGGCGTTGCGGCTTCGGAGGCGGGGGGCCCTCTTTTCGAGGAACCACCGTCTCCGAGCAACTCGCTCCACCTCGGGGCGTGGGCGAAGGAGCCGAAGCTCCTTTGTTGCTGTCCTCCTTTCGGGGGACAGCTTTAGGAACCCCGGAAGATTTCCTAGCGACCATCTTCAGGGGTGTTGCCTCCTGTGAGTCTAACGACTCGGTGGAGGCGCGTGGCCGTTTGGCCTTACGGGAAACGGTGACGCTGGGGGAAGAGGGGGGAGCCCTGGTTTTAGCCGGGGCAGGTAATGAACCCTTTTTTCCGCCAGCTTTACCAGGGGAGCGCCCGGGTTGGGTAGAGCCCGCAGAAGGGCTCCGAATGGGCGCGGAAACAACCGTGCTCGTTGGCCTGGATGCGCCAGGAGCAGAGGGTGCCTTCTTAACTATTGAGGCATACGACGTCCCAGGCAGAGCCGGGCGTGCCAGGACCAAGTCCTTTGCCTCGCGGAATGAGAGTCGATCCTGGGCCTGAACGGCCAGGATTTCTTTCTCAAGGAGATATGCACCACATTGCTTCGAAGAAGAAGGGTGCGGCTCTCCGCAAATAACACACTTGGCCACACACGATTTGGACTTATCGTGTGCGACCTTGGAGCAATTTACACAGACTTCGGGTGACCCCGACTTTGCACGTCTACATGAGCGATTCGTATGGCCGAAGCGGTGACAGTAATAGCACCGCCGCGGCAGTGGCACGAATGCCTTCACGCGGTAGCGGTACCAACCGGCACGCACCGACTCAGGGAGCTTGTCACAGTCGAACGTGACGAAGAGTGTAGGGGTGGGTCTCGAGGCCCCTCCCTGTTTTCTCATCACACGTTCGACCTTGACCGCCCCATGGTCGGCCAGCTCTAAGGTGATGTCTTCAATGGAGTAGTCAACGAGTTCCCTCGCATAAACTACTCCTTTCACAAAGTTCATGGTAGAGTGCGGCGTCACACTCACCGGGGTGCCATGAAGTGTCCGAAGAGCACTAATCTTGGCCGCCTCGGCGGGATTCGCCGCATTCGCCAGAAGGCTCCCGTCCGAGAAACGGGTTACCTTCGGCTCTCTACCAATTGCACTAGCTAATCCTCTCCTCTGATGGATCATGTTGCCCTTGGACAACATGGTGCCATCAGTGGAGCGAATAACGAGGAAGCGTTTGGAGCCAGCGGGCTCGAAAACGCCAGTTAACCTCTGAATCAGGGGCCCCGATGTCATCGAGGCTCCGCCCTGTGCACTCTTGGTATTAGTCTTCTTTGTCAGAGCCTCCGCAACCGGGGGGGCAGAGGGGGCGGATGTGCCGATCTTGGCTTGGTCGCTTGCCAGAGTGGCAGCCGACCCATCCGCCCCCGCAGCCCCCGCGGATGGAGAGGAGCCCCGAGTCTTTTTTGTCTTTTTAGTCTTTTTCTTTTTCGGAGAGGAGGGCGGGGAATGAACCCGCTTTTCACCTCCGCCGGCAGAAGTCCCCAGGCCAGATGGACCAGCCTCAGCCAGGTCCCTCTCCGAAATGGAGAAGGTCCTGGTTGTCGTAGGGGCACCTGTCGGAGGAGATCCCTCCCCTCCTTTTACTGCCTCGGAGCCCTCAGCCATTTGAGGAGGACCTTGCATAGGGGCGGATTCGGGTTCGGTGCTTGGCGCCGAGCCCGAATTCCCCCCCATGGAAGGCCCTACCGTCTGAGGCTGAGTCTCCTCAAGGACCATGTCTATCACAGGAGGGGCCTCCAGTTGGCCATCCCCTCCCAGGACATCGCAGGTCCCCTTGGCAGTATTGTCACTAGTCAGGTGGTGTGGGGAGGCACAGGCCTTGACCCCAGCAAGGTTTAAAATTCTTGCCAACAGGTCTTTTGAGGGAAGCGACCGAAGGGGCCTGGCTTCCCTCTCCCCCCTAAGGGGGTTTGCCCAACCGAGC
This sequence comes from Ceratothoa steindachneri, assembly GCA_963969495.1. Classification (NCBI taxonomy): domain Eukaryota; kingdom Metazoa; phylum Arthropoda; class Malacostraca; order Isopoda; family Cymothoidae; genus Ceratothoa; species Ceratothoa steindachneri. Next base: position 55,408,699 of record OZ018331.1, on the reverse strand, counting down.
CGCTTGCACGAGGGGCGGTTGGCAATGGGCTGCCTGCTGGCTTTCTTGGCAGTCCCCTTAGAAAGCAAAGGAGGGACTGCCGCTGGAGATAGGGAGGTGCCCGAAAGCACCTCCAGAGAAGGGGGTGAGGGGGAGTCCCCTACACCCGTAGGCGTAGGAGAGGAGTAAGCCTCCTCTCCGGTTGAAGAAATATGGAGGGTCCCTTGCGCAAGCACAAGGGGGGTAACCTCCATTTTCTCGGTGGAGCTGCCCGAGGGCGGCTCCGTCGATTTTCTTGGGGAAGTTGGTGGTTGGGTTTTTTGTTGTTTTTTTTCATTCATGGGCATGGTGACCCTCTTTTTATTACGGGACGCAATAGCTCATCACCTCTCGCAGTTGCCCGCACTGCGAGAGGTGCTTACAAGCCCGGCAGAGCCAGGCGCCGCCATTCGGGACCACCCCTCCCGCCTGGTGGCCTGGCAGTCCTTCGGCATGGCGGCTCCACCTTGGACACGGCGTAAAAAATATAGGTTGTGAAAAGGAGAGGAAAAGGGATGTGAGGAAGATGTGGGTGGGGATGAAGCAGGTTGTTAAAAAAACCCCATCCCGAACCGGAGCTGAGGGGTTAGGGAACAATGTCCCCTCCCTCCTCAGCCCCGATCCGGGGTGGTTGGCTTGAGAAGAAGGTCAGCATTCTACCCTGTGAAATTAGAGGCTGACCAGAGAAAGTTGTGGGAGAGGTTGTATGAAAAGGCGACGAGGTAGGGGAGAAATCGGGCTATCTGAATGAAGGAAGAGAGGCTAAGCTGGGGCCGGACGGAGTGCTGGATCCCAGACAAAGTTGTGGGAGAGGTTGTGTGAAAAGAGAGTAAACGAGTGTTTTGAAGGAAGCAAGAGAGGCTAAGCTGGGGCCGGACGGGGTGCTAAGTCCCGTCAACACGGCGGCCAGGATGGCAAATCGCCGCGCCCCTTACGGGGACACTAAACAGAAGGGGATACTTGCGGATGGAGACTGGAAATAAGCCTTGTCAGAATTGCCACATGTTTCTTTTTGGTAAATGAACTAAAAAATACCATGCAGGGTGTACTAATTTCATTCCCTAAAAAAAATTTCACACAAAAGTGTTTTAATTAATTTTATTTGATATATTAAATAATTCTTCTAAGCATACTTTAAAAATATTTGTTTTTGAAATTAACTTTGAAGATAAAAAATATGCGTTGAGAATCTTGATTAGAAAGTACCCAAGTCAAGGTAATATAAACAAAATTATGTGTTATTTCTCTAGACAATTAAGAACATTTTTATGTACATAGACCTAATTAGTGAATGATTTAATACCCTTCTTTCGTTCTGTGTGCAGACACAAATCTGTTCTTAATTATGTAATGAATTAAGACATGGCTATTTTTACACAGCCCGATAGCCAGTATACTTGCATGATTCAAGCTTTAGCCTATTTTTAGTTTTACAAAATTATTAATATATTTTGTCAATTATAATCCTTAATTAGTTATAAAAGGAGAACATATTCAACGCATGTAATGCATGCATTAAGAAATCGCCATTTATATTTATAAATAAATAAATATATATACATATATTTATATATATATATATATATATATATATATATATATATATATATATATATATATATATATATATATATATATATATATAAACAAAGGTCATTCGACTTGAAATTTCGGAAAGCAAGCAAGAGCTCGAGTGCTTTCGTTTGTAAAATTCTTCAATGGAATAACAACAGAAGAATGAAGAGGTAAAATTGAAAGAACAATTAAGGTCTGATATGTTATAAAAACAACTATTTCGAAAAATTAATTAATACCTAAATATAATTAAACGTAAATATAAATTTAATGCAGAGACTGATACATAGTTATTCTAATAAAAGAATGTAGAATGCATATATACAAAAATATACTCATATACATATTTGGATATATGCACATGATAGCAATATTTAATAATTAATTACGGAAGTTAAACAAAAAAAAAAAATTATAAATATAAACATATATTAGTTGTTGCTTTGTGATAACTTTTGTTTTTCCAGAATTAATTTTGGGGGCGAATATTTTGCTTTCAAGATAAAGTTCTTGAACACTGTTTGAATCTTATTTAAGTTATCAGCTATGCCTCCAAAATCATCTGAGAAACTTAGGTGATTGTGGTGATCTCGATTGATCTTGATCACTGTATTTTGCCAGTTAACCCTCTAAAAGATTACTTCTGAAAGGACGTGAATATATTTGGTGAGATAGTATCTCATTGTCCTACACCATCCTGTAATTTAAAGATGTTTGAATCCTTAGGCAATCTAAGATTGAATTCGCAAATTTACTATAAGTATTCTAGAATATTTATCTAGACCCGAGCTGTACCTTGGTTCTTGAACGCTGTTATGACGGGTGGTATTGGTTTTGAATAAAATTTTTTCTAGTAGTCTACAAATTATAGCTATATAGGTCTATTGCTTGAAAGTATGTATGTGCTTAATCTTCGAGACCTCTCTTTTAATAAATGGATATATATATATATATATATATATATATATATATATATATATATATATATATATATATATATATATATATATATATTTAGTTAATATAAAATTTTAAAAATCGACGCTGCTTCCAGCCATTAAATTTACCTTTAGAGAACTATAAAATTCTTCCTTAGGTCTCCTGGTCCTCCATAAAAGACGAAAATTGTTAGAGAATCGTCGTACACTATTTTTCCATGGCGCCCAAATTACATTAGATAGAAAGACCATTTCTTCTTATTATCTGTATATAAACATATATCTTTTTAAAATGCTTAGGTTACACGGAATACAAAGGGAAATTTCCTATGAGACAAAGAATGTAGTTATACCTAACGAAAACACGAAATTTAGACATATTTATTCAAATGTTTTAAGAACTCCATATAATATGACATAATGCTTAGACTCAAAATAAAAAAGGTATTTGAAACAATATGATGTAACCATTATTTAATTGGATCTCCTCTTGCGTCGAGGACACGATGAAGTCTAAGTATATCATGAGCGTAAGTGGCTGCAAGTTTTCACCTGTTATTTTCTCCACCAGTTTTACACTTTCTTCATCAAAATTTTGACACAATAATGAGATTTAGTCGCTGCCTTTTCCTCTATCATTGGCTACACTCAAAATACATAGGGTTTGAATTTGGCGAAATAGGAGATAAATTTATTTTAATTACATTCCCATATAACCTGCCTTGTACAACGATGAATTTCATTTTCGAATTTTCCAAAGAATTCAATTTGATTGTTCTTTACCTACTCTTCACTGAAGATCTGATGTGTTTTTACACTCATAAATTTTACGCCCGTATAACCACCACCGAAGCTGAATTCTGTCTTTTGTAAGTTATCCGCTGTTTAACCGGAATCTTATTTCTAATTTATTCCCAACCAGAATCAATTTTTAGGACAATGTACCGGTATATCATTAAAGCTCTAAAAACTAAAGAAGTATCTAAAATATGGAATCTTAAAAATGGGTTTACGAAAATCTAGCCTGCAGACTATGAGTAATTTTCCCGTTAGTAAAACCCCTAAATAAATAATAAAATATATCTTTGTATCGGCAATACAAATCATGTTGGTTATACATACATTTTAAGCTTCTGTAGTTTACATGCATGAGTTACTTTAACTTTAGAGACAAATTCCGCACCACATCTGATACACAACGAGACAGTGAAATAAAAGTGATAGGCTTGAGCGAAGACACATTAGATGTTAGTGAAATGGCATCTAATATAAGTAAGGGACGTATAGATAAACCCAAATATTAGACGCAGTATAAACTAAAAACTAGTAGAGAACCGTAGATGCTTCATAACATTTATTGCAAACGTTTCAGGATTATAATGAATACCATCCTCACAGCTAAAATATCACTAAAACCTCATATTATAATATGCAAAAATAATGCGGAAATAAAAGCCAATGAGTAAAGGGATATGGAATGAAAATAAGATTATACATGTTTTTTTTACAGAGGAACGTGAACATACCTAACACATTAACATTCTTCTTAATTGGCAGAAATTCTCATTAGCATTCTTGCTTATGTGTTATGCAAAAATGGGTAAAATTTTCGTGGCTCTTCGCAACTCTCCAGTCTCTATTTTATCCCCTTTAACCTCCGATACCTTTTAATATTTTCGCCATAAGGAATTGCTGGCCAGCTTTGATTCTGGGAGTTTGTTACGAGTAATTATTATTTCTCTTTCTGAAACGATTCAAATTGGCGGAAATTCTCATTTCCTAATTATATCCACGCAATTGTTTTAACAAATTCCTTATTGAAAACTCTTCAGGAACCCTTTTCTTGACCCGTTTCCGTTTGTTTGATGGTATTTTATATGAACAAGTTAAAGAAGTTGGAATGGGTATTCATCTTAGTCTTTTGATAGAAAATAATTTCTTGTGTTATTATGAAACTTTTTGTTCGATTATTTGTCCATTAAGTTTAGTCCGGTCTTATATAGTCGTTATGTTTATGCCACTTTTTATTATTTCGAGATAGGTCACCTTATATCTTCTACCTGCTTAAGGCATGCTACTAAACTTGGCAAAGAGAATATTTGGGTAAGGCGTATTTTGCATGAAGAGGGGCAATTCTACCCTTACAAATAGGTCATTGCGCAACATTTGAGAGCAGGTAACTATACACAGCAGCTTAACTTCTGTCGTCAGATGCAAGCATTTTTTGAGCAAATGACAACCACATTGGTTAATGAGCGATTGGGCTCATTTTCCTCTCAATAACATTAGTGAAGCATCGTATGGTCTTTATTAAGCTCTTGAGAAATCCGAGAAAACTACACGAAAACTAGCGTCATTGGTCCTTACTCTTTTGAAGACCACAAAGGAAATGCCGTTACTCTCAGCTCTGAACGTTACATCGAGATAATAATCAAATTCTGTATTTCTATACGACATATGTTTTTACAGTAGGATGGGGGAAGGGCCCACACAGTCAGAGAGTGAATGGACGTTCTTCAGTCTCTTTTCAGTGACCGCCTCATTTTTAGGTATGCGGACACTTCTTGGCCCCATCGGTTCCCTGATTTCTCTGTGTCATTATTTCATTTTTTTTTTTTTTTTTTTTTTTATAGAGCCCATCTGGCAACTATCCACTTGGGCATAAGTCGCCGAAAAACACGACAGCCTAGAATTAGGCTACTTTAAAGTTAAAATATGAAAACTTAACAATCAATATAAATTGGAAAAACTTAACAATCGAAGCAATCTCCGGCAGCGGGGGGAGGTCCCCCTCACCCCGGTGCAGGAGAGTGCAACCTAAAACAAAACAACAACAAAAAAAAAGGAACCTTAAATAAAGGGGAGAAGGCCGGCCTCCCCCCAAAAGTCAATAAGTCCACCAGTCATGGTGCACGCACTCGTCCCGAGTACAAGGGACAGGCGGTAGCGACCCCGCCCATCCCGGTACCGAGACAGGTATCGTGCGCGAAGATCACCCAGACTGGGACATTCGACAAGAATATGCCGAACAGTCTGAGGGACGACGCAGTCGTTGCAATAGGGCACATGCGAGCGCTCCACCAAGTAACGATGCGTCACACGAGTGTGTCCGATTCGAAGACGACAGAAAGCAACCTGAAGCCGCCGCGGCATTGGGGGATAGGTCCATGGGAACAGTCGCGGTGCAATGGCACGCAACTTTAAGTTCCCCTCGACCGTCTCCCATCTTCTTTGCCAAGCAGTCCGAAGAGCTGCCCGTATTCCTGCCATGTAGTCAGTGTGAGGAAGAGCGAAACGCTGGTCCGGTCGCAGAGTCCTCGCGGACTCTTTGGCGCCCTCATCAGCGCGCTCATTCCCCGCAATTCCTACATGTCCAGGAACCCAGCAGAAGATAATCTCGACATCTGCCCGGCTCGCCAAAACCGTGGCGTCACGGATTTCGCAAACCAGGGGATGCGGAGATTCCAATGCCCCGAGAGCACTCAGGGCGCTTTGTGAGTCGCTATAAATCACAATCCGGTCTCCGAACCGGGCACGTCGCGTAATCTCCCGTACCGAGTGGTGTATTGCCACCAGCTCGGCCGTGAAGACAGACGCAGCACCTGGTAGAGCCCCGCTGACTTCAAACAGAGGGGATACGGCGTGGAAGCCGACCCCCTATTGGGACTTGGAGCCATCCGTATACACTGGCACGGTACCAGCGTAACACGATGTGTGCTCCAAAAAGGTCGAACGCAATACTCCCGGCGCAGTACAAGCTTTGGGAGCAGAGGCGTGGCGACAAATAGCCAAATGTGGTACCCTCCAGGGTGGCGTCCTGGGCAGAACCAAGGGCGCTACCGGCCCGAGAGCTATATCTACCTCTCGAAGGAGTTTCCTGGCCCTAAACCCAAAGGGCTTAGGGTATGACTGGCGTCTCTCGGCGGCATAGGCACCATCGAGATCAGCTGCGGATGCAGTGAGAGCTGTTGGCGACTGAGGGAGGCGCCGGGCTCGCGCGTACAGGCGAGTGATGCACTGCACGCGGCGCAGAGCGAGTGGCATCTCCCCAGCATCGACCAACAGGCTCTCAATGGGAAAAGTGCGGAAGGCACCGGTCGCAAGGCGAAGGCCTGTGTGGTGGATCGAATCCACCTTACGCAATAAACGCTCGGCTGCGGATGCATAAAACTCGCATCCGTAGTCGAGCTTCGAGCGAACAAAGGATCGATAAAAAAGTAAGGCGGTAGCCCTATCAGCGCCCCAAGCGCTGAACGTCACGGAACGGAGAATGTCCATGGCGCGGGTACAAGAGACCCTAAGGCTGCGAATATGAGCTTCCCAGGTGAGGCGTCGGTCGAATACAAGACCAAGGAAACGGTGCGACTCAACCACATCCAGGCGCACCCCATTAAGAAACAAATCTGGGTCGGGGTGAAGCCGTGGATGGCGGCAGAAGTGCACCACCTTAGTCTTGGCCAAAGAAAACCCAAACCTGTGCGCTTCGGCATAGCGAGAGACGCGGTTCAATGCCTGTTGGAGTCGGCGCTCCAGAGTTGGCATCTGGGCCGCGCCAAAAGAGATCGAAAGGTCGTCCACGTAGAGCGTAGCTAGAACATCTTCCGGCAGCACCGAGGTGATGCCGTTGATGCTCAGGGCAAAGAGTGTGACACTGAGGACACTTCCCTGCGGGACACCCTCTTCCTGCTCCTTTGGGCCGGAGAGAGCTCCCCCCACCCGTACGCGGAATCGACGATCTCGCAAAAATTCAGATATAAACATTGGGAGGCGTCCCCTCGCCCCCATCGTGTGGAGAGTCTCCATGATACCGTATCGCCATGCGGTATCATAGGCCTTTTCCAGATCAAAAAACATCGTGGCGTAGTGCTGTCTACGAAGGAAAGCCTCGCAGACGGCATTTTCCAGTCGGAGCAGAGCATCCGACGTGGAGTGGAACTTACGGAAGCCGCACTGTGCAGAAGACAGATGGCCTCCGCTGTCCAGGAAATAGGCTAATCTAACATTTACCAATTTCTCCATCAACTTGCACACGCAAGAGGTTAGAGAGATTGGGCGGAATCCGGTCGGAGTAGAGTGATCTCTCCCCGGCTTGCGAAAGGCGAGCACAGTAGCGATTCGCCAGGAGTCTGGGAGAAGACCTTCCACCCAGATCCTGTTGAACAAATCTAACAGAAAGGCCATGCCTCGCTCACCCAGGTGTCGAAGCATGGCGTACGGGACATCGTCCGGACCATGGGCGGTGTCCGCGCACGAAGCGAGAGCGGAGCGCAACTCACTCACAGTAAACTTGTCGTTGAAGGGTTCTCCGCCTCTGGAGGTAAAGTCCAGCCGGCGGCCTTCCGCGACATCACGACGTGCATTGAATGCTGGCGGAGCAGCATCACGGCTAGAGAATGCGGAAAAAGCGGTCGCTAAGGATTCCGCCACGGACGCGGGGTCCGAGATTGCGGTCCCATTCTCCTGGAGAACGGGAGGGGGGTCCTGCGAGAACTTGCCCCGAATCCTTTTGACTCGCTTCCACACCTCAGCTAAAGGGGTCTTCCCGTTAAGTGAAGACACGTATGCCCGCCAAGAAGAGCGGCGGGCGTGCTTCGAAATATAACGGAACCTAGCCCTAGCCCGACGAAATTCAGCGACAGTGAAGTCGTTCGGGCGGACCTTATAGCGCATGTAGGCATAACGCTTCTGTTTGAGGGCCGTCTCACACTCGGCCGACCACCATGGGAGTGGTCGGCGTGCAAAACGGCCAGACGTCATAGGAATAGTAGTCAGGCCCACGGCGATGAGGTTGCCGGAGAAAAACTCAACGGCCTCATCTACCGACCTAAACTCCTCGACTGAGATAGAGAATTCAGTCATTTCCTGAAATGCAGGCCACCGCGCCCGCGCCAAGCACCACCGAGGTGGTCTCTCAGGCGGCAGTTGCCCTGAAAATGATATTTGAATGGGAAAGTGATCACTACCATGGAGGTCATCGACCACCCCCCAATCAAAATCAGGCTGTTCCTCCGAAGAGCACAAAGATAGGTGAAGACAAGAAAATGAAGGGGTTCTCGGTCAGTGATGCGTAAACTCATCCACGTTTAGGACATCAATCTCAAGGTCTTCGATCAGATCGGCATGGACTTGTCCCCTGGGATTTATGGAGTAATCTCCCCAGAGAGGATGCCGGCCGTTCAGATCTCCAAGCAAGAGATAGGGCCTCGGCAACCGTGCCACGATGCGGCGGAAGTCCCCCGCGTCGAAGTCAGCTGACGGTGGAATGTACGCAAAAATCAGAGTATACCTCCTATCCAGGTGCAGCTGCACAGCCACTGCCTGAAAGGAGGTATCTAAAGAGAAAGGAAGAACGGAGACATCATGCCGGGTGTAAACCGCATCCCCCAGACTGGATATCCCGTGGTGGTGGGGTCGCAAGACCCTTATACCCCGGGAGGGCAGGCAGGGGCCACGCGCCTAGCATGGTCTCCTGCAAAAAGAGAGCTAACGGGGAACGGGACAAGACGAGCCTCCGCAGCTCCTCCCAGTTGGTCCGGGGGCCACGGCAATTCCATTGAAGGAATATGCCCTCCAGGCCTAGCTCGGAGGAGAAGCGGGGGCCCTCCTCGAATTGAAGACCCTCACGGGAATGGCCGTACGCTTCCCGGGGGCAGAACCCCGGGCACTGTTGGCCGGACAAAGCGCTGAAGGCGCTGTCGCCTTCGAGGACTTATTGGGGGAGGTTGGGGTCGCCATGCGAGTCTTTTCCTTCCTCCGCCTCGAAACCTTAGGCGGGCGTTGCGGCTTGGGAGGCGGGGGGCCCTCTTTTCGAGGAACCACCGTCTCCGAGCAACTCGCTCCACCTCGGGGCGTGGGCGAAGGAGCCGAAGCTCCTTTGTTGCTGTCCTCCTTTCGGGGAACAGCTTTAGGAACCCCGGAAGATGGCCTAGCGACCATCTTCAGGAGTGTTGCCTCCTGTGAGTCTTAAGACTCAGTGGAGGCGCGTGGCCGTTTCGCCTTACGGGAAACGGTCACGCTGGGGGAAGAGGGGGGAGCCCTGGTTTTAGCCGGGGCAGGGTATGAACCCTTTTTTCCGCCAGCTTTACCAGGGGAGCGCCCGGGTTGGGTAAAGCCCGCAGAAAGCTCCGAATGGGCGCAGAAACAACCGTGCTCGTTGGCCTGGATGGGCCAGAAGCAGAGGGTGCCTTCCTAACTATTGAGGCATACGACGTCCCAGGCAGAGCCGGGCGCGCCAGGACCAAGTCCTTTGCCTCGCGGAATGAGAGTCGATCCTGGGCCTGAACGGCCAGGATTTCTTTCTCAAGGAGATATGCACCACATTGCTTCGAAGAAGAAGGGTGCGGCTCTCCGCAATTGACACACTTGGCCACACACGATTTGGACTTATCGTGTGCGACCTTGGAGCAATTTACACAGACTTCGGGTGACCCCGACTTTGCACGTCTACATGAGCGATTCGTATGGCCGAAGCGGTGACAGTAATAGCACCGCCGCGGCAGTGGCACGAATGCCTTCACGCGGTAGCGGTACCAACCGGCACGCACCGACTCAGGGAGCTTGTCACAGTCGAACGTGACGAAGAGTGTAGGGGTGGATCTCGAGGCCCCTCCCTGTTTTCTCATCACACGTTCGACCTTGACCGCCCCATGGTCGGCCAGCTCTAAGGTGATGTCTTCAATGGAGTAGTCAACGAGTTCCCTCGCATAAACTACTTCTTTCACAAAGTTCATGGTAGAGTGCGGCTTCACACTCACCGGGGTGCCATGAAGTGTCCGAAGAGCACTAATCTTGGCCGCCTCGGCGGGATTCGCCGCATTCGCCAGAAGGCTCCCGTCCGAGAAACGGGTTACCTTCGGCTCTCTACCAATTGCACTAGCTAATCCTCTCCGCTGATGGATCATGTTGCCCTTGGACAACATGGTGCCATCAGTGGAGCGAATAACGAGGAAGCGTTTGAAGCCAGCGGGCTCGAAAACGCCAGGTAACCTCTGAATCAGGGGCCCCGATGTCATCGAGGCTCCACCCTGTGCACTCTTGGTAGTAGTCTTCTTTGTCAGGGGCTCCGCAACCGGGGGGGCAGAGGGGGCGGATGTGCCGATCTTGGCTTGGTCGCTTGCCAGAGTGGCAGCAGACCCATCCGTCCCCGCAGCACCCGCGGATGGAGAGGAGCCCCGAGTCTTTTTTGTCTTTTTAGTCTTTTTCTTTTTCGGAGAGGAGGGCGGGGAATGAACCCGCTTTTCACCTCCGCCGGCAGAAGTCCCCAGGCCAGATGGACCAGCCTCAGCCAGGTCCCTCTCCGAAATGAAGAAGGTCCTGGTTGTCGTAGGGGCACCTGTCGGAGGAGATCCCTCCCCTCCTTTTACTGCCTCGGAGCCCTCAGCCATTTGAGGAGGACCTTGCATATGGGCGGATTCGGGTTCGGTGCTTGGCGCCGAGCCCGAATTCCCCCCCATGGAAGGCCCTACCGTCTGAGACTGGGTCTCCTCAAGGACCATGTCTATCACAGGAGGGGCCTCCAATTGGCCATCCCCTCCCAGGACATCGCAGGTCCCCTTGGCAGTATTGTCACTAGTCAGGTGGTGTGGGGAGGCACAGGCCTTGACCCCAGCAAGGTTTAAAATTCTTGCCAGCAGGTCTTTTGAGGGAAGCGACCGAAGGGGCCTGGCTTCCCTCTCCCCCCTAAGGGGGTTTGCCCTACCGAGCCGCTTGCACGAGGGGCGGTCGGCAATGGGCTGCCTGCTGGCTTTCTTGGCAGTCCCCTTAGAAAGCAAAGGAGGGACTGCCGCTGGAGATAGGGAGGTGCCCGAAAGCACCTCCAGAGAAGGGGGTGAGGGGGAGTCCCCTACACCCGTAGGCGTAGGAGAGGAGTAAGCCTCCTCTCCGGTTAAAGAATTATGGAGGGTCCCTTGCACAAGCACAAGGGGGGGGACCTCCATTTTCTCGGTGGAGCTGCCCGAGGGCGGCTCCGTCGATTTTCTTGGGGAAGTTGGGGGTTGGGTTTTTTGTTGTTTTTTTTCATTCATGGGCATGGTGACCCTCTTTTGATTACGGAACGCAATAGCTCATCACCTCTCGCAGTTGCCCGCACTGCGAGAGGTGCTTACAAGCCCGGCAGAGCCAGGCGCCGCCATTCGGGACCACCCCTCCCGCCTGGTGGCCTGGCAGTCCTTCGGCATGGCGGCTCCACCTTGGACACGGCGTAAAAAATATAGGTTGTGAAAAGGAGAGGAAAAGGGATGTGAGGAAGATGTGGGTGGGGATGAAGCAGGTTGTTAAAAAAACCCCATCCCGAACCGGAGCTGAGGGGTTAGGGAACAATGTCCCCACCCCCCTCAGCCCCGATCCGGGGTGGTTGGCTTGAGAAGAAGGTCAGCATTCTACCCTGTGAAATTAGAGGCTGACCAGAGAAAGTTGTGGGAGAGGTTGTATGAAAAGGCGACGAGGTAGGGGAGAAATCGGGCTATCTGAAGGTGTCATTATTTCATGTGGAGCAACCCAAAGGCACGCTTGTATGAGCACAAGCCCCGTACATCGGACGATTTCAAGAAATCGATTCTCGGAGAAGGCAACCAAATCGATAGAGTAATAATGAAAATGATGCATTCCGAAATGCATCCCCCAAATGGGTGATGTGGTTTTTCACACTTGATTTTGTCAAATGCTTATTCAATACGAACAAATTAATATCAATAATTTTGTTTGGTACCTAAATTTAATGATTTTGTGATATTTTTCCAAAACATCCATCGTATTTGTCTTGCCATGAATATAAGAAACCCAGGATAATGAAAGGCGGATTCTAAATACTTTCTAACTTGTTCAGTTGATTCTCAAGGAATAAAAAATTACTTTACAGAGGTGGTATATATAAGAGACAATACAGTGGTGCCCCTCATATGTACAGCGAAAGGACACAGAATTGACAAGTATTATCAAAACTGGATTAAATACCGGATACGAAGGGCAAAGACATATAAATAGGGTCTACCTCCGGAAGTTCCAACGTTGAGAAAAGAATGTAGACATTTAGGTCACTAAACTATGAGTACATAGCTTTAAAATGAAAAATTTCATTAAAAATATGCCTTTAATTACAGAGGCCAGTTTACAGAGACTGATGGATATATTAAATTAGGCAAGGAATTAATTAATGAGATTCAAAGAATATTTCTTTTAACATAGTCCTCAAATTTGTAAATAATCTTAGACGAATTTCAATTGATAGTGTGACTAATTTTCCAATAAATAGACATATAAAGGACTATTACTTTCATGTCTTCTAATATTGTATTTATGTCGGATTGAGCGTATATTTAATGATTTACCGGCTTGGCCAATGTATTGATTACGGTAAACAGCACAATCGACAGAATACCCATCCCCCTATACTATTGTTATTAGCATAAATCAACATTTTGTACATGGTAAACTAATACTTGAATATAACTTAATCATTTAAACTATTCAAGAAGCGGAGAAGCAAGGAAATGAATTCATAAAAAGGTTAAACAATGGAGTTAATAAAATTGTATGCGGGAGGAATTTCAGTTTTTTAAAACGATTCTTTTTTTTAGATCTAAGCCAACTACAAGAATTTTTTGAGGGTAGCATAGATTGTTATCTATTTCAAAGAACTTAGAAATCTCAAGATCCAATATTCCGAGCTGGTCACCCGCAACCACACAAGAAACATTGAAATAAATGCAGACCGTTCGACTTTATCATCATGGTCTGAGTAAAAATGAATATAAGATCCGGCGTTGGTAGGCTTATGGTAGACGGAAAATTTAAATCCAGATGGAGTCTTATGAATAAGCAGATCTAGGCACGAGAGGACACCATTTTGTTCGAGTTCAAGGGTAAATTTAATAGAGGGAACCGAAGAATTTAGTTCAGTAAGCAAACCATTGACAACTTTAGAAGTAGGCCACAAACAAATAATATCGTCTATATATCGGAACCATACCAGGGGGGAAAATCAATAGTGGTGGGGAGTAAGGGAATTTAAAAAAAACTACATATATATATATTAGAGATGACAGGAGATAAGCAGTTTTTCAAAGCTAAACGAAACTTTTGAAAGGTAAAATTTACCATTAACTTTAGTATTCATTGAGATGAGTTCAATGAAAATATTTAAAGGCAAGGGAATATCAAAGTTACGCAATTTATTACTAAAGTAAGGGAAAAGCTGGTTTACCAGCAGTTTATTAAAGTGCCGGTAAAGTGTGATGAATCATAAGACTAATTATCAATTTTTCCTAAACTTCTTCTTCCTCTCTGTCTACAAGGAGTATAAATTTGTGTAAACCGATTCGCCAAGTTCAGGAGATACGAAAGGAGGAAAAATGAGTCAGATCTCTATGTATAAACATGAAAAATATATACAAAAAATCAATACTACTTAAAGAATTATGACGTTTTACTCTTCCCCATTTGGAGCTGAAGATATATTAAAGGTTAAAAAAAATAATCTTATTGGAATGCAATGGATGTTTCTTAGCTACACTTATCAAACATTCCATTTTCTCATTTTTATTTAACTATATTTTCACCACTCCTGTAAAAATGAGCTGTAATTAGGAGGAAACAAAATCGTGCCATATCCGCCTATGTTAGGCGTGTTTTAGTCATAAGATTGCAATTTTAGCCGACCAATTTGACTATCTCTTATTATTTTACTCCCTTAACCATTTGTATATTTCTATTTTATTTAATAGTGTATACTTATTATCATGCGTGTGAGCACTTCTACATTACGAATTTGTTACATATACATTTTGCATAAAGAAAGGTATTTATTTCTAAAACAATTTATTACAATGGTTAAAAAATTGGTAAACAATATTTCTTAAATTTAATATGAAATTTCTAAAGCAGAATTTAAATCTATGTTTTAACTAAGAGAAATTGGTAAGTGAGATTATTGTCCAAGGAATAAGCACAATGGAAGATAAAGCCGATGTAGGCAAAAGTCGTACAATTGCAGGTAAAAAATCGATGATAATTGGAATATATTAGATTATCAATTAATTCCTGAAATAAAAATAAATGAATAAGATGAGACGCGAATGTGCCTCAGAGAGCAAAGTAATAAGAAGGAAAACATCCATTTGCCTACCCCAAATCGATCATCAAAGAGTAAGAAATTATATCGGGGTAAGCGATATTGTTGACCGTATTAAAAGTGGATGATATGCACATTGTACATACATGATAAGAACACAATTGCCAGAACAAAATTCAAGTATATGGGAAGCCAGCTAATATTACTAAATGTCATGTAATTAATAAAATGATATTTTTCCTAAATCGAGACTGTACTACCGTTTTTTGAAGTTTTAGCTTAAATTTGTATCATGTGTATATTCAAGAGATATGTATCTAGGAAAAGATTAAGCAGTTAACTTCTTACAACAGCTAGTTAAGATATCTATCATTTGTGCCTCACTATAAAATCGGAGGAAAACAAATTCTGAACTTACTGGGGTGTTCACTGAAGCATCAACCCCTAAAATACCTCTCACAACAATAAAACGAGACTTAAAGATTATGGGCCAAAAAAGACGCAAGGCGAGAAAAAATCCATTGATTCCGGAAGTCAACATATACAAGCATCTTCGATGGGCAAAATATCACAAAAATAGACAGATGGCAAATAGTTGAAAGTTATATCGTCATATGAACGTAATGATTATGTATTTAAGAAATAATATTGGATTGTTATTTAAAATGTCATATATGTAATTCCATTTAAATATATCTTGGAAAAAGAGTACCTAAAAATTTAACGCTTTGTAACAATTTTTTTGATTTTCATCCCTTCATGGTCTATCTCTTTGAGACGAGGAGTTGGAGATGCATTTGACTTGGCATGTGCTGTAACAACGGGAAGGGAGGGGACTGCATGTCTTCACCATGAAGAGAAGCTATGTTTTATTACAGGAAAGAATGAACTCCACAACTTATATCACCATTCTTCACAAGTGTTATATCCACCGATCAAGAAGGAGAATTTATCAATGCCAAAAGCGAAGTTATATTTCAGCAGGAGAATAAATTATACCCACGCAGATAACCACAGCAATAATTGGTTTAGATAAATTGAAATCACACCTTCAAAACTGACCAATTATCGTATTGAGTAATCTGGACAGTTGCACGGGATCGCTTTATTAATTTGGAAGGCTTTTTCTGTGAAAGAGATGTGGCCGCTTTCGCCGTGTTTGCGAGCTTGAAAGGTTTGGCGGTGTACACCCGAAGCAGAAGGGGTCTGTTGGCGTGAGACTTTTTCCCTCGCCCAGAGTGGAGAGATTTAGGAGCATGGGTATCCCACAACCCGTCTGTAGCTGCCACTTTCGAACAGCAACATGCACTTATCGAATATGATGGTTTCAACCTCCAAACAACAAAAAGTATACACTTTATCTTTTCCATCTATAATTAATTTTAAATTCAAACGAAGCTTAAGAACACTTCATCAAACAAATTCTTAGCCAAACAAACAGTTTTCTGTCTTACCATTGTGTTTATAGAACTGCTTAAACAAAGTAAGTTACACACCACTGACTCGCGAAGAGAAATCGGGCCGGAAATTACTTCTGCATTGGTAACTACAAACATTAGCATTTCTTACCTTCGGTGTCTAAAAACAAACAAGCTTTAAACACAAACACCAATTCATCTTTTTTTCACTTAATTTTTACTGAAGAATTAACGCTTTGAGTTGAAAATCGCTTGCAATATTCTGTAGAAGAAAGCAAAACTTTTTCAGCGGATCTTTCTGACACTTTGATCGTTAAATCTTATTAGGTTGATTATCCTCCTCAAATTGGGGGAGAGAATCAGCAAAACCTACCGAATGGCCACGAGGGAGCCCAGAAATACGATGCAACACTTGTGGACAATGATTGAAAGATATAAGAAGTACTGCAAGTATAAATATAAAAAAGTGTGTAAAATATTATGGCTGTAATTAAATCAAAGGTATATGCCACTAATTATTATATAAAAAATTAAAATTAAACATATATAATTTAAAAACCTGAATTAATTTACCACGAATTATATTTTATAGATAATTCCATAGGGTGCTTCTACTTTTGGCGAAGAGTGTATTTAACATCCCGGACTAACAAGAAATATACTGTCACCGTCTTTCTCTGTTAGGAAAATTGTGATCTCAGGATCTGATAAATTCTCCTTCTCAATTAAACTTCGTCATTATATTAAACATTATCGATATTAAAAAAAATAAAACCTTCTACACTAGCTATGTTTCTCACTAGTGTCTAATGCACATAGATAAATAAGAATCACGAGGGGAAAAATATACATGCTTAGGTATATCTTCTGTACTAAGTATAAATGGGTAGTAACTGCTTATTATTTCAAGTAATAAAGGAAATCAAAAGTACTAATAATTATTTATGTTTTTTGAATTCTACAATTGGTCAGCTTTTGTACTAATATTGGCATATATCGAAAATATTTAATATCTGTAGAATTGAGGATATTATACACATATTTTTGCGAGATGATGGTAAAATTGCTTCTTCTCTTGCTTTAAGCGAAGTAGATACTTGACAGAGACTTTTAACAAATTGAGCTAACATACTTAACAATCTTACAAGGATAAAGAGATATATGCGAACAATTGGCTAATAGCAATTGTCTAGTTCTGAAAATGTATGGCTTTCACACTGGAAAGCCATAACTTACAGTGGAATATGAATGACTGATCGTTAAGTCATCTGGCAGTTATTGTAGAGGCAATATAATCTAGTGTATATCTTTCTAAAGAACAAAACCTATGTGGTTTAAATTTTCTGTTATTGCTAGTATTATTCTGATGTGGTAAGGCAATGAAAGCTTTGAGAATTTCATCAAATGGAGTCTAAAATGCTATTAGATGAAGGTTTGAGAGTAAGCACGAATTTTTTATTATTTTGGCGATCACAACTAACGAGTCAATAAGATTTGTGTTCATCTTTGGCTGAATAAGTCTCCATATTGAAATGAGAGTGAGACACCGGTTTACAAGAGCTACATGTACAACCGAGCCCTATATTAATTAAGCTCTCTACCTTTATCACTCTTTCGTAAGCCACTAAAACCAACTGCCAGGCATGTTACCGTCAGTTTTGTGAAATTTTAGCACTTGAGATGTGCTTTTCGAGTTGCATCCAAGTGGAAATAACTTCAATTTATCACAACCTCAGAGTGGCATTTGATATAATAGGCAATTAACCTATAGCTATTTCAGGCGAGTTCTTTAGTTTGTACAATAAATTTTGTCTTTTTTTTGTTTTTAAATTTTTAAAGCAAAATTAATTATCTTGGTGACTGACAATCTATAAGACAGACTTTTACCAGATCAGTGTTTAGGCCATATTTTGGCAATAAATAATTAATTTCTTCTTTTTCCAACTTACTAGGATTAAAACTTACATATTTCTTAGCTAACACCTTGCATTATTAAGCCCTATTTAGTCAATTAGGGATGTGAATGGAGGGGTATGGAAATGAAAATTACTGAAGGTAAAAAGCCATACTCCATTAAGGAAATTAGATGGGTATTAGTAGCTGAGAGATTACTCAGTATTTCTCTACTTGAGAGATTTTAGCCCATAACACATCGATTTGTGTCTGATACCTTAGAAAACCAATTTTCTTTGTCTGATTTTTTGCTTTGGAATTTTAAAAAAGAAAACAATACAATGCATAAGAATATAAGGTCCAACTCTCAAAATGACACGCCAAAATTTATGTAATATGATGAATTTATTTTTCAGAGACACTCGATCGCGTTCTAGCTGGCGATGCATTAGGGAACCAGAAACAAGTTGTTGCCTCGCTTTACAATCTTTCGACCTACCTAGGCTTGAGCAGCTTTTCCGCCGCACAATACAAAAAATTGCTAGAAAACATAAGGACAAATTCATCGAAGCAGTTCCGAATCTGGCCAGTGCTTCAGGGTAAAAGTTTTTTCCGATGTAAGAGTCCTAAAATCCCCTCAAACTCGGGGTTCTCGTTGTTAAGGGTCACCTAGCGGGGTCATCATTTCAGTTCCCAGCTATGCAGAGGACCTACTAGACAATCATCCGTCGGCTTTACTAGCCCTAAGACCACCAACGATGGAAGAACATCCACAGAAACATCACACTGGAGAGGGAGAAGCCGACAGTGCTGACTTTCCGGCGAAACAGCTGCAGCAAAACTTCCTTCATTTACGTAACACCCATTCTGGAGGCTCTACGGAAAGTTCCACCACTCCACAGTTTGGCAGAGATTTCCGCTCGTGTCGTATCTTGGGAAGCGTTACGTGGCCGGGAACTAGTCACTGCTACATATTACTATGCTTGTACATACTAAGGTTTGCGAATCACTCCCTCCAGTGAAAAACCTCCAATTGCTAGTAGCAAAGATTGACAGACTCTTTGAAGTTTTGTTGATATTGGCAAAAGAGCTGTGAGGAAAGTTGGTTCCTAAATAAGAGTTCTGGTTTTTTGTCACTCTTTCGGTTTTTGGGGTCAGTCTAACTTTTCTTCAATGAGAATCATCGAACTGGTGCTCCTATCATCGGAAATTCAAACGTGACCGAATTGGAGCATGCCACACTCTGGCTTAATTGTCGAGGTAAGCTAATGACTATCCTTTCTGCTTCTTCCTAGGGGAAAACTACATCCATCATTCCCCTCTACTGCAAGAACATACAAACGATAATCGTACTGAAATATCAAACCTTTCAACCTTTACCAGTCTCACTACTAAGCATCATCCCAACCTCACACAGAAGTTTGCCTATCCCAAATTTACCATTCATTAGACGGCAAATCCAGGTGAAATGACAACCTTAATTTACACTAAAATTCAAAACGTAACCTGACCTAGTCAGTGTTCTCATTCCCATATCCCTAACCGATTTTCTGAGCCCTCCAGTCGCGTCGCTAGCTTCAACTCAGAAATACATTTCTCTGGCACAACCCATTAGCATTCTCACCTACTTAATGTAGGAAAGAGGCAAAGCTCAAACCCCTACAATTTTATCTGTAATCCTGATAATTGATTCAACTACTTTGGTGATAGTGGCTCCATACTCCCCATTCTTGTTGTTTCACCTCAATAATGATGTCAACCGCCGATGTTTTACTTGGTCCAAATTATCTCAGATCAGCCTATCTCGTCCTAACAAAAAGTCCTTTAGATCTCTCCTTGGTGGACGGTCACTCCAGTAGCCGTCATTAGTTGCTGATGTTGGTAACCCCATCTCAGGAGGAGACTTCGTGCACCACTTCTCGCGTATCTTTGATTTAAAAGCGTAGTCTTATGGATTGCGTGTTTGCGAGCAATATTCCCGGCACTACAGCCATTCCTGCCACACGGTTCATCCTTCCTGAATCTGTTCAAGGAATTTCAAAGCTAAGTTACAAAGGCCCCCTTTTAGCCTTGAATTTTACAATTAACGTCCAATATGATACATTACTCTCGATATACCTGGGTATTTCCATAACACCTAGTTCCTAAAAAAGATTGATCCTATAAGCCATTGTGTGACTTCCATGCCATAAACAATCATTATGGCCAATACCTATTGAATTCCCTTCATATTGGAATTTACAGCACAAATCGCAGGTGCACACATAATTTACAACCTCGACATGCTAAAAGCCTTCTTACAAATTCTGCTATAGCCGTCAAGTGTACAAAAAACGTGTGGAACCACACCGTTTGGACCCAACCTCTTTCTGTGTATTCCACTTGGATTAAGGTTGTCTTAGCACAGGTAGGTAGGTGCCTTTACCTAACGAAGTACGGGAAAATCTTCTATTAGTTTTTGCTTTTATACACCACTTAATGTTTATTCTACTATCCCGACTACGAAACTCACATAGAACATTTAAGGCAGGTATTAGACAGTGTATTAGCCTATGATTTAAAGTTGGTACCACACATATTTAAATCAGTAGGCAGGCTTTAAATTCTGGGATACCTACTAAACAACGAACACATCTCAACTCTCCTTTTCACAGTTTCAACCATAAGCAATTTCCATGTACCTGCTTCATAAAAATCTCATAGAGATTCTTAGGTCTATTGGGAATCATGTAAAAAATGAGGCCTACATTATAGCTGCGCCCAGAGACCATCTTAAAAGTGAACACAAACGAAATAAATCCTCTATTAATTTTGGCGCAAATTGATGCGTGTACATTTTAGGAAGGGGGCATTGCTATTTGATCACCGACCAAATCGAGGCAAGTAGGTGGTATCTTATAACAACTTGAGAAAAGAACGTGGGGTACGTTAACTTTTTTTCAAAAGTTTTTTCTCAGGTCAGACAGTAATATCTACCGCAGCAATCTCTACAATCTACTCTCGTGACTACCCTTGAAAACTATACCATATCCTTTCAAACGGTCGTAAATGACCTGCTGGCCGCAAACTAACTGGGTTACTCGCTTCTTTAGTAGGTATAACCGAAAACTCCCTTTATCCTTTCCCTACTTGAACAACACTAACCTAAATAGTCTTGTTGACTCCTCGTTAAAGAGACTAAATTGTCCTCAAATCTCAAACAACAACCATTTAAACATGTCATATTTAAGCTTTTTAAGTGCGTAGCTCAATGTGTTCTTGAAGAATAATGCTTAGTCAAGTTTCAAAGCACGTTGTTTTGCCTAAAATGCGTAGCGATGTTATTAATTTTGAGCGTAATTGCGTTTCCTGTCAACAAACACGCACGACTAAATTAACTAAACATAGCTTCAGCTAATGTTAATTGCCGGAGACGAGGCTAGGTGTGCTTCATGTAGAAATCACTGGGCCATACCCTCAAACTTATGGGATTGGCTACCTATTACCTCCTGGGATATATACACTAAATGAGTCGATATTCTATCCTGAGCGATTTATTTGCGGCTGAAACTCTTTAAGTGATAAAGCAAGGATAAATTGCTCTTTATGGAGTGTCCAAAACGCTCATATCCAAAAAGGGACTAATTTTCGTTCACACCTATTCTCTAATTTAACTAAGATCTTTGGTATTCATCATGTTTTCCATTCTTCTTAGTATCACAGAGGTTATATTGTAGTCAAGAAGTTGCATACTACAGTATGAGTAAAGGCTTTCTGCTTGCAGCCAGGGCACTTGAGCAATTGTATAATAAAGTAGTATGGGTGCTTATACCCACTGCTCTCAAATTAATGAAGACTCTAAATGTTGTTCCATAATTTGCACCGAATTTGAAAATTAAATAATAATAATAATTTAAACGAATTTTTATAAACATGGTTATATTATTCATATTTCCAATGATTTATTTTCATGTTATGTAAGGAGTACAATGTCGACCATTTGTCCACCTGCGCTTAGTATGCATACATTTATGTGATCCTCTAAATTTCCGCTAACTCCCTCAGAGTTGTGTGGCTCAATGCCTTCAATCAGACGCCTGATTTCAGCCTTGTTTTAGGACTTTTTCCTGATTTGTTGAGGTATACCTGTGATTTCACATACCCACATAAAAAAGAATTCACAAGGGGGAAAATTGCAGGAACCGGTGGCCATTCTTCATCACCATGCAAGTATATCTCTCGTTGAGGAAATTCTTTGGTGGGTAATTCAAGCGCTTTTCGTAAAGTTTGGCAAGTCGCTTCCTCCCACTACTACCAGAGGTTGTCAATCTCCGTAATTTCCAAGTTTGGCCATAACTGAGTGAATATCATGTCTTGGTAATGTTCACCATTGAAGGTAACTGCATTCCCCTTATATCTTCAAAGAAGAACAGTCCAAGCACTCTGCCTGCCCAAAGCCACAAAACACAGGGGCTTTCAGTGGATGCATTTCACGCTCTTGCATTATTCGAGGATTTTAATTTCTCCAAGTCCGGCGGTTCTGTTTATTGAAAAATTCCCTCAAGTGGAAGTTTTCGTTCTGCAAGTCTCTCCAGAACCCAGTCACCAAATTGCGGCATAGTTTACTTTTGTACGGATGAATATGAAGATCGTTATTTAGAATCGACGTAATGAAGTGGGCAGGGTATTCAACCGCTGTGAACGTCAGTGGATCGATTTCCCCGGAAACGGAATGTCTCACTTAACAGATTTTGTTGCTCTGTCTGACAAGAACGAGTATTCTAAGGCAATTTGGCCGTTGCAACTGAACCCGGTGTTTTAAACTTCGTAATTAGTCTTGCAAGATGTATACTCGTTGGGTGCTACATTTCTCCCCAAAATAGTACGAGATGTTCGAGCTGTTTGCAGAATCAAGAGAGATAACAAAAAATGATAAAAGCAAGCCTTCAAACTTCAAATCAGAAAATTGTTGCAAATACAAATTTGGCGCCCGTTATGGAACACCTTATAGTAGACCGCCAACCCCGGCATTATATCGATTTTCCATTCACCCTCCTTCCAAACTTTTGAAACTTTTAGATTTCTCCATTTTCCTAAGGGAATTTGCGGGGGCATTGCAAAAGCACCTTGACGATCATGTGCACATTACTAGTGGTCTCAAAACGTACAACCATGTTTTCTTTGGAAATATGAGAAATTTTCGGAAATTCTTCAACAAATTTAATTGTGCTTTATCTGTTAAAGTCGCGATATGATATCTGAAACCAGCTAGGTTTACAACATACATTCTAAAGATTGCAAGTTTCATTTCAGGGTGTGCCTATGACTAAGGTATACAAAGAAGTTACCCTTTCAGACCAAAAATGATCATCAGTTTACTTTTAAACGACATTCGTTCATGACACAATTATACCTTCTTACGCGGTACTCTACCGAATGGGTTGATACCTCTGACATATCAGGGGAATGGCATATAGCAGGGTAGCTGTTTATGCCCAGCGCTTTTTCACACATTCTCAGGATTTTTTTTTTTAATTTTATAGAGCCCATCTGGCCACTACCTACTTGGGCATAAGGCGCCGAAAAACACGACAGCCTAGAACTAGGCTACTTAAAAATAAAAATATGAAAACTTAACAATGATATAAATTGGAAAAACTTAAAATCAGGAAGCAATCTCCGGCAGCGGGGGGAGGTCCCCCTTACCCCGGTGCAGGAAAGTGCAGCCTACAAACAAAACAATAACAAAAAAAGATCCCTAGAATAAAGGGAAGAAGCCCGGCCTCCCCCCAAAAGTCTACAAGTCCAACGGTCAATGTGCAGGAATCTGTCCCGAGTACAAGGGACAGCGGTAGCGACCCCGCCCATCCCAGTACCGGGACAAGTATTATGCGCGAAGTTCACGCAGACTGAAACATTCGAAAAGAATGTGCCGAACAGTCTGGGGGACGACACAGTCGTTGCAATAGGGTGCAGGCGAGCGCTCCATCAAATAGCGATGCGTCACACGGGTGTGTCCGATTCGGAGACGAAAGAAAGCAACCTAAAGCAACGCAGCATAGGAGGATAGGTCCATTAAAAAAGCTGCGCCCCAATGGCACGCAACTTTAAGTTTCCTTCGACCGTCTCCCATCTTTTTGGCCAAGCAGTCTGAACAGCTCCCCGTATTCCTGCCCTCTAGTGGGTGTGAGGAAGAGTGAAACGCTGGTCCGGTCGCAGAGTCCTCGCGGACTCTTTAGCGCCCTTATCGGCGCGCTCATTCCCCGCAATTCCTACATGACCAGGAACCTAGCAGAAGATAATCTCGACATCTGCCCGGCTCCTTAAAAACGTGGCGTAACGGATATCGCGAACCAGGGGAGGCGGAGATTTCAATACCCCGAGAGCACTCAGGGCGCATTGTGACTCGCTATAGATCACAGTCCGCTCTCCGAACCGGGCAAGTCACAGAATCTCCCGTACCGAGTGGTGTATTGCCACCAGCTCGGCCGTGAAGACAGACGCAGCGCCTGGTAGAGCCCCCCTGACATCAAACAGAGGGAATACGACGTGGAACCCGACCCCCTCTTGGGACTTGGAGCCATCCGTATACACTGGCACGGTTCCAGCGTGACACGATGTATGCTCCAAAAAGGTCAAACGCAATACTTCCAGCCCAGTATAAGCTTTGTGAGCAGAGGCGTGGCGAAAAATAGCCAAATGTAGTACCCTCCAGGGTGGCTTCATGGGCAGAACCAGGGGCGCCACCAGCCCGAGAGCTATATCGACCTCTCGAAAGACTTTCCTTGGACCTAAACCCAAAGGGTTTAGGGTATGAGTGGCGTCTCTCGGCTGCACAGGCACCATCGAGATTAGCTGCAGATGCAGTAAGAGCTTTTAGCGACTGAGGGAGGCACCTGGCTCGCGCGTACAGGCAAGTGGCATCTACCCAGCATCGACCAACAAGCTCTCAATGGGGGAATTGCAAAAGGCATCGGTCGCAAGGCGAAGGCTGGTGTGGTGGATCGAATCCACGTTATACAACAAATACTCGGCTGCGGATGCATCAAACTCGCATCCATTCTCGAGTTTCGAGTGAACAAAGGATCGATAAAAAAGTAAGGCAGTAGCCCTTTCAGCGCCCCAAGCGCTGAACGTCACAGAACGGAGACTTTCCATGGCGCGAGTACAAAAGACCCTAAGGCTGCGAATATGAGCCTTCCTGGTGAGGCGTCGGTCGAATTAAACCTGGTTAAATGAAAGGAAGAAGGCGGGCCTCCCCCCAAAAGTCAACAAGTCCACCAGTCAATGTGCACGCACTCGTCCCGAGTACAAAAGACAGGCGGTAGCGACCCCACCCATCCCTGTACCGGGGCAGTTAACGTGCGCGAAGATCACCCAGACTTGGACATTTGACAAGAATGTCACGAACAGTCTGGGGGGCAACGCAGTCGTCGAAATATAGCGCAGGCGAGTGCTCCATCAAATAGCGAGGCGTCACACGAGTGTGTCCGATTCGGAGACCACTGAAAGCGACCTGAAGACGTCACGGCATTATGGGATAGGTCCATTGAAACAGTCGCGCCGCAAGGGCAGGTAACTTTAAGTTCCCTTCGACCGTCTCCCATCTTCTTTGCCAAGCAGTCCCAAGAGCTGCCCGTATTCCTGCCATGTAGTCGGTGTGAGGAAGAGCAAAAAGCTGGTCCGGTCGCAGATTCCTCGCGGACTCTTTGGCACCCTCATCAGCGTGCTCTTTACCCGCAATTCCTACATGTCCAGGAACCCAGGGGATGCAGAGATTCCAATGCCCCGAGAGCCCTCAGGGCGCTTTGTGAGTCGCTATAGTTCACAATCTGGTCTCATAACCGGGCAAGTCGCGTAATCTCCCATACCGAGGGGTGTATTGCCACCAGCTCGGCCGTGAAGACAGACGCAGCCCTGGGTAGAGCCAGGCTGCCTTCAAACAGAGGGCATACAGCGTGAAACCTGACCCCCTCATAGGACTTATAGCCATCCGTATACGCTAGTATGGTTCCAGCGTGACACGATGTGTGCTCCAAAAAGGTCCAACGCAATACTCCCGGCGCCGTACAA
Source organism: Ceratothoa steindachneri (assembly GCA_963969495.1). Lineage (NCBI taxonomy): Eukaryota > Metazoa > Arthropoda > Malacostraca > Isopoda > Cymothoidae > Ceratothoa > Ceratothoa steindachneri. Next base: position 55,382,738 of record OZ018331.1, on the reverse strand, counting down.
GCTTTCGGAGCAAAGGTGTAGCGACAAATAGCCAAATGTGGTACCCTCCAGGGTGGGGTCCTGGGCAGAACCAGGCGCGCCACTGGCTCGAGAGCTATATCTACCTCTCGGTGGAGTTTCCTGGCCCTAAACCAAAAGGGCTTAGGGTATAACTGGCTTCTCTCGGCTGCATAGGCACCATCGAGATCAGCTGCGGAAGCAGTGTGAGCTGTTGGCAACAGAGGGAGGCGCCGAGCTCGCGCGTACAGGCGAGTGATGCACTCTACGCGGCGCAGAGCGAGTGGCATTTCCCCGGCATCGACCAAGAGGCTTTCAATGGAGGAAGTGCGGAAGGCACCGGTCGCAAGGCGAAGGCCTGTGTGGTGGATCGAATCCACCTTTCGCAATAAACGCTCCACTGTGGATGCATACAACTCGCATCCGTAGTCGAGCTAGGAGCGAACAAAGGATCGATAAAAAAGTAAGGCAGTAGCCCTATCAGCGCCCCAAGCGCTGATCGTCACGGAACGAAGAATGTCCACGTAGAGCGTAGCAAAAATATCTTCCAGCTGCACCGAGGTAATGCCGTTGAAGCTCAGGGCAAAGAGTGTGACACTAAGGACACTTCCCTGGTGGACAGACCTCTACCAGCTCCTTTGGGCGGGAGAGGTTTCCCCCCACCCGTATGCGGAATCAACGATCTCGCAAAAATTCAGATATAAACATTGGGAGGCGTCCTCTCGCCCCCATCGTGTGAAAAGTCTCCATGATACCATAACGCCCTGCGGTATCATAGGCCTTCTCCAGATCTAAAAAGACCGTAGCGTAGTGCTGTTTACAAAGGCAAGCCTCGCAGACTGCATTTTCCAGTCGGAGCAGAGCATCCGACGTGGAGTGGAACTTGCGGAAGCCGGCACTGTGCGGAGGACAGATGGCCTCCACTGTCCACAAAAAGGCTAATCTAACATTTAACAATTTCTTCATCACTTTGCACACGCAAGAGGTTAGAGAAATTGGGCGGAAACCGGTCGGAGTAGAGTGATCTCTCCCGGGTTTGCGAAAGGCGAGTACAGTAGCAATTTGCCAGGAGTCTGGGAGAAGCCCTCCTACCTAGATCCTGTTAAACAAATCTAACAGAAAAGCCATGCCTCGCTCACCCAGGTGTTAAAGCATGGCGTACGGGACATCGCCTGGACCATATGCGGTGTCCGCGCACGAAGCGAGAGCGGAACGCAACTCACTCACAGTAAACTTGTCGTTGAAGGGTTCTCCGCCTCTGTAGGTAAAGTCCCGCGTGCGGCCTTCCGCGAGATCTCGACATGCATTGAATGCTGGAGGAGCAGCATCAGAGCAAGATAATGCGGAAAAAGCGGGCGTTAAGGATTCCGCCACGGACGCGGAGTCCCAGATTACAGTCTCATTCTCCCGAAGAACGGGAGTGGGGTCCTGCGAGAACATTGCCCCAAATCCTTTTGACTCGCTTCCACACTTCAGCTAAAGGGGTCTTCCCGTTTAGTAAAGACACGTATGCACGCCAGAAAGAGCGGCGGGCGTGCTTCGAAATATACCCGAACCTAGCTCTAGCCCGACGAAATTCATCGACGGTGAAATCGTTCGGGCGGCGCTTATACCGCATGTAGGCATAACGCTTCTGTTTAAGGGCTGTCTCACACTTGGCTGTCCACCATGGGAGTGGTCAGCGTGCAAAACCGCCAGACGTCTTAAGAATATTAATAAGGCCCACAGCAATGAGGAGGCCGGATAAGAACTCAACGGCCTCATCTACCGCCCTAAAGCCCTTGACTTAGATAGATAATTTAGTTATTTCCTGAAATGCAGGCCACGGCGCCCGCACCAAGTACCACCGAGGTGGGCTCTCAGGCGACAGTTGCCCTGAAAATGATATATGAATGGAAAAGTGATCACTACCATTGAGGTCATCGACCACCCATCCAATCAAAATCAAGCTGTGCATCCGAGGAGCACAGAGATAGGTCCAGGCAAGAAAATGAAGCGTTTCTCGGACAGTGATGCGTTAACTCATCCACGTTTAGGACACCCATCTCAACTCTACGATAGGATCGGCACGGACATGTCGTCTGGGATTTATGGAGTAATCTCGTCAGAGAGGATGCCTGCCGTTCAGATCTCCAAGCAAGAGATAAGGCCTCGGCAACCGTGCCACGACGCGGCGGAAGTCCCCCACGTCGAAGTCAGCTGACGGTGGAATGTACGCAAAAATGATATTATACCTCCTATTCAGGTGCAGCTGCACGCCTACTGCCTGAAAGCAGGTATTTAAATAGAAAAGAAGAACGGAGACATCATTCCGGGTGTAAACCGCACATCCCCAAGCCTGGCCATCCGCAGGGGTTGGGTCACAAGACCCTTATACCCCGCGAGGGCAGGCAAGGGGCACGCGCCTAGCATGGTCTCCTGCAAAAAGATAGCTAACGTGAAACGGGACGAGACGAGCCTCCGCAGCTCCTCCCAGTTGGCCCAGAGTCTTCGGCAATTGCATTGCAGAAATATGCCCTCCAGGCCCAGCTTGGAGGAGACGCGGGGGCCCTCCTCGAACTGAAGACACTCACGGGAATCGCCGTACGCTTCCCGGGGGCAAGAGCCCGGGCGCTGTTGGCCGGACAAAACGCTAAAGGCACTGTCGCCTTCGAGGACTTATTGGGAGAGATTCAGCTTGCTATGCAAGTCTTGTCCTCCCTCCGTCTCGAAACCTTAGGCGGGCGTTTCGGCTTGGGAGGCGGGCGGCCTCTTTTCGAGGAACCACCGTCACCGAGCCACCCGCTACACCTCGGGGCGTGTGCGAAGGAGCCGACGCTCCTTTGTTGCTGTCCTCCTTTCGGGGGAGATCTTTAGGAACCCTGGAATATGTCTAGCGACCATCATCAGGGGTGTTGCCTCCAGTGAGCCTAACGACTCGGTGGAGGCGCGTGGCCGTTTCACATTACGGGAAACGGTCACGCTGGGGGAAGAGGGGGGAGCCCTGGTTTTAGCCGGGGCTTGGTAGGAAACCTTTTTGCCGCCAGCTTTACCAGTGGAGCGCCCAGTTTGGGTAGAGCCCGCAGAAGGGCCTTGAATGTGCGCGGAAACAACCGTGCTCGTTGGCCTGAATGGGCCAGGAGCAGAGCGTGCCTTTCTAACTATTGAGGCATATGACGTCCCAGGCAGAGCCGGGCGCGCCTGGACTAAGTTCTTAGCCTCGCAAAATAAGAGTAGATCGTGAGTTTAAACGCCCAGGATTTTTTTCTCAAGGAGATATGCACCATATTGCTTCGAAGAAGCAGGGTGCGGCTCTCCGCAATTGACACACTTGGCCACACACGAGTTTCAATTATCGTGTGCCACCATGGAGCAATTTACACAGACTTCGGGTGACTTCCACATTGTTTTTTGTTTTTTTTTTTTTTTTTTTATAGAGCCCGTCTGGCAACTACCCACTTGGGCATAAGTCGCCGAAAAACACGACAGCCTAGAATTAGGCTACTTTAAAGTTAAAATATGAAAACTTAACAATCAATATAAATTTGAAAAACTTAACAATCGAAGCAATCTCCGGCAGCGGGGGGAGGTCCCCCTCACCCCGGTGCAGGAGAGTGCAATCTAAAACAAAACAATAACAAAAAAAGGAACCTTAAATAAAGGGGAGAAGGCCGGCCTCCCCCAAAAAGTCAATAAGTCCACCAGTCATGGTGCACGCACTCGTCCCGAGTACAAGGGACAGGCGGTAGCGACCCCGCCCTTCCCGGTACCGAGACAGGTATCGTGCGCGAAGATCACCCAGACTGGGACATTCGACAAGAATATGCCGAACAGTCTGGGGGACGACGCAGTCGTTGCAATAGGGCACATGCGAGCGCTCCACCAAGTAACGATGCGTCACACGAGTGTGTCCGATTCGAAGACGACAGAAAGCAACCTGAAGCCGCCGCGGCATTGGGGGATAGGTCCATGGGAACAGTCGCGGCGCAATAGCACGCAACTTTAAGTTCCCCTCGACCGTCTCCCATCTTCTTTGCCAAGCAGTCCGAAGAGCTGCCCGTATTCCTGCCATGTAGTCGGTGTGAGGAAGAGCGAAACGCTGGTCCGGTCGCAGAGTCCTCGCGGACTCTTTGGCGCCCTCATCGGCGCGCTCATTCCCCGCAATTCCTACATGTCCAGGAACCCAGCAGAAGATAATCTCGACATCTGCCCGGCTCGCCAAAACCGTGGCGTCACGGATTTTGCGAACCAGGGGATGCGGAGATTCCAATGCCCCGAGAGCACTCAGGGCGCTTTGTGAGTCGCTATAAATCACAATCCGGTCTCCGAACCGGGCACGTCGCGTAATCTCCCGTACCGAGTGGTGTATTGCCACCAGCTTGGCCGTGAAGACAGACGCAGCGCCTGGTAGAGCCCCGCTGACTTCAAACAGAGGGGATACGGCGTGGAAGCCGACCCCCTCTTGGGACTTGGAGCCATCCGTATACACTGGCACGGTACCAGCGTGACACGATGTGTGCTCCAAAAAGATCGAACGCAATACTCCCGGCGCAGTACAAGCTTTGGGAGCAGAGGCGTGGCGACAAATAGCCAAATGTGGTACCCTCCAGGGTGGCGTCCTGGGCAGAACCAGGGGCGCCACCGGCCCGAGAGCTATATCTACCTCTCGAAGGAGTTTCCTGGCCCTAAACCCAAAGGGCTTAGGGTATGACTGGCGTCTCTCGGCGGCATAGGCACCATCGAGATCAGCTGCGGATGCAGTGAGAGCTGTTGGCGACTGGGGGAGGCGCCGGGCTCGCGCGTACAGGCGAGTGATGCACTGCACGCGGCGCAGAGCGAGTGGCATCTCCCCAGCATCGACCAACAGGCTCTCAATGGGGGAAGTGCGGAAGGCACCGGTCGCAAGGCGAAGGCCGGTGTGGTGGATCGAATCCACCTTCCGCAATAAACGCTCGGCTGCGGATGCATAAAACTCGCATCCGTAGTCGAGCTTCGAGCGAACAAAGGATCGATAAAAAAGTAAGGCGGTAGCCCTATCAGCGCCCCAAGCGCTGAACGTCACGGAACGGAGAATGTCCATGGCGCGGGTACAAGAGACCCTAAGGCTGCGAATGTGAGCCTCCCAGGTGAGGCGTCGGTCGAATACAAGACCAAGGAAACGGTGCGACTCAACCACATCCAGGCGCACCCCATTAAGAAACAAATCTGGGTCGGGGTGAAGCCGTGGATGGCGGCAGAAGTGCACCACCTTAGTCTTGGCCAAAGAAAACCCAAACCTGTGCGCTTCGGCATAGCGAGAGACGCGGTTCAATGCCTGTTGGAGTCGGCGCTCCAGAGTTGGCATCTGGGCCGCGCCAAAAGAGATCGAAAGGTCGTCCACGTAGAGCGTAGCGAGAACATCTTCCGGCAGCACCGAGGTGATGCCGTTGATGCTCAGGGCAAAGAGTGTGACACTGAGGACACTTCCCTGCGGGACACCCTCTTCCTGCTCCTTTGGGCCGGAGAGAGCTCCCCCCACCCGTACGCGGAATCGACGATCTCGCAAAAATTCAGATATAAACATTGGGAGGCGTCCCCTCGCCCCCATCGTGTGGAGAGTCTCCATGATACCGTATCGCCATGCGGTATCATAGGCTTTCTCCAGATCAAAAAACACCGTGGCGTAGTGCTGTCTACGAAGGAAAGCCTCGCAGACGGCATTTTCCAGTCGGAGCAGAGCATCCGACGTGGAGTGGAACTTACGGAAGCCGCACTGTGCAGAAGACAGATGGCCTCCGCTGTCCAGGAAATAGGCTAATCTAACATTTACCAATTTCTCCATCAACTTGCACACGCAAGAGGTTAGAGAGATTGGGCGGAAACCGGTCGGAGTAGAGTGATCTCTCCCCGGCTTGCGAAAGGCGAGCACAGTAGCGATTCGCCAGGAGTCTGGGAGGAGACCTTCCACCCAGATCCTGTTGAACAAATATAATAGAAAGGCCATGCCTCGCTCACCCAGGTGTCGAAGCATGGCGTACGGGACATCGTCCGGACCATGGGCGGTGTCCGCGCACGAAGCGAGAGCGGAACGCAACTCACTCACAGTAAACTTGTCGTTGAAGGGTTCTCCGCCTCTGGAGGTAAAGTCCAGCCGGCGGCCTTCCGCGACATCACGACGTGCATTGAATGCTGGCGGAGCAGCATCACGGCTAGAGAATGCGGAAAAAGCGGTCGCTAAGGATTCCGCCACGGACGCGGGGTCCGAGATTGCGGTCCCATTCTCCTGGAGAACGGGAGGGGGGTCCTGCGAGAACTTGCCCCGAATCCTTTTGACTCGCTTCCACACCTCAGCTAAAGGGGTCTTCCCGTTAAGTGAAGACACGTATGCCCGCCAAGAAGAGCGGCGGGCGTGCTTCGAAATATACCGGAACCTAGCCCTAGCCCGACGAAATTCAGCGACGGTGAAATCGTTCGGGCGGCGCTTATAGCGCATGTAGGCATAACGCTTCTGTTTGAGGGCCGTCTCACACTCGGCCGACCACCATGGGAGTGGTCGGCGTGCAAAACGGCCAGACGTCCTAGGAATAGTAGTCAGGCCCACGGCGATGAGGTTGCCGGAGAAGAACTCGACGGCCTCATCTACCGACCTAAACTCCTTGACTGAGATAGAGAATTCAGTCATTTCCTGAAATGCAGGCCACCGCGCCCGCGCCAAGCACCACCGAGGTGGTCTCTCAGGCGGCAGTTGCCCTGAAAATGATATTTGAATGGGAAAGTGATCACTACCATGGAGGTCATCGACCACCCCCCAATCAAAATTAGGCTGTGCATCCGAAGAGCACAAAGATAGGTCAAGGCAAGAAAATGAAGCGGTTCTCGGACAGTGATGCGTAAACTCATGCACGTTTAGGACACCCATCTCAAGCTCTTCGATCAGATCGGCAAGGACTTGTCCCCTGGGATTTATGGTGTAATCTCCCCAGAGAGGATGCCTGCCGTTCAGATCTCCAAGCAAGAGATAGGGCCTCGGCAACCGTGCCACGACGCGGCGAAAGTCCCCCGCGTCGAAGTCAGCTGACGGTGGAATGTACGCAGAAATGATAGTATACCTCCTATCCAGGTGCAGCTGCACAGCCACTGCCTGAAAGGAGGTATCTAAAGAGAAAGGAAGAACGGAGACATCATGCCGGGTGTAAACCGCGCATCCCCCAGCCCGGCCGTCCCGCGGTGGTTGGGTCGCAAGACCCTTATACCCCGGGAGGGCAGGCAGGGGGCACGCGCCTAGCATGGTCTCCTGCAAAAGAATAGCTAACGGGGAACGGGATGAGGCGAGCCTCCGCAGCTCCTCCCAGTTGGCCCGGAGTCCACGGCAATTCCATTGAAGGAATATGCCCTCCAGGCCTAGCTCGGAGGAGACGCGGGGGCCCTCCTCGAATTGAAGACCCTCACGGGAATGGCCGTACGCTTCCCGGGGGCAGAACCCCGGGCGCTGTTGGCCGGACAAAGCGCTGAAGGCGCTGTCGCCTTCGAGGACTTATTGGGGGAGGTTGGGCTCGCCATGCGAGTCTTTTCCTCACTCCGCCTCGAAACTTTAGGCGGGCGTTGCGGCTTCGGAGGCGGGGGGCCCTCTTTTCGAGGAACCACCGTCTCCGAGCCACTCGCTCCACCTCGGGGCGTGGGCAAAGGGGCCGAAGCTCCTTTGTTGCTGTCCTCCTTTCGGGGAACAGCTTTAGGAACCCCGGAAGATGGCCTAGCGACCATCTTCAGGGGTGTTGCCTACTGTGAGTCTAACGACTCGGTGGGTGCGCGTGGCCGTTTCGCTTTACGCGAAACGGTCACGCTGGGGGAAGAGGGGGGAGCCCTGGTTTTAGCCGGGGCAGGGTATGAACCCTTTTTGCCGCCAGCTTTACCAGGGGAGCGCCCAGGTTGGGTAGAGCCCACAGAAGGGCTCCGAATGGGCGCGGAAACAACCGTGCTCGTTGGCCTGGATGGGCCAGGAGCAGAGGGTGCCTTTCTAACTATTGAGGCATATGACGTCCCAGGCAGAGCCGGGCGCGCCAGGACCAAGTCCTTTGCCTCGCGGAATGACGGTCGATCCTGGGCCTGAACGGCCAGGATTTCTTTCTCAAGGAGATATGCACCACATTGCTTCGAAGAAGCAGGGTGCGGCTCTCCGCAATTGACACACTTGGCCACACACGATTTGGACTTATCGTGTGCGACCTTGGAGCAATTTACACAGACTTCGGGTGACCCCGATTTTGCACGTCTACATGATCGATTCGTATGGCCGAAGCGGTGGCAGTAATAGCACCGCCGCGGCAGTGGCACGAATGCCTTCACGCGGTAGCGGTACCAGCCGGCACGCACCGACTCAGGGAGCTTGTCACAGTCGAACGTGACGAAGAGTGTAGGGGTGGGTCTCGAGGCCCCTCCCTGTTTTCTCATCACACGTTCGACCTTGACCGCCCCATGGTCGGCCAGCTCTAGGGTGATGTCCTCAATGGAGTACTCAACGAGTTCTCTCGCATAAACTACTCCTTTCACAAAGTTCATGGTAGAGTGCGGCGTCACACTCACCGGGGTGCCATGAAGTGTCCGAAGAGCACTTATCTTGGCCGCCTCGGCGGGATTCGCCGCATTCGCCAGAAGGCTCCCGTCCGAGAAACGGGTTACCTTCGGCTCTCTACCAATTGCACTAGCTAATCCTCTCCTCTGATGGATCATGTTGCCCTTGGACAACATGGTGCCATCAGTGGAGCGAATAACGAGGAAGCGTTTGAAGCCAGCGGGCTCGAAAACGCCAGGTAACCTCTGAATCAGGGGCCCCGATGTCATCGAGGCTCCGCCCTGTGCATTCTTGGTCTTAGTCGTAGTCATGGGCTCCGCACACGAGGGGGTAGAGGGGCCGGATGTGCCGATCTTGGCTTGGTCGCCTACCAAAGTGGTAGCAGACCCATCCGTCCCCGCAGCGCCCGCGGATGGAGAGGAGCCCCGAGTCTTCTTCGTCTTTTGAGTCTTTTTAGTCTTTTTCTTTTTAGGAGAGGAGGGCGGGGAATGAACCCGCTTTTCACCTCCGCCGGCAGAAGTCCCCAGGCCAGATGGACCAGCCTCAGCCAGGTTCCTCTCCGAAATGGAGAAGGTCCTGGTTGTCGTAGGGGCACCTGTCGGAGGAGATCCCTCCCCTCCTTCTACTGCCTCGGAGCCCTCAGCCATTTGAGGAGGACCTTGCATAGGGGCGGATTCGGGTTCGGTGCTTGGCGCCGAGCCCGAATTCCCCCCCATGGAAGGCCCTACCGTCTGGGGCTGGGTCTCCTCTAGGACCATGTCTATCACAGGAGGGGCCTCCAGTTGGCCATCCCCTCCCAGGACATCGCAGGTCCCCTTGGCAGTATTGTCACTAGTCAGGTGGTGTGGGGAGGCACAGGCCTTGACCCCAGCAAGGTTCAAAATTCTTGCCAGCAGGTCTTTTGAGGGAAGCGACCGAAGGGGCCTGGCTTCCCTCTCCCCCCTAAGGGGGTTTGCCCTACCGAGCCGCTTGCACGAGGGGCGGTCGGCAATGGGCTGCCTGCTGGCTTTCTTGGCAGTCCCCTTAGAAAGCAAAGGAGGGACTGCCGCTGGAGATAGGGAGGTGCCCGAAAGCACCTCCAGAGAAGGGGGTGAGGGGGAGTCCCCTACACCCGTAGGCGTAGGAGAGGAGTAAGCCTCCTCTCCGGTTAAAGAATTATGGAGGGTCCCTTGCGCAAGCACAAGGGGGGGGACCTCCATTTTCTCGGTGGAGCTGCCCGAGGGCCGCTCCGTAGATGTTTTTGGGGAAGTTGGGGGTTGGGGTTTTTGTTTTTTTTCATACATGGGCATGGTGACCCTCTTTTGATTACGGGACGCAATAGCTCATCACCTCTCGCAGTTGCCCGCACTGCGAGAGGTGCTTACAAGCCCGGCAGAGCCAGGCGCCGCCATTCGGGACCACCCCTCCCGCCTGGTGGCCTGGCAGTCTTCGGCATGGCGGCTCCACCTTGGACACGGCGTAAAAAATATAGGTTGTGAAGAGGAGAGGAAAAGGGATGTGAGGAAGATGTGGGTGGGGATGAAGCAGGTTGTTAAAAAAAACCCATCCCGAACCGGAGCTGAGGGGTTAGGGAACAATGTCCCCTCCCCCCCTCAGCCCCGATCCGGGGTGGTTGGCTTGAGAAGAAGGTCAGCATTCTACCCTGTGAAATTAGAGGCTGACCAGAGAAAGTTGTGGGAGAGGTTGTATGAAAAGCGACGAGGTAGGGGAGAAATCGGGCTATCTGAAGGAAGGAAGAGAGGCTAAGCTGGGGCCGGACGGAGCGCTGGATCCCGTCAGCACGGCGGCCAGGATGGCAAATTGCCGCGCCCCTTACGGGGTTCCACATTGTATGTCTACTAGCGATTCATATTGTTGAATCGGTGACTGTAATAGCACTTCCGTGGGGGTGGCACGAATGCGCTTACGTGGTAGCGGTACCGACCGGCACGCACCGACTCAGGGAGCTTATCACAGTCAAACGTGACGAAGAGTGTAGGGGTGGGCCCCGAGGCCCCTCTTTGTTTTCTCATCACACGTTCAACTTTGACCGCCCCATGGACGGCCAGCTCTAGGGTGATGTCCTCAATGTAGTAGTAAACGAGTTTCTTCGCATAAACTACTCCTTTGACAAAGTTCATTGTAGAGTGCGGCGTCACACTCACCGTGGTGCCATGGAGTGTCCGAAGATCACTAATCTTGGCCGCCTCGGCGGGTTTCGCCGCATTCGCCAGAAGGCTCCCGTCCGAGAAACGGGTTACCTTTGTCTCTCTACCAATTACATTAGCTAATCCTTTCCTCTGATCGATCATGTTGCCCTTTGGACAACATGGTACCATCAGTGGAGCCAATAACGTGGAAGCGTTTCAAAGGAGCAGGCTCGAAAACGCCAGGTAACCTCTGAATCAGGTGCCCTGATGTCATCGAGGCTCCTCCCTGTGCTCTTTTCGTCTTTGTCATAGTCAGGAGCTCCGTACCCGGGGGGAAGAGGGCCTGAATGTGCCGATCTTGGCTTGGTCACTTGCTAGAGTGGCACCAGGCCCATCCGTCCTCGTAGCTTCCGCGGATGGAGAGGAGCTCCGAGTCTTCTTAGTCTTTCTTGTCTTTTTTTTCTTCTTAGGAGACGATGGCGGGGAATAAATGCGCTTCTCACCTCACCGGTAGAAGCCCCTAGGCCAGATAAAGCGGCCTCAGCCAGGTCCTTCTTCGAAATGAAAAAGGTCCTGGTCGTCGCAGGGGCACCATCCGGAGGAGATCCCTCCTCTCCTTGAACTGCCTCAGAATGCCCAGCCGTTTGAGGAGGACCCTGCATGGAGGCGAATTCAGCTTCGGTATTTGGCGCCGAGCTCGGATTCTTCCCTCATGGATGCCCCTTATGTCTGAGGATGGGTTTTCTCAAGGACCATGCCTATCACAGGAGGGGTCTGCAGTTGGCCATCCCCTCCTAGGACATCGCAGGTCTCCTTGGCATTGTCGCCAGTCTTGTGTGGGGAGGCACAGGCCTTGACCCCGGCAAGGTTTAAAATTCTTACCAGCAGGTCTTTTAAAGGAAGCGGCCCAAGGGGCCTGGCTTCCCTTATCCCCCTAAGGGGGTTTTCCCTACAGAGCCGCTCACACGAGGGGCGGTCGGCAATGGGCTGCCTGCTGGCTTTCTTGGCAGTCCCCTTCGAAAAAAGGAGGGGACTGCCGCTGAAAACGGGGAGGTGTCCTAAACCACCTCCAGAGAAGGGGATGAGGGGGAGTCCCTTGCACCCCTAGGCAAAGCAGAGGAGTAAGCCTCCTCTCCGGTAAGAGAAATATGCAGGGTCCCCTGCGCAAGCACCGGGGGGGGGGAACCTCCATTTTTTCGGTGAGGCTGCCCGAGGGCGGCTCCGTCGATGAGCAAGGGGGAGTTAAATGGGTTTGAGGTTTTATGAATTCATCCATGGGCATGGTGACCCTATTTGTGCCACGCAACGCAATAGCTCATCTCCTCTTGCAGTTGCCCGCACTGCAGGAGGTGCATACAGGCCTGGCAGAGCCAGGCACCGCCATTTCAGGCCACCTCTCCCACCTGGTGGCCTGGCAGTCCATCGGCATGGCGGCTCCACCTTAGACACGGCGTAAATATGGATATAATGTGAAGAGGAAAGGAAAAGGGATGTGAGAAAGGCATGGGTGGGTATGAAGCAGGTTGTTAAAAACCAGCCACCCCAGACCGGAGCTCAGGGGTTAGGGAACATTGTCCCCTACCCCCTCAGCCCCGATGCGGGACGGTTGGCTTAGAAGAAGTTCAGCATCTACCTTGTGAAATTAAAGGCTGACCAGAGAAAGTTCTGGGAGAGGTTGTATGAAAAGCGAGGAAACAAGTGTTTTGAAGGAAGAAGAAGAGGCTAAGCTGGGGTCGGACGGGGTGCTGAGTCCCGTCAGCACGGCGTCCAGGATGGCAAATCGCCGCGCTCCTTACGGGGCACAAAATGCAGGAGTGCCAGGTTCTCTTGATCGACTAATTTGACACTCTTTAACGCTAAAAGTCAAACTTGCGGTCACCCCAAGCAAAGTTCACCCTATGCTCACTGGTTCTCGATCTGCTTCTTCAAGCTCCCACTTTAAAACCCAAAACCTTCAGCAACTACTGTAGACCTGAAAATTTAAGGTCTCACTCTCTTCAGATCACCCACTCCCTGCAGCTTTTAGCCGATTCATTGGACAGTCTATCAGTAAATAGCTGATAGAGACGCTACAAGCTCTTTTCTGTAGAAACATTCTTGAAGAAAAGTAAAATTTAATTATTTAGAGAAATTTAAGAGAGACAAAAAATAAATATTTTTGCATCGTAGGAAAAAAAAGGTGCATGCAAAATATCTGTCACCAAGAATAAGTTTTTAATTGAAAATAATTGGATATTTCAAGTTATCATTTTTATAAAATAAATGAGATGTTTTCCTAGTAATAAAAAGTGTTGATTAATGAATCGTTAACAGAATCTGATTGTGTAAATAGTAGGTAGTTCTGTGCGTCTGATGCGCCAGAGGACTTTGATCACACAATTTCGAATTTCCTCTCTCTCCTTCTATCTCTCTCTTTAAGTTATCATTTTTATAAAATAAATGAGACGTTTTTTCAGTAATAAAAAGTGTTGATTAATGAATCGTTAACAGATGTCGATTGTGTAATAGTAGGTAGTTCAGTGCGTCTGATGCGTGAGAGGACTTTGATCACACAATTTGTAATCCTCTCTCTCTCTCTCTCTCTCATTCTCTCTATCGTTCTGTCTCTCTCTCTCTCTCATTCTCTCTATCGTTCTGTCTCTCTCTCCTTCTATCTCTCTCTTTCTCTTTCTCTAAATATATATAGAGAGAGAAAAAACTATGATTATTGACTTTCTATAATAATGAAAACAAACAGTTTAATAACACAATAATAAGAAAAATGAAACACAGGAGAAAGAACTTTTAGATACTCAAGATACTGCAATCACGTACTAACGAAAAGGTTTAACAAAGAAACAAATTTCTCACTATCTTAAATTTACAAACCAGATACAAAATATAAAAATGACCAAACGTGATCTTGCCCACATTGGAAAATTCACATCGAATTACAAAGAGAGAGCTTCCAGAAGACAAGCGCTGGGCAGGAGATCAGGATGTGAAATCTTCAGCAGGTATTCATGGCCAAAAATTAAAGCGGTTATTGTCGGAAAAAGAGACGAAAGACATCAAGTTTTATCCCTCAAAGCAATCGCAAACAGTGGTTCATAATAGTTTATTCGGTGATCCATTATTTCATGTCTTTTCCAAGATAATACAATACCAGGTGTCATTAACAAAAGTAGCGAAACATAATGAATATCACTTGAGGGGCTGGAAAAGTCATTGATCTTAATTATACTGCTAACCTGTAAAGATGTTCCAAAAAGACCGATCGAGCCTAGGTCTTCGTCAAATTATGACAAGCGCCACCTAGCAAACTAAGGGATATTCGCTCAGAATTTTCTTCTCTGGTTCGTAATAAAGCAGAATAATTGGGGAATTGATATATTTAATCTTTTTTCTTGAAGAGCCATAGAAGAAAAGAAAGAAAATCAATTTCATTTTGAATGGCCGTGTGATTCTTAAGGAGCAAGGTAATGGTGCAGGTCAATAATATGAAGTAATTGTAGTGCTCAGATTGCCAAATCAATTAGACAGACAAAGAGCCTTCAAAAAAGAGTAATTTGGACTTTCGCAAAGAATTATAATGAGATAGTTCTAAACCAAGTTAACATTCCATGAAAAAGGAATCCGAATAATATGTGCTCTTAAACGAGCACTGATCCAAATCGTAAATACTTCTCTTTTGCATTTTAATGTAGAATAAACAACTTAGTCATATATCTCCGAATTATTGTCATTCTCTTGATCACTTCCTTATTTTTACCACTAAGAAAATAATTTTTTATTTCCGTTATTTGAAGAAACTTTAAACGAACTTAAAAAAGAAACAAAACACTGGAATTTACTAATTTTGCGTTAATAAATCTAAATTAGCTGAAAATTCAATAGTTAATAATTTCAAAACTATTTCTTCAATTTAGTTAACAAAAATCAAGGTCAATTGAGGATAAAATAGTTTTTGTTCTAGACTGTTAAAATAGAAGTAATTGCGACATTTGGCAACCATATAAGCGATAAATATAGGTTTATCTGGAAATAATTAATATAAGAAATTTGTTTGGTTTCTGTAAGATCAAAATATATGTGAATAAAATAAAAAATAATTTTACTATAAATTAATGTAACTAGAGTGAAGAAATTTAATATCGGAACTAATTAAATATATAAATTCGTTATGGTTAAATATTAAAAGACCGCATAGGTTTATGCGTGCCGTTGATCGAAAAAGGCTGATGGACTACGCTTAAGGATGAATTATCTTATAAAAAAAGCTAATCGTTTTATTTTTGAGGAAATCTCTGTTCACCTTTACACAGCCTACAATCAAGCAAGAAGATTTCTACTCTTTTGGACTCAGTACCTTGTAATTACTAGGCATTTAGAGTAGAATCAAAGCAGGCAGCCACCAAGCCGAATCAAGAAACCTATTTGGCTGCCCAAACAATGGTACCCAGCCTCAACAACTTATACATTATTATACATCCCGCGTAAGATATCTGTACAAATTTAAGCATTTCTTTAGTTTTCAATATACTGTGATTTTATTTATATGAGAGTATATCTTAATTTTGAAGTATCATATTTGCATTTATTAATTAAAAATTTATGATACTCGTAAATCTAGAATTAGTTCTTGAGCCACGAACAACAATCCTCGCCAATAGATGTGACACCACTCGATCTATCTTCGAAGCGCATTTCCCCTTAATATGTTTCTAGGAAGATGCCCAAAACACTGCATTTCCAATATGGTGGTGTGTGTTTTTCAATAAAACCTACCATAATAAAAATATACTGCCCAAATTCATATATATATATATATATATATATATATATATATATATATATATATATATATATATATATATATATATAATATATATCGGGTGGTCCCCAAAATGAGGAGCATTTTCTAAAAATTAATATCTCAGTAACCTACTTCCTATTTATGACAATATTCATAGTAAATGTACTCTCAACCTTCCTTTTTTGCAGTCCTAAAACGGATTTTAGATACCTTTTATAGTTTTTTTGCACTTCACAAAAATAACATTGGTAAAGGAAAACGGATATCAAGTGTAAGGAAATAAATTAACAGAAATTTAGCTTACCTACAGTAAATAATAGATTGGAACACAACTTTAATGAATCATTAATCTCTCCTTCCACACACCTAAACTTTATCTTACTTCATTAATGCCAATTTCTTGCCAACAATGACTTGGTTTTCTTTTGACTTCTGGTTCAGTGAATTTTTCTCTCCGACTCCGGTCAAACCTTTCTTCTAGTAACTCTCAAATAGAGTAATCCATGGGGTTACAATCTGGACTTTGTGTTGCCAAAGTCTGTGTGGCATGGTTGTATGCGAAGGTGTTCTATCATGTAAAATAGAGTAATTTTCTTGATACAGGCCCCGATAATCAGCCAACTACCTTGTTTTTAGGTGTTTAATGTAATTAGAAGAATTCATACCACGCCCGTAGACAAAATCATTTTGGAGGTTTTGCGGAGTTTCTAAAGTGAAATCTTTTTCAGCTGTAAAGACAATATTTTTAACATTAGCAAGAGAGAAGTTATCAAGTAACTGTGCTTCTTATTTTTATTTTATCTCATCAGTACCTCTTTTTCTAGAAGAAACTATTCTTTTTAAGGCTCTTAGCTTTTGTGGCTTAATTATTCATTGTACAAAACTCCCTGCTTCTATTCTAGAGAGCTAATGTTATCGTTAATGAAATTCACATTTGCTTGGTTCTGAAGAGGTTTTATGTCAACCCCTATCTGGTTTTCTGTTAGCGCTTTCCGTTTCGCGAGTCTTTTTTAATTATCTTTCAACAGGAAGTCTTTTCCCCATTTTTCCACCTTCTTCACAGTAACAAGCTTAAATGAGAAGGCGAACTTCTTCGGAAAACGTCATTATGGGTAATGAGGACATGAAATGTTCATTCCTGTAGGCTTTTGTAAGCACGTGAAAATCCTATATTATATTACAAAATAAAATAATATTTTACTCGCTATTCGTTTTTTCACCCATGTTGTTATTTTTATTAAGTGCGAGAAAACTATAAACGCTATCAAAGTTCCATTTTGGGATTCGAAAAAGGAAGATTGAAAATATCTTGCATGTAAAAATTATCATAAATAGGAAGGAGGTTACTGAGATTTAATTTTTGAAAAAATTATCATTTTGGGGGACCACCCGCTGCTACATATGTATATATTCTTGGTCGAAGATGAATGACAATAATTAAAAGCCTTTTTGCACGTCGCCACTAATACTACACAAAGAATTAAACTTGAATGTGTCCAGTTAGGCATTTGGCTAGATTGACAAATAATTGCAATTTTTCATGTAACTTCATTTTACTGACGGATTCTAGTCTATTAGTTACAAAATTATGTTACTCACGCTAAAAAAATTTGAAAAGTAGCACAAGAATAAGAAAAAAAGTAAATGGAATTATCCTGAATTTTCATACAACACGAAAGAGTAAACAATTACTTTTGAATACTCTGTTTTTGCTAACAATTTTAAATACATTTTAAACAGGTGAACAAGATGGTACTTCACTAATAAGTTCAATATTAAGATTCAAACATATATTGGGTTGTCTAAGGGAAGGGGGAGAGTAAAACAGTATAGGAAAGCCAAAGGTTTTGCTAATAATTCTATATTCCATTCTCTCAAATTCTATGCTTAATATCCTCATACCTAGCTTAGACAAATTTTAAAATTACGACTAATATTATCCTAAGGTTTTTCATTTTTGCTCTCTACACGAATAGGTTTGTGACAACATTGGTGGGAATAGACTCGATGGGATATGCGATGCTGGATAAAATAGAGGTCTAAGAATATACACCAAGACGACCGAGGCTATTCTAATAAGGAATAAATAATTAGTAAACATGCAACATCACCATCGTAAATCTACAAAACTTGGAAAATTTTGAGAAGTGCAGTTCCAAAAGGTACCTGACAAAACGAAAAACGTTTTTAATTACATAAAACTATCCATAGAGCGTAGATGTAGATTGATGGTGCTCGTCTGGTATATACTGCTGTGCAGAGAAAAATTTGGACGAAAGACGAAGAGATTAATAAAATAACAACCAACGTAAAATGTGGTACTAGAGAAGAGACAAGGGATTTTTTAGTACGGAGAGAGAAATTAATTTATGGGTTTGATAGATGAGAAGGACAAGAATAAACTTAATCAAAAGAATAGATATTAGACAGCTTGTCTTCTTTTGGAAACATCTTGAAAGTGGAGAAAATAAAAAACATCGGTGCGACAGGTAGAATAACAAACAAAAAGAAAGCCGGCGAAAAGAATAAAACCTATGAGCACCCTAATGAGAGTGTGGTGGCTTGTCAGCGAAGACTTTATTACAATTCCCCAGAAACAGAAATGAAATGCATTCCATGAGGCACGCAACATCATTAAGTTAAGGTGAGCTACTTGACACAAGGATTTATCGAGGTTCTGACACAGAGAATGCCATTTAAAATTTATTACAATTTTAAAATTCCTCCCTTAGGAATTGAAACATCCCCATAAAAAATTTATCTCAAAATACAAATGAGGCATCTATTTTACTTGAAACTTTAATTAAAACGAATTTTTCTAAAAGTGTAGAAAATTTCTACGTCAGTTGTAAAAAAGAATAAAACTGTCCGACTCAAAGGCAATAGAAACGGAAGATGATTTTGTCCGACCATATCTATCGGTATCAAGTAGAAAATAGGCAATTTTTTTTGTTAAATGATTTTCGTAACAGTATTTACACATCAGAATTCATTTAATAAAGATTGCTAACAGTAGGAAAGGGAGACTGCATTTCCTCCATTTGTGATAAATAATTTCGGCCGTTTTTTAATTAAAGAAGATTTGGAAGGAGTGTGAAGAAATTAAACTGCTCTAAGATAAAGGAAACACCAAACATACACAGTCTTTCAAAAGCAGCTGCAACAGACCCTTTAAGCTGGCGGGTGCTCCGAATTTCAAAAGATACTTTTGTTTTTTTGCTTCGTAAAACGGAGATAATTCGTTTCACCTGAAAATTAATTAGTTAGGTGCACATAGATAAAAGGACATAGAATACAGCTTATTTTTAACGAACATAAACTTCAAAACTTTACTTTGGAGGAGGGTTTTACTTGAATCAAAATTAGTAAAGTGGTTTAGAATTTGTTTAAAATCAAAGAACTTATTAAAGAAAGTACTCCATCATTTTATATTTCCTTGTTGCATGTTGGATAACAAGGAATAATGAAAAAAGTATCCTAGAAAATAAAAAAAATATATGAAATAGAATTATTTTATACGCATTTAATGAATGCTCTCTAAACTTTTGTGGGATTCTTTTTTGCACAAAAGGAATATTTTTAGCGGTCAACATATGAACCACTTTGGGGTTAACTTTGTGTAAAACAAGAATACCATATTTGGATCGAAAGTCTAATATGGTACAGTCTCAATAGTATCGATTATATTCTCTCAATCAGAAACATTAATTTAACTGTTATTTAGAGAATTATGTATTTTATTTAGACAACAGAGCGAGAAAAGTTAGTTATATCGCCATCCTGACAGATGCAAATACATTTCTTCTTTAAATTTTTGCTTGAGCTACAGGTATGACTATTGTCAAAAAATTGTCTTACTGTTTTAAAGGTGAGGAACACCAAAATATGATCTCAAATTATTTCCCAAATAGCTATGAGATGTATTTTGGGGTAGAAAATTTTAATTTCTTATTAAGTTTATATACGATTTTAGTACAGGGTTTGATAAAAAATTGAGCCTCTTATTCCGATCTTGTTAGAAAATATATTAATATATGATAAACAAACATAATGAACGTTTAGAATAGCCTGGAACTTAAGCTAAGAAAATACGGAGTGAAAGGAAGAAAGGAAAACCACACTAGGTTTCGAGATAACAAACGTCTTTTCAGGAAAAATCTTGAGCTTTTTCCTAGACTATTTCCTTAAGTTGATGAAAAGAACTTTAGAGTAAGAACTTCAATACACTCTCACATATAATTAAACGATAGGTTTTAGAATGATTTTAATCTAGATAAAATCTTCCCTATTTCCCTTGAGAAGTACGCTGGGATGTCAGCTTTCGTTTCTAACCAAGTAAACTGACTGTGGAGGTCACTATGAATAAAAATATTTAGTCATAGGAAAATAAAATAAGTAAGGTTAAAATATCTAACTCAACAATCTATAACTTTCTGTATTTGGTGGGAAAAATCCAAATAACTGAAAAAAAGAAAACAAAATTTTATATAATATTTGTGTACTAACATGTTTATGAGGTTTCCTTAATACATCGGTCTCGAATTAGGTTCTTGAGCTAAGAAAAGATTTTCCGCACAATTGTTTTGCCTTTTGTTCAGAGCAGATTGGCGATGACGAAAAAAGGCGGCTTAAAAGGCCTGAGGGCTCTTAGTGTTTTTAGATTCAGTGGCAGCCAAATTGATTAATTAAACCCAGTTTTGTTATCGAAGCGATGTGAAATGTGGTGCAAATCTATTTACTTCTTCGACGTACATTTCTTTCACGACCGTCCCTTTGTTCCCAGACCTATACATCGATAAGCTTAGTTTTTCTCTGTCTTAATATTTCCTTTTGGGACTTTTCGAAGGAATGGAAATGCATTGTTCTTCCCTAGCTTTTATCACAACGGGGCGACCAAAATCAAACACAGGTTGCATCCGAAGAAGCTAACCCGCTTAAGTTCCTCCTTCACAACTGCATCAAGAGGTTTCCTATCGGGACTAAGTTGGTGTAAACTCTCATCTACCTTGATATCTTGCGTCAACGTCTCTATTCAGTTGGTGTATGTAATATGTAATGTGAGAATATACGAGGGGTGGTCAATATGTTTTGCGAATCGGCAGGGTAAAACAGAAAAAGGGGGATGGCTATTTGTGAGATGTTAGTACAAGTTATGACAAGTCAGGACCTGCAGCCGCACGCTCATGCCTCGTCTATTTAAGAACCAATAGCTGATAGCAGATCGTCAGTCACAAATTTTTCAACATAAGAGAAGGTTGAGCACCGCGCAGTGTTTGAATTTTTGACCAAGGGGTGCAAGAATGCAAAAGAGATCGATGAACGCATGGTGGCAGCGTACACCGACACCGCCCCTTCGAATGCAACCATTTTTCGCTGGAATAGGGAGTTCCGCCATGGTCGTGAGTCACTTAAAGCTGACCCACGTCCA
The DNA here is from genome assembly GCA_963969495.1 of Ceratothoa steindachneri. NCBI lineage: Eukaryota > Metazoa > Arthropoda > Malacostraca > Isopoda > Cymothoidae > Ceratothoa > Ceratothoa steindachneri. Next base: position 55,361,862 of record OZ018331.1, on the reverse strand, counting down.
GGACGCCCATCGGAAATGACCAACGAGGACAATGTGGCCCGTGTGGAGAGGATGATCCTTGAAAATCGACGGGTGAAGGTCAAAGAAATCGAGCGAGAACTTGGAATATCACATGCTGGTGTTATCACCATCATCCACGACAATTTACCATGACCAAGGTCTCTGCCCGTTGGGTCCTTAGAAACCTCACGCCCCATGATTAACTTCAACGTCGTCAAAGTTCGGAGGAGCTACTGCTCATGTACAACCAAGACCCGGCGGGATTCGAGTCATGAATTGTGACAGGTGATGAAATGTGGGCCCATCATTGGGATCCCGAGACCAAGCTCGTAAGCATAGCTTGAAAGCACAGGAGCTCTCCAACCCACATCAAGTTCCGGAACCAACCCTCAGCCGAGAACATCATGACCACCATCTTCTGGGATTCTTAAGGAATGTTGATGGTGGACTATGCGCCTCGTGGAAGGACCATCGCCGGCCAATATTACGCCGAGGAACTGGCTTGGTTAAAGAAGTGCATCTGTCAGAAGCAGCACGGCTAGTTGACACGCGGTGTCCTGCTTCTCCACGAAAATGCCCCTGTCCACAAGGCCAGAGTTGAACAAGCTGCCTTGCGTGAGTGTGGATTCGAGGGGCTTAACCATCCCCATACAGTCCAGATCTGGCCCATAGCAACTACCTTTAATTCAGCGAGCTCAAGGCTGCACTGTGTGGACGCCGGTTTGGGGACGATGAAGATGTCCAGCTCGCCGTCCAGGAGTGGATTAAACAGCCATCGGGCGATTTCTGGTTGTCGGGAATTCGAAGCGTCAGGGACAAGTGGCAGAAGTGCATTGAAGTCAAGGGTAGTTATATTGACCAATAATAAAACACTTTTACGCATATCTCCTTTTCTTTTATCCGAATTGCAAAACGTATTGACCGCCCCTTGTATGTTTTGAGAAAAAGAAAAAAGGTAATGAATGTATTAAAGGAACGTTGACGATGCTTTTAAAGTTTCTCAATGGAAATCAATTGAAAGTTGATTAAAGAAATTTATACGGATTCGAAAGCAACAGATGGAGAGGTGTTACTGGTGATGGGAGGATTAGGTATGAGGTGTCTCTGATATCGAATCACATGATAGAATGCGATAGCAAAATATTTGGCTACACCTGGTTAAATTGTGAATGTATAGTTGTGGATTTCTTCTACCGATACAGATAGTCGTATATAGAGTAGCGGCAACAAAAAGTGACATTGAATATTGGCAACAGAAATCGATACACAAAATCGCTTTCACTATTTTACTTGCCAACAAGCTAATGAAATGTGCGGAGCTTATGCCGCAAGTGGCCGACTCTCCTGGGCTAAGACAACAGAAATGCACTCTATTGGAACTTAGTGTCTCGTTTGAGCTCGTACAGTGAGGTATTAGTATATGGCACTCCAGCCAGCTGATTTTCAGCATTCGTGCCTACATTTGACGTGCTATAAATTTTGTGCAAGTGGATACAATGGGGTGGGAAAAGGTTTCTATGACAAAGAAAAGCCGTGCCTTGACCCTATTAGAGCAGGAAAAGTATTTTATTGATAGAGCAGCAGATTTATGAACCTCAAAAAATACGATTCATCGCCTAAAACGTGCAGCTGATTTATTGCCACCAGGTACTATACCAAAGATGGAGGAGGGCATTGGTTCAGCTAGAAAGACATCTCCAAGGACTGATAATATCCTAAGGCGTGAAGTGCTGTTAGACCCTTCTGTAACCTCCGCTTTAATAAAAAAAAACACCAAGACCTCATCAAGAACGTCGCCCTCAGGGCCATCAGTCATCGCATACAAAAGGACTTAGGCCTACCGGCTCGCGGCGCTGCCAATAAGCCACTTCTTACCAAGGCTATCAAGATAAAAAGGCTCAATTTTTGCAAGACCTATAAACATTGGACAGCTGCCCATTGGAAGAGGGTCATGTTTAGTGATGAAAGCACCTTTAGGCTGGTCAGAGGAGAGTCAAAGGTCCTGCGTCGTCCCAGCAATGTGAAAACAAGAGCAGAGGAGGTCTGTACTTCCTTGCCAAGAATGTAACCATGAGGGGGACTAACTATCTTGGAGTTTTGAGGCAGCACATGCTTTAATTTGGGGAAATTCATCAGTGTGAATTTTTCATGCATGATGCTGCCCCTGCTCACAGGTCCCAGTTAGTAAAAAGTTTCTTCAATGATAATAATATTAGTGTTTTGGGGTGGTTTGGTAATTCCCGCACCTAAATCCTACTGAGAATGCATGGAATCTGATTAAATTAAAAGTTCAAGAGACAGCACCCAGCAGCATCAACAACTTGATAGAATCACTGAGGCCGATCGGGGTTACGATCGACCCCAACCGCTTTGCAAACCTCACTGAATTAATGCCCAATCGATTTAGGATGTTCATCAAGTGCAAGGGCAACATGAGCAAGTAATAACTTTCATGAAATATTCATAATAAAATATGTTTCATTTCCCCCGAATTGTCACATGTCACTTTTTTTGTTGCCGCCACTGTATATGAAAAAAAATTACGTTTTGCATAATATTGTATCAAAATACATGTGGGTTGGACAAAGAGACAGGTTACATATATGAAGATTTGGACATATTTAATCGTTAATTACGTAAATCGTTAAAAATCTAACAGTAATCAACGATAAAGCGTCAACGTTAATTATTTAATTAATATTATTATTAGTAGTAGGATAGAGCAATAGAGAAACAGTCAAGTGAGGGAAAGAAGAGCATAGAGTTTGATAACAGCGAAGAAAAATGAGTGCAAAGGTGAGAAGAAAAAGTATTTGCCAAATGTTTAAAGAGGAAATACTAGGTACTCGAAAGAATTCATGTGCTACTTCTTGGAAACTAAATTTGTAGCGCTGTGCTAAGCAAGAGTTAAGCGTTATTAAAGATTTCTATAACACAAATGTTCATTTCAGAGATTACCGTATAGATGAATTTAAGAGAGAAGAGTAATTAGTGGAGGAGAGATTTTCTTATGCTAGAGATTTGAAATGGTGAAAACGAAGGGATTATTACATTATTGCAGTGGAGACATCAAAATTAAGGATAGAGGGTGCATATGTGCGAGGGTAGGAAAAAGGTAGAGTGAGAAAGAACTTTGATTACATAAATAACTGGGGTAGAGAAGTGTTAAAACAGAGGATTTAACCAAAAGTTTGAAAGTTATTACTGTAAACAGTAAATACACTGATATTCTTTGGAGGCTACTGCAAATAAAGAAAGAAAGGGTAGACGAAGTTAGAGGTTAATATGAGATACATGGCAAAGAAGAGACAAGAAACGAATGAATCAAAGGACACTATAACAAAGAAATTACAAAAACAATTCAGGATGAAAACACTCGAGTGATTCAGAAGAAACTCAGATCTTGCCGTTTGAATATTTTGGAGGCTCCTATCAAAAAGATAGGCCCAAAACTTTACAACCAGTATACCAGCTCGGATAGTGTAGTTCACTTGTTTTAGTTAAGGTGGACCTTACTCTTACTCCCACCTATAAAAGAATCAAAGAACGAAAACAGAGTTCAGTGAATTCACCATTTTGCCCGCTTTTGCCCTCAAAGCCTTTAGCTTAGATAAAGGAAGCCCGTGCAATAGAAATTCACTATTAATGGTTCGATAAGATAAGGATTCAATACATCTGATTAACTTACAAAGAGAATTAGATACTACAAAACACTTTGAAAAGAAGAACTTAAGGAACTGCGCATCAGTCTAAAATTTCTTTTTTTTTTCATTCTCAAATTTCATTCTCATCTTATTCTCATTCAACTTTTCCCCTTTTGCCCCCAAAATCCTCCCATCAAGAGAGGTAGTTAAACAAGAGATATGCTTTTTCCCTAGATAGTTATGTATAACACGTAATTAAATGTGAGATTTGAGTGTCAAAGGGTTGAATCATCTATAAGGTTTTAGTTTGAATAAAGGTCACAGGTTTATAGTATTATATAGGCTGTGACGTGAGATAATAGTTTTCGATTTGGCTATGTAATTTCTTAATTTTGAAGTGAAAGAAGTACGAGTGTAGGTAACGATGAGAGAGAAAGTCATTTTTAAATTTTTGGCTAAAACATTGGATAGATCATGTTTACTTAATAAATTGCCTAAAAAGAGAACGCCTAAAATTAAGGAGATATTTAGGATTGGATTTAATGGCATGATGTTCAAATTAACTTTAAACCCCCTAAAGAAATTTAATGTATCAAGTAACGGTATAGGTGGGCATTATCGCGATAACGATATCGGGTTATCCGATATTTTTTCCGCGTTATTGATTAATCGGTGTCGACGATACTTTTGGGACCATCTCGCGATAATCGATAATTTCGGTTCAGTTTTTGGATCTAGTTAAGCACAGGGGCAAGCCGCGCGTGCCTTGGAGGCAGAAATATGTAGGTCCGATCTGTAAGGAGGATCCTTAAAATCTATGAGGAGATGAAGGAGAACCTCACCAGGTAAGAAACTAAGAAACAGTATTCAAATATTTTTACTATTGTATTATAAAATAACGCTATATATAGTCAATAATCAATATTATATTATAATTTTGGATTTATCAATTATCAATTTATCGGTTATCGCGCCCACCTATGAGTAACGGCTTTGCTTCCTGAAAGATAATTAACTCTGTGCAGCAGAGTATGTAGTATAACAAGATTTTGAATGGTATGGAACTTTCAAAAGCTATCAGAGAGTAAAATATTCCAAGGCGTTTTAAGTATTTCACAAGCCAGTTGCATTTGAAAAGTTTGTTCTAAATGTTAATCTTTGAGGGAATATAGGGGTGGAATAAACGTTGGAAAGTAAGAGTACTTCAGTTTGAGAGGGGTTATGTTTAATGAGAGAAAGAGTGACAATGAATGGGTCAAAGCTATATATGGCGTGTATAAGAAATATTAACGGTTGTAACCAAAATTATATACTTAAACTTTGTGATCAATCTAGCTTAATGTAATGGAAAGGGTACGATACTTTCTGTAGAGTATATGTAAGCCATCCTGATATGTATGTATGAGAGTTTTGAGGGTGACATGTCTTTTAAAATTTCTTATTAGATAACTTTAATAAATATTAGTAGATTTAACTCTATCTTGGTCAATCAGGGAAACTTCAAGCTGATATTTCATGTTTCGTTATCACATGATATTTCATGTTTCTTTATCAGGTGGTGGGCAGGTTCTATTAAGGGAGGAATAGAGTGTCATCTACCTCCCATATCCCATTCCTCTCGATCTAACCTCCAAAAACCTACGCCGTATTTTTAGTGTTATAAAAGTACTAATGGTCTTTTTAGCTATTTCATTTATCATATATGGTGTCAGTTTCGAGCGGAAAGTACATATTTTTAAGCGAGTGCACCTTGATGGGGTTAAAATTGATATTGAAATATGCCACACACTCGTTATATTTAATTTTACACACTCGCAACATTTAATTCGCACTTAATTCACCCATTGCCAACTCAGCCTGAATGCAAGTGTTTATAAAAGCGCATTTTTTTTTTTTTCGCGCTAAACACAGCGTTTAACCTTCTTTAATTGAGTCATTTGCTTTTTGTCTATTTGAATTTTTAATTTTTAATAATTCCTCTCATAATTCCTCAGTAATTTAATAGACTTTTGTTAAAATTTCAGCGTCATTTTGAAAACAAAGCGTTGTGACAGGTGGGATTGATTAGAGTATCCACAACACTAGATAGTAAGTTTGTTTCGTCTTTAGATCGCACCGAATACTAGGCTTTCAAATTGTTAATACAACTAGGTGTTTTAGCAAAGTTTTAGTTATACTTATTCCTGAGGCGCGAACGAAGAGAGCAGAGAACAAGGCGAGGTACGGTGGGCGGGGCCCTCGCCTACTCACACCCGGTGCGCGGCTCGATAATGGCTTCCAGTAAACAAACTCCTATACGAATAATATATAGATAAATAGTAAGTACGTAAAAACAGTACTAATTGTGTTCTTAAGTATTTTAGTAATCATTTACGGCTTGTCTTTCGCGCGGAAATTTGTTATTTTTCAGATAGTATCCCGAATAATATATTCGTACTCAGATTATCTTTATCTGGTGACTAGAATGCCTACAATTAAACCTTCTCTCTTTTAGGTCTGACCATTCTTTTATTTCTCTTAAAATAAAACTTAATTTTGAGATTCCTATTAAATTATATCTCGTAAAGTCTATGTAAAGTCTCTGGCAGATTGACCCAGTGTATTCCATAACTTTGATAATATACAATGGAGTAATATATATAAATCTCCTAATCCTATTGATAATATAATAAACTGTAGAATTCCTACTCAGATCATGAAATGTAGACTAAAAGAAAATGTGTGGTTCACTAATGATTGTAGAATGACATACCAAGAGAAGCAATCTGCTTATCGTCTCTGTTGTGGCAATAAATCTAGATTGTTATGGAAAATTATGAGACTTAGATTTCACGCTCAATCTGTTTATGTTGATGCAAAAGAGGTATAAAATAGTCATTTATGTGATATTCTGACCAATGAATTCCATCTGCACAAATGGTGGTCCACTTTAAAGAATCTTCTTTTTAGAATTAATTCTGCATTACCACCCATTCGAATAGACAATGGAAGTGACTTTTGACCTAGCAGTCAGGCTGAAGTATTTTCATCTGTGTTTTAGAGAAAGAAAAGTGACCAAGACCTTGATCTCCCTTCGAATTGTTTTCCCAATCCAGAACTCTCGTATTTTGCATTTAAGTCCTCAGAATTGAAATATTATTTAGATGATTTGGATTCACTCCGTGGTACTGATGCAAATGAAATATTTCTACTTTTTCTGAAAACTTTATCTAAGCAACTGGCTCCTAAACTTGTTTAGGCATTCAGAAGCCTTCTCGCCTCTGGTATTTAATCAGTATTCTTGGAAACTGTCAATGTTCCTCCAATTCCTAAGGGACCCTCTCCAACACAATTTCCCTTGGAATATAGCTCAATTTTTAATACTCCAATTCTTTCAAAAGTTCATGTAATGTTATTAGCAAGAAGACTATACAATTTTGTGAATTCCAAAAATCTTTGGCCTGCTATACAATTTAGTTTCAGAAAAAGTCTTACCACTAGAAAGATTATTTCCCTCGATTTTAGCTATGCTTTTGATTTAGATGCATCTTAAGATTTTATTGTATAAGTTGCAAATATTGGGTATTTTCGGACCAATATCCATTCATTCAGACAAGTTTGTCTCAGCAGCGTGTTTTAGTTATTGGAAGTTCTGGCTATTTTAAACCAGTTTTATCTGGCGGTGCATAGGGTTGTGTTTTTATATTGTAGACTGCCGTCACTTATTTAAAATTTAGAAAATAAATTCATTGTTTTTGCTGATGATTGTATCTCATATGCTTCAGTTAACTTAAGAGAGATCTTTCTATAATCCAGTTGTCGTCTCTTAAATGGGGCATGAAGCTAAATCCAAACAAGGCACAATCTTTAATTGTTGGTAGATCGATGACGCATGACCCCCCTCATCCACCATTGGTTCTCTGTTTGTCTTCTTTGATGGTCTCTTGCTGCATTAAACTCTTTGTTTTTTTTAATAAATGATAAGTCCACTTTTAAGAATCATCTACTTGTGAAATCTACGGCTTCCTCTATTCTACAAAAAACTGGACTTCTTCATAAGTGCTTCCGGGCACTAGGTAATAATGACGCTGTTTTAAAATCTATTTTGGCATTCATCCTACCATGTTTAGAGTATTGCAGGCATATATGGCTTTCGACATCTTACTTTATTAAACTTTGCTTTAAATTGTATTGGTTTCACTCTACAAGATTTATCATTCGATTTAGAGAAACGTAGAAAAGTTAGGGACTTTCTATCTCTTACAGCATGGAAAACAAAATCATTGGTCACCACGCACTTCAAAAGTATGCCCTCACTGGGTATTATTATATATTTGACAGATATGTTAACAGTCATGGTGAAGATGTAAAGGAAGGATTCATAAACAGAAAGAAGAAGTAATAAATGAAATGGATTTTCAACACCATAATCCATTAGCTGTTGATATCTAAGTAGCCGGAATAACGACGAACGTAAAGATTTGCGCGTAAGAAACATATAAACAACCCAGTTTAGTTTTAAATAAAATTTTACCGTACTCCTCTCAAATTGCAAACTGCAGCTCCAAATTCTTTAACTAGGAGGAAAATAATATAACAAAAAAAGGATTTGGTAAGAGCTCTATCTTTTAATCCTATAAGTCTTAACGAGTTATTAATATCACATTGATTTTCAAAATATATGCCTCATCTTAGCGTGAAGTGTCATGGATCAGGGCGAATTATAATTCTTTGAGAAAAAGCTAGTTGCCACAGCTAGTGACTTAAAACGTATGCTTCGCTGATGGTACATTTGAGATAGCTCAAACTTTATCTTAAGATTGAATACTATGATGTCAATAAAATATAGATTAATGCATCTAATTATTGTATTTAACCTAAGCTAATAATCATCCTAAACTTGAGATAAGAATGATACTGTAATGAAAGTACCTAAACAAAAATTTACCTGAATAACCTTATCTTCAAAATGGGATGCATTGCCTTTTCCCATACCTGAACGTGAAATGTCACCGTTGTGGGTCACCCAAAATGTTTCGTTTTACGGTAAACTCTATTTAAGTTCCGCAAAAATAAATTTAAATTCCATTCTCGTCCTGCTTACATCAATCAATTCCTTATCATAACTGATATGTGGCAGAACTTAGAGAATAACCTGATGGCTTATGCTGACGATGCATGATTGTACTTATTTATTCAATCACCAAGATATGGAGTTGAGGTGCTAAATTATATAAATACAGATTTAGTAAAAATCTCTGGTTGGTGTACTCGTTGGGGCATAGTTTTGAATGCCGAAAATCCACACTCAATTATTTTTAGTTGCAGTAGAACTTCAAATCCAAATTATTCGCCTTTATTGATTGATCATTTTTGTCTGGATTCTTCGGATGCAATTAAATTGCTTGGTGTTGTTTAGACAACAAGCTTACTTTTGAAACCCATCTTCGTTCAGTTTCTTCCTCCTTACTCAGAAGACCGGTGGTCTACTTAGAAAATGCAGAAAAACCTTTGGTAATAATGATGCAGTTTTACGTTCCTTCTTTGTTTTTATTTTGCCTGAATTTCAATATTGTTCTACTGCTCGTATGTCAGCTGCAGATAGGTATCTTAGATTGCTCAATAGACAATCAATAATATTAAATTCCTGTTGCCTAATCTAAATATTGACCTAGAGAAACGTAGATTGTTCTGGTCATTAATACTTTATTTATTTAAGATTTTAAATAATAATGAACATCCACTCCATCCTGCTCTTCCCGAGCCTTTTAAAGCAGCTCGATTCACACGTCACTCTAACAACATTATTAATAGGAACAGCAATTTCTCGTCGTTTCCTTCCTAATATTTGTAAGGAATGGAATGAACTGACAGAAGAATGTGTATCAGAATCTGATATTACGTCGTTTAAATCTAAAGTAAATAAATCTAGTGTTTAATCAATGACTTTGTTTTTAAATATTTTTAATATGGTTTTACTTTGTTTTAACATATTTTTTTAATATGTTTGTTTGTCTGATTTGTTTTTTCTGTCTTTCTATTTTTTCTTTTTTTGCAGTATGAATCCCTATGGGAACACCCTTGATCTTGTAGGCTTGTCCTTTCCGTTGGAAACCTCTAGATTGTATAATAATAGTAGCCAGGCAATGGCTTTGTTACTAAGGTTAAAATTTAAAATCTAAAAAAGCAGCATGGATAAATTTTTATAAATTTTCTGTATGTTGCCAATTACAATAATTTTAAAAAGGAAATTTAAACTAAATTTCCCCCCTTTCAAAATATCCCGTTGCTAAAATATAGTTATAGAAGAAGATATGTAAAAATAAATTTTCTGAACTTCACCATTTGTAATTTTTGGGTGTTAAAAATTGACAAAATTTCGATAATTATATTTATTTCTGAACTTCACTATTTTGTATTTGGATATTATAAAAGAATTATTAGAAATAACTTAGATAAAAACATTAGTCATAACCAAACTAAGATAAAATTATTATTCAAATACTCCAAAAAATCCCCTTCTTAATTATAGAGTTAGTGATGATGATGATGATGATAATAATAATAAATAAAAGGTTGGAAACTAACAAAGATGATAGCAAACCAAAAATTTGAGTACATAACAAAATCAATTCCAATATTTAAAGGAATCTGGATTATTACCTACTGAATATACATACCTCAGTGATAATTCAAATTCCTCCAGTGCATCTAAAATGAGGGCGTGTTGTCTCGATGCTTGATCTATTAATTTAGGATTTCTCTCATGCATGATACATGATCAAGTTCTGTGCTATGATTAGTTAAAAAGTTTTAAGTTTGTCTATATATGCCCATTGGTCATTATATCATTGTTTTTCTTTTGTTTGCTCTTGTTCAAGATACATAACTAAATATAGGGAGGATTTTTACAACTACCCTACACAATTATAAAATCACTTACAACGGACCTTTACTAATAATTACTTTCATCTTTGTGAAGATATGAGTGATAAAAAGAAATATTATTTAAATATGCACTATAGATTTAGAATAACTTAAGACAGCAAAGAATAGGAGTTAATATGTATCAATGCCAAATGATAGTAAAGGGGGGAAATTATAGCATCATAAATTTAATGTAAAGAGCTTCGGAAAGTAATATTAAAACAATAAGAACAAAGGACTTTAAAAATGTAAATAGGTTCGGAAAGTAATATTTTAACAATAAGAGCAAAGGACTTTCAAATTGTAAAGAGGTTCGGAAAGTAATATTAAAACAATAAGAGCAAAGGACTTTCAAATTGTAAAGAGGTTCGGAAAGTAATATTAAAACAATAAGAGCAAAGGACTGTCAAAATGTGGCTCACTTAGATAACTCGATGGCAAATAAAAGTCAATATCAGTTAATTAGCGAACGTGAAGATGCCAGCTCTTCAGAATTTTTCTATTATCTTTTGTCAAATTATATTGCTTTAAAATATATAACCTACTTCAAGTTTATCATATACAAATTTATGTTTGTTTAACATCCTTATTTATAGCAGGTATTTTCATAAAATTTCTCAGCCAATATTTACCGAGATTTTGTCGATCTATTTACGCATTTCTCCACTATAAAATAAGGGTAGCCTTATGTCATTTTATTATATTTCATTTTTTAAAATATTATTACAAAATATTATTAAAAATATCCCTATCAAATTAAGACTTTTTAACTGATAACAAGCAGAATAGCATTAAAACGGCAAAAGTTTTAAAGCACACAAATTATTAAGCGAATTCTTCCCAATCGACTTATTATACTGATGAGGCGATGCCCCTAAGTTACCCAACAAAAAAGTAAAAGAACGCTATACGTACATTACATTACAAAAGGTTTGCGATAATTATCTTAAAACTCAAGCTGTGAAAAAAATTGAAGAGGTTTCGGGATTTAAAGGTGGCACGTCTGAACGTGACTAGGTAGGGTCAAAGCCAATGCTAAAGCGATAATGATCTAGAACTTTGAAGGCTAGTCTTGAAGTCTTTTGACTGCTTCCGGGATGACGCTTGAAAGGTAGTAGTCAACTCGGTTATATGAGTTGCATCATAGACACAACGCACAGAATGAAAGGATCCAAATTAAAATAATTTTATAAAAATGGAAAAAACTCAGAATTCTTACTCCTATTTACATAAATAAACATCGACTTAATGTATCAATTAATAATCTCGAACATCGATGAGTTAAAAACAATGACACCAAATGTCTTATTTCTCTTTTTTGGACCTAAATCTGAAACCGTTTCAGTGAGTTAATTCCTGCGAAAATAGGTATATATTAGGTTAGAGTGTATCACCTCCCTCCCTTTTGGCTACTCCGTGGTGCATAATACGCTAAAAATTTAGCGTGTCGTGGGAAGATCTATGTAAATGTATGTATGTGTGGTTCCCTCTCTGTAAGTATATCTCAGTTTGTTTGCTGTATGAATTCAGCAAGTTCCATTTATCATTTAAATGTAGGTAAATTGTCTGCATCTCCATATGCGCTAGAAGTTTCCTTATCATACGAAAGAACGAAGTTTTAACACAAAGAGAAGCAGTTTTGCGGAAGTGATATTTCTAAAAATGTATAGGGTTAGTAGGTAATTTGTGATAAACTCTAGATTGAGACTTTTAATCCATATTTAAGAGGTACAAGGGGCGGTCAATAAGTTTTGCGAATCGGTAGGGCAAAACAGAGGAAGGGGGATGGCTGTTTGTGGGGGTGTTGACTATGCGCCTCGTGGAAGGACCATCACAGGCCAATATCACGCCGAGAAACTAGCTATGTTGAAGAAGTGCATCCGTCAGAAGCGGCGCGGCAAGTTGACACGCGGTGTCCTGCTCCTCCACGACAATGCCCCTATCCATAAGGCCAGAGTTGCACAAGCTGCCCTGCGCGAGTGCGGATTCGAGGAGCTCACCATCCCTCTACAGCCCAGAACTAGCCCCTAGCAACTACTTTTTTTCTGCCAGCTCAAGGCTGCACTGTGTGGACGCCGGTTTGGGGATGATGAAGATGTCCTGCTCGCCGTCCAGAAGTGGATTGAACAGCAGTCAGGAGATTTCTGGTTGTCGGGCATTCGAAGCCTTAGCCTCAGGGGTAAGTGGCGCAAGTGCATTGAAGTCGAGGGTAGTTAGATTGAAAAATAATAAAACACTTTTCCTCATATCTCGTTTCCTTATATCTGAATTGCAAAACTTATTGACCGCTCCTCGTAGGGCTTATAAAATGCATAAAGAATTATATTTGGTATGAACGTTTTAACTCCTAAAGGAACTCATGTACACAACCTCGAATGTTCTCTAGTAATACAAAGACACAAATATTTCTTGTGTTTTCTTAGAACTCTCAAGAATTTACATAGAAGTTTAGAAACAGGATACTGGGTAGTCGAAGAGAGCACCCATAAATGTCTGAAACAATGATAATCAAAACCTTCCAATTAGCAAGTGTGTTGTATAAGAAAAGTACGATTGTATTCCTAATCCGCGATGTAAGTGGAAAATATCTCATTGACTAGGGACCTTGTTCTAACAGATGTATTAATGAAGCGAAATTTACTTACCTTTTGGCAAAAGATTATATATTTTCGAAATCGCTTGAAGAGCATGCAAGGTATATTTAATTCAGGCAGCTAATACCAAGTTGCTATATGTCTCAATGATAAATATGAGTATGTGAACAATAAACCAAGAAATTGATGGTAAGGAACCGAAATTTCTACCTGTTAAAAATAAAACCCGAGGATAAGATTAAGGATAAGTTGTAGGGAGTTGACTGAAAGTTGATCTTTTCTGGTAAGGATTAGGGCGTCCTTCAGGGTGCTAAAGGAGCGAGCAGTATCATTTAGTGCTTTGCACTAACCGCAGCATCGGAAATAATTTTCCAAATCTTTGAAAAATTGTTTTGCATTGATACCCAAATAAATTATGTTTAATTCGCCGTTTTCTCTCAAATTTGCGAGAGATCTAAAGTATAAGGTTACTGTTTCGAATCGACATTTTTCAGGTACTACCAAATCTTTTTTATTTTGGGGAACATCATGAGAGTAAAGTTTTCATTGGAAAATTATTGATTAATTTGTCAACCAATGGTAAGTGGTAAGAACTACAGGAGCTGCAAACTGTAGGCCATAAATGGTCTTTTGCAGTCTCCTTCTTTTCTTATGTTCTTATTAAAGATTTCATTAAACTGGGTATATATATCAAGTTACATTAGGTGTAAATATTGATTACTAGGACACTAAAGGTAGGGTTTTTTTTATATAATGAGGTAGCTAGTTTGTTGTTATTTTTCTAAAATGCAACAATTACTCCAAAAATCTTTTTTTTCTTTCTAACATCAAAGTCACTTTTGTTAACTCACTTTCCATACGCAGTTTATTTGCCTCAAAGACAAACTTCTTCTTGAGAAGAACAACCATATGGTTTATGCTTTACTTGTCCTTGTTGTCTGCAAGGAACCCATATTGGTATTACGATATTATGGTTTATTCCCATGTTTTCACATGGGAATAGCCATCAAAAGGGAAGGAATTTTTCTAGCAAGTAGAGTTCTGTAATTAGAAATAATATCATACAATGCAAGACAAAATGTTTTATCAAGAATTTTAAAATAATTGGTCGCAATAACATTGAATATATTGTAAGAATTTGTGAACCCTTACTGATAAAGACAAATCTCCTACACTCAACATTCATAATACCGCTGTCCTCCTTCTCATTTCTTAATTAAAATTACCTCAATAAACAACCAACCAACTTTATCTTATTCATCAACCGACCAATCAGAAACCTACCCTCCTTAATCCATTACAATTATAATTTATTTACTTAGTTATTTCACCTGAACTTCATCACTGAGCAGCATTATAGTTTAATAAATTATTTTTGTTTCGTTTTATTTTTCGTCCGATTAGTACTTTAATATGATTAAAACTTTAAAACACTATTTATACTCTTATCTTTTAAATCCCTGAGTTATCTATTAATTTTTTTCATTTATCTACATGGTCTTAACGTAATTATTTTTAATATTGCAAGTTTAAATTTGTTCTAGTCTTTTTTCAAGTTTTTGAACGCTTTGTATTATACGAGTATATAGTCATTTTTGCTATATATATATATTTTACTTTGGAATACTTTTGGAAATATTTTATTTAAATAATAACTTAATATCTGTCATTTCTATAATGATAGTTGGTTCATAACTTTTTGTTTTCATATTTTACTTGCCTAAAGTATTTTTGAAGTCTTAATTTTTCTTATGTAATGGAAATGCATTAATCCAACCTTAAAATTTTGTTACGCCCCTCTATTTTAAAAATATTGCAGATTTTTTTTGTGTTAACAGATCTTATGAATTCTTAATAAGTACAATGACTATTTTTATTGTTTTATGATTTAAGAACATGAGCATGCGCGATAAGACTTAAACGTGGTTTTCTAAAAAGAAATAAATGACATGTAACTGAGCGTCCTGTATATCCTTAACTTAACCTTGAAATTGAAGATCAGTCTGGTCAGCAGCAACTCATAAGAATATATATATATATATATATACTTTCATGGGGAATGTAAGGACACATAGGAGGCTGAGATACATGTGATTTATTTAACGAATAACGCTTTGGCCGTATCACCCATCTTCAGGTTCGAAAACATAAATTAATCTAATACAGTTAAAGAATATTAAAAATATTAAAAATAATTAGGTTAAGACTATGTTGGTAAATCAACAATTGGAAAATAACTTAGGAATTTAAATGTAAAGACAATCAAATTATCCATCTAATATAACAACTATTGACACGAGAAAAAGAAAGCAAAAACACAAAAGGAAAAAATTACAGTAATAATATTGCTTACCGATGAAGTTCAGGAGAAATTACAAAGTGAAGAAATTATAAAGGATGTGGCTTAAAGAAGGATATGAATTTGATTGGTTGGTTGCTAAATAGGAGAAGGTTGGTTGGTTGTTGAATGAGGTAATTAAAATTAAGAAATAAGAAAAGGAACAGCGGTAATATCAATGTTGAGTGTAGGAGATTTGTACGTATTATTAGGGATTCCAAAATTCTTAGACTATATTCCTTGTTATTAAGATCAATTATTTTATAGTTATCAATGGAACATTCTATCTTGCATTGTAGAGTATGATTTCTAATTACAGAAGCTTCCTTCTCAGACAATTTTTTTCCCAGTGAGATGGCTTATTCCCTTATACGAACAAAACCTCTATTTCAATGAGCAATTTTTTTTTTTTTTAAGGGGCTATCTGGCGACTGCCCACTTAGGCATAAGTCACCGTAAACCAACAGCCTAGTTCTAGGCTACTTTAAAAAATTTGAACAGGAAACAACAATAAAAAGAAATAACAAAAACAATAACAAAACAATAACAAAAACAACAACAAAACCTCCCCCAAATCGTCAACAAGTCCACCCGTCAATCTGTACGCACTCGTTCCGAGTACAAAGGAAAGGTGGTAGCGACCCTGCCTGTCCCGGTACCGGGACAGGTAACGTGAGCGAAGATCACCCAGACTGGGACATCCGACAAGAATGTAACGAACAGTCTGGGGGACGACCCAGTCGTTGCAATAGGGCGCAGGCGAGCACTTCATCAAATAGCGATGCGTCACAAGAGTGTGTCCGATTCGGAGACGACAGAAAGAAACCTGAAGCCACCGCGGCCGTGGGAGATAGGTCCATGGGAACAGTCGAGGCGCAATGGCACGCAACTTTAAGTTCCCTTCGACCGTCTCCTATCTTCTTTGCCAAGCAGTCCGAAGAGCTGCCCGTATTCCTGCCATGTAGTCGGTGTGAGGAAGAGCAAAACACTGGTCCCGTCAAAGAGTCCTCAAGGACTCTTTGGCGCCCTAATAGGCGCGCTCATTCACCGCAATTCCTACATGTCTAGGAACCCAGCAGAACAAAATCTCGACATCTGCCCGGCTCGCCAAAACCATGGCGTCACGGATATCGCGAAACAGGGGATGCGGAGATTCCAGTGCCCCGAGAGCACTCAGGGCGCTTTGTGAGTAGCTATAGATCACAATCCGGTCTCCGAACCGGGCACGTCGCGTAATCTCCACTATCTAGTGGTGTATTGGCACCAGCTAGGCCATGAAGACAGACGCAGCTCCTGGTAGAGCCCCGCTGATTTCAAACAGACGGGATACGGCGTGGAAGCCGACTCCCTTTTCGAACTTGGAGCCATCCGTATACACTGGCACGGTTCCAGCAGGACACGATATGTGCTCCAAAAAGGTCGAAAGCAATACTTTCGGCGCAGTACAAGCATTGGGAGCAGAGCCGTGGCGACAAAAAGCACAAAGTGGTACCCTCCAGGGTAGCGTCCTGGGCAGAAAAAAGGGCGCCGGGTTCGCGGGTACAGGCGAGTGATGAGCTGGACGAGACGCACAGCGAGTGGCATCTGCCAAGCATCGACCAACAAGCTCTAAATGGGGGAATTGCGGAAGGCACCAGTCGCAAGGCGAAGGCCGGTGTGGTGGATCGAATCCACGTTGCACAATAAACGCTCGGCTGCGGATGCATAAAACTCTCATCCGTAGTCGAGCTTCGAACGGACAAAGGATCAATGAAAAAGTAAGGCAGTAGCCCTATCAGCGCCCCAAGCGCTGAACGTCACGGAACGGAGAATGTCCATGACGCGGGTACAAGAGACCCTAAGGCTATGAATATGAGCCTACCAAGTGAGCCGTCGGTCGAATACAAGACCAAGGAAACGGTGCGACTCAACCACTTCCTGGCGCACCCATTAAGAAACAAATCTGGGTCGGGATGAAGCCATGCATGGCGGCAGAATTGCACCACCTCAGTCTTGGCCAAAGAAAAGCGAAATGTGTGCGCTTTGGCATAGCAAGAGACGCGGCTAAATGCCTGTTGGAGTCAAAGCTCGAGATTTTGCATTTGGGCCGCGCCAAAAGAGATCGAAAGGTTATCCACGTAGAGCGTAGCGAGAACATCTTCCGGCAGCACCAACGTAATACCGTTGATGCTCAGGGCAAAGAGTGTGACACTGAGGACACTTCCCTGCGGGACACCCCTTTCCTGCTAATTTGGGCCAGGGAGCGCTCCCCCCACCCGTACGCGGAATCAAAGATCTCGCAAAAATTCAGATATAAACATTAGGAGGCGTCCAATCGCCCCCATCGTGTGGAGAGTCTCCATTATACCGTATAACAATGCGGTATAACAGGGCCTTCTCCAGATCGAAAAACACCGTGGCATAGTGCTGTCTACGAAGGAAAGCCTCGCAGACGGAATTTTCCAGTCGGATCACAGCATTCGACGTGGAGTGGAACTTGCGGAAGCTGCACTGTGCGGAAGACAGATGGCCTCCGCTCTCCATGAAAAAGGCTAATCTAACATTTACCAATTTCTCCATCAACTTGCACACGCAAGAGGATAGAGAGATTGGGCAGAAACCGGTCGAAGTAAAGTGATCTGTCCCCAATTAGCGAAAGGCAAGCACAGTAGCGATTCGCCAGGAGTCTGGAAGAAGACCTTCCACCCAGATCCTGTTGAATAAATCTAAAAGAAAGGCCATGCCTCGCTCACCCAGGTGTCGAAGCATGGCGTACGGGACATCGTCCGGACCATGGGTGGTGTCTGCGCACGAAGCGAGAGCGGAGCGCAACTCACTCACAGTAAACTTGTCGTTGAAGGGTTCTCCGCCTCTGGAGGTAAAGTCCAGCCGGCGGCCTTCCGGGACATCACGACGTGCATTAAATCCTGGCGGAGCAGCATCACGGCTAACGAATGCGGAAAAAGCGATCGCTAAGGATTCCGCCACGGACGCGGGGTCCGAGATTGCGGTCCCATTCTCCTTGAGAACGGGATGGAGGTCCGGCGAGAACTTGCTCCGAATCCTTTTGCATCGCTTCAACACCTCAGCTAAAGGGGTCGTCCCGTTAAGCGAGGACACGTATGCCCGCCAAAAAAAACGGCAGGCGTGCTTCGAAATATACCGGAACCTAGCCCTAGCCCGACGAAATTCAGCGACATTGAAATCGTTCGGGCAACGCTTATACCGCATGTAGGCATAACGCTTCTGTTTGAGGGCCCTCTCACACTCAGCCGACCACCATGGGAGTGGTTGGCGTGCAAAACGGCCAGACGTCCTAGGAATAGTAGTCAGGCCCACGGCAATAAGGTTGCCGGAGAAGAACTCAACGGCCTCATTTACCGACCTAAACTCCTCGACTGAGATAGAGAATTCAGTCATTTCCTGAAACCTAGGCCACCGCGCCAAGCACCAACGAGGTGGTCTATCAGGCGGCAGTTGCCCTGAAAATGATAATTCAATGGGAAAGTGATCACTACCATGGAGGTCGTCAAACACCCCCCAATCAAAATCAGGCTGTGCATCCGAAAGAGCACAAAGATAGGTCAAGGCAAGAAAATGAAGCGGTTCTCGGACAGTGATGCGTAAACTCATCCACGTTTAGGATACCCATCTCAAGCTCTTGGATCAGAAAGGCAAGGACTTGTAACCTGGGATTTATTGACTAATCTCCCCAGAGAGGATGCCTGCCGTTCAGATCTCCAAGCGAGAGATAGGGCCTCAGCAACCGTGCCACGACGCGGCGGAAGTCCCCCGCGTCGAAGTCAGCTGACGGTGGAATGTACGCAGAAATGATAGTATACCTTCTATCCAGGTGCAGCTGCACAGCCACTGCCTGAAAGGAAGTATCTAAATAGAAAGAAAAACGGAGATATTATTGCAGGTTTAAACCGCGCACCCCTAAGCCCGGCCATCCCGCGGTGGTGGGGTCGCAAGACCCTTATACCCTGAGAGGGCAGGCAGGGGGCTCGCGCCTAGCATGATCTCCTGCAAAATGATAGTTAACAGGGAATGGGACGAGACGAGCCTCCGCAGCTCCTCCCAGTTGGCCCGGAATACAGGGCAATTCCATTGAAGGAATATGCCCGCTAGGCCTAGCTCGGAGGAGACGCGGGGGCCCTCCTCGAACTGAAGACCGTCACGGGAATGGCCGTACGCTTCCCAGGGGCAGAACCCCGGGCGCTGTTGACCGGACAAAGCGCTGAAGGCGATTTTGCCTCAAAGAACTAATTGGGGTAGGTTGGGCTAACCATGCGAGTCTTTTCCTCCCTCTGCCTCAAAACCTTAGGCGGGCGTTGTGGGTCTGGAGGCGGGAGGCCCTCTTTTTGAGGAACCACTCGTTCCACCTCGGGGCTTGGGCAAAGGAGCCGAAGCTCCTTTGTTGCTGTCCCCTTTTCGAAGGACAGCTTTAGGAACCCCCAAAGATGGCCTAGCGACCATCTTCAGGGGTGTTGCCCCCTGTGTGTCTAACGACATGGTGGAGGTGCGTAGCTATTTCACCCTACGGGGAACGGTCACGCTGGGGGAAGAGGGGGGAGCCCTGGTTTTAGCCGGGGCAGGGTATGAACCCTTTTTGCCGCTAGCTTTTACCAGGGGAACGCCCACGTTGGATAGAGCCCGGAGAAGAGCCTTGAATGTGCGCGGAAACAACCGTGCTCGTTTGCCTGGATGGCCCAGGAGAAGAGGCTGCCTTTCTACCTATTGAGGCATATGACGTCCCAGGCAGAGCCGGGCGTGCCAAGACCAATTTCTTAGCCTCGCGGAATGAAAGTCAATCCTGGGCCTGAACGGCCAGGATTTCTTTTTCAAGGAGATATGCACCACATTTCTTCGAAGAAGCGGGGTGCGGCTCTTCGCAATTTACACACTTGGCCACAAACGATTTGCACTTATCGTGTGCGACCTGGGAGCAATTTACACATACTTCGGGTGACCCCGACTTGGCACGTCAACATGAGCGATTCGTATGGCCAAAGCGGTAATAGTAATAGCAGAGGGCCGCGGAAGTAGCACGAATGCCTTCACGCGTTAGCGGTACCAACCGGCACGCACCGACTTAGGAAGCTTTTCACAGTCGAACGTGACGAAGAGTGTAGGGGTGGGTCTCAAGGCCCCTTCCTGTTTTCTCATCACACGTTCGACCTTGACCACCCTATGGTCATCCAGCCTTAGGGTGATGTTCTCAATAGAGTAGTCATCGAGTTCCCTCGCATAAACTACTCATTTCCCAAAGTTCATAGTAGAGTGCGGCGTCACATTCACCGGGGTGCCATGAAGTGTACCAAGAGCACTTATCTTGGACCCCTGGGCGGGATTCACCGCATTTGCCAGAAGGCTCCCGTCCGAGAAACGGGTTACCTGCGGCTCTCTAGCAATTGCACTAGCTAACCCTCTCCTCTAATGGATCATGTTGCCCTTGGACAACATGGTGCCATCAATGGAGCGAATAACGAGGAAGCGCTTGAAGCTATCGGGTTCGAAAACGCCAGGTAACCTCTGAATCAAGGGCCCTGATGTGATCGAGGCTCCGCCTTGTGCATTCTTGGTCTCAGTCTAAGTCTGGGGCTCCGCACCCAGGGGTGTAGAGGGGCAAGATGTGCCGACCTTGGCTTGGTCGCCTACCAAAGTTGCAGCAGGGTCATCTGTCTTCGCACTACCTGCGGATGGAGAGGAGCCCCGAGTTTTTTTTGTCTTTTTATTCTTCTTTTTAGGAGAGGAGGGCGGGGAATAAACCCACTTCTCACCTCCGCGGGCAGAAGCCCTTAAGCCAGATGGACGGGCTTTAGCCAGGTCCTTTTTTGAAATAGAGAAGGTCCTGGTATTTGTAAGGGCACCTGTTGGAGGAGATCCCTCCCCTCCTTGTAGTGCCTCGGAGCTCTCAGCCGTTTGAGGAGAACCTTGCATAGGGGCGGATTCGGGTTCGGTGCTTGGCGCCGAGCCCGGATTCGCCACCATGGAAGGCCCTACTGTCTGAGGCTGGGGTTCCTCAAGGACCATGTGTGTCACAGGAGGGGGCCTTTAGTTAGCCATCCCCTCCCAAGCCATCGCAGGTCTCGTTGGCTGTATTGTCACTAGTCTTGTGTAGGGAGGAACAGTTTTTGACCCCGGCAAGGTTCAATATTCTTGCCAGCAGGTCTTTTAAGGGAAATGACCGAAGAGGCCTGGCTTCCCTCTTTCCCTAAGAGGGGTTGCCCTACCGAGCTGCTTACACGAGGGGTGGTCGGCAATGGGCTGCCTGCTGGCTTTCTTGGCAATTCCCTTAGAAAGAAAAGAGGGGACTGCCGCTTGAGGAGGGGGAGTTTATTCAGTTGAGTGTTTTAGTTGTCTAAGTGAATATTACGGACAAACAGGTAAACAACTTTCTGTTCGCATAAATCAACATAAATATAATGACCGAAGAGGGGAAGATAACAGTGCTTTCTTTGTCCATATGTCAGATAAGAACCATTTAATTAACTGGAACTCAGCCAAATTTATTTATCGTTCCAATGACCATATAAAAAGGAGTATCATTGAATGTGCTTTTATAAGCCAATCTGATAATTTTAACCTTTCCCCTGGTTTATATAAAATAGATGCTATGATTAAAAGATTAATACTCAAAGATATTAGTTTTGTCTTTCGTTCCTAGGTTTTTTAAAATACATTCTTTAGTTATGTGGCCCCTATTTTATTTTATTTTTTATTATTATTTTTTAATTGTCACTGCTCTTTTTGTACTTTGTATTTTTTCCCCATTTTGCTCATCGTGTCTTATAATCTCCCTCGTTAGGCTATCTCCATTTCTTTAAATCTGTTACCCTTTCCTTCGACTTAGTTTGACCTTACTACCTGCTTCTTGTAATTCTTAATTTGTTTTTTTACCTTCCCCCTTCCCTCCTTTTGTTTTTTGTTTTTGAGGCGGTCTCTCATACTTTTCTTTCGTATATATACCTCTAATATAACACTTTTTCTTGTAGTTATCCTTGATAAGGAACTTAATAAAGTTCGAAAGTACTTGGAAACACCTTTTCATTTTTTCCTGCGGGACATTGCATTCATTTGCTACCCTCACGTGATACTTTGTGAGTTTTTTCATTTTATATATATATATATATATATATATATGTATATTTAATGTAAAAAAATACAGTTGATGGCATCTTATTATGGCCTCATAAGATCTTTGCATATCAGTGTGGCATAGAATTTGTTGG
Source organism: Ceratothoa steindachneri (assembly GCA_963969495.1). NCBI lineage: Eukaryota > Metazoa > Arthropoda > Malacostraca > Isopoda > Cymothoidae > Ceratothoa > Ceratothoa steindachneri. The sequence goes on along the minus strand of OZ018331.1, from coordinate 55,339,166 downwards.
ATCTCTTAACCTACTCCCGTGGAAGCTTTATCCTCCTCAACCGTGCACCTTTCTTTTAAAAACTTTGCTTAAAAGCCTCGACTTCACATTAGTCACTAGTAATTTTGCACAAACTTAACTCTAATTTGCACCTGACTATTTGCCGGCTCCTTCCCTTTCACATTCTAAAGAAATAATTATTTCACCAGCCACACCTCTAATAGCTTACTTTGTACAATCCATTTTAACCTCCAAGGCCTGATAACCTACCTTTGTTCTCCATCTAAATCGATTTTGAAATTCGTGGCTAAAGCATTAAACTCCAGAAGTATACAACGTTTTCAAATAGGAGACGTTTTAAATCCAAACTACCAACTCCAATACTATAAGCTACACACCAAACACAGAGCACAACTATACACATCTTTATGGTGCTGCTCTAAATTGTATTTCCTGCTTAATTAGGAAGCGAAAAATCCATATTATATCAACTAATGTAATTTAACGCACGGAGTGGAATTTTTCTTAATTTCTAACAAAATACTCTTAATTCAAATTACTCGAGATGAAAGTTCATGTTATTTAAAGCTGGCAAAGTTGTGTATTTAATTTTTAGATAGAATCAATCCTATGTACTTATTCGGTCGAGAATAAAGCTCAAGGTAAAAGAAGTCTTGAAAAGTAGGAGGAAGTTAAAGGCCCTTAAATGTCAAGATGGCATATGATCCAACTAAAAGTATACTTATGCCACCGATAAACGCATAAATCTCGTGATATTTGCCATAATCCGAAGATAATACAAGTCTCCTGGTGACAAATTTAGTTCAGAATTACAATTAGTTATTTTCCCGATTCCAAATGATGTTTCCTCTTATTCATTGCAAAACCTTATTTAACATTTCGAAATGCTAATATTATACCCAAGGTTTCTTTTTCAGACGGCAAGATTTGGTCAAGGATTCACAGACTCATGAGTCTGTTATTTACAAGAGTATCAATAATATCGTGAAGTTATTCAACATATTCACTTGTTAGTCTAAAATTTATTATATGGACTCAAATTAAGGGAATTTTAATGGGAATTGGACATCTATCAGGAGAATGTGCTAAAGAAATGTATTACAATTTTTAACTTTACTAATAGGAAAGGGAGCCATATTAAATTTATAAGTAAATATTCGTTTTAACACATCTTATCTGAGGAATGTAAAAATTTGATTTTCTTAGGTGGTTTTATGTGTACTTTTCAAATCTAAATGGTACACATGAAACTGCATTAGAAAAACACGTTTTCAAAATCACTTAAAAGATCTAGAACCAAACCTAACCTAAAATTTCCAAACCTAACATTAACTAACCTTACCTTACCTTTCTTTTCCATACTTTAACTAACCTAAGATACCATAACCAAAGCCTAACGATATTTTCCTCATCTTCTCGCTGAAAACGGCTTAGAAACAAAAGGTAGATCTTGGTCGTATGCGGGTATTGATAAGACACGTGCCGTTAAAAACACTAACCAAAGGTTTGCATATGTCTCACGGCCTTTCGAATCCTTTGCAATTATACTACAGTAAAAGATATTTTGATCTTGGCTACACTTTCAATTCTTGCAACATGTAAGACATTTAATAACTCACAGTATTATGTAGATTGTGAGCCCTGAATATCTTCCTCAATAAATTTACGTATTAATAGGTATTATGACTTAAAACAAACACAACCCGCCATTGTATCAATTGCACCGAAGACACAGCCCTGTCCGAACAGTCCGAAATATAATGAAGCGTGGTATTGGTTAATAAGTCAGACTAGGCAGATGCAAATCATCTGCAGATAACTAATCAGGCTAAAAATAGGCGTAAAGATGAAAGAAATTCGGCAAAAGTGCCGAAAGATCAAAATTTAGCAAAATAGTAACGGTTTCGCAAAATGAATTACTACGTTGTTATTAAGTTCCGGAAGGTAAAAAAATGAGATCGGTGAACATCATTTTAAGAGTTAAGATCGTTTTTGTCTTTGAAAATTTAACCATTCTAAATGTCATAAAACGCATAGCATCCAATCTTTATTTATACTCGATATGAAAAATTAAAATACAGCTTCCATAAAAGAAGAAAAGGTTTATAATTTCCGCGAATATCAATTTTCATCCCTTATCTTTGCCATAGTCTCCCACAAGGCCTATTTATGCCACTGAAATTCTTAAATTATTGGCTTAATGAATTTTTGTACTTGCCCGAACAAGCTCGTAACAATACGATTCAACTTTTAAAAATGAAATTGATTTCGGTGATTTTATATAGCAAAAATGATTCATGTTATTTTTATTATATTTACACTTTGAAAAAGGCGAACGATGGAGCGCACGCCTGCACCCTATTGCGACGACGGCATCGTTCCCCAGACTGTTCGGTACATTCGGTACATATGGGTGATCTTCGCGCAAGATACCTGTCCCGGTACCGGGAATGGCGGGGTCGCTACCGCCTGTCCCTTGTACTCAGGACGGATTCGTGCACATTGACTTGTGGACTTGTTGACTTTTTGGGGGGAGGGGGGCAGGCTTCTCCTTTTATTTAAGCCTATTTTTTGTTTTTTGTTTGTTATTGTTTTGTTTCTAGGTTGCACTCTCCTGCACCGGATTTAGGGGGACCTTTCCCCGCTGCAGGAGATTGCTTCCTGATTAAGTTTTTCTAATTTATATCATTATATTTTCACATTTTTTATTTTAAAGTAGCCTAGTTCTAGGCTGTTGTTTTTCGGCGACTTATGCCCAGGTGGGCAGTTGCCACATAGGCTCTATAAAAAAAAAGAAAAAAAAGGACTGGATACTTTTCTAAAAGAGTTCATTCGGTTTGAAAAAATGCATTATTTGATATATTTTTTCCCTTTCTGCGTCTCAGATAACCCAGTAAGTAACACCGTCCATCCATTGAAGTTGACTGTGAAATGATCTTCGATCGAAATGAAACTCTTAATAACTTATCTCTAGCACTCGTTTTAATCAGTTAATTTCTAATTATTTTTCGGGTTGTCGATACTAACACTTGTTTACAGAAAAATTGAGGCAAGCACAAAAATAGTTGTTCTAGCCTAATTTTGGGGGGCCTGATTTCAAATACGAAATAGTTTTACTCATCATGTCTAGTTTTTAAGGTTTACATATATGAGAAATTTTCAGAAATTGTGTTCTTTAAAACCCTTAAGCTACCAAAATACGTGTGCAGAATTCATTTTGAATTAGTGTGTATTTTTATCCTAATGTTAGTTCTTATGCTTTAGCATATAATTTAATATCTGGCAGCTCTCTATTACTCCTAAGTTGTGTATGATAGCCACTGAAGTGACCACGTGCTGAAAGGTTAGCATTTGTTTTACTAATATTTTGAGAGCTGATTGTTTATTAGTTCTCAGGTATATTATTAAATATATATACTATATTTATATTAAATATATATCTTGCACAAACTCTATTTATGATTTCGACTCAATAGAATATATATCTACATGGCTAAATTTAATTCAATCAAACCGGCTGCATAAGATTTCCCTCCCCCCCCCCTTACTAAATTTAATGTTTTAACCTCTAATAACATTATTTGGGCTAAAAAAATATTCTGCTAGTGAAAGAATTATTAAATTAATGTCCTATTCTTAGATTGTGAGTTTAGGTCTGCTCCACAATTATGTTACACAACCATTTTATATGTTGGACACATGTCTATATTATTATTTTGTAACCATATATATGATAAATGTTTATTTTGTTCTCCTAATTTTTGGGAGTTGATAAATATATTTACAATTGCATCAGGAACTTGAAGTGACCAAGGATGCATCAACAAGGTAAATTTACTGTTACGTGTGTGGGGATTTCACGACAGTTGCACGGTGCTGAACAATTACTTTACATTTGAGAACTGCTTACTTTCATTATTTTGACTTTAAAATTGGAGATCAGGACAAATCCTGCGGCCCATAGATCTGTTGGAAACCCTGTTACAATGGATTTACTTCATTTGTCTAATGGCAAGAAAACGGCATTCAACTTTGCTGTCTTGATGGTGTGGAGAGAGCCAAAAAGCCATATAGCTGACTGTTATTTTTGTCTGACAAATATAACTGGTTTCAATGCTTCTTCTATTAAAAAGATCAAATATCCCAACATTCCCTCAGCTATTAGACCGGTTACCAACTTAAATGATCTTCTTGTACCTTCAGGGAAATATTCTGCCAATTCAATGTTTTCTACTCCGTAAGGGGCACGGCGATTTGCCATCCTGGCTGCCATGCTGACGGGATCCAGTGCTCCGTCCGGACCCAGCTTAGCCTCTCTTCCTTTCTTCAGCTAGCCTGTATTTCTCCCCTCCCCTCGTCACTATTCATACAACCTCTCCCACAACTTTCTATGGTCAGCCTCTAATTTCACAGGGTAGATGCTGACCTTCTTCTCAAGCCAACTGTCCCGGATTGGCGCTGAGAAGGGAGTGACAACGTTCCCTAACCCCCGAGCTTTGGTTCGGGATGAATTTTTTTAACAACCTGCTTCATCCCCACCTATAACTTCCTCAATTACCTTTTCCTCTTCTCTAAACAATCTATCTTTTTACGCAGTGTTCAAGGTGGAGCCGTCATGCCGATGGACTGCCAGGCCACCAGGTGGGAGGGGTAGTCCCAATTGGCGGCGCCTGTCTCTGCTAGGCCTGTAAGCACCTCTTGCAGTGCAGGCAACTGTGAGAGATGATGAGCTATTGCGTCCCGCGGAAAATTTAGGGTCACCATGCCCAATGATGCACAACTAAAATAAAAATACAACCCTCAACTTCCCCTTTATTATTAACGGAGCCGCCCTCAGGCAGCTCTACCGAAAAAATGGAGGTACCACCCCCTGTGCTTGCGCAGGGGACGCTCCATATTTCTCTACCCGGAGAGGAGGCGTACTCCTCTCCTTCGCCTACGAGGGTAGGTGACTTCTACTCACCCCCTTCTTTGGAGGTGTTTTCGGGCACCTCCCTTTACTTTGCAAGGGGACTGTCAAGAAAGCCAGCAGGCAGCCCATAGCCAACCGCTCCCCATCGAAGAGGCTCGGTAGGGCAAACCCCTTTAGGTGGGAGAGGGAAGCCAGGCCCCTTTGGTCGCTTCCCTCAAAAAAACCTGCTGGCAAGAATATTAAACCTTGCCGGGGTCAATGCCTGTGCCTCCCCACACAAGACTGATGGCACTGCCAAGGGGACCTGCGATGTCTTGGGAGGGGATGGCTAACTGGAGGCCCCTCCTGTGATAGACATGGTCCTTGAGGAAACCCAGCCTCAGACTGTAGGGCCTTCGATGGGAGGGAATTCGAGCTCAGCGCCAAACACCGCTTTCGAATCTGCACCTACGCAAGGTCCTCCTCAAACGGCTAGGGTTTTTGAGGCAGTACAAAGAGGGAAGGGATCTCCTCAGAACGGTGCCCCTAAGGCTACCAGGATCTTCTCCATTTCGGAAAAAGACTTCGCTGAGGCCGGCCTATACGCTCCTGCCAGCGAAGGTGAGAAGCGGGTTCATTCTCCGCCCTTCTCTCCAAAAGGACGAAGAAAGAAATGGACGAAAAAGACCAAAGAGACTAAAAAGACTCAGGGCTCCTCTCCTTCTGCGGGGGCTTCGGGTACGGATGGGTCTGCTACCACTTTGGAAAGCGACCAAGCGAAGATTGGCACCTCAGGCCATTGTACCACCTAGTGCGCGGACACCGCCCATGGTCATGATGATGTCCCATACTCCATTCTTTGACACCTGGGTGAGTGAGGCTTAGCCTTTCTGTTATATTTGTTCAACAAGATCTGGCTGGAGGGTCTTCTCCCAGATTCCTGTCCAATAGCTACTGTGCTCGTTATTCGCAAACCAGGGAGAGATCACTCTACTCCAACTGGTTTCCCTTCAATCTCTCTAATCTCTTGGGTGTGCAAGTTCATGGAGAAATTGGTAAATATTAGATTAGCCTTTTTCCTTAAGAGCAGAGGGCAAATTTTTTCTGCACTGTGCGGCTTCCGCAAGTTTCATTCCACGAAGGATGCTCTGCTCCGACTGCAAAATGCCGTCTGAGAGGCCTTACTTCGTAACCAACACTACGCCACCTTGTTTTTCGATCTGAAAAAGGCCTATGATATCGTATGGCTTTACGGTATCATAAAGACTATCCACACAAAGATGACGAGGATACGCCTCCCAATGTTATATCTGAATTTTTGCGAGATCGTCGAGTCAGCGTACGGGGGGGGGAGGAGCTCCCTCCGGCCCAAAGTAGCAGGAAAAGGGTGTCCCGTAGGGAAGTCTCCTCAGGGTCGCACTCTTCACCCTGAGCATCAACGGCATCACCTCGGTGGTGCCGGAAGATATTCTCGCTACGCTCTACGTGGACGACCTTTCGATCTCTTTTGGCGCGGCCCAGATGCCAACTCTGGAGAGTCTAATCCAATAGGCATTGAACAGCGACTCTCGCTATGCGAAGCGCACAGGTTTCGGTTTCCTTTGGCATAGACTGAGCTGGTGCACTTCCGCCGCCCTTCACTGCTCCGTCCAGAACCAGATTTGTTTCTTAATGGGGTGCGCCTGGATGTAGTTGAATCGCACCGTTTCTTTAGTCTTGTATTCGACCAACGACTCACCTGGGAGACCTTAAGGTTTCTTATAACCGTGCCAGGAATATTCTCCGTTTCCTGACTTTCAGCGCTTTGGGAGCTAATAGGGCTACTGCCCTACTTTTTTATCGATCCTTTGTTCGTTCGAAGCTCGACTACGGATGTGAGTTTTATGCTTTCGCGGCTGAGCATTTATTGTGGAAGGTGGATTCGATCCACCACACCGGCCTCTGTCTTGCATTTGGTGCCATCCGCTCTCCTCCTCATTGAGAGCCTGTTGTGTCGATGCTAGGGAGATGCCACTCACTCTGCGCCGCGTGCAGTGCATCACTGGCCTGTATGCGCGGGCATGGCGCATCTTTCAGTCGCCAACAGCTTTCACTGCACCTGCTGATCTCCACGGTGCATATGCTGCCAAGAGACTTCAGTCATAACCTAAGTCCTTTGGTTTTAGGGACAAAAAAATACTTCGTGAGCTAAGTATAGTTGTCGGGTCGGTGGCGCCCTTGGTTCTGCCCAGGACGCCACCCTGGAGGGTACCACATTTGGCTGTTTGTCGCCACTCCTCTGCTCCCAAAGCTTGTAGACCGCCGGGAGTATTGCGTTCAACCTTTTTGGCCCCGTAAAAGGCGCGGCGATTTGCCATCCTGGCCACTGTGCTAACGGGATCCAGCACTTCGTCCTGCCCCAGCTTAGCCTCTCTTCCTTCCTTCAGATAGCCTGTATTTCTCCCCTACCTCGTCGCTATTCATATAACCTCTCCCACAACTTTCTCTGGTCAGCCTCTAATTTCAAAGGGGAGATGCTGACTTTCTTCTCAGCCATCCGTCCCGGATCGGGGCTGAAGGGGGGGAGGGGACAATGTTTCCTAACCCCTAAGCTCCGGTCTGAAGTAGCTGTTTTTTTAAAACCTTCTTCATCCCCACCCATACCTTCCTCACATTTCTTTTCCTTACCTTTTTACACTCAGTTTTAAGCCGTGTTCAAGGTGGAGCCGCCATGCCGATGAAGTGCCAGGCCACCAGGTGATAGGGGTGTTCACAAATAGCAGCGCCTGGCTCTACCAGGCCTGTAAGCACCTCTTTCAGTGCGGGCAACTGCGAGAGGTGGTGAGCTATGTCATCTGGTATAAAAAAGAAGGTCACTATGCCCATATATAAAAAACTATAAAAAAAACAACCCTCAACTTTCCCTTTCTCAACAACGGAGTAGCCCTAAGGCAGCTCTATCAAAAAAAAGAAGGGCCCCCCCCCATTGTGCTTGCGCAGGGGACCCACCATACTTCTTTAAATTAAGATGAGGCTCACTCCTCTCCTTCGCCTACGGGTGCAGGGGACTCCCCCTCACCCCCTTCTCTGGAGAGACTTTCGGGCACCTCCCTATTTACAGCGACAGTCCCTCCTTTTTTTCTAAGGGGACTGCCAAGAAAGCCAGCTGGCAGCCTATTACCAACCGCCCCTCGTGTAAGCGGCTCAAGAGGGCAAGCCCCCTTAGAGGGGAAAGGAAAGACAGGCCCCTTCGATCGAATCGATCAAAAGACCTACTGGCAAGAATTTTAAACCTTTGCGGGGTCAAGGCCTGTGCCTTGCCTACCAAGATTGGCGACACTGCCAAGGGAAACTGCGATGTCCTGAGAGTGGATGGCCAACTGGAGGCCCCTCCTGTGAAAGACATGGACCTTGAGAAAACCCAGCCTCAGGCGGGAGGGCCTTTCATAGGGAAGGATTACGGTCTCGGCGCCAAAAACGGAACCCAAATCCACCCCTATGCAAGGTTTTCCTCAAACGGTTAAGGTTTCTGAGGCAGTACAAGGAGGGGAGGGATCTCCTCCGATCTTTGCCCCTGCGACAATTAGGACTTTCTCAATTTTAGACTAGAACCTTGCTGAGGCCGGCCCATCTA